>OY735224.1:49764810-50377310 GCA_963457665.1 Thysanoteuthis rhombus
TATATATATATATATACATATATATATATATATATATATATATATATATATATATATATATATCAGTAATTACCAAGACCTGCGGATTAACATCACGAAGCCATTGGATGATATTATAATCAAGCAGGCTAAGTGAAAACTCAAACAACGACAAGTTTCATCTGACTCTAAAGAAACAAGACCCAACATTCAAGAGATCTGATTCATTGAAGTGAAAAACTTCAAATATGAATACCTAAAGCGTACTGTACTCTACTGACAGCGCAGACTAACAGTGGAGATTTTACTATCCCAAATTCCTGAGGATTGTCGTTGTGGTTGTTGTGGTACAAAAACAAAGTCAACCCCAAACTTGGACGGGAGTTCGGCTAGATTGATAAAACTCACAAAAACAAATACAACATCAATTTATTTTATTCATTCGTTTATCATTTGACAGAAAATATTTTTATTGTTTAATCTGCGTTGACTTAGAAATTGCACTACTACAATGCGAACTGTTCAGTGTTGATTCAATATGTTTATGTTTGGAAATATGGATATTGATAATAAACAATATTTCTAGGGAGGCTATAACCAGTTGTAAAAGGTAAAGAATTCAGTGGTCGACCACCCATGAGTAAGGATTTCGAGCACATTCTGAGACTCAGAGAATTCGGCTGGGAAGTCCAACAGTGGTAATCATGAGAGGGTCGCTGGAAATATGTTATGGCTTCAAATATGTCGCATTTTCGTTGAATAAATATGTTTTTTATTTCACACAGTCCTTCATGTTATTATCAAAGAAATAATTTCATAAACAATTAAAAAATCAGTTGATGCAAATAAATCTGTTTTTTGTTGTTTAATGTGTCGCATTTTGGTTAAATAGATATATACATATATATATATCATAAATGAATATATTTTGAAAGAAAAAAAACCACATTTTTATTCATTCTGAACTTTCCAATATTTTTCACAATTTCTTACACAACGATGCATTTTTTTTTCTATTCATTCTGATGAAGATCAATGAGGCCTAACTGGTGACTGAAGGCCTGAAATTGGATTCCCTGTGATAGAAGCGTACGTTCGGCTGTATGGTGTGTCTGTGTGTCGGATGGGGGTCGGGACTCATCGTTAACTGATGAAACACCGACTTATCTTTGATCTCTTGTACGGAAGGGGTTGGGGGTGAAAGGACAAGATAACTTTGGATCGGGGTCGAACTCCAGGGAAAAAGCCTAAAAGTGCATCTCATCTATTCTTTATTATTATAAAAATGTGGAAGGGGAGATTCATAGTTGAAATTTGTCGAAATATTCACTTCTAAATCATTGTACGATGTTTATTAAGCATTGAGTATTGTAGATTAGTTTAGTAGTTCAATATCTAATAATAATAATGATAATGAACTGTCATTGGGAAGTGGTTTTTTAATAAAATAATAGTTTCATTTATCCAAATCATACTTTTGAAATATTATTCTGATAAAGTAAATATTAACGATAGTTCTCTTTTAAAAGTCCCAATAAAGTAATGATTAAAAAAAGAAAAGAATCGATAATGGTATCATCATTATCTTTCTGAATATGTCTGGTTCGTCTCTCCATGTTGTATTGTGCCGGACTCCCTCGGTAGCGCATGTTTCCTCTGGTGATCCCTAATGTGGATCATAATGTGTGTTTGATGTGTACCATTGCTGCAACATATCCTGCCCATTGCTATTTTTGTTTGTATTAGAATATCAATAGTTGATAATATTCGCTCTGGAGCTAACAAGGCTCCGTTTATACCTTTTCAGGCTTGCTTTTTTACACATGGAAAATTCAATTATATATCATTTCTACGTTAGGAACAATTGTTAAAAACCTTGTAAATATTCATCTTCAAAGTTAAATAGGCTCCGTGTATAATTTCCATCGAACCTCTTAGCAACAAATGGCTTCTTCTACGTAGCCACACACTTACCATTAGGCTAAACAGCCCGCTGGTTAGGCAAAGGCTAAATAACTGCTTTCAAACCGAATTCTTATCTGGTTTCTATTTTTGATTTTTCATTTCACTCATTATTCGTTCCTCTTTCGGACGTTCTAACGGCAATGAACTTGGAAATCAATTGGAAACAACTTGTTTTTTCCCTTATTAATAATCTCATTCCACACCAAACTCGTCTCTATAACGTGGCTGCTTTTCAAAAGAATCTCTTGTTTTTCTCGTTATGTTAAACGCTTTGGATTTGAAAGGTTCAAATAGCTTGTAAGGGAGATAAGTGATCAAGAGTATTTCCGAGGTACCCTTGTTGACGACAACTTTTTCTCTTCACTTTCACTATCTTTCATCCACGTCTCGATATTTGTTGGGCTGTTTGGATATTTTGATAATTCAAAAACCTTTCTAGCTATTATCAATATGTCAGTGAATATTTAGATATTCATCTAAAGATATCTTTGCTGTTGGGTTTTTTTAAAAACTTTTATATTATTACTGCATTCAAGAAAGTTGTTAAAGACCTTTAAAAGAGTGGGTCTGAAGTGAAAAAGCTCTATTCATACCCTTTTAGGCTTGCTTAGGGACAATAAAATCGGCTAAGTTTAATGAAAGAAATTCTTCTCTTCTCTAAGATAATTTCTCTTGCAGTCTTAGCATAGAGTTACTTTATTTGATAAATGGGCGTTAAAATAGTATATACCTGAAAAGCTATGAAATACCCAGATAAAATTTTCAGCTATAGATAAGGAATTAGAGTTAGCAACACCGGTCACTGAATTCTGTCTGCACGGCCAGTTTGTGTGCAAATTTTAGTGTCAACTCCCCCACCCCCAGAGCGCATAAGGGCAACGGCTGCTCGCTGGGACTGCGAATGGGGACACATTTGGCCATTTCCAGTGTCATTTTAACAATTTAACATGGATGATTTAACAAATGATGATGATGATGATGGTGGTGAAGAAGAAGAAAGAAAAGAAGAAGAAGGAAAATAAGAAGAAGAAGGAGAGGAAGAAAAAATGGAGAAGAAGAAGAAGGAAACAATTTTACTAATTTGGTAATTTCCAATATTTTTGCACCATATCTTTCAGAACTTAGATAATTCATTCATTTTTATTATTGTTTTAAGGTCACCACGGCCTTGAGAAAGCCCGAAATGGGATTCCCTGTCGTAGAAGCGTAAACTCAGCCTGACGGTGTATGTTGGCTGGGGTCGTGGTTCATCATTGACTGATGAAACACTGACTTATCTTTGAACTCTTGTAGGAAACAAAACAATTTTGAATCGGAGTCAAACTCCAGGGAAAAGGCTAAACGCAGATCTCATCCATTATTCCCTTTTATTCTTACATTTGGAGGTAGGGGGGAAGATTCAAAGTTGAATTTTGTTTTCGAAGTATACGCTTCTAAATCATCGTACGATGATTATAAAGGATTGTTAAAAAAAAAAGAAAGAAAATTGCTTGTGAATTTTATTTGAGTATTGTAAGATAGTTTAGTAATTCAATATCTAATAAATACCAAAGAGTCATTGGGAAGTGATTTTTGATGAAATGATATATTCATTTCTCTTATTGTCCGTGGTTGGATGAAAACATTACTCCCAGGATTCGCTACTCCTGTCTATCATTGGTGTGGCGAAGTCAATAGTTTCTGAATTTCTCTAGTTCGTCACTTCATCTTCTATTCTGCCAGCCTCCTTCGGTTGTGTATGTGATCTCTGGAGATCCATGGGGCAAATCGTGATGTCCATCGGGAGTGTGCCATTCTTGCAACATGACAAGCCCATTGCCATTTAGATTTCCACTGAAAATTTCTGAAGAAACTTTAAAAACATTGGTTTCCAAGCTGAAGAGCTCTGTTTAGACCACTTTAGGCCTGGCTCAATTCTGCCAAGAGGTGTCAGAAAAGTTACAGCGGGGATAATTAGCTTGTGGCGGCCAAGTGTTCGTAACGACGTTGATTTTTGATCCTTCGATGTCGGCTCCTCTAATCATTGCAAAGCAGAATTCACCAAGCGTTGGATTGTTCACCCACTGACAGGAACATGAGTTAGCTTTACGCTTTTGTGAGACAGGTTAGTTTTATCCCTGTGATCAACACTAGGTTTAATTTCCCTGGCTTTCAATTTCACTCCCAGAAACGAAAGAAGTCTCCGAGAAACCATTGTGAATATCAGTCTTAAAGGCTTCCTGGAAACAGAATAAAATCTCACAGATTTTTTTCAGGTTCAATTTCACTGGCTTCCTCCCGAAAACGAAAAGAATCTCGGAGAGACCATTGTGAATATCAGTCTTAAAAGCTTCCTGGAAACGAAATAAAGTCTCACAGACTATTTTCAGGTTCTATTTCACTTGCTTCCTCCCGGAAATGAAAAGAGTCTTGAAGAGACCATCGTGAATATCAGTGTCACAGGTTCCCCAAAACGAAATAATTCGTTCAATTCCATTGGCTTCCCCCCCAAGACAGAAAAGTTAATGAGGAGACCATTGTCAGTTTTAATCTGACAGGCTTCCTGAAAACGCAATAAACTCCCACTGAATATTGCCAGGTTCAATACGGCAGGCTTCTCGAAAACATGATCCTAATTTCAAAAGCAAAAAAACGAGACGTATATAATAGACATCATTGACAATTCCATTTTTATCACAACATTGACACGCTCAAAAAAACAAACATCCGTATTTTCAAGTCAAGATTCACAATTTTCAGAAAAAAACTCAAGCACTCCCATGGTTCAATATTGGAGTGAAAGATAAGCCAACACACCAATACATAGCTATCATACTTATAATGCCACTAATCAGGGCATATGGAGTAGCTGCAATGGCCAAAGTTATAGTGAATGCAAATGTAATGGCAAACACCAACGCCAAGAAAAGTTGAAGATTGAACACCTTTCGTTTCATCCTACAATTTTTGTCCACTGCTGAAACATTGCCAGGTAATATTGGTCCAGGAAGATGAACCTGATCAGCTTCCGCTATGGTAGGTGTTGAGGCTTCCTCAATCCTGGGTGATTGTTGACCGATGTTCACCAGATGAGACAGTACCAACGGATGTTGAGGCTCCCTCTACGCCTGGGAACGGTCTCTCAATATCCAGCGTACACGTTAGAGGATTCATAACGATCGGTGGGTCCTTACCCACCTCTATGATGAAGAGGGTAATGGCCACTTCGACTGTTTTTGATGCTGCAGATGGTTCAGTTGGCTGGCTTGTTTTGTTGCCCACGTTGGACCGTTTTTCTTGATATGATATTTTCAATTGATTTTTGTTAACTGCTATTGAATTTGTTTTGAAAAGACAAAAACTGGGTCCAATGAAATCTTAACAGTAAACGAAAGAAATCTTTATAGTATTGTTGATAAAACAAGAATTTTGCACAGTTTTCTTCCGATACGGCAGAATATTAAGATGACGTTCGGTTGTCATGGTGATAATGTTCACTGATCGTATGGAAATAAGCTTGACCATATTTGGAAACGTTTTCATGGATTATATCTATATTTCATAGCTAAGTATATATTCATCATTTTTTTATTGAATAAAATGTCTGTAAGTGCTTATCAATATCTGAAATACGACACAAAAAAACAAATAAAAAAAGCAACTGGAATACCCAGAGATGAAACCCTTATACTGTCCCACAATAACAAACCTAACCGCATACCCCTTATAACAACCTTCAACAACACACTCCCACCCTTAGCACACATCATCAATAATAGATGGAACATTCTCACGATCAAAATAGATCAAAAAAAACATTCACAGACCCATGTGATATCTCCTACCGCAGACCCCAAAACATCAGAGACATGATCAGTAGCAATAATATCGTTAACAATAAAGTCGTACACAAAAATACACCTAGAAAAATTAAATTTTGCACACCTGCAACATAAAAAACAGTCTATGTTGCAACCACCTCAAGTACACCAACACATTCACAAGCACCACCACAAAAGAGAGTTACCACATATATCACAATAGCAACTGCTGCAGTAAGAACATTATATACCTTCTAGAGTGCAATAGATGTAAGTTACAGTACATAGGTAAGTCCGAGTGGCAATTTAATATTAGACTCAACAATTATAGACATAGGATCAAGTCAAAAAATAATCGTAGCCCACTTCCCGTAGAACTACACTTTTGCACACCTGACCACAATTTTGCCACTGACGCTAGCTTCACCATCATAGAAAAAATAGAAAAAACTACTCCAATTGATATAACTAAAGTTCTAGAAAAACACGAAGACATGTGGATCAACAAACTTAAAACCCTATATCCTAATGGATTAAACACTAAACTGAACAACCCTCACCACATAGAACCCTAATATACACAACTCCTATCATTAATATCCTCACACCCACATCTAAGACACATTCAATAATGGAAGCTTCAAAGTCACCTAGACCCATAGGAAAAACTTTACCTTAGCCTGTTATAACCCCCGTCCAAATCATAGCCAAAACATTTTCAGGAACTTTTAAGGTTGATACCTATGTACCTCCTTGACCTAACCACCCCTCCTTCTACACTACCCCAAACATATCAAAAAATCTAACTCCACATCACTACCCCCTACCTTGACACACTCTGCCCTCCCCAAGACCAACTGCTGCTACTTTACCAAAGTCCTGATACCTGCTGGTCATTCTTCCATTCAGCAGGAGGCTTCTAGTAGCCCTGACAACAAAACTTACCCACAATGTATAGCCCCTGGCAGTGGACTCTGTTTCCACATGGTACATTTTAATACACACTCACACAGCACACACCACTGATGATGGAAAGAATCCCGAAACATGTATGGACTATTGACTTATAAGGATTAATAAACCTTACCACCAGAAACTTCACTTTCGAGTCCGTTTCACTCTCTAAAGTACACATTATATATATATATATATATATATATATATATATATATATCTTTACAGAGAATAGATATCAATTATTGATATAAAAAATACATACATCAATCGCAGATATTACTATATTATACAAATATCTATGGTAGATATCGTAAATTAATAAACATATCAATTATAGGTATTACAAAATAATACTTATATTAATTACAGATTTTACAAAATAATCAACATATTAATCACAGGTATGACAAAAAAATATATATATATATCAACCGCCGTTATTACAAGAAAATGCAGATACCAATCACAGATATTAGAAAATAATACATATATCACTTTCTGATATCACAAAAAAATCGCATATTATTTACAGATATTACCAAATAATACATATATCTTTTACAAGTATTACAAAATTACATATATATCGAATACAGATGTTTCAAAAAATACATATATCAATTAGATTACAATTAATATACATATATATATATATATATATATATATATATATATATCAATTATGTATATTACAAAATAATCCATACGTCAAATATTGATATTACAAAATAATACAAATATCAATTACAGGTATGACAAAAACACACATATTAATTACAGGTTTTACAAAAAATATTTTTATCAATTATAGATGTTACAAAAAATATATGTATGAATTAGAGTTATAACAAAATAATACAGATATCAACAACAGATATAATAAAATAATACATACATCAATTAAAGATGTTAAAAAACAATACTTATATCAATTATATATATTGCAAAATAATACATATATCAATTACAGTTATTACTGAATAATAATTATAACAATTATAGATATTATGAAATAATTCATATATTTTTTTACAGATATTACAAAATATTACTTCAAATGATGAATTAAACAGATCCACAATTCACTTTAACTTGAAATGAAGCAGATGTAAATTGATGATCAAAAAAACTGTAAAAATTCAAAAACTGGGGCTAACAAAGCCGTCAAACTTAAGATCCAGACTTGAAGGATATTGACGATGGTCGAAAGATTAAAAAACGATAAATACGACATGAATTTCTGAATATTTACAAATTCCTTCCAATTGGCTATTAGGGAAAACATCCAAAAATTTGAGGAGCTTACAAGGTCTTACCGACAAAAATATTAAAACTGTTTACTGAACCCAGTATAAAAGAAGAATTGCCGTCTGAATACACAACATATATATATATATATATATCATTGTGGATGACCCAATAATTATATGTACATATATATATATATATATATATATATATATATATATATATATATATATATATATATATATGTATATATATGTATGTATGTATGTATGTATATATATATATATATCGTACACTGATAACAAAGTTTAAGGGAAACAAAGAAAAAATCTCTTGATGATTACATAAATTGCATTGAAAGATATTGGGAAATGGGTGACTGAAGTGATACAAAAATGTATTGTAAAAGTTTTCTAACTATATATATATATATATATATATATATATATATATATATATATATATATATATATATCCCACTTAAGGTTATCAGTCCTACAATCTAAAAGGTTATAGAAACAAAAAGCTACATTCCAAACATTTCATTCAGAAACAGACATTTTTATAAAATAGGGTGTTTTACACTTGATCAAAATTAAAAGACCAGGGTCATAAATTGTTAGATCTAGGATAATTCTAATGTTTTGTGTCCAGTTAGATATTAGCAATCACTCAGGTGTCACTCAGTCTGAAGCAACCAAACTTACTGGAGTTCAGCGTACTCGAACTCTGGATTTCCAGAAGCAAAGTTTGTCGCAACGAGCGATCGCAGCTAAAGTAAATCGCAGTAAAACTGTGATTTGCAATTTTCTAAAGGACAGTGAGAATTATGGGAAATCAAAATCCACTGGTAGGCCCCACCCCAAAACCTCTCTTGCATCAAGTAAGAGAATAAGACGGGTTGTTGGGAAAGACAGGGGACTTTCTTTTAGTCAAATTAAGGCGGTCACGGATGCTGATTGAAGTCTAGTAACCATCAGACGACACTTACGACAAAAAGAAATGGTAAATAAAAACTGTAAACAAATTCCTAGGCAGCTTCCACGTCACAAGGTGGACCGTTCAAGGTTTGGTCGTGAATACCAAACATGGCACGTTGAGAAGTGGAAGAAAGTCCTGTTTTCTGATGAGAAAAAATTCAATCTAGATGGTCCTGATGGCTTCCAACGATATTGGCATCACAAAAACATGCCTCCTCAAAGTTTCTCTACACATCGTAGTGGTGGAGGGTCCCTAATGGTATGGGGTGCCTTTACTTACAGAGGGACGATGGGGCTCCACGCGGTGCAGGGTCGTCAGACAGTGGTTGGTTATGTTAGCATGTTACAAAAAGTATCGGAGGGTCATCTTTTGTGTGGGGATGAATGGTTATTCCAAATGGTTATGCTGCAATCAACGCTTCACAACGGACCTTGACCTTTCTACAAGAAAATGGGGTCCATCTCTTGAGACATCATGCATACTCACCGGACATGAACCCAATTGAAAATGTTTGGGGATGGATGGCAAGAGATGTTTATTGAAATGGAAAACAATATTTAACAAAAAATGAAATTCGTGATGCTATTTTCAGAAGCTGGAGCAACATCCTCCGCATCTTAAAGGAAACACTAATTCCTAGCATGCCCGAAAGAATTTTTGAAGTCATCAAAACCAGGTAGAACTCATTTCTAATTTGATTGTTGAATGTTTTCGTACATTCTTCGTACAATTTCGTAGAATTTTTGTCTCTGGTCTTATAATTTTATCAAGTGTAAAACGTCTTATTTTATAAAAATGTCAATTTCTGAATAAAATGTTTGGAATGTAGCTTTTTATTTCCATAACCTTTTAGATTGTTGGATTGATAACCCTAATTGGGAAAAGTTTAAAATCTATCATTAAGAAAAGTTTCTTTTCAAAAATTTTCAAGTGGTCTTGAATTTTTGATCAGGAGTGTATATATATATATACATATACATATATATATATATATATATATATATATATATATATATATATATATATATATATATATATATATATATATATATATATATCGATAGATCATTACTTTCTTTTCAGGACTTACTGGCACGAAATTGATATCAATTGATTCCGATTGACTATAATCTATATTGATATCGGTTTTGCTGTTGATTTGTTAATTTCAAGCCATGCCTAACCATTTTTTAAAATCATTTCCGTGGGTTTACCCAACATTTCAGCCTAATTTTAGCCAAATCAATCAGGAATTGGAAATTTTACCCATTTTGAACCAAAAACATGTTTGTTTTTTTTCATCATGAAACGTAAACAAACAATCAAATCATACGTAACTCACTATACCTAAGAGTCAATATGTCCCCACATTCATACGAAGTTTTATTAAAGTATGATAAATTAAATAAAAACATAAACAAACAATCGGACTGGCCATAATAAACCATTTTATGATTCCGGAATTTTCTCCAAGATTCTAACCTGATTTCAGCAAAATCGACCAATGTTCGGAAATGTTTCCTAATTAGAAACAAAATCCTGTTTCATTTAACCCCAAGCATATTTTGTTTATTAAACGTAAACAAAAAATAGGATCGCCCATAATTCACCTTACCAAAGTTTTCATACATCCCCAAACTTCATGCAAAATTTCATTGGAATATGTATTCAAAATAAAGAACTTATTCAATTTTAATTGCACATAAAATATAAACAAACAACCAGGTCTACTTTATAACCAAATTTCAGCAAAGAAAAAGGTCAAGAAAGTTGAAAAACAGATGAACGGCTAGATCTATGGCCACCAAATAATCTGTGGTTTTTGATCAGATTCCAGTGTAAGATTTTATCAAATCAAATATTGAACATTTCCCTTTCAAATGAAAAAGTCACATTTCAGCCGTTGTACAAGTAGAATTTACGATCAATTATTGAACGTTTGATAAATCTGATTCTTTAAGATCATTGAAAGTTTTTTTTATTTTTCGCTTTTCTTAAGTTTTTATCTATTCGTTTTTATTGATCTAATGTTGTTTTTTTTCTGCAAAATAGATGAACAGCTATATGTATGGCCGACAAATTATCCGTGGTTACTGATCGGACTCCAGGGTAAGATTTTATCAAGTTAGATATTGAAAATCCCCCCCTTTCAAATAAGGTTGGGGGGTCTATTCTGTGCCCAGTAGCATTCACGCTCTGCTAAAATGTGATTATTTTAATACCTTTATAATACACATCACAGGAGATAAACAAACAGGTCCCAATCTCTCTACAGAATACATTTTAAGTCTTTGCAAAATTAAAATCGTCATTTTCTTTGGAGTCTGCATTTGCCCTCAACTAAAGAAGTCTATCTGTATTTTTTTTCTTTTCTTTTATCTAGGGTTCCACCCAAGCAATAATATTTTAACATGTGGAATCATTTGAATACATGAAAACAAGTCTGCTAAAGAATCCTTTTTCTTGTTCTTTCTTCATCTAAAAAAAAAACTTTCTCAAAAACTATAATAGTTAGATTTATAAAATAAAACTATGTGTATGTTTTGAATCAGCGTCATATGAGGAACAGTTTTTTCATCCTGTATTTGAACCTACTCACACGTGAGAGAGGGTTCAATGCATTAAGAAAACTTTTTTGGCAGTAATTCTTAGTGCCTAGGTCTTGGCCGTGCAATAGCCGAGCATTTAGATCCTAAGAAAATAGAATTGGCGGACCTGTTTCAAACTCTGTCGTAGAAATCTTCTTTCGTTCAATTTTTATAGACGTTCAAATCGGTTGCCCTTCAAACCTCACAGAAATTTGCCAGTTTCAATATTTTTTCAAAATCCAGGTGTCAGGGAGCATATCAGAAATCAGCAGTCAAAATTTATCTTCATCACACATTTTTAGGTCGGATCAATTTACAAATGAAGGCGTCAATGCTTTAGAAAAGAAAAATATCTTTCGGTTGCATTTCTTAGTTTTGAAGTGGATGTCAGTTCAATAAAGCAGTTGTTGTAGCCTCAGAATGTCCATATGGTAAGAAATGTACAAATATATCCATTTCTTAAACACACATCCGCTGCGCTGAAAGAGACGAAGAAGATTGCATTTGCAACTGTTTAGCTCAATGGTAAGAGCATTGCTACATTAAAGCAGGTTCGATTCCTGCAACAGACCCATTTTCTTTAATCATTTATTCTATTTACGTTGTAACTTATCAACCGTGTTATGAAGGGATATCATTTCAAATAAGTTTCTATAAAATATAACACAATTCATAATTCATATATATATATATATATATATATATATATATATATATATGTTTGTATTCTTGGATGTCGAAAACGATGCATCACAGAACAGGAACAAAGGCATATTCAAAATCAGTTCCAAATTACCTACGTCACACATCTTAAGGTCGTATGTAGTGCGTGCTTGCCCAACCCCTGATTTTATTTTATTAAATCTCTATAAAATATCTTTTATTTTCCAGATTCAGAGTTTCTTCCCCTGAGGAATGTCAGATAGCTCAGCCAGAATATATACATAAAAAAACACTTTTGACAATAAAAGAAGAATTGCTGCGTGAATACACCATATATATATATATATATATATATATATATATATATATATATATATATAGATAGATAGATAGATAGATAGATAGATAGTAGAACGTGGATTTGCTACACAAACAAGCTCATGTTTCTGCCCTCTTCAGGCTTCATCAGGTGAATGATTGTCCATGTTTTTGGATTCCAGTTTGGGGAATTTGGTGAGAATGTTGTGAGTGTGGTAGTAAGTGGTATGGGATTGTTCATTTTGTCAAGGGGTGTGAACTCTATATAGGGGTCATCTCTGAAAGAATGCTTAGTAGTTTTCTAAGGGATGTTCTTATCTCGACCTTGGTATTTTGTCATTGGGTTTTATTGCCCCTGTTAATATCCTATGTGGCTCTAGTGGATAGTATTAATCTTAATTTTTAATTCATTTAGGCGTGTTTGAAGGTAGAAAATGGTGATAGGAAGTTTTAGGGATGATGGATATGGGAGCGAATTGTCTACATTGCCTTTGATTTATCAGTATGTGTCTTGCTATTATTTAATATTCATTAATAAGAATTTAAAATGATGCCTGCATTTTAGTATTATTTCATTTTTTTTTATTTAATAAATGTTCTTTGTTCTTGATTTTTTTGTAATCTTATTAAAGTTCAAGATCTCAAATTTCTCGTTTAGGCAGAGATTGCAAGAATTTTCCACATTCTGACATGTATTAGTTTGTCTAAGAATTTTCCATTCAAATGTTGGGTTGTAATTCATTTGGTGTAATTTCCAGTAATGTGCTGATAGGGATGTGTTATTCTTGTATTTTTCATTTGTGAAGGATGATATATGATTAGGTAATCTGAGTTTAGATGGTGTATTAGATAGAACGATATAATATTTTATTTCTAAGGGGTTTTCCTGAGTTGATACTGCATTCGCTTTGCGGGGAGGGGGGCAGTTATTCTTATTTGGGTAATGCAGTTTGATTTTTTTGTTCTAGTATTTTCTTCACTTCTATTATTTCTAATAATTTTATTGTTGTGTTTTGTGATAATCCTATTGAAATTTTCTATACAACTAAAACTAATTTTCAATGTATTTCTATATTTTGTTTATTGGGTGATTTGGGAGGAAATGTTTTTCAATTAGTCGAATGAAAATTTGGCTCAAGTTCGTTTTTACTTGTAAGTTGAATGGAGGAGTGTACCACATGATTTTCCTATTCCTGTTTTTTTAAATTTTCTCTTTCTTATTACTGGACTTGACTTTTTTTTTTATCATACTTGAGGTTTGTTTCGGTGAAACCACTGTCATTTAGGGCTTTCATGTAATTATTTTTAGCTTTATTCAATATTGTTTCATCGGAAGAATTGTAAGTTAATCTAGTTTATACAGATGTGAGGGTCTTTTTTATAATTATATTTGGATGGTTGGACCTAGTTCTAATGTACTTAATCATCAAGTTTTCTTTTCTTTCTGGTTCATACGTGTTGTTGGTTAAATTGAATGTAATGTTTGGCAAATTCATTATTTTTAAGTTAGCTTTGATTTTGATTTCGACTTCGAAGTTCATTTTTTTCCATTTCTTATATAATATATTTTTCAATGTTTTCGTATCTTTGTGCATTACAATTCTCTACGATTAGTAAACAATCATCCCGGTACAATCCTATATTCTTAGTGTCTATTTTGCGGGAAGATTATACAAAATGTACAAACCTCTAAGGTCCGACATCTCAGCTGAATCGAGGCTGCCCATGGACACATCGAATCCACAGACGTTGGTTTTTTTCATCCATTCTTATTGATTGTGGAACTGTACCGTAAGTCTGCTGTGTTTAATTATTTCCATGTCCCTGTTGCTTATGTTAGAATGGGTTTTAGCATATTCCATGGCCTCGTCGAATATGCCTTTGGATATGGATGGGTAAAAATCCATGATGTCGAACTGCATGAAGCTGCACATTTTTTTATTTCCTATATTATTAAACCGAACGATGGCATCATTGGTTCCTCTCCACTGGTTAAGCTTTCATTAGTTTTATGCTATTATTGTTTTTTTTCTAATGTGTCTTTACTAATTCTACATATCTGTGTTTTTGTCGGATTAATGAGCCTAGTTGTAGGTTTATAATTAAAATCGTGTTTGTGATCTTTCATGAGAATATAAACATCCTTGTTTTGTAATTTACCTACTCTGTTACTTATGTTTAATCTATCTGTTATTCTTTTGCTTTCCATATCTATACTAGTTTCTAGGTTATTAGTTTGTAAGTCTAATTTTATGTAGTTTGGGGTATTGTTGTTGGTGAAGTGTTTATTGTAAGTTTGGAGATTCATCCCGTATATGTTGTTACTTTTGTCCCCTTTTATGAATATTTTGTTAGATTTTTTGAACATGTTGTATTTCTTGTATTGATTTTTTCTGGTGTGGGTTGATGTATTTTCAGAATTTGATGTTGGTGATGGTTGTGAGTAGGTCCTTTTCGAAATTAACAAGAAGTTTGTTGTAGGGTGGACTTTTTCTGGGTTTTAAAGCCGTGGTATTCTTTGTAATTGATATATATATATATATATATATATATATATATATATATATATATATATATATATATATATATATATATATATTAATTTGTAATATGAATAAATGATACATGCATTATTTTCTTTATACCTATAATTGATATATGTATGACTTTGTAATACCTCTAATTGATATATGTATTTTTTGAAACATCTGTATTCGATATATATGTAATTTTGTAATACTTGTAAAAAATATATGTATTATTTGGTAATATCTGTAAATAATATGCGATTTTTTTGTGATATCAGAAAGTGATATATGTATCATTTTCTAATATCTGTGATTGGTATATGCATTTTCTTGTAATAACGGCGGTTGATATATATATTTTTTTGTCGTACCTGAGATTAATATGTTGATTATTTTGTAAAATCTGTAATTAATATAAGTCTTAATTCGTAACAACTCTAATTGAAATATGTATTTTTTAAGACCTGTAATCAGTATATGAATTATTTTGTAATAAATATGATTGATATATGTATTATTTTGTAAAATCTGTAATTAATATAAGTATTATTTTGTAATACCTATAATTGATATGTTTATTAATTCGTAACAACTCTAATTGAAATATGTATTTTTTAAGACCTGTCATTAGTATATGAATTATTTTGTAATAGATATGATTGATATGTGTATTATTCTGTAACACCTGCAAAGGATACAGGTATTATACCTTTTTATGGCTTTATTTTGACGGGTTTATTAATAACATCAAGATTTCCCTGAATCTAGATATTTCTTGATGTTTTTTAAAGAGAAATCTATTTTCGAGTTTTTCCAGAGGAAAACGCCAGTGATGTCATAAGGACAATTTATTCTGATCATATCTATTCTTATATGGATTTCTTTTACGTGACTTCAAATTTCGACACTACAGTTGTTCAATTATTGACTGATATGGAGAGTTTCATACATCAGTTGTTTTTGTTTTCAACAAAGGATTTGCTGCATGATATATAATTGGTTTCTATTAACACAGGTTTCTTTAGTTTCCAAGTTGTTCCGGCTGGATGACTGACTGGCTTTGTATATATCATACACACCAGCAGTACCAAAAGAGAAAATTCAAACATTTACTCCCTAATGTGTTTAAAAAAAAACAACGTTGATTTCTACTTCTTCAAATTTTACCCCTAAATAATGTTTTTACGAGGGGTCTAATTTGCACAGACTTTTTTTTGCTAAATCGGTCTCTTGGGCAGCTTGTTTTCCCTATGGTGAAAATTCAGACTTTTTGATAATCACTTCCACACAAAAAGGCAAGAGTGAATTTTTAATTGATCACCCGTCTTTTGAACTCGTTAATTGATTACCGCACCGACAGCATGCTGCCAAAAAGGTGAAAATGGAGCGGTGTACAAGATTTATGAAAATAAAAAAGATGGTAAATAACAAAGGGAATTCAATGTTATGACCAGATTCAAAAAGGGTTAACTACAATGCTAAGCATCCATAAACATGGCCATATATTCTTCACGGAGAGTGAGCCGATAGTGATGGAGAGAACAAACATTTACACTGAAAGAAAAACAATTCTACATCAAAGTTATTTGTCGGAAAATGAAAGACATAAAAAAGTTGAAACAAATTGTTTTATTTTTCAAGAATGCATGGAACAAAACTGCTCACAAAAGTATGAAAGTAGCAGCACTTGGAATAAATTGAGATTCCCACTTATCCATAGACAGACAGTTAATACGTTATGGGAGAGAGTCAGCAGACACCTCACCAGCAAGGCCACAGGCAAGTTTAGATTTTACCTGGGAGGCCAAGAAGCCTGCAGATCTTTTCTCCAGTGGTACAGACTCAGCAGACACCTCACCTGCAAGGCCAGAGGCAAGATAAGATTTTACATGGGAGGCCAAAAAGCCTGCAGATCTTTTCTCAAGTGGTACAGACTCAGCAGACACCTCACCCGCAATGCCAGAGGCAAGTTTAGATTTTACCTGGGAGGCCAAGAAGCCTGCAGATCTTTTCTCAAGTGGTACAGACTCAGCAGACACCTCACCCGTAAGGCCAGAGGTAAGTTTAGATTTTACCTGGGAGGCCAAGAAGCCTGCAGATCTTTTCTCAAGTGGTACAGACTCAGCAGACACCTCATCCGTAAGGCCAGAGGCAAGTTTAGATTTTACCTGGGAGGCCAAGAAGCCTGCAGATCTTTTCTCAAGTGGTACAGACCCAGCAGACACCTCACCCGTAAGGCCAGAGGCAAGTTTAGATTTTACCTGGGAGGCCGAGAAGCCTGCAGATCTTTTCTCAAGTGGTACAGACTCAGCAGAAACCTCACCAGCAAGGCCAGAGGCAAGTTTAGATTTTACCTGAGAGGCCAAGAAGCCTGCAGATCTTTTCTCAAGTGGTACAGACTCAGCAGACACCTCACCCACAAGGCCAGAGGCAAGTTTAGATTTTACCTGGGAGGCCAAGAAACCTGAAGATCTTTTCTCAAGTGGTACAGACTCAGCAGACACCTCACCTGCAAGGCCAGAGGTAAGTTGACATTTTACCTGGGAGGCAGAGAAGCCTGCAGATCTTTTCTCAAGTGGTACAGACTCAGCAGACACCTCATCTGCAAGGCCAGAGGCAAGTTTAGATTTTACCTGGGAGGCCAAAAAGACTGCAGATCTTTTCTCCAGTGGTACAGACTCAGCAGACACCTCACCAGCAAGGCCAAAGGCAAGTTTAGATTTTACATGGGAGGCCAAGAAGCCTGCAGATCTTTTCTCAAGTGGTACAGACTCAGCAGACACCTCACCAGCAAGGCCAGAGGCAAGTTTAGATTTTACCTGGGAGGCCAAGAAGCCTGAAGATCTTTTCTCAAGTGGTACAGACTCAGCAGACACCTCACCTGCAAGGCCAGAGGCAAGTTTAGATTTTACCTGGGAGGCCAAGAAGCCTGCAGATCTTTTCTCAAGTGGTACAGACTCAGCAGACACCTCACCAGCAAGGCCAGAGATAAGTTCAGATTTTACCTAGGAGGCCAAGAAGCCTGAAGATCTTTTCTCAAGTGGTACAGACTCAGCAGACACCTCACCAGCAAGGCTAGAGGCAAGTTTAGATTTTACCTGGGAGGCCAAGAAGCCTGCAGATCTTTTCTCCAGTGGTACAGACTCAGCAGACACCTCACAAGCAAGGCCAAAGGCAAGTTTAGATTTTACATGGGAGGCCAAGAAGCCTGCAGATCTTTTCTCAAGTGGTACAGACTCAGCGGACACCTCACCAGCAAGGCCAGAGGCAAGTTTAGATTTTACCTGGGAGGCCAAGAAGCCTGCAGATCTTTTCTCAAGTGGTACAGACCCAGCAGACACCTCACCAGCAAGGCCAGAGGCAAGTTTAGATTTTACCTGGGAGGCCAAGAAGCCTGCAGATCTTTTCTCAAGTGGTACAGACTCAGCAGACACCTCACCAGCAAGGCCAGAGGCAAGTTTAGATTTTACATGGGAGGCCAAGAAGCCTGCAGATCTTTTCTCAAGTGGTACAGACTCAGCGGACACCTCACCAGCAAGGCCAGAGGTAAGTTTACATTTTACCTGGGAGGCCAAGGAGCCTGAAGATCTTTTCTCAAGTGGTACAGACTCAGCAGACACCTCACCCACAAGGCCAGGGGCAAGTTTAGATTTTACATGGGAGGCCAAGAAGCCTGAAGATCTTTTCTCAAGTGGTACAGACTCAGCAGACACCTCACCTGCAAGGCCAGAGGTAAGTTTACATTTTACCTGGGAGGCCAAGAAGCCTGCAGATCTTTTCTCAAGTGGTACAGACTCAGCAGACACCTCACCTGCAAGGCCAGAGGCAAGTTTAGATTTTACCTGGGAGGCCAAAAAGACTGCAGATCTTTTCTCAAGTGGTACAGACTCAGCAGACACCTCACCAGCAAGGCCAAAAACAAGTTTAGATTTTACATGGGAGGCCAAGAAGCCTGCAGATCTTTTCTCAAGTGGTAGAGACTCAGCAGACACCTCACCAGCAAGGCCAGAGCCAAGTTTAGATTTTACCTGGGAGGCCAAGAAGCCTGGAGATCTTTTCTCAAGTGGTACAGACTCAGCAGACACCTCACCTGCAAGGCCAGAGGCAAGTTTAGATTTTACATGGGAGGCCAAGAAGCCTGCAGATCTTTTCTCAAGTGGTACAGACTCAGCAGACACCTCACCAGCAAGGCCAGAGGTAAGTTCAGATTTTACCTGGGAGGCCAAGAAGCCTGAAGATCTTTTCTCCAGTGGTACAGACTCAGCAGACACCTCACCAGCAAGGCTAGAGGCAATTTTAGATTTTACCTGGGAGGCCAAGAAGCCTGCAGATCTTTTCTCCAGTGGTACAGACTCAGCAGACACCTCATCAGCAAGGCCAGAGGCAAGTTTAGATTTTACCTGGGAGGCCAAAAAGACTGCAGATCTTTTCTCCAGTGGTACAGACTCAGCAGACACCTCACCAGCAAGGCCAAAGGCAAGTTTAGATTTTACATGGGAGGCCAAGAAGCCTGCAGATCTTTTCTCAAGTGGTACAGACTCAGCAGACACCTCACCAGCAAGGCCAGAGCCAAGTTTAGATTTTACCTGGGAGGCCAAGAAGCCTGGAGATCTTTTCTCAAGTGGTACAGACTCAGCAGACACCTCACCTGCAAGGCCAGAGGCAAGTTTAGATTTTACATGGGAGGCCAAGAAGCCTGCAGATCTTTTCTCCAGTAGTACAGACTCAGCGGACAACTCACCAGCGAGGCCAGAGGTAAGTTCAGATTTTACCTGGGAGGCCAAGAAGCCTGCAGATCTTTTCTCAAGTGGTACAGACTCAGCAGACACCTCACCAGCAAGGCTAGAGGCAATTTTAGATTTTACCTGTGAGGCCAAGAAGCCTGCAGATCTTTTCTCCAGTGGTACAGACTCAGCAGACACCTCACCAGCAAGGCTAGAGGCAAGTTTAGATTTTACATGGGAGGCCAAGAAGCCTGCAGATCTTTTCTCAAGTGGTACAGACTCAGCAGACACCTCACCAGCAAGGCCAGAGGCAAGTTTAAATTTTACATGGGAGGCCAAGAAGCCTGCAGATCTTTTCTCAAGTGGTACAGACTCAGCAGACACCTCACCTGCAAGGCCAGAGGCAAGTTTAGATTTTACCTGGGAGGCCAAAAAGACTGCAGATCTTTTCTCCAGTGGTACAGACTCAGCAGACACCTCACCAGCAAGGCCAAAAACAAGTTTAGATTTTACATGGGAGGCCAAGAAGCCTGCAGATCTTTTCTCAAGTGGTAGAGACTCAGCAGACACCTCACCAGCAAGGCCAGAGCCAAGTTTAGATTTTACCTGGGAGGCCAAGAAGCCTGGAGATCTTTTCTCAAGTGGTACAGACTCAGCAGACACCTCACCTGCAAGGCCAGAGGCAAGTTTAGATTTTACATGGGAGGCCAAGAAGCCTGCAGATCTTTTCTCAAGTGGTACAGACTCAGCAGACACCTCACCAGCAAGGCCAGAGGTAAGTTCAGATTTTACCTGGGAGGCCAAGAAGCCTGAAGATCTTTTCTCCAGTGGTACAGACTCAGCAGACACCTCACCAGCAAGGCTAGAGGCAATTTTAGATTTTACCTGGGAGGCCAAGAAGCCTGCAGATCTTTTCTCCAGTGGTACAGACTCAGCAGACACCTCACCAGCAAGGCCAGAGGCAAGTTTAGATTTTACCTGGGAGGCCAAAAAGACTGCAGATCTTTTCTCCAGTGGTACAGACTCAGCAGACACCTCACCAGCAAGGCCAAAGGCAAGTTTAGATTTTACATGGGAGGCCAAGAAGCCTGCAGATCTTTTCTCAAGTGGTACAGACTCAGCAGACACCTCACCAGCAAGGCCAGAGCCAAGTTTAGATTTTACCTGGGAGGCCAAGAAGCCTGGAGATCTTTTCTCAAGTGGTACAGACTCAGCAGACACCTCACCTGCAAGGCCAGAGGCAAGTTTAGATTTTACATGGGAGGCCAAGAAGCCTGCAGATCTTTTCTCCAGTAGTACAGACTCAGCGGACAACTCACCAGCGAGGCCAGAGGTAAGTTCAGATTTTACCTGGGAGGCCAAGAAGCCTGCAGATCTTTTCTCAAGTGGTACAGACTCAGCAGACACCTCACCAGCAAGGCTAGAGGCAATTTTAGATTTTACCTGTGAGGCCAAGAAGCCTGCAGATCTTTTCTCCAGTGGTACAGACTCAGCAGACACCTCACCAGCAAGGCTAGAGGCAAGTTTAGATTTTACATGGGAGGCCAAGAAGCCTGCAGATCTTTTCTCAAGTGGTACAGACTCAGCAGACACCTCACCAGCAAGGCCAGAGGCAAGTTTAAATTTTACATGGGAGGCCAAGAAGCCTGCAGATCTTTTCTCAAGTGGTACAGACTCAGCAGACACCTCACCTGCAAGGCCAGAGGCAAGTTTAGATTTTACCTGGGAGGCCAAGAAGCCTGCAGATCTTTTCTCAAGTGGTACAGACCCAGCAGACACCTCACCAGCAAGGCCAGAGGCAAGTTTAGATTTTACCTGGGAGGCCAAGAAGCCTGCAGATCTTTTCTCAAGTGGTACAGACTCAGCAGACACCTCACCAGCAAGGCCAGAGGCAAGTTTAGATTTTACATGGGAGGCCAAGAAGCCTGCAGATCTTTGCTCCAGTGGTACAGACTCAGCAGACACCTCATCAGTAAGGCCAGAGGCAAGTTTACATTTTACCTGGGAGGCCAAGGAGCCTGAAGATCTTTTCTCAAGTGGTACAGACTCAGCAGACACCTCACCCACAAGGCCAGGGGCAAGTTTAGATTTTACATGGGAGGCCAAGAAGCCTGAAGATCTTTTCTCAAGTGGTACAGACTCAGCAGACACCTCACCTGCAAGGCCAGAGGTAAGTTTACATTTTACCTGGGAGGCCAAGAAGCCTGCAGATCTTTTCTCAAGTGGTACAGACTCAGCAGACACCTCACCTGCAAGGCCAGAGGCAAGTTTAGATTTTACCTGGGAGGCCAAAAAGACTGCAGATCTTTTCTCCAGTGGTACAGACTCAGCAGACACCTCACCAGCAAGGCCAAAGGCAAGTTTAGATTTTACATGGGAGGCCAAGAAGCCTGCAGATCTTTTCTCAAGTGGTACAGACTCAGCAGACACCTCACCAGCAAGGCCAGAGCCAAGTTTAGATTTTACATGGGAGGCCAAGAAGCCTGCAGATCTTTTCTCAAGTGGTACAGACTCAGCAGACACCTCACCTGCAAGGCCAGAGGCAAGTTTAGATTTTACATGGGAGGCCAAGAAGCCTGCAGATCTTTTCTCAAGTGGTACAGACTCAGCAGACACCTCACCAGCGAGGCCAGAGGTAAGTTCAGATTTTACCTGGGAGGCCAAGAAGCCTGAAGATCTTTTCTCCAGTGGTACAGACTCAGCAGACACCTCACCAGCAAGGCTAGAGGCAATTTTAGATTTTACCTGGGAGGCCAAGAAGCCTGCAGATCTTTTCTCCAGTGGTACAGACTCAGCAGACACCTCATCCGTAAGGCCAGAGGCAAGTTTAGATTTTACCTGGGAGGCCAAGAAGCCTGCAGATCTTTTCTCAAGTGGTACAGACCCAGCAGACACCTCACCCGTAAGGCCAGAGGCAAGTTTAGATTTTACCTGGGAGGCCGAGAAGCCTGCAGATCTTTTCTCAAGTGGTACAGACTCAGCAGAAACCTCACCAGCAAGGCCAGAGGCAAGTTTAGATTTTACCTGAGAGGCCAAGAAGCCTGCAGATCTTTTCTCCAGTGGTACAGACTCAGCAGACACCTCACCAGCAAGGCCAAAGGCAAGTTTAGATTTTACATGGGAGGCCAAGAAGCCTGCAGATCTTTTCTCAAGTGGTACAGACTCAGCAGACACCTCACCAGCAAGGCCAGAGGCAAGTTTAAATTTTACATGGGAGGCCAAGAAGCCTGCAGATCTTTTCTCAAGTGGTACAGACTCAGCAGACACCTCACCTGCAAGGCCAGAGGTAAGTTTACATTTTACCTGGGAGGCCAAGAAGCCTGCAGATCTTTTCTCAAGTGGTACAGACTCAGCAGACACCTCACCTGCAAGGCCAGAGGCAAGTTTAGATTTTACCTGGGAGGCCAAAAAGACTGCAGATCTTTTCTCCAGTGGTACAGACTCAGTTGACACCTCACCAGCAAGGCCAAAGGCAAGTTTAGATTTTACATGGGAGGCCAAGAAGCCTGCAGATCTTTTCTCAAGTGGTACAGACTCAGCAGACACCTCACCAGCAAGGCCAGAGCCAAGTTTAGATTTTACCTGGGAGGCTAAGAAGCCTGCAGATCTTTTCTCAAGTGGTACAGACTCAGCAGACACCTCACCTGCAAGGCCAGAGGCAAGTTTAGATTTTACATGGGAGGCCAAGAAGCCTGCAGATCTTTTCTCCAGTAGTACAGACTCAGCAGACACCTCACCAGCGAGGCCAGAGGTAAGTTCAGATTTTACCTGGGAGGCCAAGAAGCCTGAAGATCTTTTCTCCAGTGGTACAGACTCAGCAGACACCTCACCAGCAAGGCTAGAGGCAATTTTAGATTTTACCTGGGAGGCCAAGAAGCCTGCAGATCTTTTCTCCAGTGGTACAGACTCAGCAGACACCTCACCAGCAAGGCCAAAGGCAAGTTTAGATTTTACATGGGAGGCCAAGAAGCCTGCAGATCTTTTCTCAAGTGGTACAGACTCAGCAGACACCTCACCAGCAAGGCCAAAGGCAAGTTTAGATTTTACCTGGGAGGCCAAGAAGCCTGAAGATCTTTTCTCAAGTGGTACAGACTCAGCAGACACCTCACCCACAAGGCCAGGGGCAAGTTTAGATTTTACCTGGGAGGCCAAGAAGCCTGCAGATCTTTTCTCAAGTGGTACAGACTCAGCAGACACCTCACCTGCAAGGCCAGAGGCAAGTTTAGATTTTACCTGGGAGGCCAAAACGCCTGCAGATCTTTTTTCCAGTGGTACAGACTCAGCAGACACCTCACCCGTAAGGCCAGAGGCAAGTTTAGATTTTACCTGGGAGGCCAAGAAGCCTGCAGATCTTTTTTCCAGTGGTACAGACTCAGCAGACACCTCACCTGTAAGGCCAGAGGCAAGTTTAGATTTTACCTGGGAGGCCAAGAAGCCTGCAGATCTTTTCTCAAGTGGTACAGACTCAGCAGACACCTCACCCGTAAGGCCAGAGGCAAGTTTAGATTTTACCTGGGAGGCCAAGAAGCCTGCAGATCTTTTCTCAAGTGGTACAGACTCAGCAGACACCTCACCCGTAAGGCCAGAGGCAAGTTTAGATTTTACCTGGGAGGCCAAAAAGCCTGCAGATCTTTTCTCAAGTGGTACAGACCCAGCAGACACCTCACCAGCAAGGCCAGAGGCAAGTTTAGATTTTACATGGGAGGCCAAGAAGCCTGAAGATCTTTTCTCAAGTGGTACAGACTCAGCAGACACCTCACCAGCAAGGCCAGAGGCAAGTTTAGATTTTACCTGGGAGGCCAAGAAGCCTGCAGATCTTTTCTCCAGTGGTACAGACTCAGCAGACACCTCATCAGTAAGGCCAGAGGCAAGTTTAGATTTTACCTGGGAGGCCAAGGAGCCTGAAGATCTTTTCTCAAGTGGTACAGACTCAGCAGACACCTCACCCACAAGGCCAGAGGCAAGTTTAGATTTTACCTGGGAGGCCAAGAAACCTGAAGATCTTTTCTCAAGTGGTACAGACTCAGCAGACACCTCACCTGCAAGGCCAGAGGTAAGTTTACATTTTACCTGGGAGGCAGAGAAGCCTGCAGATCTTTTCTCAAGTGGTACAGACTCAGCAGACACCTCATCTGCAAGGCCAGAGGCAAGTTTAGATTTTACCTTGGAGGCCAAAAAGACTGCAGATCTTTTCTCCAGTGGTACAGACTCAGCAGACACCTCGCCAGCAAGGCCAAAGGCAAGTTTAGATTTTACATGGGAGGCCAAGAAGCCTGCAGATCTTTTCTCAAGTGGTACAGACTCAGCAGACACCTCACCAGCATGGCCAGAGGCAAGTTTAGATTTTACATGGGAGGCCAAGAAGCCTGCAGATCTTTTCTCCAGTGGTACAGACTCAGCAGACACCTCATCCGTAAGGCCAGAGGCAAGTTTAGATTTTACCTTGGAGGCCAAGAAGCCTGCAGATCTTTTCTCAAGTGGTACAGACCCAGCAGACACCTCACCCGTAAGGCCAGAGGCAAGTTTAGATTTTACCTGGGAGGCCAAGAAGCCTGCAGATCTTTTCTCAAGTGGTACAGACTCAGCAGAAACCTCACCAGCAAGGCCAGAGGCAAGTTTAGATTTTACCTGAGAGGCCAAGAAGCCTGCAGATCTTTTCTCCAGTGGTACAGACTCAGCAGACACCTCACCAGCAAGGCCAAAGGCAAGTTTAGATTTTACATGGGAGGCCAAGAAGCCTGCAGATCTTTTCTCAAGTGGTACAGACTCAGCAGACACCTCACCAGCAAGGCCAGAGGCAAGTTTAAATTTTACATGGGAGGCCAAGAAGCCTGCAGATCTTTTCTCAAGTGGTACAGACTCAGCAGACACCTCACCTGCAAGGCCAGAGGTAAGTTTACATTTTACCTGGGAGGCCAAGAAGCCTGCAGATCTTTTCTCAAGTGGTACAGACTCAGCAGACACCTCACCTGCAAGGCCAGAGGCAAGTTTAGATTTTACCTGGGAGGCCAAAAAGACTGCAGATCTTTTCTCCAGTGGTACAGACTCAGTTGACACCTCACCAGCAAGGCCAAAGGCAAGTTTAGATTTTACATGGGAGGCCAAGAAGCCTGCAGATCTTTTCTCAAGTGGTACAGACTCAGCAGACACCTCACCAGCAAGGCCAGAGCCAAGTTTAGATTTTACCTGGGAGGCTAAGAAGCCTGCAGATCTTTTCTCAAGTGGTACAGACTCAGCAGACACCTCACCTGCAAGGCCAGAGGCAAGTTTAGATTTTACATGGGAGGCCAAGAAGCCTGCAGATCTTTTCTCCAGTAGTACAGACTCAGCAGACACCTCACCAGCGAGGCCAGAGGTAAGTTCAGATTTTACCTGGGAGGCCAAGAAGCCTGAAGATCTTTTCTCCAGTGGTACAGACTCAGCAGACACCTCACCAGCAAGGCTAGAGGCAATTTTAGATTTTACCTGGGAGGCCAAGAAGCCTGCAGATCTTTTCTCCAGTGGTACAGACTCAGCAGACACCTCACCAGCAAGGCCAAAGGCAAGTTTAGATTTTACATGGGAGGCCAAGAAGCCTGCAGATCTTTTCTCAAGTGGTACAGACTCAGCAGACACCTCACCAGCAAGGCCAAAGGCAAGTTTAGATTTTACCTGGGAGGCCAAGAAGCCTGAAGATCTTTTCTCAAGTGGTACAGACTCAGCAGACACCTCACCCACAAGGCCAGGGGCAAGTTTAGATTTTACCTGGGAGGCCAAGAAGCCTGCAGATCTTTTCTCAAGTGGTACAGACTCAGCAGACACCTCACCTGCAAGGCCAGAGGCAAGTTTAGATTTTACCTGGGAGGCCAAAACGCCTGCAGATCTTTTTTCCAGTGGTACAGACTCAGCAGACACCTCACCCGTAAGGCCAGAGGCAAGTTTAGATTTTACCTGGGAGGCCAAGAAGCCTGCAGATCTTTTTTCCAGTGGTACAGACTCAGCAGACACCTCACCTGTAAGGCCAGAGGCAAGTTTAGATTTTACCTGGGAGGCCAAGAAGCCTGCAGATCTTTTCTCAAGTGGTACAGACTCAGCAGACACCTCACCCGTAAGGCCAGAGGCAAGTTTAGATTTTACCTGGGAGGCCAAGAAGCCTGCAGATCTTTTTTTTTAGTGGTACAGACTCAGCAGACACCTCACCCGTAAGGCCAGAGGCAAGTTTAGATTTTACCTGGGAGGCCAAAAAGCCTGCAGATCTTTTCTCCAGTGGTACAGACTCAGCAGACACCTCGCCAGCAAGGCCAAAGGCAAGTTTAGATTTTACATGGGAGGCCAAGAAGCCTGCAGATCTTTTCTCAAGTGGTACAGACTCAGCAGACACCTCACCAGCATGGCCAGAGGCAAGTTTAGATTTTACATGGGAGGCCAAGAAGCCTGCAGATCTTTTCTCCAGTGGTACAGACTCAGCAGACACCTCATCCGTAAGGCCAGAGGCAAGTTTAGATTTTACCTGGGAGGCCAAGAAGCCTGCAGATCTTTTCTCAAGTGGTACAGACCCAGCAGACACCTCACCCGTAAGGCCAGAGGCAAGTTTAGATTTTACCTGGGAGGCCGAGAAGCCTGCAGATCTTTTCTCAAGTGGTACAGACTCAGCAGAAACCTCACCAGCAAGGCCAGAGGCAAGTTTAGATTTTACCTGAGAGGCCAAGAAGCCTGCAGATCTTTTCTCCAGTGGTACAGACTCAGCAGACACCTCACCAGCAAGGCCAAAGGCAAGTTTAGATTTTACATGGGAGGCCAAGAAGCCTGCAGATCTTTTCTCAAGTGGTACAGACTCAGCAGACACCTCACCAGCAAGGCCAGAGGCAAGTTTAAATTTTACATGGGAGGCCAAGAAGCCTGCAGATCTTTTCTCAAGTGGTACAGACTCAGCAGACACCTCACCTGCAAGGCCAGAGGTAAGTTTAGATTTTACCTGGGAGGCCAAGAAGCCTGCAGATCTTTTCTCAAGTGGTACAGACTCAGCAGACACCTCACCTGCAAGGCCAGAGGCAAGTTTAGATTTTACCTGGGAGGCCAAAAAGACTGCAGATCTTTTCTCCAGTGGTACAGACTCAGTTGACACCTCACCAGCAAGGCCAAAGGCAAGTTTAGATTTTACATGGGAGGCCAAGAAGCCTGCAGATCTTTTCTCAAGTGGTACAGACTCAGCAGACACCTCACCAGCAAGGCCAGAGCCAAGTTTAGATTTTACCTGGGAGGCTAAGAAGCCTGCAGATCTTTTCTCAAGTGGTACAGACTCAGCAGACACCTCACCTGCAAGGCCAGAGGCAAGTTTAGATTTTACATGGGAGGCCAAGAAGCCTGCAGATCTTTTCTCCAGTAGTACAGACTCAGCAGACACCTCACCAGCGAGGCCAGAGGTAAGTTCAGATTTTACCTGGGAGGCCAAGAAGCCTGAAGATCTTTTCTCCAGTGGTACAGACTCAGCAGACACCTCACCAGCAAGGCTAGAGGCAATTTTAGATTTTACCTGGGAGGCCAAGAAGCCTGCAGATCTTTTCTCCAGTGGTACAGACTCAGCAGACACCTCACCAGCAAGGCCAAAGGCAAGTTTAGATTTTACATGGGAGGCCAAGAAGCCTGCAGATCTTTTCTCAAGTGGTACAGACTCAGCAGACACCTCACCAGCAAGGCCAAAGGCAAGTTTAGATTTTACCTGGGAGGCCAAGAAGCCTGAAGATCTTTTCTCAAGTGGTACAGACTCAGCAGACACCTCACCCACAAGGCCAGGGGCAAGTTTAGATTTTACCTGGGAGGCCAAGAAGCCTGCAGATCTTTTCTCAAGTGGTACAGACTCAGCAGACACCTCACCTGCAAGGCCAGAGGCAAGTTTAGATTTTACCTGGGAGGCCAAAACGCCTGCAGATCTTTTTTCCAGTGGTACAGACTCAGCAGACACCTCACCCGTAAGGCCAGAGGCAAGTTTAGATTTTACCTGGGAGGCCAAGAAGCCTGCAGATCTTTTTTCCAGTGGTACAGACTCAGCAGACACCTCACCTGTAAGGCCAGAGGCAAGTTTAGATTTTACCTGGGAGGCCAAGAAGCCTGCAGATCTTTTCTCAAGTGGTACAGACTCAGCAGACACCTCACCCGTAAGGCCAGAGGCAAGTTTAGATTTTACATGGGAGGCCAAGAAGCCTGAAGATCTTTTCTCAAGTGGTACAGACTCAGCAGACACCTCACCAGCAAGGCCAGAGGCAAGTTTAGATTTTACCTGGGAGGCCAAGAAGCCTGCAGATCTTTTCTCCAGTGGTACAGACTCAGCAGACACCTCATCAGTCAGGCCAGAGGCAAGTTTAGATTTTACCTGGGAGGCCAAGGAGCCTGAAGATCTTTTCTCAAGTGGTACAGACTCAGCAGACACCTCACCCACAAGGCCAGAGGCAAGTTTAGATTTTACCTGGGAGGCCAAGAAACCTGAAGATCTTTTCTCAAGTGGTACAGACTCAGCAGACACCTCACCTGCAAGGCCAGAGGTAAGTTGACATTTTACCTGGGAGGCAGAGAAGCCTGCAGATCTTTTCTCAAGTGGTACAGACTCAGCAGACACCTCATCTGCAAGGCCAGAGGCAAGTTTAGATTTTACCTTGGAGGCCAAAAAGACTGCAGATCTTTTCTCCAGTGGTACAGACTCAGCAGACACCTCGCCAGCAAGGCCAAAGGCAAGTTTAGATTTTACATGGGAGGCCAAGAAGCCTGCAGATCTTTTCTCAAGTGGTACAGACTCAGCAGACACCTCACCAGCATGGCCAGAGGCAAGTTTAGATTTTACATGGGAGGCCAAGAAGCCTGCAGATCTTTTCTCCAGTGGTACAGACTCAGCAGACACCTCATCCGTAAGGCCAGAGGCAAGTTTAGATTTTACCTTGGAGGCCAAGAAGCCTGCAGATCTTTTCTCAAGTGGTACAGACCCAGCAGACACCTCACCCGTAAGGCCAGAGGCAAGTTTAGATTTTACCTGGGAGGCCAAGAAGCCTGCAGATCTTTTCTCAAGTGGTACAGACTCAGCAGAAACCTCACCAGCAAGGCCAGAGGCAAGTTTAGATTTTACCTGAGAGGCCAAGAAGCCTGCAGATCTTTTCTCCAGTGGTACAGACTCAGCAGACACCTCACCAGCAAGGCCAAAGGCAAGTTTAGATTTTACATGGGAGGCCAAGAAGCCTGCAGATCTTTTCTCAAGTGGTACAGACTCAGCAGACACCTCACCAGCAAGGCCAGAGGCAAGTTTAAATTTTACATGGGAGGCCAAGAAGCCTGCAGATCTTTTCTCAAGTGGTACAGACTCAGCAGACACCTCACCTGCAAGGCCAGAGGTAAGTTTACATTTTACCTGGGAGGCCAAGAAGCCTGCAGATCTTTTCTCAAGTGGTACAGACTCAGCAGACACCTCACCTGCAAGGCCAGAGGCAAGTTTAGATTTTACCTGGGAGGCCAAAAAGACTGCAGATCTTTTCTCCAGTGGTACAGACTCAGTTGACACCTCACCAGCAAGGCCAAAGGCAAGTTTAGATTTTACATGGGAGGCCAAGAAGCCTGCAGATCTTTTCTCAAGTGGTACAGACTCAGCAGACACCTCACCAGCAAGGCCAGAGCCAAGTTTAGATTTTACCTGGGAGGCTAAGAAGCCTGCAGATCTTTTCTCAAGTGGTACAGACTCAGCAGACACCTCACCTGCAAGGCCAGAGGCAAGTTTAGATTTTACATGGGAGGCCAAGAAGCCTGCAGATCTTTTCTCCAGTAGTACAGACTCAGCAGACACCTCACCAGCGAGGCCAGAGGTAAGTTCAGATTTTACCTGGGAGGCCAAGAAGCCTGAAGATCTTTTCTCCAGTGGTACAGACTCAGCAGACACCTCACCAGCAAGGCTAGAGGCAATTTTAGATTTTACCTGGGAGGCCAAGAAGCCTGCAGATCTTTTCTCCAGTGGTACAGACTCAGCAGACACCTCACCAGCAAGGCCAAAGGCAAGTTTAGATTTTACATGGGAGGCCAAGAAGCCTGCAGATCTTTTCTCAAGTGGTACAGACTCAGCAGACACCTCACCAGCAAGGCCAAAGGCAAGTTTAGATTTTACCTGGGAGGCCAAGAAGCCTGAAGATCTTTTCTCAAGTGGTACAGACTCAGCAGACACCTCACCCACAAGGCCAGGGGCAAGTTTAGATTTTACCTGGGAGGCCAAGAAGCCTGCAGATCTTTTCTCAAGTGGTACAGACTCAGCAGACACCTCACCTGCAAGGCCAGAGGCAAGTTTAGATTTTACCTGGGAGGCCAAAACGCCTGCAGATCTTTTTTCCAGTGGTACAGACTCAGCAGACACCTCACCCGTAAGGCCAGAGGCAAGTTTAGATTTTACCTGGGAGGCCAAGAAGCCTGCAGATCTTTTTTCCAGTGGTACAGACTCAGCAGACACCTCACCTGTAAGGCCAGAGGCAAGTTTAGATTTTACCTGGGAGGCCAAGAAGCCTGCAGATCTTTTCTCAAGTGGTACAGACTCAGCAGACACCTCACCCGTAAGGCCAGAGGCAAGTTTAGATTTTACCTGGGAGGCCAAGAAGCCTGCAGATCTTTTTTTTTAGTGGTACAGACTCAGCAGACACCTCACCCGTAAGGCCAGAGGCAAGTTTAGATTTTACCTGGGAGGCCAAAAAGCCTGCAGATCTTTTCTCCAGTGGTACAGACTCAGCAGACACCTCGCCAGCAAGGCCAAAGGCAAGTTTAGATTTTACATGGGAGGCCAAGAAGCCTGCAGATCTTTTCTCAAGTGGTACAGACTCAGCAGACACCTCACCAGCATGGCCAGAGGCAAGTTTAGATTTTACATGGGAGGCCAAGAAGCCTGCAGATCTTTTCTCCAGTGGTACAGACTCAGCAGACACCTCATCCGTAAGGCCAGAGGCAAGTTTAGATTTTACCTGGGAGGCCAAGAAGCCTGCAGATCTTTTCTCAAGTGGTACAGACCCAGCAGACACCTCACCCGTAAGGCCAGAGGCAAGTTTAGATTTTACCTGGGAGGCCGAGAAGCCTGCAGATCTTTTCTCAAGTGGTACAGACTCAGCAGAAACCTCACCAGCAAGGCCAGAGGCAAGTTTAGATTTTACCTGAGAGGCCAAGAAGCCTGCAGATCTTTTCTCCAGTGGTACAGACTCAGCAGACACCTCACCAGCAAGGCCAAAGGCAAGTTTAGATTTTACATGGGAGGCCAAGAAGCCTGCAGATCTTTTCTCAAGTGGTACAGACTCAGCAGACACCTCACCAGCAAGGCCAGAGGCAAGTTTAAATTTTACATGGGAGGCCAAGAAGCCTGCAGATCTTTTCTCAAGTGGTACAGACTCAGCAGACACCTCACCTGCAAGGCCAGAGGTAAGTTTAGATTTTACCTGGGAGGCCAAGAAGCCTGCAGATCTTTTCTCAAGTGGTACAGACTCAGCAGACACCTCACCTGCAAGGCCAGAGGCAAGTTTAGATTTTACCTGGGAGGCCAAAAAGACTGCAGATCTTTTCTCCAGTGGTACAGACTCAGTTGACACCTCACCAGCAAGGCCAAAGGCAAGTTTAGATTTTACATGGGAGGCCAAGAAGCCTGCAGATCTTTTCTCAAGTGGTACAGACTCAGCAGACACCTCACCAGCAAGGCCAGAGCCAAGTTTAGATTTTACCTGGGAGGCTAAGAAGCCTGCAGATCTTTTCTCAAGTGGTACAGACTCAGCAGACACCTCACCTGCAAGGCCAGAGGCAAGTTTAGATTTTACATGGGAGGCCAAGAAGCCTGCAGATCTTTTCTCCAGTAGTACAGACTCAGCAGACACCTCACCAGCGAGGCCAGAGGTAAGTTCAGATTTTACCTGGGAGGCCAAGAAGCCTGAAGATCTTTTCTCCAGTGGTACAGACTCAGCAGACACCTCACCAGCAAGGCTAGAGGCAATTTTAGATTTTACCTGGGAGGCCAAGAAGCCTGCAGATCTTTTCTCCAGTGGTACAGACTCAGCAGACACCTCACCAGCAAGGCCAAAGGCAAGTTTAGATTTTACATGGGAGGCCAAGAAGCCTGCAGATCTTTTCTCAAGTGGTACAGACTCAGCAGACACCTCACCAGCAAGGCCAAAGGCAAGTTTAGATTTTACCTGGGAGGCCAAGAAGCCTGAAGATCTTTTCTCAAGTGGTACAGACTCAGCAGACACCTCACCCACAAGGCCAGGGGCAAGTTTAGATTTTACCTGGGAGGCCAAGAAGCCTGCAGATCTTTTCTCAAGTGGTACAGACTCAGCAGACACCTCACCTGCAAGGCCAGAGGCAAGTTTAGATTTTACCTGGGAGGCCAAAACGCCTGCAGATCTTTTTTCCAGTGGTACAGACTCAGCAGACACCTCACCCGTAAGGCCAGAGGCAAGTTTAGATTTTACCTGGGAGGCCAAGAAGCCTGCAGATCTTTTTTCCAGTGGTACAGACTCAGCAGACACCTCACCTGTAAGGCCAGAGGCAAGTTTAGATTTTACCTGGGAGGCCAAGAAGCCTGCAGATCTTTTCTCAAGTGGTACAGACTCAGCAGACACCTCACCCGTAAGGCCAGAGGCAAGTTTAGATTTTACCTGGGAGGCCAAGAAGCCTGCAGATCTTTTTTTTTAGTGGTACAGACTCAGCAGACACCTCACCCGTAAGGCCAGAGGCAAGTTTAGATTTTACCTGGGAGGCCAAAAAGCCTGCAGATCTTTTCTCCAGTGGTACAGACTCAGCAGACACCTCGCCAGCAAGGCCAAAGGCAAGTTTAGATTTTACATGGGAGGCCAAGAAGCCTGCAGATCTTTTCTCAAGTGGTACAGACTCAGCAGACACCTCACCAGCAAGGCCAGAGGCAAGTTTAGATTTTACATGGGAGGCCAAGAAGCCTGCAGATCTTTTCTCCAGTGGTACAGACTCAGCAGACACCTCATCCGTAAGGCCAGAGGCAAGTTTAGATTTTACCTGGGAGGCCAAGAAGCCTGCAGATCTTTTCTCAAGTGGTACAGACCCAGCAGACACCTCACCCGTAAGGCCAGAGGCAAGTTTAGATTTTACCTGGGAGGCCGAGAAGCCTGCAGATCTTTTCTCAAGTGGTACAGACTCAGCAGAAACCTCACCAGCAAGGCCAGAGGCAAGTTTAGATTTTACCTGAGAGGCCAAGAAGCCTGCAGATCTTTTCTCCAGTGGTACAGACTCAGCAGACACCTCACCAGCAAGGCCAAAGGCAAGTTTAGATTTTACATGGGAGGCCAAGAAGCCTGCAGATCTTTTCTCAAGTGGTACAGACTCAGCAGACACCTCACCAGCAAGGCCAGAGGCAAGTTTAAATTTTACATGGGAGGCCAAGAAGCCTGCAGATCTTTTCTCAAGTGGTACAGACTCAGCAGACACCTCACCTGCAAAGCCAGAGGTAAGTTTACATTTTACCTGGGAGGCCAAGAAGCCTGCAGATCTTTTCTCAAGTGGTACAGACTCAGCAGACACCTCACCTGCAAGGCCAGAGGCAAGTTTAGATTTTACCTGGGAGGCCAAAAAGACTGCAGATCTTTTCTCCAGTGGTACAGACTCAGTTGACACCTCACCAGCAAGGCCAAAGGCAAGTTTAGATTTTACATGGGAGGCCAAGAAGCCTGCAGATCTTTTCTCAAGTGGTACAGACTCAGCAGACACCTCACCAGCAAAGCCAGAGCCAAGTTTAGATTTTACCTGGGAGGCTAAGAAGCCTGCAGATCTTTTCTCAAGTGGTACAGACTCAGCAGACACCTCACCTGCAAGGCCAGAGGCAAGTTTAGATTTTACATGGGAGGCCAAGAAGCCTGCAGATCTTTTCTCCAGTAGTACAGACTCAGCAGACACCTCACCAGCGAGGCCAGAGGTAAGTTCAGATTTTACCTGGGAGGCCAAGAAGCCTGAAGATCTTTTCTCCAGTGGTACAGACTCAGCAGACACCTCACCAGCAAGGCTAGAGGCAATTTTAGATTTTACCTGGGAGGCCAAGAAGCCTGCAGATCTTTTCTCCAGTGGTACAGACTCAGCAGACACCTCACCAGCAAGGCCAAAGGCAAGTTTAGATTTTACATGGGAGGCCAAGAAGCCTGCAGATCTTTTCTCAAGTGGTACAGACTCAGCAGACACCTCACCAGCAAGGCCAAAGGCAAGTTTAGATTTTACCTGGGAGGCCAAGAAGCCTGAAGATCTTTTCTCAAGTGGTACAGACTCAGCAGACACCTCACCCACAAGGCCAGGGGCAAGTTTAGATTTTACCTGGGAGGCCAAGAAGCCTGCAGATCTTTTCTCAAGTGGTACAGACTCAGCAGACACCTCACCTGCAAGGCCAGAGGCAAGTTTAGATTTTACCTGGGAGGCCAAAACGCCTGCAGATCTTTTTTCCAGTGGTACAGACTCAGCAGACACCTCACCCGTAAGGCCAGAGGCAAGTTTAGATTTTACCTGGGAGGCCAAGAAGCCTGCAGATCTTTTTTCCAGTGGTACAGACTCAGCAGACACCTCACCTGTAAGGCCAGAGGCAAGTTTAGATTTTACCTGGGAGGCCAAGAAGCCTGCAGATCTTTTCTCAAGTGGTACAGACTCAGCAGACACCTCACCCGTAAGGCCAGAGGCAAGTTTAGATTTTACCTGGGAGGCCAAGAAGCCTGCAGATCTTTTTTTTTAGTGGTACAGACTCAGCAGACACCTCACCCGTAAGGCCAGAGGCAAGTTTAGATTTTACCTGGGAGGCCAAAAAGCCTGCAGATCTTTTCTCAAGTGGTACAGACCCAGCAGACACCTCACCAGCAAGGCCAGAGGCAAGTTTAGATTTTACATGGGAGGCCAAGAAGCCTGAAGATCTTTTCTCAAGTGGTACAGACTCAGCAGACACCTCACCAGCAAGGCCAGAGGCAAGTTTAGATTTTACCTGGGAGGCCAAGAAGCCTGCAGATCTTTTCTCCAGTGGTACAGACTCAGCAGACACCTCATCAGTAAGGCCAGAGGCAAGTTTAGATTTTACCTGGGAGGCCAAGGAGCCTGAAGATCTTTTCTCAAGTGGTACAGACTCAGCAGACACCTCACCCACAAGGCCAGAGGCAAGTTTAGATTGTACCTGGGAGGCCAAGAAACCTGAAGATCTTTTCTCAAGTGGTACAGACTCAGCAGACACCTCACCTGCAAGGCCAGAGGTAAGTTGACATTTTACCTGGGAGGCAGAGAAGCCTGCAGATCTTTTCTCAAGTGGTACAGACTCAGCAGACACCTCATCTGCAAGGCCAGAGGCAAGTTTAGATTTTACCTGGGAGGCCAAAAAGACTGCAGATCTTTTCTCCAGTGGTACAGACTCAGCAGACACCTCGCCAGCAAGGCCAAAGGCAAGTTTAGATTTTACATGGGAGGCCAAGAAGCCTGCAGATCTTTTCTCAAGTGGTACAGACTCAGCAGACACCTCACCAGCATGGCCAGAGGCAAGTTTAGATTTTACATGGGAGGCCAAGGAGCCTGAAGATCTTTTCTCAAGTGGTACAGACTCAGCAGACACCTCACCTGCAAGGCCAGAGGCAAGTTTAGATTTTACCTGGGAGGCCAAGAAGCCTGCAGATCTTTTCTCAAGTGGTACAGACTCAGCAGACACCTCACCAGCAAGGCCAGAGATAAGTTCAGATTTTACTTGGGAGGCCAAGAAGCCTGCAGATCTTTTCTCAAGTGGTACAGACTCAGCAGACACCTCACTCACAAGGCCAGGGGCAAATTTAAGTTTTCACCTGGGAGGCCAAGAAGCCTGCAGATCTTTTCTCCAGTGGTACAGACTCAGCAGACACCTCACCTGTAAGGCCAGAGGCTAGTTTAGATTTTAACTGGGAGGCCAAGAAGCCTGCAGATCTTTTCTCAAGTGGTACAGACTCAGCAGACACCTCACCAGCAAGGCCAGAGGCAAGTTTAAATTTTACCTGGGGGGCCAAAAAGCCTGCAGATCTTTTTTCCAGTGGTACAAACTCAGCAGACACCTCACCAGCAAGGCCAGAGGCAAGTTTAGATTTTACCTGGGAGGCCAAGAAGCCTGCAGATCTTTTCTCCAGTGGTACAGATTCAGCAGACACCTCACCAGCAAGGCCAAAGGCAAGTTTAGATTTTACCTGTGAGGCCAAGAAGCCTGAAGATCTTTTCTCCAGTGGTACATACTCAGCAGACACCTCACCCACAAGGCCAGGGGCAAGTTTACATTTTACCTGGGAGGCCGAGAAGCCTGCAGATCTTTTCTCAAGTGGTACAGACTCAGCAGACACCTCACCCGTAAGGCCAGAGGCAAGTTTAGATTTTACCTTGGAGGCCAAGATGCCTGCAGATCTTTTCTCAAGTGGTACAGACTCAGCAGACATCTCACCAGCAAGGCCAAAGGCAAGTTTAGATTTTACCTGGGAGGCCAAGAAGCCTGCAGATCTTTTCTCAAGTGGTACAGACTCAGCAGACACCTCACCCACAAGGCCAGGGGCAAGTTTATATTTTACCTGGGAGGCCAAGAAGCCTGCAGATCTTTTCTCAAGTGGTACAGACTCAGCAGACACCTCACTCACAAGGCCAGGGGCAAGTTTAGATTTTACCTGGGAGGCCAAGAAGCCTGCAGATCTTTTCTCCAGTGGTACAGACTCAGCAGACACCTCACCTGTAAGGCCAGAGGCTAGTTTAGATTTTACCTGGGAGGCCAAGAAGCCTGCAGATCTTTTCTCAAGTGGTACAGACTCAGCAGACACCTCACCAGCAAGGCCAGAGGCAAGTTTAAATTTTACCTGGGAGGCCAAAAAGCCTGCAGATCTTTTTTCCAGTGGTACAAACTCAGCAGACACCTCACCAGCAAGGCCAGAGGCAAGTTTAGATTTTACCTGGGAGGCCAAGAAGCCTGCAGATCTTTTCTCCAGTGGTACAGACTCAGCAGACACCTCACCAGCAAGGCCAAAGGCAAGTTTAGATTTTACCTGTGAGGCCAAGAAGCCTGAAGATCTTTTCTCCAGTGGTACATACTCAGCAGACACCTCACCCACAAGGCCAGGGGCAAGTTTAGATTTTACCTGGGAGGCCGAGAAGCCTGCAGATCTTTTCTCAAGTGGTAGAGACTCAGCAGACACCTCACCCGTAAGGCCAGAGGCAAGTTTAGATTTTACCTTGGAGGCCAAGAAGCCTGCAGATCTTTTCTCCAGTGGTACAGACTCAGCAGACACCTCATCCGTAAGGCCAGAGGCAAGTTTAGATTTTACCTGGGAGGCCAAAAAGCCTGCAGATCTTTTCTTTAGTGGTACAGACTCAGCAGACACCTCACCCGTAAGGCCAGAGGCAAGTTTAGATTTTACCTGGGAGGCCAAGAAGCCTGCAGATCTTTTCTCAAGTGGTACAGACTCAGCAGACACCTCACCCACAAGGCCAGGGGCAAGTTTAGATTTTACCTGGGAGGCCAAGAAGCCTGCAGATCTTTTCTCAAGTGGTACAGACTCAGTAGACACCTCACCAGCAAGGCCAAAGGCAAGTTTAGATTTTACCTGGGAGGCCAAGAAGCCTGCAGATCTTTTCTCAAGTGGTACAGACTCAGCAGACACCTCACCAGCAAGGCCAGAGGCAAGTTTAGATTTTACCTCGGAGGCCAAAAAGCCTGCAGATCTTTTCTCCAGTGGTACAGACTCAGCAGACACCTCACCAGCAAGGCCAGAGGCAAGTTTAGATTTTACCTCGGAGGCCAAAAAGCCTGCAGATCTTTTCTCCAGTGGTACAGACTCAGCAGACACTTCACCAGCAAGGCCAGAGGCAAGTTTAGATTTTACCTCGGAGGCCAAAAAGCCTGCAGATCTTTTCTCCAGTGGTACAGACTCAGCAGACACCTCACCAGCAAGGCCAAAGGCAAGTTTAGATTTTACCTGTGAGGCCAAGAAGCCTGAAGATCTTTTCTCCAGTGGTACATACTCAGCAGACACCTCACCCACAAGGCCAGGGGCAAGTTTAGATTTTACCTGGGAGGCCGAGAAGCCTGCAGATCTTTTCTCAAGTGGTAGAGACTCAGCAGACACCTCACCCGTAAGGCCAGAGGCAAGTTTAGATTTTACCTGAGAGGCCAAGAAGCCTGCAGATCTTTTCTCCAGTGGTACAGACTCAGCAGACACCTCATCCGTAAGGCCAGAGGCAAGTTTAGATTTTACCTGGGAGGCCAAAAAGCCTGCAGATCTTTTCTTTAGTGGTACAGACTCAGCAGACACCTCACCCGTAAGGCCAGAGGCAAGTTTAGATTTTACCTGGGAGGCCAAGAAGCCTGCAGATCTTTTCTCAAGTGGTACAGACTCAGCAGACACCTCACCCACAAGGCCAGGGGCAAGTTTAGATTTTACCTGGGAGGCCAAGAAGCCTGCAGATCTTTTCTCAAGTGGTACAGACTCAGTAGACACCTCACCAGCAAGGCCAAAGGCAAGTTTAGATTTTACCTGGGAGGCCAAGAAGCCTGCAGATCTTTTCTCAAGTGGTACAGACTCAGCAGACACCTCACCAGCAAGGCCAGAGGCAAGTTTAGATTTTACCTCGGAGGCCAAAAAGCCTGCAGATCTTTTCTCCAGTGGTACAGACTCAGCAGACACCTCACCAGCAAGGCCAGAGGCAAGTTTAGATTTTACCTCGGAGGCCAAAAAGCCTGCAGATCTTTTCTCCAGTGGTACAGACTCAGCAGACACTTCACCAGCAAGGCCAGAGGCAAGTTTAGATTTTACCTGGGAGGCCAAGAAGCCTGCAGATCTTTTCTCAAGTGGTACAGACTCAGCAGACACCTCACTCACAAGGCCAAAGGCAAGTTTAGATTTTACCTGGGAGGCCAAGAAGCCTGCAGATCTTTTCTCCAGTGGTACAGACTCAGCAGACACCTCACCTGTAAGGCCAGAGGCTAGTTTAGATTTTACCTGGGAGGCCAAGAAGCCTGCAGATCTTTTCTCAAGTGGTACAGACTCAGCAGACACCTCACCAGCAAGGCCAGAGGCAAGTTTAAATTTTACCTGGGAGGCCAAAAAGCCTGCAGATCTTTTTTCCAGTGGTACAAACTCAGCAGACACCTCACCAGCAAGGCCAGAGGCAAGTTTAGATTTTACCTGGGAGGCCAAGAAGCCTGCAGATCTTTTCTCCAGTGGTACAGACTCAGCAGACACCTCACCAGCAAGGCCAAAGGCAAGTTTAGATTTTACCTGGGAGGCCAAAAAGACTGCAGATCTTTTCTCCAGTGGTACAGACTCAGCAGACACCTCACCAGCAAGGCCAAAGGCAAGTTTAGATTTTACATGGGAGGCCAAGAAGCCTGCAGATCTTTTCTCAAGTGGTACAGACTCAGCAGACACCTCACCAGCAAGGCCAGAGCCAAGTTTAGATTTTACCTGGGAGGCCAAGAAGCCTGGAGATCTTTTCTCAAGTGGTACAGACTCAGCAGACACCTCACCTGCAAGGCCAGAGGCAAGTTTAGATTTTACATGGGAGGCCAAGAAGCCTGCAGATCTTTTCTCCAGTAGTACAGACTCAGCGGACAACTCACCAGCGAGGCCAGAGGTAAGTTCAGATTTTACCTGGGAGGCCAAGAAGCCTGCAGATCTTTTCTCAAGTGGTACAGACTCAGCAGACACCTCACCAGCAAGGCTAGAGGCAATTTTAGATTTTACCTGTGAGGCCAAGAAGCCTGCAGATCTTTTCTCCAGTGGTACAGACTCAGCAGACACCTCACCAGCAAGGCTAGAGGCAAGTTTAGATTTTACATGGGAGGCCAAGAAGCCTGCAGATCTTTTCTCAAGTGGTACAGACTCAGCAGACACCTCACCAGCAAGGCCAGAGGCAAGTTTAAATTTTACATGGGAGGCCAAGAAGCCTGCAGATCTTTTCTCAAGTGGTACAGACTCAGCAGACACCTCACCTGCAAGGCCAGAGGCAAGTTTAGATTTTACCTGGGAGGCCAAGAAGCCTGCAGATCTTTTCTCAAGTGGTACAGACCCAGCAGACACCTCACCAGCAAGGCCAGAGGCAAGTTTAGATTTTACCTGGGAGGCCAAGAAGCCTGCAGATCTTTTCTCAAGTGGTACAGACTCAGCAGACACCTCACCAGCAAGGCCAGAGGCAAGTTTAGATTTTACCTGGGAGGCCAAAAAGCCTGCAGATCTTTTCTCCAGTGGTACAGACTCAGCAGACACCTCACCAGCAAGGCCAGAGGCAAGTTTAGATTTTACCTCGGAGGCCAAAAAGCCTGCAGATCTTTTCTCCAGTGGTACAGACTCAGCAGACACCTCACCAGCAAGGCCAGAGGCAAGTTTAGATTTTACCTGGGAGGCCAAGAAGCCTGCAGATCTTTTTTCCAGTGGTACAGACTCAGCAGACACCTCACCAGCAAGGCCAAAGGCAAGTTTAGATTTTACCTGTGAGGCCAAGAAGCCTGCAGATCTTTTCTCAAGTGGTACAGACTCAGCAGACACCTCACCAGCAAGGCCAGAGGCAAGTTTAGATTTTACCTGGGAGGCCAAGAAGCCTGCAGATCTTTTCTCAAGTGGTACAGACTCAGCAGACACCTCACCAGCAAGGCCAGAGGCAAGTTTAGATTTTACATGGGAGGCCAAGAAGCCTGCAGATCTTTTCTCAAGTGGTACAGACTCAGCAGACACCTCACCAGCAAGGCCAGAGGCAAGTTTAGATTTTACCTCGGAGGCCAAGGAGACTGCAGATCTTTTCTCAAGTGGTACAGACTCAGCAGACACCTCACCAGCAAGGCCAGAGGTAAGTTCAGATTTCACCTGGGAGGCCAAAAAGCCTGCAGATCTTTTCTCCAGTGGTACAGACTCAGCAGACACCTGACCCGCAAGGCCAGAGGCAAGTTTAGATTTTACCTGGGAGGCCAAGAAGCCTGCAGATCTTTTCTCAAGTGGTGCAGACTCAGCAGACACCTCACCGTAAGGCCAGAGGCAAGTTTAGATTTTACCTGGGAGGCCAAGAAGCCTGCAGATCTTTCATCAAGTGGTACAGACTCAGCAGACACCTCACCTGTAAGGCCAGAGGCAAGTTTAGATTTTACCTTGGAGGCCAAGAAGCCTGCAGATCTTTTCTCAAGTGGTACAGACTCAGCAGACACCTCACCAGCAAGGCCAGAGGCAAGTTTAAATTTTACCTTGGAGGCCAAAAAGCCTGCAGATCTTTTCTCAAGTGGTACAGACTCAGCAGACACCTCACCAGCAAGGCCAGAGGTAAGTTCAGATTTTACCTGGGAGGCCAAGAAGCCTGCAGATCTTTTTTTCCAGTGGTACAGACTCAGCAGACACCTGACCCGCAAGGCCAGAGGCAAGTTTAGATTTTACCTGGGAGGCCAAGAAGCCTGCAGATCTTTTCTCAAGTGGTACAGACTCAGCAGACACCTCACCGTAAGGCCAGAGGCAAGTTTAGATTTTACCTGGGAGGCCAAGAAGCCTGCAGATCTTTTCTTGAGTAGGGGAGGGCCACTTAAAACGACACCAGATCTGATATTTTCAGCCTCAACAGATGCAGACCATTTGACATTGTCAGCTGGATTTTCAGTTGGTACAATGACTGATTGTCCTCTTGTTAATGGCAAACCTGTAAAGACATATATATATATAAAAAGATCAGTAACTTGCCATCACAGTAGATAATCGGACAACAGATGCATCGAAATTTGTGAGTTCTGTAAAAAGAGAATGATGAATATGGTCAAAATAAATTTCTGTCATGATATCACAGGTATTTTCCACTGGGAAACATCTAAAATAGAGATAAGAAGACACCTAGAAATATCCAGATTCTAGGAAATCTATTAATGAAGCCATCAAAACAGGGCCCCAAAAGGCCAGAAAAATTTTTTACAAAAGGAAAAAAAAAAAAAACTCTTTAGAAAGTGTTTAGTGGAGTACTGATGCCAACAGTCATGTTTGTCAATAAATGGTATGGCCTGGAACGGTGGGACAAAAAAACAAACAAACTCATTAACATTGTCATCATCATCAGTCTTTCAACGCCCGTTGTTGGACATAGAGCTTCCCCAGGATTCGCCACAGTTCTCTATGATGGGCGCTGCGGAGCCAGTATTTCCTGAATTTGTCTAGTTCATCTCTCCATCTTGAGTTCTGTTGGCCTCAGTTTCTGATGCAATCTCTGAGGATCCACGTTGTGAGACATGATGTCCATCGGTTGTCTTTCATTCTTGCAACGTGGCCTACCCATTGCCATTTAAGTTTTTTTAATAGATTCTATGATGTCACCGACACCCGTTTTCTTCCTTATATACTGTGCTGTCTTGTGATCTCTCCAGGTAAGGTTGAGCATGATTCTCTCATGCGCACGTTGCACACTTCTCAGGTGATAGGTCTGTCTCTTGGTTAGGTTCCATGTTCCAGCTCCATAAGTGACTATCAAGAGAAAGCATTGGTTGTATACTCTTCTTTTTAGGATTATTAGGATCATCTGGTTTTTGAAAGTTGAGCTTGCTCTGCCGAAGGCTCGCCATCCCAAAGTGATTCTTCCCTTAATTTCCTCTACGTTTGAGGATCTCATGGGGATTCGTTGTCCTAGGTAGATGTAATGGTCTACCTTGCCGAGTTTTGTATCTGCTATCTTCACAGTCATGTTGTTATTCTCAACATGAAACAATCACATGCGAATATTTTTTTGGAAAATAATCTTTCGCCAGCTTTGATGGCTACGGTTGTTCAACACAATTTCGTAAGTTGTACAGAATATTTCTCCTGATATAAGAAACTGTCAAGCAAAACTGTCAGCATAGGTTTCTTCAGTTTTCAAGTTGGTCTAGCTGGTTGGCTGACCAACTATGCACGTATCACACATATAAGCTGCACGAATGGAGCTAGGAGGCTGACCATTGGCACTATACATAGGGCTTTAATAGAGGGTTCAGATTGCAATGTAAGTTCATCCGAAATTGATCCCTCATTCCCGCCTGGTAGTATTCACGCTCGTTTTTATCTACTTTTTAGAGATCACTACCCAACAAAACGCCAGAAAAGTAGTCTATTCATTGATCACCCCTGCTTCCGATTTTTTTAATTGATTACCCCCAACATGGCATGCTACCAAAAGACGTTGGTTGGATGACGGTTTCTATTGAGTGGTTGACCAGACCTTTCTTGGAATTGATTTGAAAATCTCTTCTGGAATTAACAACCACAGTCAATAAATGAGCAACCACTGCATTAAAATTTGAAGTCAAGCAAAAAAAATATCTAAGAATAAATATGATCAGAATAAATTCTATTTATGACATCAATGCGTTCAAATGGCAAACATCTAAAAAATAGTAAAAAAGAATCCAAAAGATCCGTCGTCATCATCATCATCATCATCGTTCGTCGTTGGATATATACCTTCCCCAGGATTTGCTAGACCTCTCTATTATAGGTGTCCCGGGGCCAATACTTTCCGGAATTGTCTGGTTCGTCTCTCCATCTTGTATTCTACCGGCATCGGTTACTCATGTGATCTCTGCGGATCCATTCTTGCAACATGCCATTGAGTTTCCAAAAAGTTTTTTTGATAACTTGGCCTCCTGTTTTCCCCTGATATATTGTGCTGTCTTGCGACCCCTCTCTGTGATATGATTTCACAGGTCAGTCTTTTGGTTAGATTCCATGTTACAGCTCCATAGGTGACTATCGGGAGGATTCATTGGTAGAATACCCTTCAACAGAAGGACCCCATTAATCCTATAAGGGTAATGGGATCTTCTCGCTTTCAAAGGTTGAGCTTTCTCTGCCGAAGATTTGCCATCCTAGATTGATTCTTTGCTTGATTTCTTCTTCTTTCCTGTACAAAAATTTTGGATGTAGTTGGAAAATATTTTCAACAACTTCTTCTGGGCAATATTTTTCATTGTTTATTGTCTTATTTATTAATCTATTCATTTGCCTCATATATATATATATATATATATATATATATATATATATATATATATACATATATTGAAATTTCTTCTATACGCTATATGTTCTCCTTTATATCCATCAGATTGCCAATTGGCTATTAATTATGATTGAATAAATGAATAAGTAATAATAAAAAATGACTGAAAATGTAAGCAATATTTACTTACCAGTGAATGCCGAGACGGTAAGAGAGAAAACCAGAAACAATTTCATCGCCATTTTAATCTGTAATAATAATAATGTGAGATTGCAAATAATAATAATAATGATAATAATAATAATAATAATAATAATAATAATAATAATAATAATAATAATAATACAACCATGTGGAAAAGTGGTATCAGCACAAGCCAGAGGCAGTGTTAGAGAATGACAACCACAAACTACTCTGGGACTTTGACATCCAAACTGACCACCTCATCCAGGCAAGAAGACCGGACTTGGTAATCGTAGACAAAAAAAAGAAGACCTGCCAAATAGTAGACGTGGCTGTACCTGCAGACCATAGAGTAAAGAGGAAGGAGAGTGAAAAACGGGAAAAATACCAGGACCTAGCAACAAAATTGAGGAAGATGTAGAACATGAAAACCAGGGTAGTACCGGTCATAGTGGGTGCACTAGGAACTGTCCCCAAAACGCTGAGGGTGAGACTGGAGGAGATCAGGATTAGGGGAAGGATTGAGACTGTACAGACCACAGCTCTACTGGGAACTGCACGGATACTGAGGAAAGTGCTAAAAATATAAGGACTGCAACGCTAACTGGCAATAGTGACCCAACAGAGGAAGGGAAATGAAAGTAGAAACTCAAATTGTAGCACTGACATGATAGGTGAAAGAGAGAGGAGACGTTAGCTGAAGACCTGAGGAGACTTATTGCCACTCAGCCTTCAGCGATGACCACTGGTCAACCGGTGTGAAACTGTAAATCGCTGTATTACTGCGACCTATGAGTACTAGGAGAGGAGGGCTGGAGACTTGAGGAGACTTGCTGTCACTCAAACTCCAGCGGTAACCACCAGGCAACTGGTGTGAGATTTCAAATAATAATAATGATAATAATAATATTAATGATAATAATATTAATGATAATAATAATAACAGCAACAACAACAACCACAACAACACAGCGGGAATCTGATAAAAAGAATAAACAAATTGGGTGCATCAGTAGTTAGATACACAGGACCATTCCTTGGATGGACAAAAGAAGAACTCCAGTCAATGGACCGGCGAACAAAAAAAAGCATATGACAATGCACAAGGCCTTACACCCCCGAGATCACTTGGATAAGCCGTACGTTAAGAGAAAAAAAGGCGACAGAGGACTATTTAGCATCAAGGACTGCGCCCAGAGGGCTAGAGAAGTACGTGCAAGCAAACAGTGAAGAAATTATGAAGAACGCAAAAAGTAGCGCAAAGAACAACCAAAAAGTTGAAAACAATAGAAAAGCAAACAAGGAAAGAAAAATGAGATCAGAAAAATCCATAGGGAGAATTTCAAAGACAGATACAGGCAGTTGCAGACGAAAGATCAGGGACGTGGTTACGAAAAGGAGACCTGAAGAGAGAAACGGAATCGCCCTTAATGGCAGCCCAAAACAAATGTAACAGGATAAACTATATCAAAACGAAAATCGATAGAACACAGACAAACACCAAGTGTCGCCTACGTGAGGAAAGGGATGAGACCGTAAACCACATAACTAGTGAATGTAGTCAACTCGCCCAGAAGCACAGACACGATAGAGTAGCAACGGTGATACACTGGTAACTGAGCAAATGAATGGGATTTTACTATGCGGAAAAGTGATACCAGCACAAACTGGAGACAGCCCTGGAGAATGGAAAACACAAGTTACCTTAGGACTTTGACATCCAAACGGACCTCCCAATCCAAGCAAGAAGACCAGACCCAGTAATTGTAAACAAGAAGAGGAAACTATGCCAAATGATAGACGTGTTTGTGCCTGAAAACCACACAGTAAATAGGAGAGAAAGTGAAAAGCTGTAAAGTGGGTGTACTCAGAACCGTACTAAAGACAGTGAAACTCAGATCGGAGTCACTGGGGGTAAAAGAAAGATTGAGTCTATACAGACCACAGCACTACTGGGTACTGCATGAATACTGAGGAAAGTGATAGAAATATGAGATTTACCATCCCAGCTGTTAGCAGTGGCCTAACAGAGAGGAGATAAGGAAAACCAACAAAAAATAAGAAGTGTGTGAAATTGTAAACTGCAGTATTACTGCAGCCTATGAGAACTAGGAGAGAGGGGCCGGAGACTTGAGGAGACTTGCTGTCCCTCAAACTCCAGCGGTAACCACTAGGCAACTGGCGTGAGATTGTGAAGAAGAAGAAGAAGAAGAAGAAGAAGAAGAAGAAGAAGAAGAAGAAGAAGAAGAAGAAGAAGGAGGAGGAGGAGGAGAAGAAGAAGAAGAAGAGGAAGAGGAAAAAGAAGAAGGAGAAGGAGAAGAAGGAGGAGGAGGAGAAGGAGAAGAAGAAGAAGAAGAAGAAGAAGAAGAAGAAGAAGAAGAAGAAGAAAAAAAAATAATAATAATGGCCAGCGGCTCCTGCCAAAATGGGGAGTTACAATAACGGTTCACGGTAACCCTAGAAATCCATTTCTTGTTTGGTTTTGCAAAGGGTTGCTTGATTAAGGGTCTCACTTGATCAACTAGAGTTAATGCTTACAGGACCACGAATCGAGAGTCAATGCACACAGGACCACAATTGTTAGTCGGCGTAAAAGCAGGATGGAAACTTGAAGACAGGATTTAGGTAATGAAAGCTATTAAAAAATACACATAGAAAGTTATATGGTGGAGGGAAGCGAATGATTTTCAGGTATATAGTGAAGAGCTAAGGCGAGTCATAAAAATTATTCTCTTTCTCCGTCTCTTTCTCTCTCTCTTTCTTTCTCTCTCTTTCATAATTCTACTTTGAATCTTCATCTAAATGATGTGAGATGCATACTGTGTCATAAACACGTTACTCTTTACGGCCACACAATATAGGTATATATCACAATAGATATCTTTATTGTATATCATGAACCGCTGACTCAAACAACTTCGAACTTGACACTGCAATGTCCGGTCCACCGACCAACATATCTTACAAACATCAACTCCATACAATTACCAGTTGTCGAGATTTCTTGATTCATATACTCACACAGCTTTCCCAGATTATAGTAAGGAATTTATTTCAGTCGACGTATACGCTAGGCACTACTCAAAATAATGATTTTTGAGCAAAATCTATGATCGACCCTTACACGAAGCATATCGATAAAATATGATGCTCTGTTAATAATAGTGTTAATTGGGGTCGGCTTATACATGAGGTATTGCGGAAATTTAGGATTTATTCCACAAAATGCAGTCGACCTATGCACAAGTCGTATCGTAAATTAACAATATCTCGGTCAAATTTAGGAATTCTTAGCTCAAAAACCAAGGTAGACCTATACACGGGGTCTATCGTAAATTAACGATCTTATAGGGTTGACATATGACATGTCCACTTATACACAGGTATACAAAGATTTTAAAAAGAAACTCGATGAAATATTGACTTACGTTCATTGAATTTCAAATTATTTAGAGCGCAATTCTTCAAATATCGATTTTCTTTCAGATTTCGATTTGTTGGCGTTTTCTGTCCCCCGTATTTTCTGGTGATGATGCTTTCTGTCCCGGGTCTTAAGTGATGATGCCCTGCACCCCGTTTCTTTGATGCTGATGTCTTCTGCTCCCGTATATTCTGGTGATGATGTCTTCTGTCCCGAATACTTGGTGCTGGTTACTGACTGTAAAGTATCAAGTCTCACCCACAGATAAGCACTGAGGGTCGAAATGAGTTAAGATTCGTTGATCAGAAGAGTATTTATAAAGTGTACGACTTCTGGGTGAGGTGTACTTTCCCAGATGGAGGCGGGACCTTCTCAGTGACGTAAGTCTTATCGCACAACACAGGCACACATATACGTATACATGCGTACACATCAGTACATACGCACACATAAATATTCAGGCACACGTATACATATTCGTACAAAAGCATACACAAAATACACGCATACGCATGAGTATACATACGCATACACATTCAAACTCAAAAAACACGCACATACGTACACATCTTTATTAAAATTGTTTTTTTTTTTTAAGTTCTTATAAAATGAAGGTCTTCGATTTATGTAAATAATCAACTTTGATTCGATCATCATCATCATCACCACCACTACCATCATTATCATCATCATCACCAACATCATCATCATCATCACCATCATCATCATCATCATCATCATCATCATTTTAGCGTCCGTCGTTGGATATACACCTTCACCAACGATTCACCTAATCCCTCTATCATAGCCATAAACAAACCTCTCTTATCATTACATGTAATGGTTAACAAGCTTGTGTTGCTGAACAGTCTTACTGCAATGAGCTCAATCCCTGCTCAGCGCTCCACTGTTGTGGCCTTGTGTCAAACTAAGCTATACATACATTTTAAAAATGAAGCAGAATATTCTTGATATTTACAAAGTTTAGCTGAGTTTGACATAAGGCCACGGTAGTGGTAGCTGAACAGCCCGCTGATAAGGTAAAACCCGAATAACACAGTGGTAAGTGCATTGCTACGTTGAAGTTTGCTACATATCGGTAGCAGGTTCGATTCCTGCAGTAGACCCATTTTCTTTAATAGTTTATTCAATTTACATTGTCTAAATTGAATGATATATTAACCGTGTAACAACGGGAGATCATCTCGGATCAGTTTCTATACAATAAAACGCAATTTGTATTTCATTCTATCGAACCAAAATGTCCACTTCTTAAACTCACACACCCACACATATACGTGTGTGTGTGTATATATATAAACAGCTAAGAACGTGAAACAGTATTTTCTTATATGTAATGTTATGAATTAAGAAAAAATTCGTGCCGGCCAAATGTATCAGCGTCGTTTTAAGAAACTTGAAACATATCAAATATTTTTATATGAAATTGACAAAAAAGTATTAATGCAGTGGTACAATATAGCTATTTATGGTAGTAGCATGTTACCCACATCTAACTAAACTTTCTTGAATAAAGATAGTTCAATTTTGCCGCTTCATTAATATTTTTTTGCTATTCTATGTTATGATATCCTTGTTTGGAATTTCTGAGATTTTAAAATTACATCAACACATTGCGCATGAATGCCTTTTCTTTTTTATTGGTCCTGTTTTCTTTAATATTAATGTATACATTTGATGTCCTCGAATATAAGTACTTTTGTTTGAAAAGAAATGAAGCAGATCCCGGATGGATTCGAACCACCAATCTCTTTATCACCAAGTGAACACACTAATCAACAGCATAACGGAGACATGATTCATTTTGGAAGAAAATTCATTGTGCCTTACTTTCGAAATCTTTTTTATTTCCAGCACTTTTTATACGTTAGAGAGGAGAAGAAAGGATAGAACTTGTTGCCAACTTTGATGGCTATGGTTGTTCAATTCTTTTGTATTTTCTAGTGTATTTCGATAGATAAGACGATCATCAGATAAGACAAAACCACAAGTCGGAAGTTCATAGTTTTAGCTTATATCAGTGGTTTAAGACGACACCCAAACAATTAAAGCTATCTATGGTAAAGTTAGGGTTAGTTTTACGACTAACTAAGTTTTCATTATGTAATTACTACCAAAATCAACGTTTCAATACGTTTTGAAAGAGATTTACAAAGTTTTTGTAGGTGAGCAAACAAAGATTGTTTGTGTAAAACAAAAATGTGTGTACTATCATCATCATCATCAGCAGCAGCAGCAGCAGTTACCACCTTAAGTCGTCTTTTGTTGGACAAACAGCTTTTCCAACTTTCGGAAGACCTTCTATCGTGGATGTCACGGAGCCAATATTTTCCGAACTTGTCTAGTTTGTCATGCAGTCATGTTTTTTTTCATGGGGGGGGGGCTACACTTGGGATCAACATTGTAAACCTCAATGTCTACCAGTTGCCCGACATTCTTGTTACATGGCCAGCCCACTTCCATTTGAGTTTTCTAATCGATTCTATAATATCTGTGACTCCCACTTTCCCCTCTAATCCACTAATTTACTAAATAAATCTATATACTAATACACTCCATGTAGCGTAGAGTATGGTTCTGTCCCGTGAACGTTGCATGGTTCTCAGTTTGAGGGTCAATTTTTGTGTCAGTTTCCATGTTTCAGCTCCATAGGTGACTATCGTGAATTGGATTTTATATACACTAAAGCGGCTTATTTTCGAGACTTATGTAACCCTCTCTCAGTCACCATTACGAAAGACTCTAATGGATTTGGAGATTATAGTTTATTTGTATTTGCAGTCTAGTAGTAAATATCCTGAGAATAAACACGGTAGTTGTTTGTAGAAGGCTTTAAAGACCAACAACCACTGAAGGAAAAGTGGTATTTAACTTAGCCGACACTGGTGAATTTTCTCTTCTTCGGCGTTCAGCCACAATCTTCGATAATAAAATTACTGTGTCTGTATATCTGATTGTCTGATGTTTAAAATACCGATACCTTGAATATCTTTTTATAAGGTAAGGACTCTGCAGGTTATGGAATCGATCAAGCAGTATTTTAAGTAGAATTTCAAGGTAACTGGTTTTGTATCTCGTTTAGGGGCTTTTTTTTTTAATGCATAGGATTCAAGAGTTCCGGAACCAACAGATTCTTCGAAAGTATTTAAACTTCTTCTTGGTTGTTGGAAAACTTTACTTTGAGGGAAGTGATCAAAATGTTTGGAAAAGTGGTAGTCGGTCAGAGACAGGTCTGCTAATTAATCTGGGTAAGATTGAGTTTTGAAACCAAGTTCGTTCAATTTCTGCAAGGAACAGTCGCATGACATGGCATTTTTTTCAATTTGTTCAGCTCAGGACTCATTTATCGATCTTTTTTTGCTTTTCCAATTTGGTGCAAATGTCTAACAACTGTTGAATGGTCAACGTTTAGTTCCTCTGCAACCCCACGAAATGTATGGCGCGGGTCCATCTGGGTAATGACCCTAAATTGAATGTCTTTAACCATAGAAGTACATCCACGACCCACCCATCTTGAAGGCTCTCGTATCCATTTCGAAATTTTGGGAACCAAGGTTAAGGTATTCTTTCGTTGATAGTTCTCTGGCTACATACTTGGTTGATGTTGTGAGCAGTCACCACCGCTTTACGTCAAATTCGAACTCACACAACAAAATTGTTCGAATTCGCATTATTCGATCTTTGATTTGACATCCTCGAATAAACCAAAAAGATAGTGAACAGGAAAAAGGTCAGCTTAAATAAATAGAGTGAAATTCACACTTTAATTCACTCTGTTGCAGCATAAACTAAAGGAGAAGACTTTTCGGGCGGGGTTCAGGAAAATTGACGGAGAAGGGGGAAAGTTTATTGATCCAAAAGGAAACCAGATTCACGAATCTCATACAGAAAACACTTTTTATCAACAGTAAAGAAATAATACAGACGGAGACGAGGAAAATGCAGCAAGTATCATTCTGTGCAACCTGTCAAATCATGGCATATGCGTTTTCACTTTGTCAGATGTCTTTTTACTGTTGTGAGGGTGACTCCTTGGCTTTGCTCCAGACGTCCGTGTCTGGATTAGCCTCCATGACCGTTTTCAATTATTCTGGATAATCGAGATGTTGTTTATAAACTCGCTTAAGTAACCTCCTCTCCAAAGGTAGAAAATAATATCTTTTTCCAAAAATGAAAATAAAACATTTTTAGAGTATAGTAGAGTGCTCAGTAGACAACCGGTATGACCAGGAAAGTTATACAAAAAACACAAACAAACAAAAAGAAGCATATATAAATGAAAAGGGGAGAACTTTTGCCATATTTGAAGGCTACGGTCATTCAATGGATGAATTAAAAAATACAAAACGAAAGAAAACGTGACAGTATTGAATGAGTAATGGAGGGGAAACATGTCAAAGGGATTTCTGAATGAAGAAAATTCAAATGACAAAAGAAAGAAAATAAGAAAAGAAAAAGTTTTGAAGATTAAAGGAAAAAAATCGGTTGCAGTCGTGTATATTGTGGGGTTGGGGGTGCCGAAAGGATATTTATTGAATATCGGGGATTTTGAAAGAACATTCCTGTACAAATATAAGAGACGAAAAACAAGAGAAATGAAGGAAAGAAAGAAAAAATAATTCAGAAGAAAGAAAGAAAAAAAGATAGAAAAAAAATGAAGCACTCAAAGAGAAAAGACAGCCACGTTTCAAAAGGAAGAAAAACTGGAAGAAAGAAAGAAAGACAGACAGGCAAAATAAATGAAGAAAGACAAAGAGAAAGAAAGAAAGAGAGAAAGAAAGGTAAAAAAGAGAGATCATTAGAGAAGAAGAAGAAAACAAATGAATGAAAAAGACAAATGAGAAGTCAAAAGGAACAAAAAAATAAATGGAAGAAAGGAAAAAAGAAAGAAAAAACACAGATCATCACTTAGGCATGAAGAAAATGAAGGAGAGAGAGAACTCACAATTCAGTTCCAAATAGGAAGAAAGAGAGGAAAAAGAAAATGAGTTTGTAAAAAAAAGGGTGGAAGAAAGTAAAAAGAAGCAAGATCGTCATGAAGAAGAAAATATTGAATGAAAAAAAAAAACGATAATTTGAATGAGAGAAAGAAAAACTAGAAAGCACTCAGAGAGCGCTTACTTCTGCCAAAGCCATAAACTAACTTGACACCCAAATGAGAATGTTCAAAAATGAAAAATAAGGGAAACAGTTTGAAATGTGCAAATCTTAACTTACTTCCCTTAAAATCTGAATCTATCACCTTGATTAGCTTCTTTTTTCAGCTTTTCCCCTGCAAAATGAAGAACATATCTCCAAGTCGAAAATGACTCCCTGGGTCCGTTCTCGAATTTTTAGCGATTTTCCCCCGGCACTATTAGTACAATAGCTACTAGAGCCCACCAGAGTGTTGCTTCGGCACCCCCTGTACAAAAGAAAAATCCAAGATATATGAACGAGATAATATACATTCCCTAAACTCCCAAAAGGTTGCTACCCTCCCCAGTTAACATTTGTCACTTCAAAAAAAAAGTTGTTTTTTCTTATTTGTTCGATATTGAGAAAAAATTCAGGAAATAGCGAGTGTTATGTCAGTTCCAGCATCGGAAAGTTTAGATCAGCACCTCCTTTTCACGAAATGCCTTTGAAATTCATTGAGAACTTCAAGAAATATTGTGTGGACCCTAAGTCGTATTATCAATTAGGCACAATCGGCACAGTACCTTGGGCCTACGAAAATTTGGTGCCTACTAAAAGTATATTTCGAACCGTTTAAGAAATTTGAATATTATAAGATAATAGAAATATTTCTGTACCTTGCAAAAATGAATCAACATAGCCCACGTGTGTACTAGAACTAATTATCTGAAAAATTATCTAATATTATCTTATCCACAAATAAAGATATTTTATCTAGAATTATCTTCTTTGAAAAAAAAAAAAAAGGATCTTTCATCTAAAATTATCTAGAAAATACCTACGCAAGATTCGGGCATTATTCGTCCCAAAATGTCTCAAAAGAAGCTTTTTTTGAAAAAACAAAAATAGGAATTTTTAGATGGTGTCTAGCGGTGCCTTCATACAAGTATCCAAGGTTGTCGCCCTGGAAATGTGACCAAAGGCGCCCAGATACACACGCACACACACACACACACACAGAAGAATCTGTAGCCCACGGGGCTGGGTAGTCGGGTAGGTAGTTCGTGGGGCTACGGTGATTCAATATACATTTCAGAACATTAATGAGACCCTGATCTTATCAATGTCCAGGGCCCCTGAATGCCTCTATCCGGCCCTCTATGGGAAAACAAACAAAGTTGAATACATATAGCTCTCTCAACTTCATAGGTAGAGGTGAACAAAGAAAGTGTTTTAAAAAACATGAACGGAATTCAATGTTTTGCATAATGGGACGGAACGAAATCGGGGAAAAAATCGGTGACATGCTTAATACAAAGATCAAACATGGAACTCATTCATTCATCCCGTTGAAATCATCTTGGGGTCAAATCCGGGTTCAGAAAAAATAAATAATTGTTCAAAGAATATCTTTGTATGTAAAGATATGTACGTGTTTTCTTCAATTCAATCACTTAAATCTCTGACGTTCATAAAAAGAGATCTCTACACTCATCGTATTGTTAGGTTTTCTTGTTCTGCCATTCCGTTTTTGTAATCCTTTACAGTTTACCACGTTCATTCCATTTTCGCCATTCTACATTTTTTATCGTCTCAAAAATGTTCTATCTCACATTATTTACTTATTTTGAATTTCCGTGACAGACAATCGCTTTTTATTTGTTTTTTTGGTTTGCTTTAGCAGTGAATGAATTTTGATATGGATTTTTCTTAGTGAGAGATTTTTTTTCTTCTTTTTTTTAAATGCTTTTATGTATAAAGTGACGTTCGATCAGACTGACATGGGTCGTCGTGTGGTTTCAAGTCACGTCTCCGTAAAGATCATTATGTTGCTTTTACAACATATCCAGCCCATTGCCATTTTAGTTTTCTAACTGTTTCTACGATACCTTAACATTAATCTCCAGATGGGTAGAAAAGTCGGATTTTGTCTCTGGGGACCACGGAGATCATGATATATATATTCACCATGTATATTTTTAAACATGATCTCCTTCTTTGTTAATGCTCTTGATTCAGTGGTGAATACTAATCACATAGATCGAACATCACATGGTGAACAAGTATAATACCCATCATAAACGACGATATTATTACGCGTGGATAAATCATGAACATATAATTTGTTTTATTACACGATTAATATTTCTGTTTTTGGGGGAGGGGGTGCAATCCAAGAAAATAGCTGAATTGATTCTACAGCAATGGTAGTAAATTGATTCCAACAGCAGTCACCCACTTGATACCGGCGAAGGTGCACATACAGACGCAAAATAGGTTGCTGCTGGGAAAGAGCAGCAGCCATTTTGTATCGGTGTATTCGCAGTATTCCAGTCCTTTTTTGCATCTGTTTGAGCGTGACAGGAAAGCAACAAACAAACAAAATATCTTATATAATAATACATTTCAGATTAAAATTCAGCAGATAACTACGTTCAAGGAAGGGGACATATGTATACATATATGTATTCTAGAAACGGACATACTTGGTCCGACAGAGGGAGTCATAAATCGCGTTATATTATATAGAAACTTGTTACACGGTTAATATAAGTCTCAATTTAAACAAGGTAAATAGAATAAACAATTGAAGAGAATGGTGCTGCTACAGGAATCGAACCTGCGACCGATATGGTGGCTTTTTCAGCATACTGATGCACTGATCGTGCTAAACAGCCATTGGGATTGCAAGGCCAAATAACTAAGAAGAGAATAAACGAGATGAGAATTTGAGTTGAAAGCAGTTATTTGACCTTTGCATTACCGGTGGGCTGTTTAGCACAATGGTAAGTGCATTGCTGTATTGAAACGGCTGACTTATCGGTCACAGGTTCGATTTCCCAATTTTCATTAATAGTTCATTCTATTTACTTTGTCTAAATTGAATGATACATTAACCGTGTAACGACGGGATATCATCTTTAATAAGTTTCTGTATAATATAATGCGATTTATAATTCATATATATATATATATATATATATATATATATATATATATATATATATATATATATATATATATAAACGAAAAAAATGATGTTCATTTAATCCTGTTGTTTGCTTAAAATAATTTCACAAAAATCAATACCTTTGTTTACCCGGAAGGTACCCAAATAAAGGGAAGGATGCTTCAATCATATCTGAATATCTCAATATAAAGCTTCACAACCGTAACATTTTACGATATTAGTATGTAAACAAAATAAATAGAATAAATAAATATATATTTCATATATATATATATATATATATATATATATATATATACATATATATATATATATATATTTATAATGAGTAAAGATTTTTTCGATAGTTTATTACAGATTGTACCCTCTGTTTTGCTTGACAAAGACTTTCAGGTAGAACAGTATGTACAATCAGTAATGAACCATTGGGAAATCTTTACTTATTTTATAACCGCTCTGCTGATGGTATTGAGCACTTTCTAAGAATGACAATCTACTAAATGCATTATTCCATATACCCACGCTTGTTGTACTATAAATCTTACAAACACCTTCACATAAGAGATATTCTGGGATGAAAAAAAAATTGTGTCAAAATTGTCAATTATCGTTTACAATACTTTATCTCATAGATATATAAAAAAATAATGAAAGACAGGGCTGGTTAGTCTCTCAATAGAAACTGTCACCCAACTACTGCTTTTGTCAGCATGCAGTGTTTGGGGATGATCAATTGAAATTTGGAAAAAACGTAGATAAACAAGATAATTCTATCACATTTTGCTGGATCAGTAAAAGTCTAGATTTTCTAAAAACAAGGATGGACACAACCGGGCACAATCTAAGGCAACAATTTAGCATAAACTTACATAATAAATTGAGACCCATCCTCACTGAAACCTATTTTGAGGGGTAACTTTCCAAAATGAGAAAAATCTTTTTTTGTAGACATACTAAAAAGTAATGGTTTAATTTTCAGCCCTCTAGTTCCAGCGTCGGAGCCTAGACGGATGATTCTTACATGGAAAGCCAACTAGTCAGCCAGACCGGATTAAAAACTGAAGAAACTTATGCTGATAGTTTTGGTGACAGTTTTCGTTTACAGTTTCTGATAAGAAGGCAATGATTAGAAGAGAGGAGTGAAATTTAGGTTTCTTCAAATATTCATTAGTCAGACAAACCTGCGTTATGAAATTTGTGCAAATTCGTGCAATTTGTGCAAATTTGTGCTAAAGCCTCATATCCTGCAATTCGTGCCAATTTCTGCAATTTGTGAAAATTTACGAAATGTGTGCAGATTTGTGCAATTTGTGAAGTATATGCACACTGAATGATTGTGCAAAGCAAAACTTGAAATGGTTTAAAAATAATTTGGTACACTTATCTCTCTATGCTAATAAAACTCTTTCGGCAAGATTTTATTTGATGAAAGTAGGATTGCTTTGAACGGAGTAACATATTTACTCAAGATTTTATTCTGTAATTTGAATTACTTTTTAGTTCATTTTGAAAGAAGTAATATTGTCAGAAAAATTCTTTGAAAGCAAATTTTCAGTTTACCCGAATTCTGGATTTTCCCTCGGGTGTAAAAAAAAAAGGAGGCGGGGCTTAGTGTGAAAGAAAGAAGTAAGCCTTGTATGAATATATGATTTTAAAGAATACTGGTGCATAATTGTGTAATGAATACTCCCATAAGTTGATTGTAAATAGCTGGAGTAATGCTGGGAAGAGGAGAGTATCTCTCTTCACAGGTCGGTTGAGTTCGTAAGAAGCTTTTAGAACTATTAAACATCTTTAAAATGCTACCGTCGAATTTGAAACTGCAAACCATTGGCCAAGTTAAAGTTGTTCTCCACAGCGTTAACCCTTTCCTTCCTTTGCAGTGGAATCTTTGCCGAACATGAGATTATAGATATCACAGTTTCAAATACAGAATGGGACAGCAAAAGCAGACCTGTTTTTCTGGGGTTTTTTTGTTTTTTTTTTTTTGGTGTATTCGAATATTCCTGAAGAGAGCGGACCTAACTTTGCGAGCATGAACAGACCCTCCCCGCTGGGTTGCCCTGGTCGGCAGTGTGACACCATGAAGTGAGCTTCTCTATTGTTTGAGAGTCACATTCACAACTGCCAACCCTGTCCATTCTTCGCGTCTTTTGAGAGGGGTCTTTGGCAGAACATTGAACAAGCCATGTCGGGCACTCTCTCAACCAATCGTCTGAATTTGGCTCACTACAACTGTTGACAGTTTTCGTTGACTGTTTCTAAAGCACACACGCACACACATATTCAAACACACACACACACACACACACACACACACACACACACACACATACAAGAAAAACAGTCCAACATGGGCAACAAAACAAGCCAGCCAACTGAACCATCTGCAGAATCAAAAACAGTCGAAGTGGCCATTACCCCCTTCATCATAGAGGTGGGTAAGGACCCACCGATCGCTATGAATCCTCTAACGTGCACGCTAGATATTGAGAGACCGTTGCCAGGCGTAGAGGGAGCCTCAACATCCGTTGGTACTGTCGTACCGATGGTAGAGGCTCTGTCTCATCTGGTGAACATCGGTCAACTATCACCCAGGATTGAGGAAGCCTCAACACCTACCATAGCGGAAGCTAATCAGGTTCATCTTCCTGGACCAATATTTCCTGGCAACGTTTCAGCCGTGGACAAAAATTGTAGGATGAAACGAAAGGTGTTCAATCTTCAACTTTCTTGGCGTTGGTGTTTGCCATTACATTTGCATTCACTATAATTTTGGCCATTGCAGCTACTCCATATGCCCTGATTAGTGGCATTATAAGTATGATAGCTATGTATTGGTGTGTTGGCTTATCTTTCACTCCATCATTGAACTAAGGGAGTGCTTGATTTTTTTTCTGAAAATTGTGAATCTTGACTTGAAAATACGGATGTTTGTTTTTCTGAGCGTGTCAATGTTGTGATAAAAATGGAATTGTCAATGATGTCTATTATATATGTCTCTTTTTTTGCCTTTGAAATTAGGATCATGTTTTCGAGAAGCCTGCCGTATTGAACCTGGCATTATTCCGTGGGAGTTTATTGCGTTTACAGGAAGCCTGTCAGATTAAAAATGACAATGGTCTCGTCATTAACTTTTTCGTCTTTGGGGGGAAGCCAATGGAATTGAACGAATAGTCCGTGAGACTTTATTTCGTTTTGGGGAACCTGTGACACTGATATTCACGATGGTCTCTTCAAGACTCTTTTCGTTTTCGGAAGGAAGCCAGTGAAATTGAACCTGAAAATAGTCTGTGAGACTTTATTTTGTTTCCAGGAAGACTTTAAAACTGATATTCACAATGGTCTCTTCAAGACTCTTTTCATTTCCGGGAGGAAGCCAGTGAAATTGAACCTGTAAATAGTCTATGAGACATTATTTCGTTTCCAGGAAGCCTTTAAGACTGATATTCATAATGGTCTCTTCGAGACTCTTTTCGTTTTCGGGAAGAATCCAGTGAAATTGAGCCTAAAAAACATCTGTGAGACTTTATTCTGTTTCCAGGAAGCCTTTAAGACTGATATTCACAATGGTTTCTCGGAGTGAAATTGAAAGCCAGGGAAATTAAAGCTAGTGTTGATCACAGGGATAAAACTAACCTGTCTCACAAAAGCGTAAAGCTAACTCATGTTCCTGTCAGTGGGTGAACAATCCAACGCTTGGTGAATTCTGCTTTGCAATGATAAGAGGAGCCGACATCGAAGGATCAAAAATTGACGTCGTTACGAACACTTGGCCGCCACAAGCTAATTATCCCCGTTGTAACTTTTCTGACACCTCTTGGCAGAATTGAGCCAGGCCTAAAATGGTCTAAACAGAGCTCTTCAGCTTGGAAACCAATGTTTTTAAAGTTTCTTCAGTAATTTTCAGTGGAAATCTAAATGGCAATGGGCTTGTCATGTTGCAAGAATGGCACACTCCCGATGGACATCACGATTTGCCCCATGGATCTCCAGAGATCACATACACAACCGAAGGAGGCTGGCAGAATAGAAGATGAAGTGACGAACTAGAGAAATTCAGAAACTATTGACTTCGCCACACCAATGATAGACAGGAGTATCGAATCCAGGGAGTAATGTTTTCATCCAACCACGGACAATAAGAGAAATGAAAATATCATTTCATCAAAAATCACTTCCCAATGAATCTTTGGTATTTATAAGATATTGAATTACTAAACTTTTTAAACGTTTTCGGGAAGCCTGTGAGACTGGAATTCACAATGGTCTCTTCAAGACTCTCTTTGTTTTTGGGAGGAATGCAAGTGAAATTAGATCTCAAAATAGTCTGTAAGAGTTTATTTTGTTTTGGGGAAGCCTGTGCCATTGAACCTGACAATATTCTGTGAGACTTTATTTTGTTTCCGGGAAACCTCTGAGAATAAAATTCACAATGGTCCCTTCGAGAAATTCAGAAGCTACTGACTTCGCCACACCAATGATAGACAGGAGTAGCGAATCTTGAGAGGAAGGTTTCCATCCAACCACGGACAATAAGAGAAATGAAAATATCATTTTATCAAAAATCACTTCCCAATGACTCTTTGGTATTTATTAGATATTGAATTACTAAACTATCTTACAATACTCAAATAAAATTCACAAGCAATTTTCTTTCTTTTTTTTTAACAATCCTTTATAATCATCGTACAATGATTTAGAAGCGTATACTTCGAAAACAAAATTCAACTTTGAATCTTCCCCCCTACCTCCAAATGTAAGAATATGAGTGAATAATGGATGAGATCTGCGTTTAGCCTTTTCCCTGGAGTTTGACCCCGATTCAAAGTTGTTTTGTTTCCTACAAGAGTTCAAAGATAAGTCAGTGTTTCATCAGTCAATGATGAACCACGACCCCACCCAACATACACCGTCAGGCTGAGTTTACGCTTCTGCGACAGGGAATCCCATTTCGGGCTTTCTCAAGGCCGTGGTGACCTTAAAACAATAATAAAAATGAATGAAAAATCTAAGTTCTGAAAGATATGGTGCAAAAATATTGGAAATTACCAAATTAGTAAAATTGTTTCCTTCTTCTTCTTCTCCATTTTTTTCTTCCTCTCCTTCTTCTTCTTCTTTTCCTTCTTCTTCTTTTCTTTCTTCTTCTTCACCACCATCATCATCATCATCATTTGTTAAATCATCCACGTTAAATTGTTAAAATGACACTGGAAATGGCCAAATGTGTCCCCATTCGCAGTCCTAGCGAGCAGCCGTTGCCCTTATGCGCTCTGGGGGTGGGGGAGTTGACACTAAAATTTGCACACAAACTGGCCGTGCAGACAGAATTCAGTGACCGGTGTTGCTAACTCTAATTCCTTATCTATAGCTGAAAATTTTATCTGGGTATTTCATAGCTTTTCAGGTATATACTATTTTAACGCCCATTCATCAAATAAAGTAACTCTATGCTAAGACTGCAAGAGAAATTATCTTAGAGAAGAGAAGAATTTCTTTCATTAAACTTAGCCGATTTTATTGTCCCTAAGCAAGCCTAAAAAGGTATGAATAGAGCTTTGTCACTTCAGACCCACTCTTTTAAAGGTCTTTAACAACTTTCTTGAATGCAGTAATAATATAAAATTTTAAAAAAAAACCCAACAGCAAAGATATCTTTAGATGAATATCTAAATATTCACTGACATATTGATAATAGCTAGAAAGGTTTTTGAATTATCAAAATATCCAAACAGCCCAACAAATATCGAGACGTGGATGAAAGATAGTGAAAGTGAAGAGAAAAAGTTGTCGTCAACAAGGGTACCTCGGAAATACTCTTGATCACTTATCTCCCTTACAAGCTATTTGAACCTTTCAAATCCTAAGCGTTTAACATAACGAGAAAAACAAGAGATTCTTTTGAAAAGCAGCCACGTTATAGAGACGAGTTTGGTGTGGAATGAGATTATTAATAAGGGAAAAAACAAGTTGTTTCCAATTGATTTTCCAGTTCATTCCCGTTAGAACGTCCGAAAGAGGAACGAATAATGAGTGAAATGAAAAATCAAAAAATAGAAACCAGATAAGAATTCGGTTTGAAAGCAGTTATTTAGCCTTTGCCTAACCAGCGGGCTGTTTAGCCTAATGGTAAGTGTGTGGCTACGTAGAAGAAGCCATTTGTTGCTAAGAGGTTCGATGGAAATTATACAAGGAGCCTATTTAACTTTGAAGATGAATATTTACAAGGTTTTTAACAATTGTTCCGAACGTAGAAATGATATATAATTGAATTTTCCATGTGTAAAAAAGCAAGCCTGAAAACGTATAAACGGAGCCTTCTTAGCTCCAGAGCGAATATTATCAACTATTGATATTCTAATACAAACAAAAATAGCAATGGGCAGGATATGTTGCAGCAATGGTACACATCAAACACACATTATGATCCACATTAGGGATCACCAGAGGAAACATGCGCTACCGAGGGAGTCCGGCACAATACAACATGGAGAGACGAACCAGACATATTCAGAAAGATAATGATGATACCATTATCGATTCTTTTCTTTTTTTAATCATTACTTTATTGGGACTTTTAAAAGAGAACTATCGTTAATATTTACTTTATCAGAATAATATTTCAATAGTATGATTTGGATAAATGAAACTATTATTTTATTAAAAAACCACTTCCCAATGACAGTTCATTATCATTATTATTATTAGATATTGAACTACTAAACTAATCTACAATACTCAATGCTTAATAAACATCGTACAATGATTTAGAAGTGAATATTTCGACAAATTTCAACTATGAATCTCCCCCTCCACATTTTTATAATAATAAAGAATAGATGAGATGCACTTTTAGGCTTTTTCCCTGGAGTTCGACCCCGATCCAAAGTTATCTTGTCCTTTCACCCCCAACCCCTTCCGTACAAGAGATCAAAGATAAGTCGGTGTTTCATCAGTTAACGATGAGTCCCGACCCCCATCCGACACAGAGACACACCATACGGCCGAACGTACGCTTCTATCACAGGGAATCCAATTTCAGGCCTTCAGTCACCAGTTAGGCCTCATTGATCTTCATCAGAATGAATAGAAAAAAAAATGCATCGTTGTGAAAGAAATTGTGAAAAAAATATTGGAAAGTTCAGAATGAATAAAAATGAGTTTTTTTTTCTTTCAAAATATATTCATTTATGATATATATATATGTATATATCTATTTAACCAAAATGCGACACATTAAACAACAAAAAAACAGATTTATTTGCATCAACTGATTTTTTAATTGTTTATGAAATTATTTCTTTGATAATAACATGAAGGACTGTGTGAAATAAAAAACATATTTATTCAACGAAAATGCGACATATTTGAAGCCATAACATATTTCCAGCGACCCTCTCATGATTACCACTGTTGGACTTCCCAGCCGAATTCTCTGAGTCTCAGAATGTGCTCGAAATCCTTACTCATGGGTGGTCGACCACTGAATTCTTTACCTTTTACAACTGGTTATAGCCTCCCTAGAAATATTGTTTATTATCAATATCCATATTTCCAAACATAAACATATTGAATCAACACTGAACAGTTCGCATTGTAGTAGTGCAATTTCTAAGTCAACGCAGATTAAACAATAAAAATATTTTCTGTCAAATGATAAACGAATGAATAAAATAAATTGATGTTGTATTTGTTTTTGTGAGTTTTATCAATCTAGCCGAACTCCCGTCCAAGTTTGGGGTTGACTTTGTTTTTGTACCACAACAACCACAACAACAATCCTCAGGAATTTGGGATAGTAAAATCTCCACTGTTAGTCTGCGCTGTCAGTAGAGTACAGTACGCTTTAAGTATTTATATTTGAAGTTTTTCACTTCAATGAATCAGATCTCTTGAATGTTGGGTCTTGTTTTTTTAGAGTCAGATGAAACTAGTCGTTGTTTGAGTTTTCACTTAGCCTGCTTGATTATAATATCATCCAATGGCTTCGTGATGTTAATCCGCAGGTCTTGGTAATTACTGATATATATATATATATATATATATATATATATATATATATATATATATATATATATATATATATATATATATATATATATATATGTGTGTGTGTGTGTATATATATATATATATATATATATATATAAACAAAGTAGATACCTGTGGGAGTTGTAAAGCGATTCAACGGAGAGAGAGAGAGAAGGAGAGAGAGAGAGAGAGAGAGAGAGAGAGAGAGAGAGAAGGAGAGAGAGATAGAGAGAGATCATTAAGGGTTCATCTTGGAGTACATGGAATGATGATGTGTTAAATATATATATATATATATATATATATATATATATATATATATATATATATATATATATATATATACATATAAATATTTATATAATGTATTTCAGATATTGATAAGCACTTACAGACATTTTATTTAATAAAAAATAATGAATATATACGTAGCTATGAAATATAATCCATGAAAACGTTTCCAAATATGGTCAAGCTTATTTCCATACGATCAGTGAACGTTATCACCATGACAACCGAACGCCATCTTAATATTCTGCCGTATCGGAAGAAAACTGTACGCAAGTCTTGTTTTATGAACAAAACTACAAACATTTCTTTAATTTACTGTTAAAATTTCATTGATCCAAGTTTTTTTCACTTAAAAACAATTAAATAGTTTGACCAAAATTAATTGTATATTTCATAACAAAAAAAACGGCCCAAAATGAGCAACAAAACAAGCCAGCCAACTGAACCATCTGCACCATCAGAAAGCGTCGAAGTGGCAATTACCCCCTTTATCATAGAGGTGGGTGAGGACCCACCCATCGCTATGAGTCCTCCAATGTGCACGCTGGATATGGAGAGACCGTTGCCAGGCGTAGAGGGAGCCTCAACATCCGTTGCTACTGTCCTACCGATGGTAGAGGCTCCGTCTCACCGGGTGCACTTCGCTCAACTACCACCCAGGATTGAGGATGCGTCAACACCAACCATAGGGGCAGCTAATAGGGGTCATCTTCCTCGAACAAGATTGCCTGGCAATGCTTCTGCAGTGAACCAGAGGATGAAGCAGAAGCATCGCCTTCTACTCATTGCCTTGGCATTTTTAGTTGTGATTGCATTGATATTAAGTGTAGTATTGGCCGTTGCCGCTAATATATATGTGGTGATTTCAGAGATCATATGTATGCTAGCGGTGAATAGTATCATTGTTTATCTTTGCCACCAGGATTTAGGCATTGAGTTGCTTTAGATTTTTTCTCAAAATTATGAATGTTGACTTTTTTTGGAAATTCGGATGTTTGTTCTTTTGAGCGTGTCGATGTTGTGATGAAAATGGAATCATCAATCAGATACATCTCGTTTTTATGTCTTTGAATGTGGATAATGATTTGTAACGCCTGTCAGATTGGACCTGACGATTTCAGGTTCAATTCCACTGGTATCCTCCCGGACTAATGTGAATATCATTCTTAAAGGATTCCTGGAAACAAAAAAAAGTCTCATGGACTATTTTCAGGTTCAATTTCACTGTTTTCCTCCCGAAAACAAAAAGAGTCTCAAAGAGATCATAGTGAATTTCAGTCTTAAAGGCTTCGTGGAAACAAAATAAAGTCTCAAAGACGATTTTCAGGCTCAATTTCACTGGTTTCCTCCCGGGAACAAAAAGAGTCTTGAAAACACTTTTGTGAATATCAATGTTGAAGGCTTCCTGGAAACAAGATAAAGTATCAAAGACTATTTTTAAATTCGATATTACTGGCTTCCTCCCCAAAACGAAAAGAGTCTCGAAGAGACCATAGTGAATTTCAGTCTTAAAAGCTACATGGAAACAAAATAAAGTCTCACAGACTATATCCTGGTTCAATTTCACTGGCTTCCTCCCGGAAACGAAAAAGAGTCTTAAACAGACTATTGTGAGTATCAGTCATAAAAGCTCTCTGGAAACAAAATAGTGACTCACAGACTAATTTCAGGTTAAATTCCACTGGCTACCTCCCGAAAACAAAGAGAGTCTTGAAGAGACCATAGTGAATTTCGGTCTTAAAGGCTTCGTGGAAACAAAATAAGGTCTCAAAGACTATTTTCAGGCTCAATTTCACTGGTTTCCTCCTGGAAACAAAAAGAGTCTGGAAGACACTATTGTGAATATCATTCTTAAAGACTTGAAGAGACCATTGTGAATATCATTCCTAAAGGATTCCTGGATAGAAAATAAAGTCTCACAGACTTTTTCCAGGTTCAATTTCACTGGTTTCCCCAAAAAAACAAAAAGTGTTTCAAAGGAACAATTATGAATTTCAGTCTCCAAGGCTTCCTGGAAACAAAATAAAGTCTCACAGACTATTTTCAGGTTCAATTTCACTGTTTTCCTTCCGAAAACAAATAGAGTCTCCAAGAGACCATAGTGAATTTCAGGCTTAAAGGCTTCCCGGAAACAAAATAAAGTCTCAAAGACTTTTTTCAGGCTCAATTTCACTGGTCTCCTCCTGGAAACAGAAAGAGTCTTGAGAACACTATCGTGGATATCGATGTCAAAGGCTTCCTGGAAACAAGATAAAGTATCACAGACTATTTTTGAATTCGATTTTACTGGCTTCCTCCCCAAAACGAATAGTGTCTCGGAGAGACCATACAGAATTTCATCGCTAAAAGCTACATGGAAACAAATTAAAATCTCACGGACTATATCCTGGTTCAATTTCACTGGTTTCATCCCGGAAACGAAAAGAGTCTTGAATAAACCATTGAAAGTATTAGTCTTAAAGGCTTCCTGGGAACAAAATAAAGTCTCACAGACTATTTTCAGGTTCAATTTCACTGGTTTCCTCCCAGAAACGAAAAGAGTCTTGGAGAGACCATTGTGGATATCAATCTCATAAACTTCCCAAAAACGAAATAAAGTCCCACAGAATATTTTCAGGTACAATTTCATGGGCATCCCCCTGGAAACGAAAAGAGTTTTGAAGACATGATTGTGAATTTCAGTCTCTCAAACTACACAAAAACGAGATAAAGTCTCACAGACTATTTTTAGTTTCAACTTAATTGGCTACCTCCCGAAAACAAAAAGAGTGTTGAGGTGACCTATGTAAATATCAGTCTTGAAAGCTTCCTGGGAAAAAAAATTAAAATCTAACTGAATATTTTTAGGTACAATTTTACGGGCTTCCTCCCGGTAACAGAAAGAATCTTGAAGAGACTTTTGTGAATTTAAGTCTCATACACTTCCCATAAACGGAATAAAGTCTCACAGACTATTTTCTGGTTCAATTTCTTGGGTTCCCTCCTGGGAACGAAAAAAGTTTCGAAGAGATCATTGTGAACCTCAGACCTAAAGGCTCTCAGTGAACAATGTAATCTCACAAACTATTTTCAGGTTTGATTTCACAGGCTTCATTCCCGAAACTAAAAAGTGTTTTGAAAAGACCATTGAGAATATCATTCTTAAAGGCTTCCTGGATACAAAATAAATTCTCAGACTCTATTTTCAGTTTCAATTTCACTGGCTTCCTCCCAAAACAAAAAGAGTCTTGAAGGGACAATTGTGAATTTCAATTTATAGGCTTTTTGAAAAGAAAATAAATTTTCATAATTTATTTCAACGTTCAATTTCACAGGCTCCTTTCCGAAAACAAAAAGAGTCTTGAAGAGAACATCGTGAATATCAGTGGTAAAGGCTTCCGGGAAAAAAAATAAGATCTCACAGACTATTTCCAGATTTTTATCACTGGCTTCATCCCAGAAACGAAAAGAGTCTTGAAAAAACCACTGTGAATTTCAGTCTCAAAGACTACCCAAAAACGATATAAAGTCTCACAGACTATTTTCAGTTTCAATTTCACTGGCTTCCTCCCGAAAAACAGAAACAGTCTTGAAGTGACCTATGTGAATATCAGTCTTGAAAGCTTCCTGGGAAAAAATTAAAATCTAACTGAATATTTTCAGGTACAATTTTACGGGCTTCCTCCCGGTAACAGAAAGAGTCTTGAAGACACCATTGTAAATTTCAGTCTCATATACTTACCATAAACAGAAAAAGTCTCACAGACGATTTTCAAGTTCGATTTCACTGGCTTCTTCCTGAAAACAAAAGAGGCTAGAAGACACCATTGTGAATTTAAGTCTTCAAGGCTTCTTAGACACAAAATAAAAAGTCACAGACGATTTTGAGGTTCAATTTCACTGTTTTCCTCCCGAAAACAGAAAGAGTCTTGAGAAAAACCATTGTGAATATCATTCTCAAAGGCTTCCTGAAAACAAAATAAAGTCTCACAGACTATTTTCAGGTTCAATTTCACTGTTTTCCTCCCGAAAACAAAAAGAGTCCCTAAAGGACAATTATGAATTTCAGTCTGAAAGGCTTCCTGGAAACTAAATGTAGTCTCACAGACTATTTTCAGGTTGTATTTGACTGTTTTCCTCCAGAAAACAAAAAGAGTCCCAAATGGACAATTGTGAATTTGAGTCTAAAAGGCTTCCTGGGAACTGAATAAAGTCTAATGGACTATTTTTAGGTTCAATTTCACTGTTTTCCTCCCGAAAACGAAAAGAGTCCCTCGTGGACAATTGTGAATTTGAGTCTGAAAGGCTTCCTGGAAACAAAATGTAGTCTCACAGACTATTTTCAGGTTGTATTTGACTGTCTTCCTCCCGAAAACAAAAAAAGTCCCTAAAGGACAATTATGAATTTCAGTCTGAAAGGCTTCCTGGAAACTAAATGTAGTCTCATAGACTATTTTCAGGTTCAATTTCACTGTTTTCCTCCCGAAAACAAAAAGAGTCCCTAAAGGACAGTTGTGAATTTTAGTCTAAAAGGCTCCCTGGAAACTAAATAAAGTCTCACAGACTATTTTCAGGTTCAATTTCACTGTTTTCCTCCCAAAAACAAAAAGAGTCCCTAAAGGACAGTTGTGAATTTCAGTCGGAAAAACTTCCTAGAAACTGAATAAAGTCTCATAGACTATTTTCAGGTTCAATTTCACTGTTTTCCTCCCGAAAACAAAAAGAGTCCCTGAAGGACAATTGTGCATTTTAGTCTAAAAGGCTTCCTGGAAACTAAATGAAGTCTAATGGACTATTTTCAGATTCAATTTCATTGTTTTCTTCCCGAAAACAAAAAGTGTCCTAGATGGACAATTGTGAATTTGAGTCTGAAAGGCTTCCTGGAAAATAAATAAAGTCTCGCAGACTATTTTCAGGTTCAATTTCACTGTTTTCCTCCCGAAAACGAAAAGAGTCCCTAATGGACAATCGTGAATTTTAATCTAAATGGCTTCCTGAAAACAAAATAAAGTCTCACAGACTATTTTCAGGTTCAATTTCATTGTTTTCCTCCCGAAAACAAAAAAAGTCCCTAAAGGACAATTATGAATTTCAGTCTGAAAGGCTTCCTGGAAACTAAATGTAGTCTCATAGACTATTTTCAGGTTCAATTTCACTGTTTTCCTCCCGAAAACAAAAAGAGTCCCTAAAGGACAGTTGTGAATTTTAGTCTAAAAGGCTTCCTGGAAACTAAATAAAGTCTCACAGACTATTTTCAGGTTCAATTTCACTGTTTTCCTCCCAAAAACAAAAAGAGTCCCTAAAAGACAGTTGTGAATTTTAGACGAAAAGGTTCCTGGAAACTAAATTAAGTCTCACAACTATTTTCAGGTTCAATTTCACTGTTTTCCTCCCGAAAACAAAAAGAGTCCCTAATGGACAATTGTGAATATGAGTATAAAAGGCTTCCTGGAAAATAAATAAAGTCTCGCAGACTATTTTCAGGTTCAATTTCACTGTTTTCCCCCCGAAAACAAAAAGAGTCCCTAAAGGACAGTTGTGAATTTTAGTCCAGAAGGCTTCTTGGAGACAAAATAAAGTCTTGCAGACTATTTTCAGGTTCAATTTCACTGTTTTCCTCCCGAAAACAAAAAGAGTCCCTGAAGGACAATTGTGCATTTTAGTCTAAAAGGCCTCCTGGAAACTAAATGAAGTCTAATGGACTATTTTCAGATTCAATTTCATTGTTTTCCTCCCGAAAACAAGAAGTGTCCCAGATGGACAATTGTGAATTTGAGTCTGAAAGGCTTCCTGGAAAATAAATAAAGTCTCGCAGACTATTTTCAGGTTCAATTTCACTGTTTTCCTCCCGAAAACGAAAAGAGTCCCTAATGGACAATCGTGAATTTTAATCTAAATGGCTTCCTGAAAACAAAATAAAGTCTCACAGACTATTTTCAGGTTCAATTTCACTGTTTTCCTCCCGAAAACGAAAAAAGTCCCTAAAGGACAATTATGAATTTCAGTCTGAAAGGCTTCCTGGAAACTAAATGTAGTCTCATAGACTATTTTCAGGTTCAATTTCACTGTTTTCCTCCCGAAAACAAAAAGAGTCCCTAAAGGACAGTTGTGAATTTTAGTCTAAAAGGCTTCCTGGAAACTAAATAAAGTCTCACAGACTATTTTCAGGTTCAATTTCACTGTTTTCCTCCCAAAAACAAAAAAAGTCCCTAGAGGACAGTTGTGAATTTTAGACGAAAAGGCTTCCTGGAAACTAAATTAAGTCTCACAACTATTTTCAGGTTCAATTTCACTGTTTTCCTCCCGAAAACAAAAAGAGTCCCTAATGGACAATTGTGAATATGAGTATAAAAGGCTTCCTGGAAAATAAATAAAGTCTCGCAGACTATTTTCAGGTTCAATTTCACTGTTTTCCCCCCGAAAACAAAAAGAGTCCCTAAAGGACAGTTGTGAATTTTAGTCCAGAAGGCTTCTTGGAGACAAAATAAAGTCTTGCAGACTATTTTCAGGTTCAATTTCACTGTTTTCCTCCCGAAAACAAAAAGAGTCCCTAATGGACAATTGTGCATTTTAGTCTAAAAGGTTTCCTGGAAACTAAATAAAGTCTCACAGACTATTTTCAGGTTCAATTTCACTGTTTTCTTCCCGAAAACAAAAAGAGTCCCTGAAGGACAATTGTGCATTTTAGTCTAAAAGGCTTCCTGGAAACTAAATGAAGTCTAATGGACTATTTTCAGATTCAATTTCATTGTTTTCCTCCCGAAAACAAAAAGTGTCCCAGATGGACAATTGTGAATTTGAGTCTGAAAGGCTTCCTGGAAAATAAATAAAGTCTCGCAGACTATTTTCAGGTTCAATTTCACTGTTTTCCTCCCGAAAACGAAAAGAGTCCCTAATGGACAATCGTGAATTTTAATCTAAATGGCTTCTTGGAGACAAAATAAAGTTTCACAACTATTTTCAGGTTCAATTTCACTGTTTTCCTCCCAATAACAGAAAGTGTCCCTAAAGGACAATTGTGAATTTTAGTTAAAATGGCTTCCTGGAAACTAAATAAAGTCTAACGGACTATTTTCAGGTTCAATTTCACTGTTTTCCTCCCGAAAACAAAAAGAGTCCCTAATGGACAATTGTGCATTTTAGTCTAAAAGGTTTCCTGGAAACTAAATAAAGTCTCACAGACTATTTTCAGGTTCAATTTCACTGTTTTCTTCCCGAAAACAAAAAGAGTCCCTGAAGGACAATTGTGCATTTTAGTCTAAAAGGCTTCCTGGAAACTAAATGAAGTCTAATGGACTATTTTCAGATTCAATTTCATTGTTTTCCTCCCGAAAACAAAAAGTGTCCCAGATGGACAATTGTGAATTTGAGTCTGAAAGGCTTCCTGGAAAATAAATAAAGTCTCGCAGACTATTTTCAGGTTCAATTTCACTGTTTTCCTCCCGAAAACGAAAAGAGTCCCTAATGGACAATCGTGAATTTTAATCTAAATGGCTTCTTGGAGACAAAATAAAGTTTCACAACTATTTTCAGGTTCAATTTCACTGTTTTCCTCCCAATAACAGAAAGTGTCCCTAAAGGACAATTGTGAATTTTAGTTAAAATGGCTTCCTGGAAACTAAATAAAGTCTAACGGACTATTTTCAGGTTCAATTTCACTGTTTTCCTCCCGAAAACAAAAAGTGTCCCTAAAGGACGATTGTGAAATTTAGTCTAAAAGGCTTCCTGGAAACTAAATAAAGTCTCATAGACTATTTTCAGGTTCAATTTCACTATTTTCCTCCCAAAAACAAAAAGAGTCCCTAAAGGACAATTGTGAATTTTAGTCTAGGAGGCTTCCTGGAAACTAAATAAAGTCTCACAGACTATTTTCAGGTTCAATTTCACTATTTTCCTCCCAAAAACAAAAAGAGTCCCTAAAGGACAGTTGTGAATTTTAGTCCAGAAGGCTTCCTGGAAAATAAATAAAGTCTCGCAGACTATTTTCAGGTTCAATTTCACTGTTTTCCTCCCGAAAACAAGAAGAGTCCCTAAAGGACAGTTGTGAATTTTAGTCCAGAAGGCTTCTTGGAGACAAAATAAAGTCCTGCAGACTATTTTCAGGTTCAATTTCACTGTTTTCCTCCCGAAAACAAAAAGAGTCCCTAATGGACAATTGTGCATTTTAGTCTAAAAGGTTTCCTGGAAACTAAATAAAGTCTCACAGACTATTTTCAGGTTCAATTTCACTGTTTTCCTCCCAAAAACAAAAAGAGTCCCTAAAGGACAGTTGTGAATTTCAGTCGGAAAAACTTCCTAGAAACTGAATAAAGTCTCATAGACTATTTTCAGGTTCAATTTCACTGTTTTCCTCCCGAAAACAAAAAGAGTCCCTGAATGACAATTGTGCATTTTAGTCTAAAAGGCTTCCTGGAAACTAAATAAAAAAAGAGAGTCCGTAAAGGACAATCGTGAATTTTAGTCTGAAAGGCTTCCTGGAAACTTAATGTAGTTTCAAAGACTATTTTCAGGATTAATTTCATTGTTTTCCTCCTGGAAACAAAAAGAGTCCCTAAAGGACAATTGTGAATTTTAGTCTAAAAGGCTCCCTGGAAACTATAAAAAGTCTCACAGACTATTTTCAGGTTCAATTTCACTGTTTTCCTCCCGAAAACAAAAAGAGTCCCTGCAGGACAATTGTGAATTTTAGTCTAGAAGGCTTCCTGGAAACTAAATAAAGTCTCACAGACTATTTTCAGGTTCAATTTCATTGTTTTCCTCCTGAAAACAAAAAGAGTCCCTAAAGGACAGTTGTGAATTTCAGTCGGAAAAACTTCCTAGAAACTGAATAAAGTCTCATAGACTATTTTCAGGTTCAATTTCACTGTTTTCCTCCCGAAAACAAAAAGAGTCCCTGAATGACAATTGTGCATTTTAGTCTAAAAGGCTTCCTGGAAACTAAATAAAAAAAGAGAGTCCGTAAAGGACAATCGTGAATTTTAGTCTGAAAGGCTTCCTGGAAACTTAATGTAGTTTCAAAGACTATTTTCAGGATTAATTTCATTGTTTTCCTCCTGGAAACAAAAAGAGTCCCTAAAGGACAATTGTGAATTTTAGTCTAAAAGGCTCCCTGGAAACTATAAAAAGTCTCACAGACTATTTTCAGGTTCAATTTCACTGTTTTCCTCCCGAAAACAAAAAGAGTCCCTGCAGGACAATTGTGAATTTTAGTCTAGAAGGCTTCCTGGAAACTAAATAAAGTCTCACAGACTATTTTCAGGTTCAATTTCATTGTTTTCCTCCTGAAAACAAAAAGAGTCCCTAAAGGACAGTTGTGAATTTTAGTCTAAAAGGCTTCCTGGAAACTATAAAAAGTCTCACAGACTATTTTCAGGTTCAATTTCATTGTTTTCCTCCCGAAAACAAAAAGAGTCCCTGCAGGACAATTGTGAATTTTAGTCTAGAAGGCTTCCTGGAAACTAAATAAAGTCTCACAGACTATTTTCAGGTTCAATTTCATTGTTTTCTTCCCGAAAACAGGAAGAGTCCCTAAAGGACAATCGTGAATTTTAGTCTAAGAGGCTTCCTGGAAACTAAATAAAGTCTCACAGACTATTTTCAGGTTCAATTTCACTGTTTTCCTCCCAAAAACAAAAAGAGTCCCTAAAGGACAGTTGTGAATTTTAGACGAAAAGGCTTCCTGGAAACTAAATTAAGTCTCACAACTATTTTCAGGTTCAATTTCACTGTTTTCCTCCCGAAAACAAAAAGATTACTGGAGAAACCATTGCATATTTCAGTTTTAGAAGGCTTCTTGGAAAAAAAATAAAGTCTCGCAGACTTTTTCCTGGTTCAATTCAACTGGCTCCCTCCCGAAAACAAAAAAAGACTCTGAAGGACAATTTTGAATTTTTGTCTGAAAGGACTCATGGAAACTAAATAAAGTCTCACAGACTATTTTCAGGTTCAATTTCACTGTTTTCCTCCCGAAAACAAAAAGAAACTCTAAAGGACAATTGTGAATTTTTGTCTGAAAGGACTCATGGAAACTAAATAAAGTCTCACGGACTATTTTCAGGTTCAATTTCACAGTTATCCTCCCGAAAACAAAAAGAGACTCTAAAGGACAATTTTGAATTTTAGTCTAAAAGGCTTCCTGGAAACTAAATGTAGTCTCACAGACTATTTTCTGGTTCAATTTCATTGTTTTCCTCCCGAAAACGAAAAGAGTCCCTCGTGGACAATTGTGAATTTTAGTCTAAAAGGCTTCCTGGAAACTAAATAAAAAAAGAGAGTCCCTAAAGGACAATTGTGAATTTTAGTCTGAAAGGCTTCCTGGAAACTTAATGTAGTTTCAAAGACTATTTTCAGGATTAATTTCATTGTTTTCCTCCTGGAAACAAAAAGAGTCCCTAAAGGACAATTGTGAATTTTAGTCTAAAAGGCTCCCTGGAAACTATAAAAAGTCTCACAGACTATTTTCAGGTTCAATTTCACTGTTTTCCTCCCGAAAACAAAAAGAGTCCCTGCAGGACAATTGTGAATTTTAGTCTAGAAGGCTTCCTGGAAACTAAATAAAGTCTCACAGACTATTTTCAGGTTCAATTTCATTGTTTTCCTCCTGAAAACAAAAAGAGTCCCTAAAGGACAGTTGTGAATTTTAGTCTAAAAGGCTTCCTGGAAACTATAAAAAGTCTCACAGACTATTTTCAGGTTCAATTTCACTGTTTTCCTCCCGAAAACAAAAAGAGTCCCTGCAGGACAATTGTGAATTTTAGTCTAGAAGGCTTCCTGGAAACTAAATAAAGTCTCACAGACTATTTTCAGGTTCAATTCCATTGTTTTCTTCCCGAAAACAGGAAGAGTCCCTAAAGGACAATCGTGAATTTTAGTCTAAAAGGCTTCCTGGAAACTAAATAAAGTCTCACAGACTATTTTCAGGTTCAATTTCACTGTTTTCCTCCCAAAAACAAAAAGAGTCCCTAAAGGACAGTTGTGAATTTTAGACGAAAAGGCTTCCTGGAAACTAAATTAAGTCTCACAACTATTTTCAGGTTCAATTTCACTGTTTTCCTCCCGAAAACAAAAAGATTACTGGAGAAACCATTGCATATTTCAGTTTTAGAAGGCTTCTTGGAAAAAAAATAAAGTCTCGCAGACTTTTTCCTGGTTCAATTCAACTGGCTCCCTCCCGAAAACAAAAAAAGACTCTGAAGGACAATTTTGAATTTCTGTCTGAAAGGACTCATGGAAACTAAATAAAGTCTCACAGACTATTTTCAGGTTCAATTTCACTGTTTTCCTCCCGAAAACAAAAAGAAACTCTAAAGGACAATTGTGAATTTTTGTCTGAAAGGACTCATGGAAACTAAATAAAGTCTCACGGACTATTTTCAGGTTCAATTTCACAGTATTCCTCCCGAAAACAAAAAGAGACTCTAAAGGACAATTTTGAATTTTAGTCTAAAAGGCTTCCTGGAAACTAAATGTAGTCTCACAGACTATTTTCTGGTTCAATTTCATTGTTTTCCTCCCAAAAACGAAAAGAGTCCCTCGTGGACAATTGTGAATTTTAGTCTAAAAGGCTTCCTGGAAACTAAATAAAAAAAGAGAGTCCCTAAAGGACAATTGTGAATTTTAGTCTGAAAGGCTTCCTGGAAACTTAATGTAGTTTCAAAGACTATTTTCAGGATTAATTTCATTGTTTTCCTCCTGGAAACAAAAAGAGTCCCTAAAGGACAATTGTGAATTTTAGTCTAAAAGGCTCCCTGGAAACTATAAAAAGTCTCACAGACTATTTTCAGGTTCAATTTCACTGTTTTCCTCCCGAAAACAAAAAGAGTCCCTGCAGGACAATTGTGAATTTTAGTCTAGAAGGCTTCCTGGAAACTAAATAAAGTCTCACAGACTATTTTCAGGTTCAATTTCATTGTTTTCCTCCTGAAAACAAAAAGAGTCCCTAAAGGACAGTTGTGAATTTTAGTCTAAAAGGCTTCCTGGAAACTATAAAAAGTCTCACAGACTATTTTCAGGTTCAATTTCACTGTTTTCCTCCCGAAAACAAAAAGAGTCCCTGCAGGACAATTGTGAATTTTAGTCTAGAAGGCTTCCTGGAAACTAAATAAAGTCTCACAGACTATTTTCAGGTTCAATTCCATTGTTTTCTTCCCGAAAACAGGAAGAGTCCCTAAAGGACAATCGTGAATTTTAGTCTAAAAGGCTTCCTGGAAACTAAATAAAGTCTCACAGACTATTTTCAGGTTCAATTTCACTGTTTTCCTCCCAAAAACAAAAAGAGTCCCTAAAGGACAGTTGTGAATTTTAGACGAAAAGGCTTCCTGGAAACTAAATTAAGTCTCACAACTATTTTCAGGTTCAATTTCACTGTTTTCCTCCCGAAAACAAAAAGATTACTGGAGAAACCATTGCATATTTCAGTTTTAGAAGGCTTCTTGGAAAAAAAATAAAGTCTCGCAGACTTTTTCCTGGTTCAATTCAACTGGCTCCCTCCCGAAAACAAAAAGAGACTCTGAAGGACAATTTTGAATTTTTGTCTGAAAGGACTCATGGAAACTAAATAAAGTCTCACAGACTATTTTCAGGTTCAATTTCACTGTTTTCCTCCCGAAAACAAAAAGAAACTCTAAAGGACAATTGTGAATTTTTGTCTGAAAGGACTCATGGAAACTAAATAAAGTCTCACAGACTATTTTCAGGTTCAATTTCACAGTATTCCTCCCGAAAACAAAAAGAGACTCTAAAGGACAATTTTGAATTTTAGTCTAAAAGGCTTCCTGGGAACAAAATAAAGTCTTAAAGACTATTTTCAGGTTCAATTTCACTTGCTTCCTCCCAAAAACAAGAAATGTCTTGAGTAGACCACTGTGAATTTCAGTCTAAAAGGATTCCTTGGAACAAAATAAAGTCCAGCAGACTATTTCAAGGTTCAATTTCACTGGCTTCCTCTCCAAAACAAAAAGAGTATTGACAAAACCTTAGTGAATTTTCAGTCTCATAGACTTCCCAAAAACAAAATAAAGTCTCACAGACTATTTTCAGGTTCAATTTCACTGTTTTCCTCCCGAAAACAAAAAGAGACTTTAAAGGACAATTGTGAATTTCTGTCTCATAGACTTCCTAAAAATGAAATAAAGTGTCATAGACTATTTTCACTGGCTTCCTCCTGAAAACAAAAAGAGTGCTGAAGAGACCATTGTGAATTTCAGTCTCAAAAGCCCCCTGGAAACAAATTAAAGTCTCACAGACTATTTTCAGGTTCAATTTCACTAGTTTCCTCCCAGAAATGAAAAGCATCTCGAAGAGATAATTGTGAATTTCAATCTAAAAGGCTTCCGGGATACAAAATGAAGTCTAACAGACTATTTTCAGGTTTAATTTCATTTGCTTTCTCCCGGAAACAGAAAGAGTCTCGAATAGACCATTTTGGATTTCAGTCTAAAAGGCTTCCTGGATACAAAATAATGTGTCACAGACTATTTTCAGGTTCAATTTCACTGGCTTCCTCCTGGAAAGGAAAAGAGTCTTGAAGAGACCATTGTGAATATCAGCGTTAATGGCTTTGTGGGAACAAAATAAAGTCTAACAGATTATTTTCAACTCAAAACTTGATTCAAAAAATAATTCAAGGGAGGCTAAAACTGGTTGTAAATAGTAAAGAATTCAGTGGCCGACAACCCACAAAGAGGGTTTTGAGCACATTCTGAGGCTCAGAGAATTTCGGTGGGAAGTCCAACAGTGGTAATCATGAGAACGTTGCTGGAAACATGTTATTGCTTCAAATATGTCGCATTTCAGTTAAATAAATATATTTATTATTATACCATGTCGTTCATGTTATTATCAAAAAAATAATTTCATAAACAATGAAAACATCTGTTGATGCGAATAATTCTGTTTTGTGTTATTCAATACTTATTTTTTCTTTAGGTGGAACGGTTCAATCAGTTTTGCGTAGCACTCCTTGTCAGGGAGTTTTGAATTTTCCGGCTTAATTGTCTTCAATTTGGAATCCTGAGCATCTCAGCCATTGACAACTGGATCGTGAGAATCTTAATCGTTGTCTGGGATTTCGTAAAACATATAGAGATCAGACATTAGATCAGTGTTTTGGAACCTGTTGAAAAATCGGAAAATATATCAATATAATACTAATGTTCACTAAGCTTATCTTAGTGGGGCGCAAGCTCACAAGTGAGGGGGAACCAAGTTTGGATCGAATACACTAGAGTTGTAAATTGAAAGTCTCATGTAATATAGGTTCTCCCCGACTTTCTCACTGGCACCGTCCTAAGTCGGACAATTTTTTTTCCTGAAGTGTTTATTCCTTAAAAAAAGACAAAAGAACAAACAAACAAACAAAAAAACAACAACATTGGCACAGCCCGTACATGTGATACATACATACATAGCCAGCCTAACTTGAAAACTGAACAAAACTCTGACTATATTTCGATTGATGCTTATCAAAATTAAGGACACTGTTTCTGTTTTGATTGTTGCTATCAACAACATCAGAAATGAATAAACAACAGTGTCTCATCATCTCAAGTTTAAACCTCCTGAAGATTTTCATGAAACCAGGTACAGCATTAGAATGGGCATGCCCTAGTGTCTACGGAACAAGATTTAATTTTAATATATACACACACACATATATATATATATATATATATATATATATATATATATATATATATGTATAGGATTGGTGATAAGGAGCCCCCCCTATTGGAAATTGATAAAACCTTTATTATCTATGGGTTGACAGTAGTCAAACTAGCTTTACTGATAGAATTTGCCTTCAGTGTTGCATCTACTTACTCGTTGTCCCACTCTCAAAGGAAGAAGTTAGAGAAATAAAGGAATGTTTACCAAAGGAAGATAATATTTCTGATAGGGAATTCATTCTCAGCCATCGTTTACAGGCGGACTAGAGAAATATTGAGTATTACCAAGGATAATTCATCTGTCTATGGGTGGACATGTATGCAGGGAGATAGCTCGACAACTTTGCATCATACGGAGTTGATATTTGCCACATGTTTTATTGACAACTTCTTTTATTATCATAACTTCACAAAAAATTGTTAAAAATATTAAAAACATTAGTTATAGGAGCTAAAAAGGCTCTGTTTATAGCTTTTTAGGTTTATAGCTTTTGAGGCTCATTCGTACATTATTAGTGCATACAAGAAAGTTGTTAAAAACATTTGAAACATTGCTTCTGTGGCTACCCTTTAAGGCTTGGTTATGAACACTTTGAAAAATCAGTACTTATTTTTTTACTACATTCAGTAAAATTGTTGGAAAACCTCTAAAACTTTTGTTTCAAAAATAAAAAGGCTCTGATTATAGCTTTTCAGGTTGGTTTTATGTCTGACTCGTATATTGTTACTACATTCAAGAAAGTTGTTAAAAACCTTTGAAACATTGCTTCTCTGGCTACCCTTTAAGGCTTGGTTATGAACACTTTGAAAAATCAGTACTTATTTTTTTACTACATTCAGGCAAATTGCTGGAAAACCTCTAAATATTTACTTTCAAATATAGAAAATCTCTGATTATAGTTTTTTAGGTTGGTTTTATCACTGACTCATATATTGTAACTATATTCAAAAAAGTTGTTAAAAAACTATGAAACATTGCTTCTCTGGCTACCCTTTAAGGCTTGGTTATGAACACTCTGAAAAATCAGTACTATTTTTCTCTACTACATTAAGGAAAATTGTTGGAAAAGCTCTAAAATTTTAGTTTCAAATATAGAAAGGCTATGTTTATATCTTTTTAGGTTGGTTTTATCTCCGACTTGTACATTGTTACTACATTCAAGAAGTTGTTAAAAACCTTTGAAACATTGCAACATTATTGAAACATAAGACCTAAAGAGGGTCTGATTATATCTTTTTTGGAAAATCAGTACTTTTTTATTCAATTCATTCAGGAGCATTGTTGGAAAACAACTAAAACTTTAGTTTCAATCCTAAAAAAAATCTGATTATAGCTTTTCTGGTTGGTTTTATCACTGACACGTATATTGTTACTAGATTCAAGAAAGTTGTTAAAAACCTTCGAAACATTGCTTCTGTGGCTATCCTTTAAGGGTTGGTTATTAACACTATGAAAAATCTATACTTTTTTCTCACTAAATCCCAGAAAATTGTTGGAAAACCTCTAAAAAAGTGGTTTTGAACCTAAAAAGGTTATGTTTATAGCTTTTTAGGTTAGTTATATCACTTACTTATACACTGTTACCACATTCAAGAAAGTTGTTACAAATCTTTGAAATATTGCTTCTGTGGCTAACCTTTAAAACTTGGTTATGAACGCTTCAAAAAATGAGAACTATTTTTTACAAATTTCAGGAAAATTGTTGGAAAACCTATAAAACTTTAGTTCTGAATATACAAAAGCTATGTTTACAGCTTGTAAAGTTGGTTTTATCACTGACTCATATATTGTTACAACATCCAAAAAGTTGTTAAAAACCTTTGATACATAGTCCTGCGGCTACCCTTTAAGGCTTGGTTGTGAACACTTTAAAAAATCAGTATTATTTTTTTACCACATTCAGGCAAATTGCTGGAAAACCTCTAAAACTTCAGTTTCAAACGTAAAAAGGCTCTGATTAGAGCTTTTCAGGTTGGTTTTATGTCTGACTCGTATATTGTTAATACATTCAAGAAAGTTGTTAAGAACCTTTGAAACATTGCTTCTCTGGCTACCCTTCAAGGCTTAGTTATTAACACTGTGAAAAATCAGTACTATTTTTCTCTACTACATTAAGGAAAATTGTTGGAAAAGCTCTAAAATTTTAGTTTCAAATATAGAAAGGCTATGTTTATATCTTTTTAGGTTGGTTTTATCTCTGACTTGTACATTGTTACTACATTCAAGAAGTTGTTAAAAACCTTTGAAACATTGCACCTCTGGCTACCCTTCAAGGTTTGGTTATGAAGATTCTGAAAAATCAGTACTTTTTCCCTTACTACATTCAGGAAAATTGTTGGAAAACCTCTAAAACTTTAGTTTCAAATATAGAAAGGCTCTGATTAAAGCTTTTCAGGTTGGTTTTATGTCTGACTCGTATATTGTTACTACATTCAAGAAAGTTGTTAAGAACCTTTGAAACATTGCTTCTCTGGCTACCCTTCAAGGCTTAGTTATTAACACTGTGAAAAATCAGTACTATTTTTCACTACATTCAGGAAAATTGTTGGAAAACCTCTTAAACTTTAGTTTAAGACCTAAAGAGGGTCTGATTATATCTTTTTTGGAAAATCAGTACTTTTTTATTCAATTCATTCAGGAGCATTGTTGGAAAACAACTAAAACTTTAGTTTCAAACCTAAAAAAAATCTGATTATAGCTTTTCTGGTCGGTTTTATCACTGACACGTATATTGTTACTAGATTCAAGAAAGTTGTTAAAAACCTTCGAAACATTGCTTCTGTGGCTATCCTTTAAGGGTTGGTTATTAACACTATGAAAAATCTATACTTTTTTCTCACTACATCCTAGAAAATTGTTGGAAAACCTCTAAAAAAGTGGTTTTGAACCTAAAAAGGTTATGTTTATAGCTTTTTAGGTTAGTTATATCACTTACTTATACAATGTTACCACATTCAAGAAAGTTGTTACAAATCTTTGAAATATTGCTTCTGTGGCTAACCTTTAAAACTTGGTTATGAACGCTTCAAAAAATGAGAACTATTTTTTACAAATTTCAGGAAAATTGTTGTAAAACCTATAAAACTTTAGTTCTGAATATACAAAGGCTATGTTTACAGCTTGTAAAGTTGGTTTTATCACTGACTCATATATTGTTACAACATCCAAAAAGTTGTTAAAAACCTTTGATACATACTCCTGTGGCTACCCTTTAAGGCTTGGTTGTGAACACTTTAAAAAATCAGTATTATTTTTTTACTACATTCAGGCAAATTGCTGGAAAACCTCTAAAACTTCAGTTTCAAACCTAAAAAGGCTCTGATAAGAGCTTTTTAGGTTTGTTTTTTCTCTGACTTGTATATTGTTAATACATTCAAGAAAGTTGTTAAAAACCTTTGGAACATTGCTCCTCTGGCTACCCTTTAGGGCTTGGTTATGAAGACTCTGAAAAATCAGTACTATTTTTTACTACATTCACGAAAATTGTTGGAAAACCTCTAAATCTTCACTTTCAAATATAGAAAGGCTCTGATTATAGCTATTGAGGTTGGTTTTATCACTGACTCGTTTATTGTAACTATATTCAAGAAAGTTGTTAAAAACCTTTAGAACATTGCTTCTGTGGCTACCCTTTAAGGCTTGGTTATTAACACTTTGAAAATCAGGACTATTTTTCTCTGCTACATTCAGGAAAATTGTTGGAAAACCTCTAAAACTTTAGTTTAAGACCTAAAGAGGGTCTGATTATATCTTTTTAGGTTGTTTTTATCTCTGACTTGTATATTGTTAATACATTCAAGAAAGTTGTTAAAAAACCCCTCATGCATTGCTTCTGCGGCTACCTTTTAAGACTTGGTTATGAACACTATGAAAATTTAGTACTATTTTTTTTTCTACATTCAGGAAAATTGTTGGAAAACCTCTAAAACTTTAGTTTCAAATATAGAAAGGCTCTGATTATAGCTTTTCAGGTTAGTTTTATCACTGACTTGTATATTGTTACTACATTGAAGAAAGTTGTTAAAAACCTTTGAAACATTGCTTCTCTGGCTAATTTTTAAGGTTTGGTTATGAACACTGTGAAAAATCAATACTATTTTTCACTACATTCAGGAAAATTGTTAGAAAACCTCTAAAACTTTAGTTTAAGACCTAAAGGGGATCTGATTATATCTTTTTAGGTTGGTTTTATCTCTGACTTGTATATTGTTACTACATTTAAGAAAGTTGTTAAAAACCTTTGAAACATCGCCTCTCTGGCTACCCTCTGAGGCTTAGTTATGAACACTTTCAAAAATCAGTACTATTTCTTTTTTACCACGTTAAGGAAATTTGTTGGAAAACCACTAAATCTTTAGTTTCAAATATACAAAGGCTATGTTTATAGCTTTTTAGGTTGGTCCCATCACTGACTCGTATATTGTTACTACATTCAACAAAGTTGTTAAAACCCCCTAAACATTGTTTCTGTTGCTACCCTTCAAGGCTTGGTTATAAACACTTTGAAAAATCAATACTATTTTTCTTCACTACGTTCAGGAAAATATTTGGAAAACCTCTAAAACTTTAGTTTCAAATATATAAAGGCTATGTTTATAGCTATTGAGGTTGGTTTTATCACTGACTCGTATATTGTAACTATATTCAAGAAAGTTGTTAAAAACCTTTAGAACATTGCTTCTGTGGCTACCCTTTAAGGCTTGGTTATTAACACTTTGAAAAATCAGGACTATTTTTCTCTGCTACATTCAGGAAAATTATTGGAAAACCTCTAAAACTTTAGTTTAAGACCTAAAGAGGGTCTGATTATATCTTTTTAGGTTGTTTTTATCTCTGACTTGTATATTGTTAATACATTCAAGAAAGTTGTTAAAAACCTTTGGAACATTGTTTCTGTGGCTACTTTTTAAGGTTTGGTTATGAACACTTTGAAAAATCGGTACTATTTTTTTTACTATATTCTGGAAAATTGTTGGAAAACCTCTAAATCTTCACTTTCAAATATAGAAACGCTCTGATTATAGCTTTTTAGGTTAGTTTTATCACTGACTCGTATATTGTTACTACATTCAAGAAAGTTGTTAAAAAAACCCTCATGCATTGCTTCTGCGGCTACCTTTTAAGACTTGGTTATGAACACTATGAAAAGTTAGAATTATTTTTTTTTCTACATTCAGGAAAATTGTTGGAAAACCTCTAAAACTTTAGTTTCAAATATAGAAAGGCTCTGATTATAGCTTTTCAGGTTGGTTTTATCACTGACTCGTATATTGTTACTACGTTTAAGAAAGTTGTTAAAAACCTTTGAAACATTGCTTCTCAGGCTTGGTTATGAACACTTTGTAAAATCAGTACTTTTTTTTTTACTACATTCAGGAAAATATTGGGAAAACCTCTAAAACTTTAGTTTCAGTTTAGTTTCAGACTTAAAAAGGGTTTGATTATAGCTTTTCGTGATCGAAAAATAAATTATTTCAGTTGGTATTTAAAAAAAATGTTTAGTTGATTTGGTCATTTCCAGTGTCTTCTCAACAATCTATAGAGGAAATAAAAGAATCATGTGATGATAATAATGTGTGTATGTGTGTATGTGTGTGTGTGTGTGTGTGTGTGTGTGTGTGTGTGTGTGTGGGGTTTGGGGCACATCATTGTCCGATGAAACGCCCACTTACGTCTGATCTCTTGTATGAAAGGGGTCGGGGACGAAAGGACAAGACAACTTTGAATCAGGGTCAAACTCCAGGGGAGAAGGCTGAAAGTGCCTCTCATCTATTCCCTCTTATTATTACAATTGGAGGGGGGAACATTCAAAGTTGGAATTTGTCGAAATATTCGCTACTAAATCATTTTACAATGATTATAAAGGATTGTAAAAAAATAATACTAAAAATTGCTTATGAATTTCACTCGAGCATAGTAGGATAGTTTTGTAATTTAATGTCTAATAAGATAACAAGCAGTCATTGGGAAGTGGTTTTTGATGAATTAATACTTTCATTTGTCCAAATCAGATTATTTTGAAACAACACCTCTCTATCGTTGGTGTCACGGAGCCAGTACTTTCCGAATATGTCTGCTTCGTCTCTCCATCTTGCATTTTGCCGGACTACCTCGGTAGCACATGTTTTCTCTGCTGATGCCTGTTGTGAATCATAATGTATGTTTGGTGTGTGCCATTCCTGCAATATATCCAGCCCATTGCAATTTTACAGTGCATTAGAATATTAATAGTTGATAACATTCGCTCTGAAGCTAAGAAGGCTCCGTCTATACCTTTTCAGGCTTTGTTTTTTACACCTGCAAAATTCAATTATATATGATAACTACTTTCGAGACAATTGTTAAAAACCTTGTAAACATACATTGTCAAAGCTAAAAAGGCTCCATGTATAATTTCTTTTTACTCATATATTATTAAAGAATGCAAGAAAACTTATTGAAATATTCGATTCAAAGCTAAAAAGGCTCTGTTTATATCTTTTTAGCTTTGCTCTTCATACACATCTATATATTATTTTGAAAAAAACCTTTCAAACATTAGTTTCAAGGCTAAAAAGGCTCTGTTTATACCCTTCCAGACTTGGTTTTGACACTTTGAAAATTGCATCATATATTATTACTACATTGAAGTAAATTGTTAAAAACCTTCAAAACATTGCTATCAAAGCTAAAAAAAACTCTGTTTACAGCATTTTAGGCTCAGTTTTGACACTTTGATTATATATTATTACTACTTCCTTGGAAAGTGTTGAAAATATTGAAAACATTTGTTTTTAATACTCACTCATATACTATCACTACATGCAAGAAAAGTATTAAAGACCTTTTAAACATTGGTTCCTAATCTAAAAAGGTTCTGTTTATACCTTTTTAGGCTTGGTTTGGACATTTTGAAAATTCAAGTATGTGTTATAGCAGCATCGTAAAAATTTCATGAAAAACATTGGAAACATTGGTTTCAAAGCTGAAAATGCTTTATTCATACCCTTTTAGGCTTTGTTTATGGTCACTTTGATATTTCAATAATATATTTTGACTACATTCAGACAAATTGATGAGAAACCTCTAAAACATAGTTTTCAAACCTTGAAAGGCTTGGCTTGGTTTTGACACATATTTATCTATTATTACTTCATTCAAGTAAATTGTTCGAAACTTCAAAAATATGGGTTTCAAAGCTAGAAAGGCTCTTTTTATACCCTTTCAGTTATGGTTTGGACACATATTCATTTGTTATTACTTCATTCAAGTAAATTGTTTGAAACTTCAAAAATATGGGTTTCAAAGCTAGAAAGGCTCTTTTTATACCCTTTCAGTTATGGTTTTGACACATATTCATCTATTATTACTTCATTGAAGTAAATTGTTTCAAACTTCAAAAATATGTGTTTCAAAGCTAAAAAGGCTTTTTTTAATACCCTTTCAGTTATGGTTTTGACACATATTCATCTATTATTACTTCATTGAAGTAAATTGTTTCAAACTTCAAAAATATGTGTTTCAAAGCTAAAAAGGCTTTTTTTAATACCCTTTCAGTTATGGTTTGGACACATATTCATTTGTTATTACTTCATTCAAGTAAATTGTTTGAAACTTCAAAAATATGGGTTTCAAAGCTAGAAAGGCTTTTTTTAATACCCTTTCAGTTATGGTTTTGACACATATTCATCTATTATTACTTCATTCAAGTAAATTGTTTGAAACTTCAAAAATATGGGTTTCAAAGCTAGAAAGGCTTTTTTTAATACCCTTTCAGTTATGGTTTTGACACAAATTCATCTATTATTACTTCATTCAAGTAAATTGTTTGAAACTTCAAAAATATTGGTTTCAAAGCTAGAAAAGCTCTTTTTAATACCCTTTCAGTTATGGTTTGGACACATATTCATCTATTATTACTTCATTGAAGTAAATTGTTTGAAACTTCAACAATATGGGTTTCAAAGCTAGAAAGGCTCTTTTTATACCCTTTCAGTTATGGTTTTGACACATATTCATTTATTATTACTTCATTCAAGTAAATTGTTTGAAACTTCAAAAATATGGGTTTCAAAGCTAGAAAGACTCTTTTTATACCCTTTCAGTTATGGTTTTGACACATATTCATCTATTATTACTTCATTCAAGTAAATTGTTTGAAACTTCAACAATATGGGTTTCAAAGCTAGAAAGGCTCTTTTTAATACCTTTTCAGTTATGGTTTTGACACATATTCATATATTATTACTACATTCAAGTAAATTGTTTGAAACTTCAAATATATGGGTTTCAAAGCTAGAAAGGCTCTTTTTATACCCTTTCAGTTATGGTTTTGACACATATTCATTTATTATTACTTCATTGAAATAAATTGTTTGAAACTTCAAAAATATGGGTTTCAAAGCTAGAAAGACTCTTTTTATACCCTTTCAGTTATGGTTTTGACACATATTCATCTATTATTACTTCATTCAAGTAAATTGTTTGAAACTTCAAAAATATGGGTTTCAAAGCTAGAAAGGCTCTTTTTAATACCCTTTCAATTATGGTTTTGACACATATTCATCTATTATTACTTCATTCAAGTAAATTGTTTGAAACTTCAACAATATGGGTTTCAAAGCTAGAAAGGCTCTTTTTAATACCTTTTCAGTTATGGTTTTGACACATATTCATATATTATTACTACATTCAAGTAAATTGTTTGAAACTTCAAAAATATGGGTTTCAAAGCTAGAAAGGCTCTTTTTATACCCTTTCAGTTATGGTTTTGACACATATTCATTTATTATTACTTCATTGAAATAAATTGTTTGAAACTTCAAAAATATGGGTTTCAAAGCTAGAAAGACTCTTTTTATACCCTTTCAGTTATGGTTTTGACACATATTCATTTATTATTACTTCATTCAAGTAAATTGTTTGAAACTTCAAAAATATGGGTTTCAAAGCTAGAAAGGCTCTTTTTATACCCTTTCAGTAATGGTTTTGACACATATTCATATATTATTACTACATTCAAGTAAATTGTTTGAAACTTCAAAAATATGGGTTTCAAAGCTAGAAAGACTCTTTTTATACCCTTTCAGTTATGGTTTTGACACATATTCATCTATTATTACTTCATTCAATAGAATTGTTATAAAACCTTAAAATATGGGTTTCAAAGCTGAAAAGTCCCTGTGTATACCCTTTTCGGTTCGGTTTTCACACTTCCAATGTTCAATCATATCTCATTGATATATTCCTGAAAATTACTGAGGAACAATGAAGACATGGATTTCCGAGCTGAAAAGACTCTGTATATAGCTTTTTGGGGTTTGGTTTTCACTCAGTGCAATCATATATTCTAACTACATTAGAGAAAATTTTAAAAAAACAAACCTTGAAAACATTGATTTTGGAAGCTAAAAAAGGCTCTGTTTATACCCTCTAGGTCTGCTTTTGGCACTTTCAAGATTCAGTTATACGATAATAATACATTGAAAAGAAATTGTCAAAATACCTTTAGACCATTGCTTGAAATGTTAAAAAGGCTCATTCCATATCTTTCAAGGCTCAGTTTTAACACTTTGAAACTTCAATCATATATTAGGACTATATTCAAGAAAACTGTTGCAAAACCTTGGAAACACTGGTTTCAAGGCCAAAAACGCTCTGCTAATACCTTTTTAGGATTGCTTTTGACACTTCCAAAGTTCAATCATATCTTATTGATATATTCATGAAAATTATTGAAAAACCATGAAGACATGGCTTTCAGAGCTGAAAAGACTCTGTTTATGGCTCTTTTTGGTTTGGTTTTCACACTTACTCTTGTATTGTTATTATGTTCAAGAAAATTGTCAAAACCTTGGGAAAATTAGTTTTCAAGGTAAAAAAGCTTCATTTGTAACCTTTCAGGTTAGGTCTTGACTCTTACTTACGTATTATCACTGCATCCGAGACATTGGTTTCCAAAGTTAAGAATTCCTGTTTACACCTTTTTATGCTTGGTTTAGACATTTTGAAAATACAATCATATATCATTACTGCATGAAAGAAAATTGTAGAAAAATCTTGGAAGCATTGCTTTTCAAAGCTAAAAAGGCTCTGTTCATACCTTTTTAGGCTGGGCTTTGCCACTTCTCATATATCATTACGTTTGGGAGAATTGTTAGAAAAAAACCGCACATTGTTTTCAAAGCTGTTTACAACCTTTCGGGCTCAGCTGTGACACTTTGAGAATTCAATCATATCAGATTGATACATTCATGGAACTTATTGAAAAACCTTGAAAACATTGCTTTCAAAGCTAAAAAGGCTCTATTTACAAGCTCTTCATCTTGGTTTTGACCCTCCAACCCATATATTATAACTACATTCAAGATTATTGATAAAAACCTTGAAAACATTGCTTTCAAATCTTACAAGGCTCTGCTTTTGATATTTCAATAGTCTAGCATACATTATTTTTCAAAACAAGACATTTGTTGAAAATCATTGAAAACATATATTGCACAGTTTATATGATTTGGGGCTTAATTTGAACACTTTCAATATTCAATCATACAATATAACTGTATTGAAGAAAATTGTTGTAAAACTTTGAAAATATTCTTTTCAAAAGATAAAAGATAAAAATCCTTTAAAACATTGGTTCGTAAACTTGAAGTGTCTTTATTATGCTTATTTGAGTGGGCTTTCTCGGTTTTTTTTTTCAATATTATAATATGCAGAAAAATTCTCGAAACTAAATATTCAAAACATCTCTTCAAATGTTGGTTCCAAACTGAAACTGTCTTCATTATTCGAATTTAGGTTATTTTAAAAATGAATTTGAATCAAATTACATAGAAATACTACAGCTCTAACAGTTTAAAACACTCTTGAAAATATCAATGTGAATTGTCGTTAAAAAACCGTTTTGCCTGGTATTTAAAAAAAAAGTTTGATTACTTAGGCTATTTCCAGCGTCTCCTTTACAATCTATGGAATAACGTGTAATCATCATCATCATCATCATCATCATCTATGTAATAACGTGTAATCGTCGTCGTCGTCGTAGCATCATCATCATCATCATCATCATCATCATCCCCGCTAAAAACACCTTTTCACTCATTCTGAACTTTGTTATTTTTACACCAGATCTTTCACAAAGTTGCATTTTATTTTTTATTCATTATGATAACATTCATAGAGGCCAAACTGGTGACTGAAAGGCATGAAATTGGATTCCCTGTCATAGAAGCGTACGTTCGGCCAGACAGTGTGTGTGTGTGTGTGTGGATTTTCGGAGCTCATCGTTCACCGATGAAACACTGTTTTTGAAACTTTGAAACATTGTTTTTCAAGGTAAAAAAAGCTATGTTTATATCTTTCTAGGCTTGGTTCTCTCACTTACGAATAGATTAATTAATACATCAAAGAGAATAGTTAAGAACGTTTAAAACATTACTTTCAAAGCTGTTTATACCTTTTCAGCCTCGCTTTTTACACTTTAAAATTCAATCGTTTATTATTGATAGATTCAAGAAAATTATCAAAAAACTTTCAAGACATTGGTGTCAACGCTAAGAAAACTTTCTTTATACCATTTTAGCTTTGGTTTCAACATTTTCAAAATCCAATTTTATATTATTACTACATTATTTAGAATTGTTAAAAAAACTTTAAAACATTGCTTTTGAAGCTAAAAAAGCCCTGCTTATATCTTTATATACTAAATTAAGAAAAGAAATATTAAAAACCTCCAAAACATTGGTTTATGAGCTTGAAATATCCTTATTACACTTATTTGAGTTGATTTTCACATTTTTCCGTATTAAAATATGTAGAAATATTGTAGCACAAGAAATTTAAAACATCCTTTCAAACGTAGGTTCCAAAAGTTAAAAGTTATTTTCACAATGAATTTGAATCATATTAAGGAGAAATACTAGAGTAATAAAAGTTTGAAACACTTTTGAAATTATCAACATAATTTGTGATTAAAAAAGTAAATTATTTCAGCTGGTATTTGAAAAAGAAAAGTTTTATTGATTTGGCAATTTCCATTGTCTCCTCAACAATCTATAGAAGGAATTGAATAATTATGTAATAATAATAATCATCATCATCATTGTAGTAGGGAAATAATTACTAATATTACAAGTACTACAGTAGTAAAACTAGTAATTATATCCCCCGCACCCCCCAAAAGCTTTCTGTTATTTTTACACCAAATCTTTCAAAAAGTAGAATTTTATATTTTATTCATTATGATAACATTGACTGAAAGGCCTGAAATTGGATTCCCTGTCATAGAAGCGCACGTTCGGCCAGATAGTGTGAGTGTGGGTTTTTGGAACTCATCGTTGACTGATGAAACACTGACTTACCTTTGATCTCTTGTACGGAAGGAATCGGGGGCGAAAGGACAAGACAACTTTGAATCGGGGTCGAACTCCAGGGAAAACGGCTAAAAGTGCATCTCACCTATTCCCTCTTATTATTACAATTGAAAGAGGAAAAAAAAATTCAAAGTTGAAATTTGTCGAAATATTTGCTTCTAAATCATTTCACTCTGATTATAAATGATGGTGAAAAAAATATTTGCCCATGAATTTTACTCGAGCATTGTAGGATAGATTTGTACTTTAATCTCTATTAAGATAACGAACAATCATTGGGAAGTGGTTTTTAATGAAAAATAATAATTATGATTATTAAACAATGATAATTTTTAATAAAATGAAACTGATCCAAATTATTTGCTGTCGTCATACGGTTAATATATCATTGAATTTAGACGACATAAATAGAGGAAACAATGAAAGGCCTAAATACGGCTTCCATCGAACCTGTTAGCAACAAGTGGCCTCTTCAACGTAGCGACACACTTACCATAAGGCTAAACAGCCCGCTGGTTAAGCAAAGGCTAAATAACTGCTTTCAAACCGAATTCTTATCTGGTTTCTATTTTTTGATTTTTCATTTCACTCATTATTCATTCCTCTTTCGGACGTTCTAACGGGAATGAACTGGGAAATCAATTGGAAACAACTTGTTTTTTCCCTTATTAATAATCTCATTCCACACCAAACTCGTCTGTATAACGTGGCTCCTTTTCAAAAGAATCTCTTGTTTTTCTCGTTATGTTAAACGCTTAGGATTTGAAAGGTTCAAATAGCTTGTAAGGGAGATAAGCGATCAAGAGTATTTCCGAGGTACCCTTGTTGACGACAACTTTTTCTCTTCACTTTCACTATCTTTCATCCACGTCTCGATATTTGTTGGGCTGTTTGGATATTTTGATAATTCAAAAACCTTTCTAGCTATTATCAATATGTCAGTGAATATTTAGATATTCATCTAAAGATATCTTTGCTGTTGGGTTTTTTTAAAAACTTTTATATTATTACTGCATTCAAGAAAGTTGTTAAAGACCTTTAAAAGAGTGGGTCTGAAGTGAAAAAGCTCTATTCATACCCTTTTAGGCTTGCTTAGGGACAATAAAATCGCATTAGTTTAATGAAAGAAATTCTTCTCTTCTCTAAGATAATTTCTCTTGCAGTCTTAGCATAGAGTTACTTTATTTGATAAATGGGCTTTAAAATAGTATATACCTGAAAAGCTATGAAATACCTAGATAAAATTTTCAGCTATAGATAAGGAATTAGAGTTAGCAACACCGGTCACTGAATTCTGTCTGCACGGCCAGTTTGTGTGCAAATTTTAGGCTCAACTCCCCCACCCCCAGAGCGCATAAGGGCAACGGCTGCTCGCTGGGACTGCGAATGGGGACACATTTGGCCATTTCCAGTGTCATCTTAATAATTTAGCGAGGAAGAATTAACAGATGATGATGATGATGATGATGATGATGATGATGATGATGATGATGATGATGATGATGATGGAGGAGAAGAAGAAGAAGAAGAAGAAGAAGAAGAAGGAGAGGAAGAACAAGAAGAAAGAGAGGAAGAAAAAAATGGAGAAGAAGAAGAAGGAAACAATTTTACTAATTTGGTAATTTCCAATATTTTTGCACCATATCTTTCAGAACTTAGATTTCATTTTGATAATTGTTTTAAGGTCACCACGGCCTTGAGAAAGCCTGAAATGGGATTCCCTGTCGTAGAAGCGTAAACTCAGCCTGACGGTGTATGTTGGGTGGGGTCGTGGTTCATCATTGACTGATGAAACATTGACTTATCTTTGAACTCTTGTAGGAAACAAAACAACTTTGAATCGGGGTCTAACTCCAGGGAAAAGGCTAAACGCAGATCTCATCCATTATTCCCTCTTATTCTTACATTTCGAGGTAGGGGGGAAGATTCCAAGTTGAATTTTGTTTTCGAAATATACGCTTCTAAATCATCGTACGATGATTATAAAGGATTGTTAAAAAAAAAAGAAAGAAAATTGCTTGTGAATTTTATTTGAGTATTGTAAGATAGTTTAGTAATTCAATATCTAATAAATACCAAAGAGTCATTGGGAAGTGATTTTTGATAAAATGATATTTTCATTTCTCTTATCGTCCGTGGTTGGATGGAAACCTTCCTCCCTGGATTCGCTACTCCTGTCTATCATTGGTGTGGCAAAGTCAATAGTTTCTGAATTTCTCTAGTTCGTCACTTCATCTTCTATTCTGCCAGCCTCCTTTGGTTGTGTATGTGATCTCTGGAGATCCATGGGGCAAACCGTGATGTCCATCGGGAGTCTGCTATTCTTGCAACATGACAAGCCCATTGCCATTTAGATTTCCACTGAAAATTACTGAAGAAACTTTAAAAACATTGGTTTCCAAGCTGAAGAGCTCTGTTTAGACCACTTTAGGCCTGGCTTAATTCTGCCAAGAGGTGTCTGAAAAGTTACAACGGGGATAATTAGCTTGTGGCAGCCAAGTGTTCGTAACAACATCCATTTTTGATCCTTCGATGTCGGTTCCTCTTATCATTGCAAAGCAAAATTCACCAAACGTTGGATTGTTCACCCACTGACAGGAACATGAGTTAGCTTTACGCTTTTGTGAGACAGGTTAGTTTTATCCCTGTGATCAACACTAGGTTTAATTTCCCTGGCTTTCAATTTCAATCCCAGAAACGAATAGAGTCTCGGAGAAACCATATCCAAAATGGTCTCTTCGAGACTCTTTTCGTTTCCGGGAGGAAGCCAGTGAAATTGAAACTGAAAATAGTCTGTGAGACTTTATTTCGTTTTTGGGAAGTCTATGAGACTGAGATTCACAATGGTCTTTTCAAAACTCTTTTTGTTTTCGGGAGAAAGCCAGTGAAATTGAACCTGAAAATAGTGTGTGAGACTTTATTTCGTTTTGGGGAAGTCTATGACACTGAAATTCACAATGTTGTCTTCAAGACTCTCTTCGTTTTCGGGAGGAAGCCAGTAAAATTGAACCTGAAAATAGTCTATGAGACCTTATTTTCTTTCCAGGAAGCCTTTAAGACTGATGTGGACCTTCCTCAGCGTCTGTGTGATGGTCTCACAAACTATACTAAACCAGCCGTGGTTCTGGGTTAGTAAAAGAAGGCAACAAGTTGAAATTTCGTTTAACTGTTTTATATAGAGTATTGATTATCAATATCTCTGGAGACGGGAAATGCTTATCCGCTGTTGAAAAGAGAGGTGGCCGATTTTCATCTAAGTCAAACTGACTGGTCTCTCATGTCACGAACGGTAGTCTACTGGATGGTAGCAGCGGTTGATGGTTACGAAGGTGGACGGCTGACCTGAGGGACTGGTAGCGTTCACTTCTCGAACCCCCAACTCTACTCTATTGCTGTTACGAAAATCCCTTCTATTTAAGCCCTGGGTGTCAACACTGTATTTCTTTGTAATTGACTTCCTTTCTTTCTTTTCCTGTTATCTCAATCCTTCCAGAAAATCCCAAATATTGACCCTCATCCGTCTCACGACGCAAGTCCGTCCAAGATCATAAATTAGCCTCCCCCCTCTTTCAAGAACTCTGCAAATTACTTTTCTTTCAAAAGCTTTACTCTTTCTCTCAAGACCCCAGACATTGGCCCCCATCTGGCCATCGAACCAGGAGGAGAACTTCTCTAAGAGTGCTTGTTTTTGCAACCCAGGAATCCGATAGAAGACATTAAATTGAGAAACTGCGGGCGCCTGCACTTGGAAGCACGTAATTCTCACTTCCTACGGTATCTTCAAGAAACATATCAAGCCCCTATCTAGACATCAAATCGGGAAGAGAACTTCTCTAAAAGTACTTGTTTTTGCAACCCAGGGATTTGACAGAAGACATTAAATTGAGAAACTGCAGGTGCCCGCACTTGGAAGCACGTAATTCTCAATTTCCTACAGTATCTTCCAAAAACATATTAAGCCTTTAATACAGATAACTCCATTGGTAATAACCATAGTAATTTTTAGGACACGGGGGACTCCTGGTCCCCTAGTGTCACATCACTCCCCACCCCTTTGTTACCTGACTTTTACCCCAGTAAAAGTCATCTAAAACATCGGCCGCCTCTCTTGTGTTTTATAGAAAAAAATCTTTTACACGCAAGGTGTCCGAACTCCAGAGAGACATGTAAAAAGAAACAAAACATTTTGAATACAACAAAATAGACAGATTTCTGTCTTGTCGATCAAAGATTATATCCGACGGATCGGATTATTTTCTGGGATTGTCTTTTCTTTTTTTTTTTTTTTCGTTCTTTGCATGCAAGCTACGATTATTCAACACTTTAATTTGGTAGCTACTGCCACTTAAAAAAATCATTCATATGTACTTTAAAAAAAAGTGGGTCCCTCGTTTTTAATTGTCTGTGAAAAGTATGAAACATTGAAAATAAGCAGTATTGTTCTCTTTCCTTCCTCTTTTTTTTTTCATATGTTTTTCATTATCGAGACTTGCAGCATCTCTTGCCAATCAATAAATCATTCTCATTTTTTTTTCAGTTTTCCTCACTTCTCATGTGCAGAAAATATCGGTTTCCGAGCAACGTCTTGCTTTTCAATGTCATGTTGCTCGACAGTTTGTAGTTCGTGTTCAGTGTCACACAGATCTGTGATACCTGTGTTAATGATAGCAAATGGCGTCTCCAATTCCGATTTTTCAAACGTTTCTCTCATAACTTTGTTTACATTCTCCAGACCGTTATCCGTCACTACTACTCTCGGAGTCCCATATCTAGGGAATATCTCAGTCAGCAGCAAGTTCGATATTGGTACGGCCTTTTTATCACTGATCGCAAATATTTCAGGCCAATTGGTCAGCCAGTCCACAAAACCGACGATATACATATTGCCACTTCTCGATTTTCCGTACGGTCCTGAGATATCCAGACTAATTTTTTTCAAACGGAAAAGATGGTACATCCATCTCTTCGACAGGCGCCTTATCCTGTCGGCTAGATCTACTTTGGCATGTAGTACACTTCCCCACATAGAGCAGCACTTCTTTATAGACTCCCGGCCAATAATATCTTTCACTGATCAAATCATATGTTTTGTCTACTCCCATGTGCCCCAGTCTGTCGTGGCATACATCTAGCACTTTCATTCTAATTTTATTAGGAACATATAACCGAAGTCTAGTCTCCCCTTCTTTTTCAACTATGCGATACACCATCCCATCCTGTAATATGTATTTGCCTGCGTATCCTTCTTTTTCTATTTCCCGTCTGATTTTCTGTAATTCTTTATCGTCCCCATATTCTCTCTCAACCTCTTCCCGTTGCAGGGTTCCCAATTTGTTTTCTACTTCTTCTCCTTCTCCTTTCTCTATTTCCTCTTCTTCTTCTGGCCCTCCCTTCAGGACATTCGAGTTAATAACATTTATAGTATATGCTCTATCGTCCATCTCCTCTAAATTTTCAATTGGGTCAGATTCTAGTTGTTCGGGTATCCTTGACAGCAAGTCTGTGCATTTATTCTCCTTACCAGCCAGATATTCTATCTTGCAGTTATAATTGGCTAACTTCAAGGCCCACTGATTAACTTTCTTATTTTCGCAGTTTGCCTCAAATAAATATTTTAGAGGCTCATGATCCGTTTTAATAATGAAGGTGGCCCCGTTCAGATAGTAGTCTAATTTCTGGACGGCATAGACAATAGCATATGCCTCCCTTTCCACCACTGGCCACCTCCGCTGGGTTGGCGACAGCTTATGTGACAGGAAATATAATGGAATTTCCTCCAGGATTCCCGGGATGGGACCCTCCTTAGCTGGACAGGGCTGCGTTAAACAGGCCCTATACAGTCCACACTCGCGTTGATATAGAGATTCATTGGTTGGTTCATGTCGGGGTACGCCAACAACGGTACCTTCGTCAATCTTTATTTTAATGTCTCAAAGGCCTTCTGGCATTCTTCGGACCACCTAAACCGGGCGTACTTCCTTGTGAAGGCTATTATGGGTGCTGCAATCTTAAAGAACGCAGGCACAAATCGCCGGTAGTACCCTATCGCCCCGATAAAACCTCTATCCGGCCTTACTGAGTTAGGTACTGGCATATTTCTTATTACTTCCACCTTGTCCATGTCAGCTTTAACTCCCTCCTGACTAATAATAAACCCGAGGTACTTCGTTTTTTTTTTCATGAACTGACATTTTGGCAGTTTCAATTTTAGTCCGTGCTCCCTTAATTTGTCGAATACTAGTTGCAAGTACCGAAGGTGTTCATCTGCCGTTTTTGAAAATATTAAAATGTCGTCAATATATGCCATAGCGTATTGTTCCATCCCTGCCAACACTATGGACATCAATTAATGGAACACCCCCGGGGCGTTTGCCAATCCAAAGGGCATTACCCTGAATTGGTATAATCCCATGTGGCACACGAAAGAAGCTTTCAACCTATGCTCAGTCCGCAGGTAAACTTGCCAATATCAACAACGATGGTCAAGGGTCGTAAAGTAACTAGCCTGCCCAAGCAGTGCTAGTATATCAACAATCAAGGGAAGGGGGAAAGCTATCAGTTTGGTTATAGTGTTCAGGGCTTGGGAATTGACACATGTTAATAATCAAGCCATAAATGGTAGCCACAGAAGCGATGTTTCAATGGTTTTTAACATCTTTCTTGAATGCAGTAAGAAAATAGGATTGATTTTTTAAAGTTATCATTTACAAACCTTGAACTGTAGCCACTGAAGCAATATTTCAATGGTTTTTAACAACTTTGTTGAATGTAATAAAAAAAGGATTGTTTTTCCAAAGTGTTCATAACCAAGCGTTGAAGGGAAGCCTCAGAAGCAATGTTTCAATGGTTTTTAACATCTTTCTTGAATGTAATAAAAAAAAAAATTGATTTTCCGAAGTGTTCATAACCAAGCCTTGAGGAGAAGCCTCAGAAGCAATGTTTCAATGGTTTTTAACAACTTTCTTGAATGTAATAAAAAAAAAAGATTGATTCTCAAAAGTGTTCATAACCAAGCCTTGGAAAAAAGACACAAAAGCAATGTTTCAATGGTTTTTAACAACTTTCTTGAATGTAATAAAGATAAAGGATTGATTTTCCAAAGTGTCCATAACCAAGCGTTGAAGGGAAGCCTCAGAAGCAATGTTTCAATCGTTTTTAACAACTTTCTTGAATGTAATAAAGAAAAAGATTGATTTTTCAAAGTGTTTTTAACCAAGCGTTGAAGGGAAGCCTCAGAAGCAATGTTTCAATGGTTTTTAACAACTTTCTTGAATGTAATAAAAAGAAAGGAATGATTTTCCAAAGTGTCCATATCCAAGCCTTGAAGGGAAGCCATAGAAGAAATGTTTCAATAGTTTTTAACAACTTTCTTTATTGTAATAAAAAGAAAGGATTGAATTTCCAAAGTGTTCATAACCAAACGTTGAAGGGAAGCCTCAGAAGCAATGTTTCCATGGTTTTTAACAACTTTCTTGAATGTAATAAAAAAAAAAGATGGATTTCCCAAAGTGTTCATAACCAAGCGTTGAAGGGAAGCCTCAGAAGCAATGTTTCAATCGTTTTTAACAACTTTCTTGAATGTAATAAAAATAAAAGATGGATTTCCCAAAGTGTTCATAACCAAGCCTTGAAGGGAAGCCTCAGAAGCAACAATTCAATGGTTTTTAACATCTTTCTTCAATGTAATAAAGGAAAAAAGATTGATTTTCCAAAGTGTTCATAACCAAGCCTTGAAGGGAAGCCTCAGAAGAAATGTTTCAATGGTTTTTAACAATTTTCTTGAATGTAATAAAAAAAAAATGATTTTCCAAAGAGTTCTTAATCAAGCCTTGAGAAGAAGCCTCAGAAGCAATGTTTCAATGGTTTTTAACAACTTTTTTTGAATGTAATAAAAAAAAGGATTGATTTCCCAAAGCGTTCATAACCAAGCGTTGAAGGGAAGCCTCAGAAGCAATGTTTCAATGGTTTTTAACAACTTTCTTGAATGTAATAAAAAAAAAGATTGATTTTCCAAAGAGTTCTTTACCAAGCCTGGAAGGGAAGCCTCTGAAGCAATGTTTCAATGGTTTTTAACAACTTTCTTGAATGTAATAAAAAAAAAAGATTGATTTTCCAAAGTGTTCATAACCAAGCGTTGAATGGAAGCCTCAGAAGCAATGTTTCCATGGTTTTTAACAACTTCCTTGAATGTAATAAAAAAAAAAGATTGATTTTCCAAAGTGTTCATAATCAAGCCTTAAAAGGAAGCCTCAGAAGAAATGTTTCAATGGTTTTTAAAAACATTCTTTATTGTAATAAAAAAAAAGGATTGATTTTCCAAAGTGTTCATAACCAAGTGTTGAAGGAAAGCCTCAGAAGCAATGTTTCAATGGTTTTTAACAACTTTCTTGAATGTAATAAAAAAAAAGATTGATTTTCCAAAGTGTTCATAACCAAGCGTTGAAGGAAAGCCTCAGAAGCAATGTTTCAATCGTTTTTAACAACTTTCTTGAATGTAATAAAAAAAAAGATTGATTTTCCAAAGTGTCCATATCGAAGCCTTGGAGGGAAGCCACATAAAAATGTTTCAATGGTTTTTAACATCTTTTTCGATGTAATAAGAAAAAAAGGATTGATTCACAAAAGTTTTTCATAAACAAGCCTTGGAAAAAAGACACAGGAGCAATGTTTCAATGGTTTGTAAAAACTTTCTTGAATGTAATAAAAAAAAAAGATTGATTTTCCAAAGTGTTCATAATCAAGCGTTGAAAGGAAGCCTCAGAAGCAATGTTTCAATGGTTTTTAAATACACCTTTGAATGTAATTAAAAAAAAGTCTGATTTTCCAAAGAGTTCTTAACCAAGCCTTGAAGGGAAGCCATAGAAGAAATGTTTCAATGGTTTTTAACAACTTTCTTGAATGTAATAAAAAAAAAGGATTGATTTTCCAAAGTGTTCATAACCAAGCCTGGAAGGGAAGCCTCAGAAGCAATGTTTCACTGGTTTTAAACAACTTTCTTGAATGTAATAAAAAAAAAGGATGGATTTTCCAAAGTGTTCATAACCAAGCCCTGAAATGAAGCCTCAAACGAAATGTTTCAATGGTTTTTAACAACTTTCTTGAATGTAATAAAAAAAAGGGATTGATTTTCCAAAGTGTTCATAACCAAGCGTTGAAGGGAAGCCTCAGAAGCAATGTTTCAATGGTTTTTAACAACTTCCTTGAATGTAAAAAAAAAAGGATTTATTTTCCAAAGTGTTCTTAACCGTGCCTTGAAGGGAAGCCTCAGAAAAAATGTTTCAATGGTTTTTAAAAACTTTCTTTATTGTAATAAAAAAAAAGGATTGATTTTCAAAAGTGTTCATAACCAAGTGTTGAAGGGAAGCTTCAGAAGCAATGTTTCAATGGTTTTTAACTACTTTCTTGAATGTAATAAAAAAAAAGATTGATTTTCCAAAGTGTTCATAACCAAGCGTTGAAGGAAAGCCTCAGAAGCAATGTTTCAATCGTTCTTAACAACTTTCTTGAATGTAATAAAAAGAAAGATTGATTTTCCAAAGTGTCCATATCGAAGCCTTGGAGGGAAGCCTCATAAAAATGTTTCAATGGTTTTTAACATCTTTTTCGATGTAATAAGAAAAAAAGGATTGATTCACGAAAGTTTTTCATAAACAAGCCTTGGAAAAAAGACACAGAAGCAATGTTTCAATGGTTTGTAAAAACTTTCTTGAATGTAATAAAAAAAAAAGATTGATTTTCCAAAGTGTTCATAATCAAGCGTTGAAAAGAAGCCTCAGAAGCAATGTTTCAATGGTTTTTAAATACTCCCTTGAATGTAATTAAAAAAAAGTTTGATTTTCCAAAGAGTTCTTAACCAAGCCTTGAAGGGAAGCCATACAAGAAATGTTTCAATGGTTTTTAACAACTTTCTTGAATGTAATAAAAAAAAAGATTGATTTTCCACAGTGTTCATAACCAAGCCTGGAAGGGAAGCCTAAGAAGCAATATTTCACTGGTTTTTAACAACTTTCTAGAATGTAATAAAAAAAAGGGATGGATTTTCCAAAGTGTTCATAACCAAGCCTTGAAATGAAGCCTCAAACGAAATGTTTCAATGGTTTTTAACAACTTTCTTGAATGTAATAAAAAAAATGGATTGATTTTCCAAAGTGTTCATAACCAAGCGTTGAAGGGAAGCCTCAAAAGCAATGTTTCAATGGTTTTGAACAACTTTTTTGAATGTAATAAAAAAAAAAGATTGATTTTCCAAAGTGTTCATAACCAAGCCTTGAAGGGAAGCCTCAGAAGAAATGTTTCAATGGTTTTTAACAACTTCCTTGAATGTAATAAAAAAAAAGGATTTATTTTCCAAACTGTTCATAACCAAGCCTTGAAGGGAAGCCTCAGAAGAAATGTTTCAATGGTTTTTAAAAACTTTCTTTATTGTAATAAAAAGAAAGGATTGATTTTCCAAAGTGTTCATAACCAAGTGTTGAAGGGAAGCCTCAGAAGCAATGTTTCAATGGTTTTTAACTACTTTCTTGAATGTAATAAAAAAAAAGATTGATTTTCCAAAGTGTTCATAACCAAGCGTTGAAGGAAAGCCTCAGAAGCAATGTTTCAATCGGTTTTAACAACTTTCTTGAATGTAATAAAAAGAAGGATTGATTTTCCAAAGTGTCCATATCGAAACCTTGGAGGGAAGCCTCATAAAAATGTTTCAATGGTTTTTAACATCTTTTTCGATGTAATAAGAAAAAAAAGATTGATTCACAAAAGTTTTCATAAACAAGCCTTGGAAAAGAGACACAGAAGCAATATTTCAATGGTTTATAAAAACTTTCTTGAATGTAATAAAAAAAAAGATTGATTTTCCAAAAAGTTCTTAACCAAACCTTGAGGAGAAGCCTCAGAAGCAATGTTTCAATGGTTTTTAAATACTCCCTTGAATGTAATTAAAAAAAAGTTTGATTTTCCTAAGAGTTCTTAACCAAGCCTTGTGGGAAGCCTCAGAAGCAATGTTTCAATGGTTTTTAACAACTTTCTTGAATGTAATAAAGAAAAAGGATTGATTTTCCAAAGTGTTCATAACCAAGCGTTGAAGGGAAGCCTCAGAAGCAATGTTCCAATAGTTTTTAATAACTTTTTTGAATGTAATAAAAAGAAAGGATTGATTTTCCAAAGTGTTCATAACCAAACCATGAAGGGAAGCCTCAGAAGAAATGTTTCAATGGTTTTTAACAACTTTCTTTAATGTAATAAAAAGAAAGGAATGATTTTCCAAAGTGTTCTTAACGAAGCCTTGAAGGGAAGCATCAGAAGAAATGTTTCAATGGTTTTTAACAACTTTCTTTATTGTAATAAAAAGAAAAGGTTGATTTTCCAAAGTGTTCGTAACAAAGCGTTGAAAGGAAGCCTCAGAAGCAATGTTTCAATGGTTTTTAACAACTTTTTTGAATGTAATAAAAAAAAAAGATTGATTTTCCAAAGTGTTCATAACCAAGCATTGAAGGGAAGCCTCAGAAGCAGTGTTTCAATGGTTTTTAACAACTTTCTTTATTGTAATAAAAAGAAAGGATTGATTTTCCAAAGTGTTCATAACCAAGCGTTGAAAGGAAGCCTCAGAAGCAATGTTTCCATGGTTTTTAACAACTTTTTTGAATGTAATAAAAAAAAGGATTGATTTTCCAAAGTGTTCATAACCAAGCATTGAAGGGAAGCCTCAGAAGCAGTGTTTCAATGGTTTTTAACAACTTTCTTGAATGTAATAAAAAAAAAAGATTGATTTCCCAAAGTGTTCATAACCAAGCCTTGAAGGGAAGCCTCAGAAGAAATGTTTCAATGGTTTCTAACAACTTTCTTGAATGTAATAAAAAAAAAGATTGATTTTCCAAAGAGTTCTTAACCAAGCCTGGAAGGGAAGCCTCAAAAGCAATGTTTCAATGGTTTTTAACAACTTTCTTGAATGCAATAAAAAAAAAGGATTGATTTTCCAAAGTGTTTATAACCAAGCCTGGAAGGGAAGCCTCAGAAGCAATGTTTCAATGGTTTTTAAATACTCCCTTGAATGTAATAAAAAAAAAGTTTGATTTTACAAAGAGTTCTTAACCAAGCCTTGTGGGAAGCCTCAGAAGCAATGTTTCACTGGTTTTTAACAACTTTCTTGAATGTAATAAAGAAAAAGGATTGATTTTCCAAAGTGTTCATAACCAAGCGTTGAAGGGAAGCCTCAGAAGCAATGTTCCAATAGTTTTTAATAACTTTTTTGAATGTAATAAAAAGAAAGGATTGATTTTCCAAAGTGTTCATAACCAAACCATGAAGGGAAGCCTCAGAAGAAATGTTTCAATGGTTTTTAACAACTTTCTTGAATGTAATAAAAAGAAAGGAATGATTTTCCAAAGTGTTCTTAACGAAGCCTTGAAGGGAAGCATCAGAAGAAATGTTTCAATGGTTTTTAACAACTTTCTTTATTGTAATAAAAAAAAAGATTGATTTTCCAAAGTGTTCGTAACAAAGCGTTGAAAGGAAGCCTCAGAAGCAATGTTTCAATGGTTTTTAACAACTTTTTTGAATGTAATAAAAAAAAAAGATTGATTTTCCAAAGTGTTCATAACCAAGCATTGAAGGGAAGCCTCAGAAGCAGTGTTTCAATGGTTTTTAACAACTTTCTTTATTGTAATAAAAAGAAAGGATTGATTTTCCAAAGTGTTCATAACCAAGCGTTGAAAGGAAGCCTCAGAAGCAATATTTCCATGGTTTTTAACAACTTTTTTGAATGTAATAAAAAAAAGGATTGATTTTCCAAAGTGTTCATAACCAAGCATTGAAGGGAAGCCTCAGAAGCAGTGTTTCAATGGTTTTTAACAACTTTCTTGAATGTAATAAAAAAAAAAGATTGATTTCCCAAAGTGTTCATAACCAAGCCTGGAAGGGAAGCCTCAGAAGAAATGTTTCAATGGTTTTTAACAACTTTCTTGAATGTAATAAAAAAAAAGATTGATTTTCCACAGTGTTCATAACCAAGCCTGGAAGGGAAGCCTCAGAAGCAATATTTCACTGGTTTTTAACAACTTTCTAGAATGTAATAAAAAAAAGGGATGGATTTTCCAAAGTGTTCATAACCAAGCCTTGAAATGAAGCCTCAAACGAAATGTTTCAATGGTTTTTAACAACTTTCTTGAATGTAATAAAAAAAATGGATTGATTTTCCAAAGTGTTCATAACCAAGCGTTGAAGGGAAGCCTCAAAAGCAATGTTTCAATGGTTTTGAACAACTTTCTTGAATGTAATAAAAAAAAAAGATTGATTTTCCAAAGTGTTCATAACCAAGCCTTGAAGGGAAGCCTCAGAAGAAATGTTTCAATGGTTTTTAACAACTTCCTTGAATGTAATAAAAAAAAAGGATTTATTTTCCAAAGTGTTCATAACCAAGCCTTGAAGGGAAGCCTCAGAAGAAATGTTTCAATGGTTTTTAAAAACTTTCTTTATTGTAATAAAAAGAAAGGATTGATTTTCCAAAGTGTTCATAACCAAGTGTTGAAGGGAAGCCTCAGAAGCAATGTTTCAATGGTTTTTAACTACTTTCTTGAATGTAATAAAAAAAAAGATTGATTTTCCAAAGTGTTCATAACCAAGCGTTGAAGGAAAGCCTCAGAAGCAATGTTTCAATCGTTTTTAACAACTTTCTTGAATGTAATAAAAAGAAGGATTGATTTTTCAAAGTGTCCATATCGAAACCTTGGAGGGAAGCCTCATAAAAATGTTTCAATGGTTTTTAACATCTTTTTCGATGTAATAAGAAAAAAAAGATTGATTCACAAAAGTTTTCATAAACAAGCCTTGGAAAAGAGACACAGAAGCAATATTTCAATGGTTTATAAAAACTTTCTTGAATGTAATAAAAAAAAAGATTGATTTTCCAAAAAGTTCTTAAATAAACCTTGAGGAGAAGCCTCAGAAGCAATGTTTCAATGGTTTTTAAATACTCCCTTGAATGTAATTAAAAAAAAGTTTGATTTTCCAAAGAGTTCTTAACCAAGCCTTGTGGGAAGCCTCAGAAGCAATGTTTCAATGGTTTTTAACAACTTTCTTGAATGTAATAAAGAAAAAGGATTGATTTTCCAAAGTGTTCATAACCAAGCGTTGAAGGGAAGCCTCAGAAGCAATGTTCCAATAGTTTTTAATAACTTTTTTGAATGTAATAAAAAGAAAGGATTGATTTTCCAAAGTGTTCATAACCAAACCATGAAGGGAAGCCTCAGAAGAAATGTTTCAATGGTTTTTAACAACTTTCTTTAATGTAATAAAAAGAAAGGAATGATTTTCCAAAGTGTTCTTAACGAAGCCTTGAAGGGAAGCATCAGAAGAAATGTTTCAATGGTTTTTAACAACTTTCTTTATTGTAATAAAAAGAAAAGGTTGATTTTCCAAAGTGTTCGTAACAAAGCGTTGAAAGGAAGCCTCAGAAGCAATGTTTCAATGGTTTTTAACAACTTTTTTGAATGTAATAAAAAAAAGGATTGATTTTCCAAAGTGTTCATAACCAAGCATTGAAGGGAAGCCTCAGAAGCAGTGTTTCAATGGTTTTTAACAACTTTCTTTATTGTAAAAAAAAAGAAAGGATTGATTTTCCAAAGTGTTCATAACCAAGCGTTGAAAGGAAGCCTCAGAAGCAATGTTTCCATGGTTTTTAACAACTTTTTTGAATGTAATAAAAAAAAGGATTGATTTTCCAAAGTGTTCATAACCAAGCATTGAAGGGAAGCCTCAGAAGCAGTGTTTCAATGGTTTTTAACAACTTTCTTGAATGTAATAAAAAAAAAAGATTGATTTCCCAAAGTGTTCTTAACCAAGCCTGGAAGGGAAGCCTCAAAAGCAATGTTTCAATGGTTTTTAACAACTTTCTTGAATGCAATAAAAAAAAAGGATTGATTTTCCAAAGTGTTTATAACCAAGCCTGGAAGGGAAGCCTCAGAAGCAATGTTTCAATGGTTTTTAAATACTCCCTTGAATGTAATAAAAAAAAAGTTTGATTTTACAAAGAGTTCTTAACCAAGCCTTGTGGGAAGCCTCAGAAGCAATGTTTCAATGGTTTTTAACAACTTTCTTGAATGTAATAAAGAAAAAGGATTGATTTTCCAAAGTGTTCATAACCAAGCGTTGAAGGGAAGCCTCAGAAGCAATGTTCCAATAGTTTTTAATAACTTTTTTGAATGTAATAAAAAGAAAGGATTGATTTTCCAAAGTGTTCATAACCAAACCATGAAGGGAAGCCTCAGAAGAAATGTTTCAATGGTTTTTAACAACTTTCTTTAATGTAATAAAAAGAAAGGAATGATTTTCCAAAGTGTTCTTAACGAAGCTTTGAAGGGAAGCATCAGAAGAAATGTTTCAATGGTTTTTAACAACTTTCTTTATTGTAATAAAAAGAAAAGGTTGATTTTCCAAAGTGTTCGTAACAAAGCGTTGAAAGGAAGCCTCAGAAGCAATGTTTCAATGGTTTTTAACAACTTTTTTGAATGTAATAAAAAAAAAAGATTGATTTTCCAAAGTGTTCATAACCAAGCATTGAAGGGAAGCCTCAGAAGCAGTGTTTCAATGGTTTTTAACAACTTTCTTTATTGTAATAAAAAGAAAGGATTGATTTTCCAAAGTGTTCATAACCAAGCGTTGAAAGGAAGCCTCAGAAGCAATGTTTCCATGGTTTTTAAAAACTTTTTTGAATGTAATAAAAAAAAAGATTGATTTTCCAAAGTGTTCATAACCAAGCATTGAAGGGAAGCCTCAGAAGCAGTGTTTCAATGGTTTTTAACAACTTTCTTGAATGTAATAAAAAAAAAAGATTGATTTCCCAAAGTGTTCATAACCAAACCTGGAAGGGAAGCCTCAGAAGAAATGTTTCAATGGTTTCTAACAACTTTCTTGAATGTAATAAAAAAAAAGATTGATTTTCCAAAAAGTTCTTAACCAAGCCTGGAAGGGAAGCCTCAAAAGCAATGTTTCAATGGTTTTTAACAACTTTCTTGAATGCAATAAAAAAAAAGGATTGATTTTCCAAAGTGTTCATAACCAAACCTGGAAGGGAAGCCTCAGAAGCAATGTTTCACTGGTTTTTAACAACGTTCTTGAATGTAATAAAAAAAAGGGATGGATTTTCCAAAGTGTTCATAACCAAGCCTTGAAGGGAAGCCTCAAACGAAATGTTTCAATGGTTTTTAACAACTTTCTTGAATGTAATAAAAAAAAGGCATGGATTTTCCAAAGTGTTCATAACCGAGCCTTGAAGGGAAGCCTCAAACGAAATGTTTCACTGGTTTTTAACAACTTTCTTGAATGTAATAAAAAAAAGGGATGGATTTTCCAAAGTGTCCATAACCAAGCCTTGAAGGGAAGCCTCAAACGAAATGTTTCAATGGTTTTTAACAACTTTCTTGAATGTAATAAAAAAAAAGGATTGATTTTCCAAAGTGTTCTTAACCAAGCCTGGAAGGGAAGCCTCAGAAGCAATGTTCCAATATTTTTAACAACTTTCTTGAATGTAATAAAAAAAAAAGGATTGATTTTCCAAAGTGTTCATAACCAAGCGTTGAAGTGAAGCCTCAGAAGCAATGTTTCAATGGTTTTTAACAACTTTCTTGAATGTAATAAAAAAAAAGATTGATTTTCCATAGAGTTCTTAACCAAGCCTTGAGGAGAAAGCCTCAGAAGCAATGTTTCAATGGTTTTTAACAACTTTCTTGAATGTAATAAAAAAAAAAGATTGATTTTCCATAGAGTTCTTAACCAAACCTTGAGGAGAAAGCCTCAGAAGCAATGTTTCAATGGTTTTTAACAACTTTCTTGAATGTAATAAAAAAAAAAGATTGATTTTCCAAAGTGTTCATAACCAAACGTTGAAGGGAAGCCTCAGAAGCAATGTTTCAATGGTTTTTAACAATTTTTCTGAATGTAATAATAAAAAAGATTGATTTTCCAAAGGGTTCTTAACCAAACCTTGAGGAGAAGCCTCAGAAGCAATATTTCAATGGTTTTTAACAACTTTCTTGAATGCAATAAAAAAAAAAGATTGATTTTCCAAAGTGTTCATAACCAAGCCTTGAAGGGAAGCCTCAGAAGCGATGTTCCAATAGTTTTTAATAACTTTCTTTAATGTAATAAAAAAAAGGATTGATTTTCCAAAGTGTTCATAACCGAGCCTTGAAGGGAAGAATCAGAAGAAATGTTTCAATGGTTTTTAACAACTTTCTTGGATGTAATAAAAAAAAAGATTGATTTTCCAAAGTGTTCATAACCAAGACTTGAAGGGAAACTTCAGCAGCAATGTTTCAATGGTTTTTATCAACTTTCTTGAATGTAATATAAAGAAAGGATAGATTTTCCAAAGTGTTCATAACCAAGCCTGGAAGGGAAGCCTCAGAAGCAATGTTTCACTGGTTTCTAACAACTTTCTTGAATGTAATAAAAAAAAGGGATGGATTTTCCAAAGTGTTCATAACCAAGCCTTGAAGGGAAGCCTCAGAAGCAATGTTCCAATGGTTTTTAACAACTTTCTTGAATGAAATAAAAAAAAAAAATTGATTTTCCAAAGTGTTCTTAACCAAGCCTGGAAGGGAAGCCTCAGAAGCAATGTTTCAATGGTTTTTAACAACTTTCTTCAATGTAATAAAAAAAAAAGATTGATTTTCCAAAGTGTTCATAACCAAGCCTTGATGGGAAGCCTCAGAAGCAATGTTCCAATAGTTTTTAACAATTTTTCTGAATGTAATAATAAAAAAGATTGATTTTCCAAAGGGTTCTTAACCAAACCTTGAGGAGAAGCCTCAGAAGCAATATTTCAATGGTTTTTAACAACTTTCTTGAATGCAATAAAAAAAAAAGATTGATTTTCCAAAGTGTTCATAACCAAGCCTTGATGGGAAGCCTCAGAAGCGATGTTCCAATAGTTTTTAATAACTTTCTTTTATGTAATAAAAAAAAGGATTGATTTTCCAAAGTGTTCATAACTAAGCCTTGAAGGGAAGAATCAGAAGAAATGTTCCAATGCTTTTTAACAACTTTCTTGGATCTAATAAAAAAAAAGATTGATTTTCCAAAGTGTTCATAACCAAGCCTGGAAGGGAAGCCTCAGAAGCAATGTTTCACTGGTTTTTAACAACTTTCTTGAATGTAATAAAAAAAAAGGATGGATTTTCCAAAGTGTTCATAACCAAGCCTTGAAGGGAAGCCTCAGAAGCAATGTTTCAATGGTTTTTAACAACTTTCTTGAATGAAATAAAAAAAAAAGATTGATTTTCCAAAGTGTTCTGAACCAAGCCTGGAAGGGAAGCCTCAGAAGCAATGTTTCAATGGTTTTTAACAACTTTCTTGAATGTAATAAAAAAAACGGATTGATTTTCCAAAGTGTTCATAACCAAGACTTGAAGGGAAACTTCAGCAGCAATGTTTCAATGGTTTTTATCAACTTTCTTGAATGTAATATAAAGAAAGGATAGATTTTCCAAAGTGTTCGTAACCAAGCCTTGAAAAGAAGCCTCAGAAGCAATGTTTCCATGGTTTTTAACAACTTTCTCGAATGTAATAAAAAAAAAAGATTGATTTTCCAAAGTGTTCATAACCAAGCGTTGAAGGGAAGCCTCAGAAGCAGTGTTTCAATGGTTTTTAACAACTTTCTTGAATGTAATAAAAAAAAAGGATTGATTTTCCAAAGTGTTCATAACCAAGCCCTGAAGGGAAGCCTCAGAAAAAATGTTTCAATGGTTTTTAACAACGTTCTTGAATGTAATAAAAAGAAAGGATTGATTTTCCAAAGTGTTCTGAACCAAGCCTGGAAGGGAAGCCTCAGAAGCAATGTTTCAATGGTTTTTAACAACTTTTTTGAATGTAATAAAAAAAAAGATTGATTTTCCAAAGGGTTCTTAACCAAAAATTGAGGAGAAGCCTCAGAAGCAATGTTTCAATGGTTTTTAACAACTTTCTTGAATGTAATAAAAAAAAAGATTGATTTTCCATAGAGTTCTTAACCAAGCCTTGAGGAGAAGCTTCAGAAGCAATGTTTCAATAGTTTTTAACAACTTTCTCGAATGTAATAAAAAAAAAGATTGATTTTCCATAGAGTTCTTAACAGAGCCTTGAAGGGAAGCCTCAAAAGAAATGTTTCAATGGTTTTTAACAACTTTATTGAATGTAATAAAAAAAAAGGATTGATTTTCTAAAGTGTTTATAACCAAGCCTTGAAGGGAAGCCTTAGAAGCAATGTTCCAATAGTTTTTAATAACTTTCTTTAATGTGATAAAAAGAAAGGATTGATTTTCTAAAGTGTTACTAACCAATCCTTGAAGGGAAGCATCAGAAGAAATGTTTAAATGGTTTTTAACAGCTTTCTTTAATGTAATAAGAAGAAAGGAATGATTTTCCAAAGTGTTCATAACCAAGCGTTGAATGGAAGCCTCAGAAGCAATGTTTCAATGGTTTTTAACAACTTCCTTGAATGTAATATAAAGAAAGGATTGATTTTCCAAAGTGTTCATAACCAAGCGTTGAAGGAATGCTTCAGAAGCAATGTTTCAATGGTTTTTAACAACTTTCTTGAATGTAATAAAAAAAAAAATTGATTTTCCAAAGAGTTCTTCAACAAACCTGGAAGGGAAGCCTCAGAAGCAATGTTTCAATGGTTTTTAACAACTTTCTTGAATGTAATAAAAAAAAAAAAATTGATTTTCCAAAGTGTTCATAACCAAGCCTTGAGGAGAAAGCCTCAGAAGCAATGTTTCAATGGTTTTTAACAACTTTCTTGAATGTAATAAAAAAAAAAGATTGATTTTCCAAAGTGTTCATAACCAAGCCTTGATGGGAAGCCTCAGAAGCAATGTTCCAATAGTTTTTAACAATTTTTCTGAATGTAATAATAAAAAAGATTGATTTTCCAAAGGGTTCTTAACCAAACCTTGAGGAGAAGCCTCAGAAGCAATATTTCAATGGTTTTTAACAACTTTCTTGAATGCAATAAAAAAAAAAGATTGATTTTCCAAAGTGTTCATAACCAAGCCTTGATGGGAAGCCTCAGAAGCGATGTTCCAATAGTTTTTAATAACTTTCTTTTATGTAATAAAAAAAAGGATTGATTTTCCAAAGTGTTCATAACTAAGCCTTGAAGGGAAGAATCAGAAGAAATGTTCCAATGCTTTTTAACAACTTTCTTGGATCTAATAAAAAAAAAGATTGATTTTCCAAAGTGTTCATAACCAAGCCTGGAAGGGAAGCCTCAGAAGCAATGTTTCACTGGTTTTTAAAAACTTTCTTGAATGTAATAAAAAAAAAGGATGGATTTTCCAAAGTGTTCATAACCAAGCCTTGAAGGGAAGCCTCAGAAGCAATGTTTCAATGGTTTTTAACAACTTTCTTGAATGAAATAAAAAAAAAAGATTGATTTTCCAAAGTGTTCTGAACCAAGCCTGGAAGGGAAGCCTCAGAAGCAATGTTTCACTGGTTTTTAACAACTTTCTTGAATGTAATAAAAAAAAAGGATTGATTTTCCAAAGTGTTCATAACCAAGACTTGAAGGGAAACTTCAGCAGCAATGTTTCAATGGTTTTTATCAACTTTCTTGAATGTAATATAAAGAAAGGATAGATTTTCCAAAGTGTTCGTAACCAAGCCTTGAAAAGAAGCCTCAGAAGCAATGTTTCCATGGTTTTTAACAACTTTCTCGAATGTAATAAAAAAAAAAGATTGATTTTCCAAAGTGTTCATAACCAAGCGTTGAAGGGAAGCCTCAGAAGCAGTGTTTCAATGGTTTTTAACAACTTTCTTGAATGTAATAAAAAAAAAGGATTGATTTTCCAAAGTGTTCATAACCAAGCCCTGAAGGGAAGCCTCAGAAAAAATGTTTCAATGGTTTTTAACAACGTTCTTGAATGTAATAAAAAGAAAGGATTGATTTTCCAAAGTGTTCTGAACCAAGCCTGGAAGGGAAGCCTCAGAAGCAATGTTTCAATGGTTTTTAACAACTTTTTTGAATGTAATAAAAAAAAAGATTGATTTTCCAAAGGGTTCTTAACCAAAAATTGAGGAGAAGCCTCAGAAGCAATGTTTCAATGGTTTTTAACAACTTTCTTGAATGTAATAAAAAAAAAGATTGATTTTCCATAGAGTTCTTAACCAAGCCTTGAGGAGAAGCTTCAGAAGCAATGTTTCAATAGTTTTTAACAACTTTCTCGAATGTAATAAAAAAAAAGATTGATTTTCCATAGAGTTCTTAACAGAGCCTTGAAGGGAAGCCTCAAAAGAAATGTTTCAATGGTTTTTAACAACTTTATTGAATGTAATAAAAAAAAAGGATTGATTTTCTAAAGTGTTTATAACCAAGCCTTGAAGGGAAGCCTTAGAAGCAATGTTCCAATAGTTTTTAATAACTTTCTTTAATGTGATAAAAAGAAAGGATTGATTTTCTAAAGTGTTACTAACCAATCCTTGAAGGGAAGCATCAGAAGAAATGTTTAAATGGTTTTTAACAGCTTTCTTTAATGTAATAAGAAGAAAGGAATGATTTTCCAAAGTGTTCATAACCAAGCGTTGAATGGAAGCCTCAGAAGCAATGTTTCAATGGTTTTTAACAACTTCCTTGAATGTAATATAAAGAAAGGATTGATTTTCCAAAGTGTTCATAACCAAGCGTTGAAGGAATGCTTCAGAAGCAATGTTTCAATGGTTTTTAACAACTTTCTTGAATGTAATAAAAAAAAAAATTGATTTTCCAAAGAGTTCTTCAACAAACCTGGAAGGGAAGCCTCAGAAGCAATGTTTCAATGGTTTTTAACAACTTTCTTGAATGTAATAAAAAAAAAAAAATTGATTTTCCAAAGTGTTCATAACCAAGCCTTGAGGAGAAAGCCTCAGAAGCAATGTTTCAATGGTTTTTAACAACTTTCTTGAATGTAATAAAAAAAAAAGATTGATTTTCCAAAGTGTTCATAACCAAGCCTTGATGGGAAGCCTCAGAAGCAATGTTCCAATAGTTTTTAACAATTTTTCTGAATGTAATAATAAAAAAGATTGATTTTCCAAAGGGTTCTTAACCAAACCTTGAGGAGAAGCCTCAGAAGCAATATTTCAATGGTTTTTAACAACTTTCTTGAATGCAATAAAAAAAAAAGATTGATTTTCCAAAGTGTTCATAACCAAGCCTTGATGGGAAGCCTCAGAAGCGATGTTCCAATAGTTTTTAATAACTTTCTTTTATGTAATAAAAAAAAGGATTGATTTTCCAAAGTGTTCATAACTAAGCCTTGAAGGGAAGAATCAGAAGAAATGTTCCAATGCTTTTTAACAACTTTCTTGGATCTAATAAAAAAAAAGATTGATTTTCCAAAGTGTTCATAACCAAGCCTGGAAGGGAAGCCTCAGAAGCAATGTTTCACTGGTTTTTAAAAACTTTCTTGAATGTAATAAAAAAAAAGGATGGATTTTCCAAAGTGTTCATAACCAAGCCTTGAAGGGAAGCCTCAGAAGCAATGTTTCAATGGTTTTTAACAACTTTCTTGAATGAAATAAAAAAAAAAGATTGATTTTCCAAAGTGTTCTGAACCAAGCCTGGAAGGGAAGCCTCAGAAGCAATGTTTCACTGGTTTTTAACAACTTTCTTGAATGTAATAAAAAAAAAGGATTGATTTTCCAAAGTGTTCATAACCAAGACTTGAAGGGAAACTTCAGCAGCAATGTTTCAATGGTTTTTATCAACTTTCTTGAATGTAATATAAAGAAAGGATAGATTTTCCAAAGTGTTCGTAACCAAGCCTTGAAAAGAAGCCTCAGAAGCAATGTTTCCATGGTTTTTAACAACTTTCTCGAATGTAATAAAAAAAAAAGATTGATTTTCCAAAGTGTTCATAACCAAGCGTTGAAGGGAAGCCTCAGAAGCAGTGTTTCAATGGTTTTTAACAACTTTCTTGAATGTAATAAAAAAAAAGGATTGATTTTCCAAAGTGTTCATAACCAAGCCCTGAAGGGAAGCCTCAGAAGAAATGTTTCAATGGTTTTTAACAACGTTCTTGAATGTAATAAAAAAAAAGATTGATTTTCCAAAGTGTTCTGAACCAAGCCTGGAAGGGAAGCCTCAGAAGCAATGTTTCAATGGTTTTTAACAACTTTTTTGAATGTAATAAAAAAAAAGATTGATTTTCCAAAGGGTTCTTAACCAAAAATTGAGGAGAAGCCTCAGAAGCAATGTTTCAATGGTTTTTAACAACTTTCTTGAATGTAATAAAAAAAAAGATTGATTTTCCATAGAGTTCTTAACCAAGCCTTGAGGAGAAGCTTCAGAAGCAATGTTTCAATAGTTTTTAACAACTTTCTCGAATGTAATAAAAAAAAAGATTGATTTTCCATAGAGTTCTTAACAGAGCCTTGAAGGGAAGCCTCAAAAGAAATGTTTCAATGGTTTTTAACAACTTTATTGAATGTAATAAAAAAAAAGGATTGATTTTCTAAAGTGTTTATAACCAAGCCTTGAAGGGAAGCCTTAGAAGCAATGTTCCAATAGTTTTTAATAACTTTCTTTAATGTGATAAAAAGAAAGGATTGATTTTCTAAAGTGTTACTAACCAATCCTTGAAGGGAAGCATCAGAAGAAATGTTTAAATGGTTTTTAACAGCTTTCTTTAATGTAATAAGAAGAAAGGAATGATTTTCCAAAGTGTTCATAACCAAGCGTTGAATGGAAGCCTCAGAAGCAATGTTTCAATGGTTTTTAACAACTTCCTTGAATGTAATAAAAAGAAAGGATTGATTTTCCAAAGTGTTCATAACCAAGCGTTGAAGGAATGCTTCAGAAGCAATGTTTCAATGGTTTTTAACAACTTTCTTGAATGTAATAAAAAAAAAAATTGATTTTCCAAAGAGTTCTTCAACAAACCTGGAAGGGAAGCCTCAGAAGCAATGTTTCAATGGTTTTTAACAACTTTCTTGAATGTAATAAAAAAAACGGATTGATTTTCCAAAGTGTTCATAACCAAGCATTGAGGGGAAGCCTCAGAAGCAGTGTTTCAATGGTTTTTAACAACTTTTTTGAGTGTAATAAAAAAAAAGGATTGATTTTCCAAAGTGTTCATAACCAAGCGTTGAAGGGAAGCCTCAGAAGCAATGTTTCAATGGTTTTTTACAACTTTCTTGAATGTATTAAAAAAAAGGGATGGATTTTCCAAAGTGTTCATAACCTAGCTTTGAAGGGAAGCCTCAGAAGCAATGTTTCCCTGGTTTTTAACAACTTTCTTTATTGTAATAAAAAGAAAGGATTGATTTTCCAAAGTCAACTTTCTTGGATGTAATAAAAAAAAAGATTCATTTTCCAAAGTGTTCATAACCAAGCGTTGAAGGGAAGCCTCAGAAGCAATGTTTCACTGGTTTTTAACAACTTTCTTGAATGTAATAAAAAAAAGGGGATGGATTTTCCAAAGTGTTCATAACCAAGCCTGGAAGGGAAGCCTCAGAAGCAATGTTTCACTGGTTTTTAACAACTTTCTTGAATGTAATAAAAAAAAGGATTGATTTTCCAAAGTGTTCTTAACCAAGCCTGGAAGGGAAGCCTCAGAAGCAATGTTTCAATGGTTTTTAACAACTGTCTTGAATGTAATAAAAAAAAGGATTGATTTTCCAAAGTGTTCATAACCAAGCCTTGAAAGGAAGCCTCAGAAGCAATGTTTCAATGGTTTTTAACAACTTTCTTGAATGTAATAAAAAAAAAGGATTGATTTTCCAAAGTGTTCATGAACAAGCTTTGAAGAGAAGCCTCACAAGCAATGTTTCAATGGTTTTTAACAACTTTCTTGAATGTAATAAAAAAAAAAGGTTGATTTTCCAAAGTGTTCATAACCAAGCGTTGAAGGGAAGCCTCAGAACCAATGTTTCAATGGTTTTTAACAACTTTCTTGAATGTAATAAAAAAAAAAGGATTGATTTTCCAAAGTATTCTTAACCAAACCTTGAAGGGAAGCCTCAGAAGCAATGTTACAATGGTTTTTAACAACTTTCTTGAATGTAATAAAAAAAAAGGATTGATTTTCCAAAGTGTTCATAACCAAGCGTTGAAGGGAAGCCTCAGAACCAATGTTTCAATGGTTTTTAACAACTTTTTTGAATGTAATAAAAAAAAAAGGATTGATTTTCCAAAGTATTCTTAACCAAACCTTGAAGGGAAACCTCAGAAGCAATGTTACAATGGTTTTTAACAACTTTCTTGAATGTAATAAAAAAAAAGGATTGATTTTCCAAAGTGTTCATAACCAAGCGTTGAAGTGAAGCCTCAGAAGCAATGTTTCAATGGTTTTCAACAACTTTCTTGAATGTAATAAAAAGAAAGGAATGATTTTCCAAAGTGTTCATAACCAAGCGTTGAAGGGAAGCCTCAGAAGCAATGTTTCAATGGTTTTTAACAACTTTCTTGGATGTAATAAAAAAAAAGGGATGGATTTTCCAAAGTGTTCATAACCAAGCGTTGAAAAGAAGCCTCAGAAGCAATATTACAATGGTTTTTAACAACTTTCTTGAATGTAATAAAAAAAAGGGGATGGATTTTCCAAAGTGTTCATAACCAAGCTTTGAAGGGAAGCCTAGGAAGCAATGTTCCAATAGTTTTTAACAACTTTCTTGAATGTAATAAAAAAAAGGATGGATTTTCCAAAGTGTTCATAACCAAGCGTTGAAGGGAAGCCTCAGAAGCAATGTTTCAATGGTTTTTAACAACTTTCTTGGATGTAATAAAAAAAAAGATTGATTTTCCAAAGTGTTCATAACCAAGCCTGGAAGGGAAGCCTCAGAAGCAATGTTTCACTGGTTTTTAACAACTTTCTTGAATGTAATAAAAAAAAGGGATGGATTTTCCAAAGTGTTCATAACCAAGCTTCGATGGGAAGCCTCAGAAGCAATGTTTCACTGGTTTTTAACAACTTTCTTGAATGTAATAAAAAAAAAGATTGATTTTCCAAAGTGTTCATAACCAAGCGTTGAAGGGAAGCCTCAGAAGCAATGTTTCACTGGTTTTTAACAACTTTCTTGAATGTAATAAAAAAAAGGATTGATTTTCCAAAGTGTTCATAACCAAGCCTCGAAGGGAAGCCTCAGAAGCAATGTTTCAATGGTTTTTAACAACTTTCTTGAATGTAATACAAAAAAGGATTGATTTTCCAAACTGTTCATAACAAAGCGTTGAAGTTAAGCCTCAGAAGCAATGTTTCACTGGTTTTTAACAACTTTCTTGAATGTAATAAGAAAAAAGATTGATTTTCCAAAGAGTTCTTAACCAAGCCTTGAGGAGAAGCCTCAGAAGCAATGTTTCAATGGTTTTTAAAAACTTTCTTGAATGTAATAAAAAAAAAGATTGATTTTCCATAGAGTTCTAAACCAAGCCTTGAGGAGAAGCCACAGAAGAAATGTTTCAATGGTTTTTAACATCTTTCTCGAATGTAATAAAAAAAAAGATTGATTTTCACAAGAGATCTTAACCAAGCCTTGAGGAGAAGCCTCAAAAGCAATGTTTCAATGGTTTTTAAAAACTTTCTTGAATGTAATAAAAAAAAAGATTGATTTTCCAAAAAGTTCTTAACCAAACCTTGAGGAGAAGCCTCAGAAGCAATATTTCAATGGTTTTTAACAACTTTCTTGAATGTAATAAAAAAAAGGATTGATTTTCCAAAGTGTTCATAACCAAGCGTTGAAGGGAAGCCTCAGAAGCAATGTTCCAATAGTTTTTAATAACTTTCTTTAATGTAATGAAAAAAAAAATTGATTTTCCAAAGTGTTCTTAACGAAGCCTTGAAGGGAAGCATCAGAAGAAATGTTTCAATGGATTTTAACAACTTTCTTTAATGTAATAAAAAGAAAGGAATGATTTTCCAAACTGTTCATAACCAAGCTTTGAATGGAAGCCTCAGAAGCAATGTTTCTATGGTTTTTAACAACTTTCTTGAATGTAATAAAAAAAAAGGATTGATTTTCCAAAGTGTTCATGACCAAGTCTTGAAGGGAAGCCTGAGAAGCAATGTTTCAATGGTTTTTAACAACTTTCTTGAATGTAATAAAAGAAAAGATTGATTTTCCAAAGGGTTCATAACCAAGCCTTGGAGGGAAGCCTCAGAAGAAATGTTTAAATGGTTGTTAACAACTTTCTTGAATGTAATAAAAAAAAAAAATTGATTTTCCCAAGTGTTCATAATCAAGCGTTGAAATGAAGCCTCAGAAGCAATGTTTCAATGGTTTTTAACAACTTTTTTGAATGTAATAAAAAAAAAGGATTGATTTTCCAAAGTGTCCTTAACCAAACCTTGAGGAGAAGCCTAAGAAGCAATATTTCAATGGTTTTTAACAACTTTCTTGAATGTAATAAAAAAAAAAGGATTGATTATCCAAAGTGTTCATAACCAAGCCTGGAAGGGAAGCCTCAGAAGCAATGTTTCAATGGTTTTTAACAACTTTCTTCAATGTAATAAAAAGAAAGGAATGATTTTCCAAAGTGTTCATAACCAAGCCTTGATGGGAAGCCTCAGAAGCAATGTTTCAATGGTTTTTAACAACTTTCTTGGATGTAATAAAAAAAAAGGATTGATTTTCCAAAGTGTTCATAACCAAGCGTTGAAGGGAAGCCTCAGAAGCAATGTTTCACTGGTTTTTAACAACTTTCTTGAATGTAATAAAAAAAAGGGATGGATTTTCCAAAGTGTTCATAACCAAGCTTTGAAGGGAAGCCTCAGAAGCAATGTTTCACTGGTTTTTAACAACTTTCTTGAATGTAATAAAAAAAAGGATTGATTTTCCAAATGGTTCATAACCAAGCCTGGAAGGGAAGTCTCAGAAGCAATGTTTCACTGGTTTTTAACAACTTTCTTGAATGTAATAAAAAAAAGGATTGATTATCCAAAGTGTTCATAACCAAGCGTTGAAGGGAAGCCTCAGAAGCAATGTTTCAATGGTTTTTAACAACTTTCTTGAATGTAATAAAAAAAAGGGATGGATTTTCCAAACTGTTCATAACAAAGCGTTGAAGTGAAGCTTCAGAAGCAATGTTTCAATGGTTTTTAACTACTTTCTTGAATGTAATAAGAAAAAAGATTGATTTTCCAAAGAGTTCTTAACCAAGCCTTGAGGAGAAGCCTCAGAAGCAATGTTTCAATGGTTTTTAACAACTTTCTTGAATGTAATAAAAAAAAAGATTGATTTTCCAAAAAGTTCTTAACCAAACCTTGAGGAGAAGCCTCAGAAGCAATGTTTCACTGGTTTTTAACAACTTTCTTGAATGTAATAAAAAAAAGGATTGATTTTCCAAAGTGTTCATAACCAAGCGTTGAAGGGAAGCCTCAGAAGCAATGTTTCAATGGTTTTTAACAACTTTTTTGAATGTAATAAAAAAAAAGAATTGATTTTCCAAAGTATCCTTAACCAAACCTTGAGGAGAAGCCTAAGAAGCAATATTTCAATGGTTTTTAACAACTTTCTTGAATGTAATAAAAAAAAGGATTGATTTTCCAAAGTGTTCATAACCAAGCCTTGAAGGGAAGCCTCAGAAGCAATGTTCCAATAGTTTTTAATAACTTTCTTCAATGTAATAAAAAGAAAGGATTGATTTTCGAAAGTGTTCATTACCAAGCCATGAAGGGAAGCATCAGAAGAAATGTTTCAATAGTTTTTAACAATTTTCTTTAATGTAATAAAAAGAAAGGAATGATTTTCCAAAGTGTTCATAACCAAGCGTTGAAGGGAAGCCTCAAAAGAAATGTTCCAATGGTTTTTAACAAATTTCTTTATTGTAATAAAAAGAAAGGATTGATTTTCCAAAGTGTTCATAACCAAGCGTTGAAAGGAAGCCTCAGAAGAAATGTTTCCATGGTTTCTAACAACTATCTTGAATGTAATAGAAAAAAGGGATGGATTTTCCAAAGTGTTCATAACCAAGCCCTGAAGGGAAGCCTCAAAAGAAATGTTTCAATGGTTTTTAACAACTTTCTTGAATGTAATGAAAAAAAAAGGATTGATTTTCCAAAGTGTTCATAACCAAACGTTGAAGGGAAGCCTCAGAAGCAATGTTTCAATGATTTTTAACAACTTTTTTGAATGTATTAAAAAAAAAGATTGATTTTCCAAAGGGTTCTTAACCAAGCCTTGAGGAGAAGCCTCAGAAGCAATGTTTCAATGGTTTTTAACAACTTTCTTGAATGTAATAAAAAAAAAGAATTGATTTTCCAAAGTGTTCATAACCAAGCGTTGAAAAGAAGCCTCAGAAGCAATATTTCAATGATTTTTAACAACTTTCTTGAATGTAATAAAAAGAAAAGAATGATTTTCCAAATTGTTCATAACCAAACCTTGAATGGAAGCCTCAGAAGCAATGTTCCAATAGTTTTTAATAACTTTCTTTATTGTAATAAAAAAAAGGATTGATTTTCCAAAGTGCACATAACCAAGCCTTGAAGGGAAGAATCAGAAGAAATGTTTCAATGGTTTTTAACAACTTTCTTGAATGTAATAAAAAAAAGGCATGGATTTTCCAAAGTGTTCATAACCAAGCCTTGAAAGGAAGCCTCAGGAGCAATGTTCCAAAAGTTTTTAATAACTTTCTTTAATGTAATAAAAAGAAAGGAAGGATTTTCCAAAGTGTTCATAACCAAGCGTTGAATGGAAGCCTCAAAAGAAATGTTTCAATGGTTTTTAACAACTTTTTGAATGTAATAAAAAAAAAGATTGATTTTCCAAAGCGTTCTTAACCGTGCCTTGAGGAGAAGCTTCAGAAGCAATGTTTCAATGGTTTCTAACAACTTTCTTGAATGTAATAAAAAAAAAGATTGATTTTCCATAGAGTTTTTAACCAAGCCTTGTGGAGAAGCCTCAGAAGCAATGTTTCAACGGTTTTTAACAACTTTTTTGAATGTAATAAAAAAAAAAGATTGATTTTCCAAAGTGTTCATAACCAAGTGTTGAAGGGAAGCCTCAGAAGCAATGTTTCAATGGTTTTTAACAACTTTCTTGAATGTAATAAAAAAAAAAAATTGATTTTTTAAAGTGTTCTTAACCAAGCCTTGAAGAGAAGCCTCAGAAGCAATGTTTCAATGGTTTTTAACAACTTTTTTGAATGTAATAAAAAAAAAAGGATTGATTTTCCAAAGTGTTCATAACCAAGCGTTGAAGGGAAATCTTAGAAGCAATGTTCCAATAGTTTTTAATAACTTTCTATAATGTAATAGAAAGAAAGGATTGATTTTCCAAAGTGTTCATAACCAAGACTTGAAGGGGAGCCTCAGAAGCAATGTTTCAATGGTTTTTAACAACTTTCTTTAATGTAATATAAAGAAAGGATTGATTTTCCAAAGTGTTCATAACCAAGCGTTGAAAGGAACCCTCAGAAGCAATGTTTCAATGGTTTTTAACAACTTTCTTCAATGTAATAAAAAAAAAAGATTGATTCTCCAAAGGGTTCTTAACCAAGCGTTGAAGGGAAGCCTCAGAAGCAATGTTTCAATGGTTTTTAACAACTTTCTTGAATGTAATAAAAAAAAAAGATTGATTTTCCAAAGTGTTCATAACCAAGCCTGGAAGGGAAGCCTCAGAAGCAATGTTTCACTGGTTTTTAACAACTTTCTTGAATGTAATAAAAAAAAAGGATTGATTTTCCAGAGTGTTCATAACCAAGCCTTGAAGGGAAGCCTCAGAAGCAATGTTCCAATAGTTTTTAATAACTTTCTTTAATGTAATAAAAAGAAAAGAATGATTTTCCAAAGTGTTCATAACCAAGCATTGAAGGGAAGCCTCAGAAGCAATGTTTCAATGGTTTTTAACAACTTTTTGAATGTAATAAAAAAAAAGGATTAATTTTCCAAAGTGTTCATAACCAAGCGTTCAAGGGAAGCCTCAGAAGCAATGTTTCAATGGTTTTTAAAAACTTTCTTGAATGTAATAAAAAAAAAGATTGATTCTCCAAAGTGTTCTTAACCAAGCCTTGAGGAGAAGCCTCAGAAGCAATGTTTCAATGGTTTTTAACAACTTTCTTGAATGTAATAAAAAAAAAGGATTGATTTTCCAAAGTGTTCATAACCAAGCGTTGAAGGGAAGCCTTAGAAGCAATGTTCCAATAGTTTTTAATAACTTTCTGTAATGTAATAGAAAGAAAGGATTGATTTTCCAAAATGTTCATATCCAAGCGTTGAAGGGAAGCCTCAGAAGAAATGTTTCAATGGTTTTTAACAATTTTCTTGAATATAATGAAAAAAAAGATTGATTTTCCATAGAGTTCTTAACCAAGCCTTGTGGAGAAGCCTCAGAAGCAATGTTTCAACGGTTTTTAACAACTTTCTTGAATGTAATAAAAAAAAAAGATTGATTTTCCAAAGTGTTCATAACCAAGCGTTGAAGGGAAGCCTCAGAAGCAATGTTTCTATGGTTTTTAACAACTTTCTTGAATGTAATAAAAAAAAAAAATTGATTTTCCAAAGTGTTCTTAACCAAGCTTTGAGGAGAAGCCTCAGAAGCAATGTTTCAATGGTTTTTAACAACTTTTTTGAATGTAATAAAAAAAAAAGGATTGATTTTCCAAAGTGTTCATAACCAAGCGTTGAAGGGAAATCTCAGAAGCAATGTTCCAATAGTTTTTAATAACTTTCTATAATGTAATAGAAAGAAAGGATTGATTTTCCAAAGTGTTCATAACCAAGACTTGAAGGGGAGCCTCAGAAGAAATGTTTCAATGGTTTTTAACAACTTTCTTCAATGTAATAAAAAAAAAAGATTGATTTTCCAAAGGGTTCTTAACCAAGCGTTGAAGGGAAGCCTCAGAAGCAATGTTTCAATGGTTTTTAACAACTTTCTTGAATGTAATAAAAAAAAAGGATTGATTTTCCAAAGTGTTCATAACAAAACCTGGAAGGGAAGCCTCAGAAGCAATGTTTCACTGGTTTTTAACAACTTTCTTGAATGTAATAAAAAAAAGGCATGGATTTTCCAAAGTGTTCATAACCAAGCCTTGAAGGGAAGCCTCAGAAGAAATGTTTCAATGGTTTTTAACAACTTTTTTGGATGTAATAAAAAAAAAGGATTGATTTTCCAAAGTGTTCATAACCAAGCCTTGAAGGGAAGCCTCAGAAGCAATGTTCCAATAGTTTTTAATAACTTTCTTTAATGTAATAAAAAGAAAAGAATGATTTTCCAAAGTGTTCATAACCAAGCGTTGAAGGGAAGCCTCAGAAGCAATGTTTCAATGGTTTTTAACAACTTTTTGAATGTAATAAAAAAAAAGGATTAATTTTCCAAAGTGTTCATAACCAAGCGTTGAAGGGAAGCCTCAGAAGCAATGTTTCAATGGTTTTTAAAAACTTTCTTGAATGTAATAAAAAAAAGATTGATTGTCCAAAGTGTTCTTAACCAAGCCTTGAGGAGAAGCCTCAGAAGCAATGTTTCAATGGTTTTTAACAACTTTCTTGAATGTAATAAAAAAAAAGGATTGATTTTCCAAAGTGTTCATAACCAAGCGTTGAAGGGAAGCCTTAGAAGCAATGTTCCAATAGTTTTTAACAACTTTCTTGAATGTAATAAAAAAAAAGGATTGATTTTCCGAAGTGTTCATAACCAAGCCTTGAAGGTAAGCCTCAGAAGCAATGTTCCAATAGTTTTTAATAACTTTCTTTAATGTAATAAAAAGAAAGGATTGATTTTCCAAAGTGTTCATAACCAAGCGTTGAAAGGAAGCCTCAGAAGCAATGTTTCCATGGTTTTTAACAACTTTCTTGAATGTAATAAAAAAAAAGATTGATTTTCCAAAAAGTTCTTATGCAAGCCTGGAAGGGAAGCCTCAAAAGCAATGTTTCAATGGTTTTTAACAACTTTCTTGAATGTAATAAAAGAAAAGGATTGATTTTCCAAAGTGTTCATAACCAAGCCTTGAAGGGAAGCCTCAGAAGCAATGTTCCAATAGTTTTTAATAACTTTCTTTAATGTAATAAAAAGAAAAGAATGATTTTCCAAAGTGTTCATAACCAAGCGTTGAAAGGAAGCCTCAGAAGCAATGTTTCAATGGTTTTTAACAACTTTTTGAATGTAATAAAAAAAAAGGATTAATTTTCCAAAGTGTTCATAACCAAGCGTTGAAGGGAAGCCTCAGAAGCAATGTTTCAATGGTTTTTAAAAACTTTCTTGAATGTAATAAAAAAAAGATTGATTGTCCAAAGTGTTCTTAACCAAGCCTTGAGGAGAAGCCTCAGAAGCAATGTTTCAATGGTTTTTAACAACTTTCTTGAATGTAATAAAAAAAAAGGATTGATTTTCCAAAGTGTTCATAACCAAGCGTTGAAGGGAAGCCTTAGAAGCAATGTTCCAATAGTTTTTAATAACTTTCTGTAATGTAATAGAAAGAAAGGATTGATTTTCCAAAGTGTTCATATCCAAGCGTTGAAGGGAAGCCTCAGAAGAAATGTTTCAATGGTTTTTAACAATTTTCTTGAATGTAATAAAAAAAAAGATTGATTTTCCAGAGAGTTCTTAACCAAACCTTGAGGAAAAGCCTCAGGAGCAATATTTCAATGGTTTTTAACAACTTTCTTGAATGTAATAAAAAAAAAAGATTGATTTTCCGAAGTGTTCATAACCAAGCCTTGAAGGTAAGCCTCAGAAGCAATGTTCCAATAGTTTTTAATAACTTTCTTTAATGTAATAAAAAGAAAGGATTGATTTTCCAAAGTGTTCATAACCAAGCGTTGAAAGGAAGCCTCAGAAGCAATGTTTCCATGGTTTTTAACAACTTTTTGAATGTAATAAAAAAAAAGATTGATTTTCCAAAGTGTTCATAACCAAGCGTTGGAAGGAAGCCTCAGAAGAAATGTTTCAATGGTTTTTAACAACTTTCTTGAATGTAATAAAAAAAAAGATTGATTTTCCAGAGAGTTCTTATGCAAGCCTGGAAGGGAAGCCTCAAAAGCAATGTTTCAATGGTTTTTAACAACTTTCTTGAATGTAATAAAAGAAAAGGATTGATTTTCCAAAGTGTTCATAACCAAGCCTTGAAGGGAAGCCTCAGAAGCAATGTTTCAATGGTTTTTAACAACTTTCTTGAATGTAATAAAAAAAAGGATTGATTTTCCAAAGTGTTCATAACCAAGCCTGGAAGGGAAGCCTCAGAAGCAATGTTTCACTGGTTTTTAACAACTTTCTTGAATGTAATAAAAAAAAGGGATGGATTTTCCAAAGTGTTCATAACCAAACCTTGAAGGGAAGCCTCAGAAGAGATGTTTCAATGGTTTTTAACAACTTTCTTGAATGTAATAAAAAGAAAGGATTGATTTTCCAAAGTGTTCTTAACCAAGCCTGAAAGGGAAGCCTCAGAGGCAATGTTTCAATGGTTTTTAACAACTTTCTTGAATGTAATAAAAAAAAATATTGATTTTCCAAAGTGTTCATAACCAAGCCTAAGGGAAGCGTCAAAAGAAATGTTTCAATGGTTTTTAACAACTTTCTTTAATGTAATATAAAGAAAGGATTGATTTTCCGAAGTGTTCATAACCAAGCGTTGAAAGGAAGCCTCAGAAGCAATGTTTCAATGGTTTTTAACAACTTTCTTCAATGTAATAAAAAAAAAAGATTGATTTTCCAAAGGGTTCTTAACCAAGCGTTGAAGGGAAGCCTCAGAAGCAATGTTTCAATGGTTTTTAACAACTTTCTTGAATGTAATAAAAAAAATGATTGATTTTCCAAAGTGTTCATAACCAAGCCTGGAAGGGAAGCCTCAGAAGCAATGTTTCACTGGTTTTTAACAACTTTCTTGAATGTAATAAAAAAAAAGGATTAATTTTCCAAAGTGTTCATAACCAAGCGTTCAAGGGAAGCCTCAGAAGCAATGTTTCACTGGTTTTTAACAACTTTCTTGAATGTAATAAAAAAAAAGATTGATTCTCCAAAGTGTTCTTAACCAAGCCTTGAGGAGAAGCCTCAGAAGCAATGTTTCAATGGTTTTTAACAACTTTCTTGAATGTAATAAAAAAAAAGGATTGATTTTCCAAAGTGTTCATAACCAAGCGTTGAAGGGAAGCCTTAGAAGCAATGTTCCAATAGTTTTTAATAACTTTCTGTAATGTAATAGAAAGAAAGGATTGATTTTCCAAAATGTTCATATCCAAGCGTTGAAGGGAAGCCTCAGAAGAAATGTTTCAATGGTTTTTAACAATTTTCTTGAATGTATTAAGAAAATAGATTGATTTTCCATAGAGTTCTTAACCAAGCCTTGTGGAGAAGCCTCAGAAGCAATGTTTCAACGGTTTTTAACAACTTTCTTGAATGTAATAAAAAAAAAAGATTGATTTTCCAAAGTGTTCATAACCAAGCGTTGAAGGGAAGCCTCAGAAGCAATGTTTCTATGGTTTTTAACAACTTTCTTGAATGTAATAAAAAAAAAAAATTGATTTTCCAAAGTGTTCTTAACCAAGCCTTGAGGAGAAGCCTCAGAAGCAATGTTTCAATGGTTTTTAACAACTTTCTTGAATGTAATAAAAAAAAAGAATCGATTTTCCAAAGTGTTCGTAACCAAGCGTTGAAGTGAAGCCTCAGAAGCAATGTTTCAATTGTTTTTAACAACTTTCTTGAATGTAATAAAAAAAAAGATTGATTTTTTCAAAGAGTTCTTAACCAAGCCTGGAGGAGAAGCGTCAGAAGCAATGTTTCAATGCTTTTTAACAACTTTCTTCAATGTAATAAGAAAAAAAGATTGATTTTCCATAGAGTTCTCAACCAAGCCTTGAGGAGAAGCCTCAGAAGCAATATTTCAATGGTTTTTAATAACTTTCTTTAATGTAATAAAAAAATAGGATTGATTTTCCAAAGTGTTCATAACCAAGCGTTGAAGGGAAGCCTCAGAAGCAATGTTTCAATGGTTTTTAACAACTTTCTTGAATGTAATAAAAAAAAAGGATTGATTTTCCAAAGTGTTCATAACCAAGCGCTGAAGGGAAGCCTCAAAAGCAATGTTTCAATGGTTTTTAACAACTTTTTTGAATGTAATAAAAAAAAAGATTGATTTTCCAAAAAGTTCTTAACCAAGCCTTGAGGAGAAGCGTCAGAAGCATTGTTTCAATGGTTTTTAACAACTTTCTTGAATGTAATAAAAAAAAGGGATGGATTTTTCAAAGTGTTCATAACCAAGCCTTAAAGGGAAGCCTCAAAAGAAATGTTTCAATGGTTTTTAACAACTTTCTTGAATGTAATAAAAAAAAAGGATTGATTTTCCAAAGTGTTCATAACCAAGCGTTGAAGGGAAGCGTCAGAAGCAATGTTTCAATGGTTTTTAACAACTTTCTTGAATGTAATACAAAAAAGGATTGATTTTCCAAAGTGTTCATAACCAAGCGTTGAAGGGAAGCCTCAGAAGCAATGTTTCAATGGTTTTTTAACAACTTTCTTGATTGTAATTAAAATAAAGGATTGAATATCCAAAGTGTTCACAACCAAGCCTTGAAGAGAAGCCTTAGAAGGAATGTTTCAATGGTTTTTAACAACTTTTTTGAATGTAATAAAAAAAAAGATTGATTTTCCAAAGAGTTCTTAACCAAACCTTGAAGGGAAGCCTCAAAAGAAATGTTTCAATAGTTTTTAATAACTTTCTTTAATTTAATAAAAAGAAAGGATTGATTTCCCAAAGTGTTCATAACCAAGTGTTGAAAGGAAGCCTCAGAAGCAATAATTCCATGGTTTTTAACAACTTTTTGAATGTAATAAAAAAAAAGGATTGATTTCCCAAAGTGTTCATAACCAAGCGTTGAAGGGAAGCCTCAGAAGAAATGTTTCAATGGTTTTTAACAATTTTCTTGAATGTAATAAAAAAAAAGATTGATTTTCCAAAGAGTTCTTAACCAAACCTTGAGGAGAAGCCTCAGAAGCAATATTTCAATGGTTTTTAACAACTTTCTTTAATGTAATAAAAAGAAAGGAAGGATTTTCCAAAGTGTTCATAACCAAGCGTTGAATGGAAGCCTCAAAAGAAATGTTTCAATGGTTTTTAACAACTTTTTGAATGTAATAAAAAAAAAGATTGATTTTCCAAAGAGTTCTCAACCGAGCCTGGAAGGGAAGCCTCAAAAGCAATGTTTCAATGGTTTTTAACAACTTTCTTGAATGTAATAAAAAAAAAGGATTGATTTTCCAAAGAGTTCTTAACCAAACCTGGAAGGGAAGCCTCAAAAGCAATGTTTCAATGCTTTTTAACAACTTTCTTGAATGTAATAAAAAAAAAGATTGATTTTCCAAAGTGTTCATAACCAAGCGTTCAAGGGAAGCCTTAGAGGCAATGTTTCAATGGTTTTTAACAACTTTCTTGAATGTAATACAAAAAAGGATTGATTTTCAAAAGTGTTCATAACCAAGCCTGGAAGGGAAGCCTCAGAAGCAATGTTTCACTGGTTTTTAACAACTTTCTTGAATGTAATACAAAAAAGGATTGATTTTCAAAAGTGTTCATAACCAAGCGTTGAAAGGACGCCTCAGAAGCAATGTTTCAATGGTTTTTAACAACTTTCTTGAATGTAATACAAAAAAGGATTGATTTTCAAAAGTGTTCATAACCAAGCGTTGAAGGGAAGCCTCAGAAGCAATGTTTCAATGGTTTTTAACAACTTTTTTGAATGTAATAAAAAGAAAGGATTGATTTCCCAAAGAGTTCTTAACTAAACCTTGAAGGGAAGCCTCAGAAGCAATGTTCCAATAGTTTTTAATAACTTTCTTTAATGTAATAAAAAGAAAGGATTGATTTCCCAAAGTGTTCATAACCAAGTGTTGAAAGGAAGCCTCAGAAGCAATAATTCCATGGTTTTTAACAACTTTTTGAATGTAATAAAAAAAAAGGATTGATTTCCCAAAGTGTTCATAACCAAGCGTTGAAGGGAAGCCTCAGAAGAAATGTTTCAATGGTTTTTAACAATTTTCTTGAATGTAATAAAAAAAAAGATTGATTTTCCAAAGAGTTCTTAACCAAACCTTGAGGAGAAACCTCAGAAGCAATATTTCAATGGTTTTTAACAACTTTCTTGAATGTAATAAAAAAAAAGGATTGATTTTCCAAAGTGTTCATAACCAAGCCTTGAAAGGAAGCCTCAGGAGCAATGTTCCAAAAGTTTTTAATAACTTTCTTTAATGTAATAAAAAGAAAGGAAGGATTTTCCAAAGTGTTCATAACCAAGCGTTGAATGGAAGCCTCAAAAGAAATGTTTCAATGGTTTTTAACAACTTTTTGAATGTAATAAAAAAAAAGATTGATTTTCCAAAGAGTTCTCAACCAAGCCTGGAAGGGAGGCCTCAAAAGCAATGTTTCAATGGTTTTTAACAACTTTCTTGAATGTAATAAAAAAAAAGGATTGATTTTCCAAACAGTTCTTAACCAAGCCTGGAAGGGAAGCCTCAAAAGCAATGTTTCAATGGTTTTTAACAACTTTCTTGAATGTAATAAAAAAAAAGATTGATTTTCCAAAGTGTTCATAACCAAGCCTGGAAGGGAAGCCTCAGAAGCAATGTTTCACTGGTTTTTAACAACTTTCTTGAATGTAATAAAAAAAAGGGATGGATTTTCCAAAGTATTCATAACCCATCCTTGAAGGGAAGCCTCAAAAGAAATGTTTCAATGGTTAATAACAACTTTCTTGAATGTAATAAAAGAAAAGGATTGATTTTCCAAAGTGTCCATAACCAAGCCTTGAAGGGAAGCCTCAGAAGAAATGTTTCAATGGTTTTTAACAACTTTCTTGAATGTAATAAAAAAAAGAATTGATTCCCTAAAATGTTCATAACCAAGTGTTGAAGTGAAGCCTCAGAAGCAATGTTTCAATGGTTTTTAACAACTTTCTTGAATGTAATAAAAAAAAAGATTGATTTTCCAAAGAGTTTTTAACCAAGCCTTGAAGGGAAGCCTCAAAAGCAATGTTTCAATGGTTTTTAACAACTTTCTTGAATGTAATACAAAAAAGGATTGATTTTCAAAAGTGTTCATAACCAAGCGTTGAAGGGAAGCCTCAGAAGCAATGTTTCAATGGTTTTTAACAACTTTTTTGAATGTAATAAAAAGAAAGGATTGATTTCCCAAAGAGTTCTTAACTAAACCTTGAAGGGAAGCCTCAGAAGCAATGTTCCAATAGTTTTTAATAACTTTCTTTAATGTAATAAAAAGAAAGGATTGATTTCCCAAAGAGTTCATAACCAAGTGTTGAAAGGAAGCCTCAGAAGCAATAATTCCATGGTTTTTAACAACTTTTTGAATGTAATAAAAAAAAAGGATTGATTTCCCAAAGTGATCATAACCAAGCGTTGAAGGGAAGCCTCAAAAGAAATGTTTCAATGGTTTTTAACAATTTTCTTGAATGTAATAAAAAAAAAGGATTGATTTTCCAAAGTGTTCATAACCAAGCCTTGAAGGGAAGCCTCAGGAGCAATGTTCCAAAAGTTTTTAATAACTTTCTTTAATGTAATAAAAAAAAAGATTGATTTTCCAAAGAGTTCTTAACCAAACCTTGAGGAGAAACCTCAGAAGCAATATTTCAATGGTTTTTAACAACTTTCTTGAATGTAATAAAAAAAAAGGATTGATTTTCCAAAGATTTCATAACCAAGCCTTGAAGGGAAGCCTCAGAAGCAATGTTCCAAAAGTTTTTAATAACTTTCTTTAATGTAATAAAAAGAAAGGAAGGATTTTCCAAAGTGTTCATAACCAAGCGTTGAATGGAAGCCTCAAAAGAAATGTTTCAATGGTTTTTAACAACTTTTTGAATGTAATAAAAAAAAAGATTGATTTTCCAAAGAGTTCTCAACCAAGCCTGGAAGGGAAGCCTCAAAAGCAATGTTTCAATGGTTTTTAACAACTTTCTTGAATGTAATAAAAAAAAAGGATTGATTTTCCAAAGAGTTCTTAACCAAGCCTGGAAGGGAAGCCTCAAAAGCAATGTTTCAATGGTTTTTAACAACTTTCTTGAATGTAATAAAAAAAAAGATTGATTTTCCAAAGTGTTCATAACCAAGCGTTTAAGGGAAGCCTCAGAAGCAATGTTTCAATCGTTTTTAACAACTTTCTTGAATGTAATAAAAGAAAAGGATTGATTTTCCAAAGTGTTCTTAACCAAGCCTGAAAGGGAAGCCTCAGAAACAATGTTTCACTGGTTTTTAACAACTTTCTTGAATGTAATAAAGAAAAAGATTGATTTTCCAAAGTGTCCATAACCAAGCCTTGAAGGGAAGCCTCAGAAGAAATGTTTCAATGGTTTTTAACAACTTTCTTGAATGTAATAAAAGAAAAGGATTGATTTTCCAAAGAGTTCTTAACCAAGCCTGAAAGGGAAGCCTCAGAAACAATGTTTCACTGGTTTTTAACAACTTTCTTGAATGTAATAAAGAAAAAGATTGATTTTCCAAAGTGTCCATAACCAAGCCTTGAAGGGAAGCCTCAGAAGAAATGTTTCAATGGTTTTTAACAACTTTCTTGAATGTAATAAAAAAAAGAATTGATTCCCTAAAATGTTCATAACCAAGTGTTGAAGTGAAGCCTCAGAAGCAATGTTTCAATGGTTTTTAACAACTTTCTTGAATGTAATAAAAAAAAAGATTGATTTTCCAAAGAGTTTTTAACCAAGCCTTGAGGAGAAGCGTCAGAAGCAATGTTTCAATGGTTTTTAACAACTTTCTTGTATGTAATAAAAAAAAAGGATTGATTTTCCAAAGTGTTCATAACCAAGCGTTGAAGGAAAGCCTCAGAAGCAATGTTTCAATGGTTTTTAACAACTTTTTTGAATGTAATAAAAAAAAAGATTGATTTTTCCAAAGGGTTCTTAACCAAACCTTGAGGAGAAGCCTCAGAAGCAATATTTCAATGGTTTTTAACAACTTTCTTGAATGTAATAAAAAAAAAAGGATTGATTTTCCAAAGTGTTTATAACCAAGCCTTGAAAGGAAGCCTCAGAAGCAATGTTCCAATGGTTTTTAATAACTTTCTTTAATGTAATAAAAAGAAAGGAATGATTTTCCAAAGTGTTACTAACCAAGCTTTGAATGGAAGCCTCAGAAGCAATGTTTCTATGGTTTTTAACAACTTTCTTTAATGTAATAAAAAAAGATTGATTTTCCAAAGTGTTCATGACCAAGCCTTGAAGGGAAGCCTCAGAAGCAATGTTTCAATGGTTTTTAACAACTTTCTTGAATGTAATAAAAAAAAAGATTGATTTTCCAAAGTGTTCATAACCAAGCGTTGAAAGGACGCCTCAGAAGCAATATTTCAATGGTTTTTAACAACTTTCTTGAATGTAATAAAAAAAAGAGGGATTTTCAAAAGTGTTCTTAACCAAGCCTTGAGGAGAAGCCTCAGAAGAAATATTTCAATGGTTTTTGACAACTTTCTTGAATGTAATTAAAAAAAAGGTTTGATTTCTCAAAGTGTTCATAACCAAGCCTTCAAGGGGAGCCTCAGAAGCAATGTTCTAATGGTTTTTAACAACTTTCTTGAATATAATAAGAAAAAAAGATTGACTTTTCAAAGTGTTCATAACCAAGCCTTGAAGGGATGCCTCAGAAGCAATGTTTCACTGGTTTTTAACAACTTTCTTGAATGTAAGTAAAAAAAAGGATTGATTATCCAAAGTGTTCATGACCAAGCCTTGAAAAAACTTCAGAAGGAATGTTTCAATGGTTTTTAACAACTTTCTTGATTGTAATTAAAATAAAGGATTGAATATCCAAAGTGTTCATAACCAAGCCTTGAACAGAAGCCTCAGAAGGAATGTTTCAATGGTTTTAATAACTTTCTTGAATGTAATTGAAATAAAGGATTGAATATCCAATGTGTTCATAACCAAGCCTTGAAGGGAAGCCACAGAAGCAATGTTTCAATGGTTTTTAACCTTTTCTTGATTGTAATTAAAATAAAGGATTGAATATCCAAAGTGTTCATAACCAAGCCTTGAAGGGAAGCCTCAGAAGAAATGTTTCAATGGTTTTTAACAACTTTCTTGAATGTAATAAAAAAAAAGGATTGATTTTCCAAAGTGTTCATAACCAAGCCTTGAAGGGAAGCCACAGAAGCAATGTTTCAATGGTTTTTAACAACTTTCTTGATTGTAATTAAAATAAAGGATTGAATATCCAAAGTGTTCATAACCAAGCCTTGAAGAGAAGCCTTAGAAGGAATGTTTCAATGGTTTTAACAACTTTCTTGAATGTAATTAAAATAAAGGATTGAATATCCAATGTGTTCATAACCAAGCCTTGAAGGGAAGCCTCAGAAGAAATGTTTCAATGGTTTTCAACAACCTTCTTGATTGTAATTAAAATAAAGGATTGAATATCCGAAGTGTTCATAACCAAGCCTTGAAGAGAAGCCTCAGAAGGAATGTTTCAATGGTTTTAACAACTTTCTTGAATGTAATTAAAAAAAAGGATTGAATATCCAATGTGTTCATAACCAAGCCTTGAAGGGAAGCCTCAGAAGAAATGTTTCAATGGTTTTTAACAACTTTCTTGATTGTAATTAAAATAAAGGATTGAATATCCAAAGTGTTCATAACCAAGCCTTGAAGAGAAGCTTCAGAAGGAATGTTTCAATGGTTTTAACAACTTTCTTGAATGTAATTAAAAAAAAGGATTGAATATCCAATGTGTTCATAACCAAGCCTTGAAGGGAAGCCTCAGAAGAAATGTTTCAATGGTTTTTAACAACTTTCTTGATTGTAATTAAAATAAAGGATTGAATATCCAAAGTGTTCATAACCAAGCCTTGAAGAGAAGCTTCAGAAGGAATGTTTCAATGGTTTTAACAACTTTCTTGAATGTAATTAAAATAAAGGATTGAATATCCAATGTGTTCATAACCAAGCCTTGAATGGAAGCCTCAAAAGAAATGTTTCAATGGTTTTTAACAACTTTCTTGATTGTAATTAAAATAAAGGATTGAATATCCAAAGTGTTCATAACCAAGCCTTGAAGAGAAGCCTCAGAAGAAATGTTTCAATGGTTTTTAGCAACTTTCTTGGATGTAATAAAAGAAAGGATTGATTTTCCAAAGTGTTTATAACCAAGCCTTGAAGGGAAGCCACATAAGAAATGTTCCAATGTTTTTTAACAACTTTCTTCAATGTAATAAGAAGAAAAGATCGAAAAAATGATCTCAATGAAACCCTCAAAAGAAGAAGGAATCAAGCAGAGAATCACACTAGGATGGCAAGCCTTTGGCAGAGCAAGCACAACCCTCAAAAATAATAGGATCCCATTAATCCTAAAGAGAAGGGTGTATAACCAATGCATCCTCCCAATAATCGCTTATGGAGCTGGAACATAGAACTTAACCAAGAGACAGACTCGTAAGCAAGGAACCATGCAACATGCATATGAAAGAATAATGATAAAGCAGTGTGGCAAATCCTGGGGAGGGTCTATGTCCAACGACGGACAATAAAAGACTGATGATGATGATGATCATCATCATCATCATGACATAGCCATGAAATATAATCCATGAAAACGTTTCCAAATATAGTCAAGCTTATTTCCATACGATCGGTAAACGTTCTCACCATGACAACCCAACGTCATCTTAATGTTTTGCCGTATCGGATGAAAACTGTGCAAAATTCTTGTTTTATCAACAATAGTATAAAGATTTCTTCCATTTACTGTTAAGATTGCATTGAACCCAGTTTTTGTCTTTTCAAAACATATTTAATAGCAGTTAACAAAAATCAACTGAACATATCGTATCAAGAAAAACGGTCCTACATGAGCAACAAAAGAAGCCAGCCAACCAAACCATCTGCAGCATCAGAAACCGTCGAAATGTCCATTACACCCTTTATCATAGAGGTGGGTGAGGACCCACCCATCGCTATGAGTCCTCCAATGTGCACGCTGGATATTGAGAGACTGTTGCCAGGCGTAGAAGGAGCCTCAACATCTGTTGGTACTGTCCTAGCTGTGGTAGAGGCTCCTTCTCTCTGGGTGAACTTCAGTCAACTATCACCTAGGATTGAGGAAGCTTCAACACCTACCATAGCGGCAGCTAATCGGGTTCATCTTCCTCGACCAATATTGCCTAGCAATACTTCTGCACTGAACCACAGGATGAAGCTAAAGCATCGCCTTCTACTTATTGCCTTGGCATTTTTAATTGTCATTGCATTGACATTAAGTATAGTTTTGGCCATTGCAGCTAATATAAATGTCGTGATTTCAGAGATTATATGTATGCTGGCTGTGAATAGTATCTTGGTTTATCTTTGCCACCAAGATTTGAACATTGATAGGCTTTGAATATTTTCTCAAAAGTAGCCATTACCCACTTCATCATAGACGTGGGAACCATGCAACGTGCACATAAAACAATAATGCTGGGTCTCACATTGGGAGACCACAAAACAACACAGTACATCCGGGAAAAGACAAGACTTAGAGACATCATAGAATCTATGAAAAATCTCAAATGGCGGTGGGCTGGCCATTTTGCAAGAATGGCAGACAATCGATGGAGATCAAGACTCACAACATGGATCCCCCGACACCACGTGTGCAACCGAGGCCGGAAAAATGTTCGATCGAAAGACGCGCTAGACAAGTTCAGGAACTACTGGCTCCGTGACGCCCATCATAGAGAAGTGTGGCAAATCCTGGGGAAGGCCTATTTCAAACGACTGATACTAAAAAACTGATGATAATGATGATGATGATCATCATCATGACATAGCTATGAAATTCAATCAACGAAAACGTTTCCAAACATGATCAAGCTTATTTCCTTACGATCGGTAAACAATCTCACCATGACAACTTAACATCATATTAATGTTCTGCCGTATCGGAAGAAAACTAGGCAAAATTCTTGTTTTATCGACAATAGTATAAAGATTGCTTTCATTTACTGTTAAAATTGCATCGATCCCAGTTTTTCTCCGCTCAAAAACAATTCAACAAAAATTAATCGTATATATCATATCAAGAAAAACAGTCCAACATGAGCAACAAAAGAAGCCAGCCAACCGAACCATCCGCAGCATCAGAGACAATCGAAGTGGCCATTACCCCCTTCATCATAGAGGTGGGTGAGGACCCACCCATCGCTATGAGTCCTCCAATGTGCACGCTGGATATTGAGAGACCGTTGCCAGGCATAGAGGGAGACTCAACATCCGTTGGTACTGTTCTACCGATGGTAGAGGATCCTACATACCGGGTGAACTTCGGTCAACTATCACCTAGGATTGAGGAAGCTTCAACGCCTACCATAGCAACAGCTAATCGGGTTCATCTCCATCGACCAATATTGCCTAGCAATACTTCTGCAGTGAACCAGAGGATGAAGCTAAAGCATCGCCTTCTACTTATTGCCTTGGCATTTTTGATTGTCATTACATTGACATTAGGTATAGTTTTGGCCATTGCAGCTAATATAAATGTCGTGATTTCAGAGATTATATGTATGCTGGCTGTGAATAGTATCTTGGTTTATCTTTGCCACCAAGATTTGAACATTGAGAGGCTTTGAATATTTTCTCAAAAGTAGCCATTACCCACTTCATGATAGACGTTGGAACCATGCAACGTGCATATGAAAGAATAATGCTGGGTCTCACATTGGGAGACCACAAAACAACACAGTACATCCAGGAAAAGACAAGACTTAGAGACATCATAGAATCTATGAAAAATCTCAAATGGCGGTGGGCTGGCCATTTTGCAAGAATGGCAGACAATCGATGGAGATCAAGACTCACAACATGGATCCCCCAAGACCACATGTGAAACAGAGGCCGGCAAAATGTTCGATGGAAAGACGTTCTAGACAAGTTGAGGAACTACTGGCTTCGTGACGCCCATCAGAGAGCTTATTCCCTTATGATCGGTAAACGTTCTCACCATGACAACTTAACGTCATCTTAATGTTCTGCCGTATCGGGAGAAAACTATGTAAAATTCTTGTTTTATCAACAATACTATAAAGATTGCTTTCATTTACTGTTAAAATTGCATTGAAGCCAGTTTTTGTCTTTTCAAAACAAATTCAATAGCAGTTAACAAAAATCAATTAAACATATCATATCAAGAAAAACGGTCCAACATGGGCAACAGAACAAGCCAGCCAACTGAACCATCTTCAGCATCAGAAACCGTCGGAGTGGCCATTACATCCTTCATCATAGACGTGGGAACCATGCTACGTGCCAATGAAAAAATAATGCTGGGCCTCACATGGAGAGACCATAAAACAGCACAGTACATCTGGGAAAAGACAAGAGTTAGAGACATCATAGAATCTATGAAAAATCTCAAATGGCAGTGGGCTGGCCATCTTGCAAGAATGGCAGACAATTGATGGACATCACGAATCACAACATGGATCCCCCGAGACCACAAGTGCAACTGAGGCCGGCAAAATGTTAGATGGAAAGACGACAAATTCAATAGCAGTTAACAAAAACCAATTGAATATATCATATCAAGAAAAACAGTCTTACACGAGCAACAAAACAAGCCAGCTCACTGAACCATATGCAGCATCAGAAACATTCAAAGTCGCCATTACCCCCTTCATCCTAGAGGTAGGTGAGGACCCATAGATCGCTATGAGTCCTCCAACGTGTACACTGGATATTGAGAGACCGTTGCCAGGCGTAGAGGGAGCCTCAACATCCGTTGGTACCGTCCTACCGATGATAGAGGCTCCTTCTCCCTGGGTGAACTTCGGTCAACTATCACCCAGGATTGAGGAAGCTTCAACACCTACCATAGCGGCAGCTAATCAGGTTCATCTTCTTGGACCAAGATTGCCTGGCAATGCTTCTGCAGTGAACAAGAGGATGAAGCTAAAGATGTGTCTTTTTCTTATTCTCTAGACATTGTTGGTTGCCATTACATTGACATTAACAATATATTTGGCCATTGTAGCTACTCCATATGCCCTGATTTTTGATATTATAAGTATGATGGCATTGTATGGTGTATTTGCATTTTACACCAATATTGAACCATGGGCGTGCTTGAGTTTTTTTCCTGAAAATTGTTAATCTTGACTTGGAAATACGTTTTCGAGTAGCCTGCTGTATTGAGCCTGGCAATATTCTATGGGAGTTTATTTCATTTTCAGGAAGCCTGTCAGATTAAAACTGACGATGGGAACCTGTGACACTGATATTCACGATGGTCTCTTCAAAACTCTTTTCATTTTGTGGGAGGAAACCAGTGAAATTGATCCTGAAAATAGTCTGTTAGACTTTATTTCATTTTCCAGGAAGCCTTTATGACTGATATTCACAATGGTCTCTTCAGGACTCTTTTTGTTTTCGGGAGGAAGATAGTGAAATTGAACCTGAAAATTATTTTTAGAGACTTTATTTTGTTTTTTGGAGGTCTAAGAGACTGAAATTAACAATGGTATCTTCAAAACTCTTATCGTTTTTGGGAAGAAGCCAGTGAAATTGAACCTAAAAATAGTCTGTAAGACTTTATTTTGCACCCAGGAAACTTAAGGTTGATATTCACAATGGTCTATTCGAGACTCTTTTCATTTTCAAGAAGAAGCCAGTGAAATTAAACCTGAAAATAGTCTGAGAGACTTCATTTCATTTTGGGAAGTACATCAGACTGATATTCACCATGGTCTCTTGAAGACTTTTTTCTCTTCAGGAGGAAAACAGTGAAACTGAACCTGAAAATAGTCCGTGAGACTTTATTTTGTTTCCAATGAGCCTTTAAGTTTGATATTCACAATGGTGTCTGCAAGAATCTTTTCATTTCCTGGACGAAGCCAGTGAAATTGAACCTGAAAATAGTTTGTCAGACTTTATTTTATTTCCAGGAAGCTTTTAAGACTGATATTCAGAACGGTATTTTCAAGATTTTTTTCGTTTTTGGGAGGAAACCAGTGATATAGAACCTGAAAATAGTCTGTGAGACTTTATTTTGTTTCCAGGAAGCCTTTTAGACTCATATTCACAATTGAGTCTACAAAATTCTTTTTTCCTTTTTGGGAGGAAGCCAGTGAAATTGAACCAGAAAATAGTCTGTTAGACTTTATTTTGTTTCCACAAAACCTTTATGACTGATATTAACAATGGGCTCTTCAAGAATGCTTTTTATTCGGAAGGAAGCCAGTGAAATTGAACCGGGAAATAGTCTGTCAGACTTTAATTTATTTCCAGGAAGACTTTAAGACTGATATTCACAATGTGGTCTCTTCAAGACTCTTTTCGTTTCCGGGAGGACGCAAGTGGAATTGAACCTGAAAATAGTGTGTGAAACTTTATTTCATTTTCGGGAAGTTTATGATACTGATATTGACAATGGTCTATTCAAGACTCTTTTCAATTTCGGGAGTAAGCCAGTGAAATTGAACCTCAGAATAGTCTGTGAGACTTTATTTTAATTACAGGAAGCCTTTGAGACTGATATTCATAATGGTCTCTTCAAGACTCTTTTCATTTTCGGGATGTTTGCCAGTGAAAATGAACCTCAAAATAGTCTTTGAGACTTTATTTTGTTTCCAGGAAGCCTTTAAGACTAGTATTTAGAATGTTCTCTTCAAAACTCTCTTTGTTTTCAGGAGGAAGTCAGTGAAATTGAAACCGAAAATAGGGTGTGAAACTTTATTTCGTTTTTCGGAAGTCTATGAGACTGAAATTCACAATGGTGTTTTCTAGACTCTTTTCGTTTTCGGGAGGAAGCCAGTGAAATTGAACCTGAAAATAGTCTGTAAGACTTTATTTTGCTTCCAAGAAACTTAAGGCAGATATTCACGATGGTCTCTTCAAGACTCTTTTCGTTTTGGGGAGGAAGCCAGTGAAATTGAACCCGAAAATAGTCTGTGAAACTTTATTTTGTTTTGAGGAAGCCTTTAAGACTGATATTCACAATGGTCTCTTCAAGACTCTTTTTGTTTTCGGAAGGAAGCCAGTGAAATTGAATCTGAAAATAGTCTGTGAGACTTTATTTCATTTTCAGGAAGTCTATGAGACTGATAGTCACAATGGTTCCTACAAGACTTTTTTCGCATTCCGGAGGATGCCAGTGAAAATGATCCTGAAAATAGTCTATGAGACTTTATTTTGTTTCGAGGATGCCTTCAAGACTGATATTCACAATGGTATCTTCAAGACTCTTTTCTATTTCGGGAGGAAGCCAGTGAAATTGAACCTGAAAAATAGTCTGTGAGACGTTATTCTGTCTTTGGAAAGTCTATGAGATTGAAATTCACAATGGTGTCTTCAAGACTCTTTTTCTTTTCGGGAAGAAGCCAGTGAAATTGAACCTGAAAATAGTCTTTGAGACTTTATATTGTTCAAGGGAGCTTTTAAGACTGATATTCACAATGGTATCTTCAAGACTCTTTTTGTTTTCGGTAAGCCAGTGAAATTGAACCTGAAAATAGTCTGTGAAACTTTATTTTGTTTCGAGGAAGCCTTCAAGACTGATATTCACAATGGTATCTTCAAGACTCTCTACGTTTTCGGGAGGAAGCCAGTGAAATTGAACCTGAAAAATAGTCTGTGAGACTTCATTTTGTTTCCAGGAGGCCTTTAAGACTGATATTTACAATGGTCTCTTCAAGACAGATAAAGATGATGATGATACCATGACTGATATTTTTTCAATCATTACTTCAATGAGACTAAAAAAAACTATCGTCAACATATGTTTCATTATTTTCATTATTTTCATATTAATTCGATGCAGTGATTTGAAGAAATGAAAATATCATTCATTCACAAGCAATTTTCTCTCTTTTATTTCACAATCCTTTATAATCATCTTACAATGATTTAGAAGCGTATACTTCGAGAGAAAAAATTCAACTTTGAATCTTCCCCCCTCCTTCCAAATGTAAGAATAAGAGGGAATAATGGATGAGATCTGCGTTTAGCCTTTTCCCTGGAGTTTGACCCCGATTCAAAGTTGTTTTGTTTCCTACAAGAGTTCAAAGATAAGTCAGTGTTTCATCAGTCGAGGTTGAACCAAGCCCCCCCCCTGTCCCAACATACACCTTCAGGCTGAGTGTACGCTTCTATGACAGGGAATCCCATTTTGGGCTTTTTCAAGACTGTTGTGACCTTAAAACAATTTTAAAATGAATGACAAATGTAAGTTCTGAAAGATATAGTGCAAAGATATTGGAAATTACCAAATTAGTAAAATTGTTTCCTTCTTCCTCTTCTTCTTCTTCTCCTTCTTCTTGTTCTTGTTCTTCTCCTCCTTCCTCTCCTTCTTCTTTTCCTTTTTCCTCTCCTTCTTCTTCTTCTTCTTCTCCTCCTTCATCACCACCACCACCACCACCACCACCACCACCACCAAAAAGAAAAAAAGAAAAGAAGAATTTCTTTCATTAAACTTAGCCGATTTTATTGTCCCTAAGCAAGCCTAAAAGGATATTCAACTTTCTTGAATATAGTAATAATATAAAAGTTTTAAAACAAACTTAACAACATAGATATCTTTAGATGAATATCTAAATATTCACTGACATATTGATAATAGCTAGAAAGGTTTTTGAATTATCAAAATATCCAAACAGCCCAACAAATATCGAGACGTGGATGAAAGATAGTGAAAGTGAAAAGAAAAAGTTGTTGTCAAGAACGGTAACTCTGAAATACTCTTGATCGCTTATCTCCCTTGAAAGCTATTTGAACCTTTCAAATCCTAAGCGTTTAACATAACGAGAAAAACAAGAGATTCTTTTGAAAAGCAGCCACGTTATAGAGACGAGTTTGGTGTGGAATGAGATTATTAATAATAGAAAAAAACAAGTTTCATTCACCGGTTTGGCCTCTATGAATGTTAGCATAATGAATAAAAGAAATGCTACTTTTTGAAAGATTTGGTGTAAAAATAACAGAAAGCTTTTGGGGGGGTGCGGGGGATATAATTACTAGTTTTACTAATGTAGTACTAGTAATATTAGTAATTATTTCCCTACTACAATGATGATGATGATTATTATTATTACATAATTATTCAATTCCTTCTATAGATTGTTGAGGAGACAATGGAAATTGCCAAATCAATAAAACTTTTCTTTTTCAAATACCAGCTGAAATAATTTATTTTTTTAATCACGAATTACGTTGATAATTTCAAAAGTGTTTCAAACTTTTATTTCTCTAGTATTTCTCCTTAATATGATTCAAATTCATTGTGAAAATAACTTTTCACTTTTGGAACCTACGTTTGAAAGGATGTTTTAAATTTCTTGTGCTACAATATTTCTACATATTTTAATAGGGAAAAATGTGAAAATCAACTCAAATAAGTGTAATAAGGATATTTCAAGCTCATAAACCAATGTTTTGGAGGTTTTTAATATTTGTTCTCTTAATGTAGTATATGAAGATATAAGCAGGGCCTTTTTAGCTTTGAAAACAAGGTTTTAAAAGTTTTTAAAATTTTTCTCAAATGTAGTAATACTATAAAATTGAATTTTCAAAAAGTCCCAGACCAAGTCTGAAAAGGTATAAATAGAGCCTTTTTAGCTTCAAAAGCAATGTTTCAAAGTTTCAAAAACAGTGTTTCATCAGTGAACGATGAGCTCCGAAAATCCACACACACACACACACTGTCTGGCCGAACGTACGCTTCTATGACAGGGAATCCAATTTCATGCCTTTCAGTCACCGGTTTGGCCTCTATGAATGTTATCATAATGAATAAAAAATAAAATGCAACTTTGTGAAAGATCTGGTGTCAAAATAACAGAAAGTTCAGAATGAGTGAAAAAGTGTTTTTAGCGGGGATGATGATGATGATGATGATGACGCTACGACGACGACGACGACGACGATTACACGTTATTACATAGATGATGATGATGATGATGTTACGCGTTATTCCATAGATGATGATGATGATGATGATGATGATGACACGTCATTCCATAGATGATGGTGATGATGATGATGATGATTACACGTTATTCCATAGATTGTAAAGGAGACGCTGGAAATAGCCTAAGTAATCAAACTTTTTTTTTAAATACCAGGCAAAACGGTTTTTTAACGACAATTCACATTGATATTTTCAAGAGTGTTTTAAACTGTTAGAGCTGTAGTATTTCTATGTAATTTGATTCAAATTCATTTTTAAAATATCCTAAATTCGAATAATGAAGACAGTTTGAATTTGGAACCAACATTTGAAGAGATGTTTTGAATATTTAGTTTCGAGAATTTTTCTGCATATTATAATATTGAAAATAAAAAAACAAGAAAGCCCACTCAAATAAGCATAATAAAGACACTTCAAGTTTACGAACCAATGTTTTAAAGGATTTTTATCTTTTATCTTTTGAAAAGAATATTTTCAAAGTTTTACAACAATTTTCTTCAATACAGTTATATTGTATGATTGAATATTCAAAGTGTTAAAATAAAGCTCAAAATCATATAAATTGTGCAATATATATATTGGAATTTTTGAGATGAGGTATTATTATTATTTCTATTGATATTTGGACCATCCTCATCTTTGTTGTTTTTCATACAACGTTTTGGCCGTTGCACTCTACGGCCTTCGTCAGGTATCATCTGGGATGATTTTTAGGAAGTAACGAACCGAACCCTTTATTTATCCGACGGGGGTATATTGACCGTACTCCCCTCTTTTAGCCTTAGTAGTATTGTTATACTGTCTCACACTATGATCGAACCTAGAACCATCAGATTACTTAACAGTAATTTGTCTGATGCTGTAACCACTGCGCTATGTGTCCATTTGGACAACCAGTGCTAATTTTTAGTAACCTCAAACCTCAGGTGACGGATTTTTTTTTTTTTTTTGATGTTATTGTTTTCTGTCTTTTATTATTAGAGGTTCCCATATGGTATCTATTTCAATGCTAGGATTACTCAGACAGTTTTGCTTGCCTAGCATATGGGCCGACTCTTTCGATTTACGAATTTTCCAGTGCTCTTCCTGATCAATTATGTCAACCTTGTTCTTTCCACACATGGTCAGCTGTACCCGATTTATTGGTTTCATCTTTACTCACCGCTTTTCGGTGTTCTTCCACCCGATCCTTCAAGGGGCGACATGTTTCACCTGTGTATTCGTGCCCACAGCTGCACGGTATTGAGTATACATAGTTTTTAGTGTTCGATAACTCAGTGGGTGGTTTGGTGCGGGAGAGGTAGCTGCGTAGCGTTGATCTGCTTCTGAATACGGCCCGGATATTATCTGGGGTGCAGATCCTCTGAGACACATTCTTAAGGTAGGGGAGACAGACTGTTGTTGGTTTATGATTGTCATCCTCCTCCTCTGTCACTCTCCTTTCACTAGTGGTGACAGTTAAGCCTTTGGGATAATCATTTTTCTGGAGATTCTTGCTTAAATTATGCATCTCGCAGAGGTATGTGTTAGAGTTGCTACTTATTAACTTTGCTCGGTGCTGTAAGCATCGGACGATCCCTTTTTTAATGCTGTATGGATGGTTAGAGGCGAAGTTGAGATATCGACCAGTGAACGTCGACTTACGATACACAGATGTATTGAAACCTTGTTCTGATCTTGTTACTAGTACATCCAGGAAGGCTAATTTATTGTTACTCTCCTTTTCCATTGTGAACTGTATAGAAGCTCTGATTGAGTTCACATGGTCAAGTAGTAACTGTGGGTCTTCCAGATGTGGCCATAGTACGAAGGTGTCATCTACATATCTAAGCCACATGCTTGGCCTTAGTGGTGATATTCCTAAGGCCAATTCTTCAAAGTACTCCATGTATATATTTGCCATCACTGGTGATAGCGGTGATCCCATAGCTAAGCCTTCCTCCTGTTGGTACATCTCATTCCCCAGTTGGAAGTATGTTGTTTCTATGCAGAAAGTCAACATTTCCATTAGGTTGTTAAGGGGGATGCCGGTACGTTCATCCAATGTGGGATCTGAACCTAATTTATCCCTAACTACTGATAGTACTTCGGATGTAGGAACTCGTGTGAAGAGACTCACCACGTCTAGGCTCAACATTCGTTGTGTTTGAATTGGTACCCCTCAGAGTTTTTCTACGAAGTCAGTTGAGTTCTTCACATAGGATGAGGTCTTACCCACCAGCGGGTTGATTATACTCACCAGGTACATGCTCAGTTGATGGCATGCTGAGCCCCGACAGCTTACTATAGGTCGTAATGGAGTACCTACCTTGTGAATCTTTGGGACGCCACACATATGTGGTGGCTTACTACATCTTTGAGTTAACTGTCTGTCTGGGGGAAATGATCCTTGTTCTTGCTTAGGATCTGCGACAGCTTCCTCTCAGTTTTCAGAGTTGGATCTCTTTTTAACTTGCCACCCTCCTCAATTATGTTGGCCAACTTTTCACTGTACGCTAGCTTGTCCATTAGCACAGTTGCGTTTCCCTTATCTGCTGGCAGTATGACTATGCTTGTGTCACTCCAAAGGGTCTTGATGGCCGCCCATTCCTCCTTTTTTATATTGGGCTCAGAGGCCTGTCTCATCTTATTCAAGGCTGCTGCCTCGATTGGTGATTCGGGATTGCGAAGTTGAGACCTTTATTTAGTATAGATTCTTCAGAGTTTGATAGTATCCGTTGACTCAAGTTGATCTTTGGACTTTAAGCATTGTTCTTTCAGCTTTGCTAGCTTCCTTGTTTCGGTCATATAGGATTTTTGGTGACAGTTCTCGATTCTAATACTGTCTAGGTCTAGGAGCGCTTGCTTTCGAGTAACGATCTCATCCTGTAGCTGCTTTTTTCTCCATCTGTTGTGGCATATTCTCTCTCGTACTAGGGCATGACCTAGTTGAGCCATTTGAGCTCGCTTCGATCGTGCCGGGGGTTTTGTCATTAGGAATGTCAGGTGTTTTGACGTTCTAGCCAGTTTTTGGTGGAGACGTTCGACTCGTACCGATTAGTAAGTATATCTCGGAATTTTTGAGATGAGGTATTATTATTTCTATTGATATTTGGACCATCCGTTTTGGCCGTTACACTCTACGGCCTTCGTCAGGTATAATAGAGTGCAACGGCCAAAACGTTGTGCAATATATGTTTTCAGGGATTTTCAACAAATGTCTTGTATTGAAAAATAATGTATGCTAGACTATTGAAATATCAAAATCAGAGCCTTCTAAGATTTGAAAGCAATATTTTCAAGGTTTTTATCAATAATCTTGAATGTAGTTATAATATATGGGTTGGAGGGTCAAAACCAAGATGAAGAGCTTGTAAATAGAGCCTTTTTAGCTTTGAAAGCAATGTTTTCAAGGTTTTTCTATAAGTTCCATGAATGTATCAATCTGATATGATTGAATTCTCAAAGTGTCACAGCTGAGCCCGAAAGGTTGTAAACAGCTTTGAAAACAATGTGCGTTTTTTTTCTAACAATTCTCCCAAACGTACTAATGATATATGAGAAGTGGCAAAGCCCAGCCTAAAAAGGTATGAACAGAGCCTTTTTAGCTTTGAAAAGCAATGCTTCCAAGATTTTTCTACAATTTTCTTTCATGCAGTAATGATATATGATTGTTTTTTCAAAATGTCTAAACCAAGCATAAAAAGGTGTAAACAGGAATTCTTAACTTTGGAAACCAATGTCTCGGATGCAGTGATAATACATAAGTAAGAGTCAAGACCTAACCTGAAAAGGTTACAAACAAAGCTTTTTTACCTTAAAAACTAATTTTCCCAAGGTTTTGACAATTTTCTTGAACATAATAACAATACAAGAGTAAGTGTGAAAACCAAACCAAAAAGAGCCATAAACAGAGTCTTTTCAGCTCTGAAAGCCATGTCTTCATGGTTTTTCAATAATTTTCATGAATATATCAATAAGATATGATTGAACTTTGGAAGTGTCAAAAGCAATCCTAAAAAGGTATTAGCAGAGCGTTTTTGGCCTTGAAATCAGTGTTTTCAAGGTTTTGCAACAGTTTTCTTGAATGTAGTCCTAATATATGATTGAAGATTCAAAGTGTTAAAACTGAGCCTTGAAAGATATGAAATGAGCCTTTTTAACTTTTCAAGCAATGGTCTAAAGGTATTTTGACAATTTCCTTTCAATGTATTATTATCGTATAACTGAATCTTGAAAGTGCCAAAAGCAGACCTAGAGGGTATAAACAGAGCCTTTTTTAGCTTCCAAAACCAATGTTTTCAAGGTTTGTTTTTTTTAAATTTTCTCTAATGTAGTAAGAATATATGATTGCACTGAGTGAAAACCAAGCCCCCAAAAAGCTATATACAGAGTCTTTTCAGCTCTGAAATCCATGTCTTCATTGTTCTTCAATAATTTTCATGAATATATCAATGAGATATGATTGAACATTGGAAGTGTCAAAACCGAACCAAAAAGGGTATACACGGGGACTTTTCAGCTTTGAAACCACTATTTTAAGGTTTTATAACAATTCTATTGAATGTAGTAATAATAGATGAATATGTGTCAAAACCATTACTGAAAGGGTATAAAAAGAGCCTTTCTAGCTTTGAAACCCATATTTTTGAAGTTTCAAACAATTTACTTGAATGAAGTAATAATAGATGAATATGTGTCAAAACCAAGCCAAGCCTTTTAAGGTTTGAAAACAATGTTTTAGAGGTTTCTCATCAATTTGTCTGAATGTAGTCAAAATATATTATTGAAATATCAAAGTGACCATAAACAAAGCCTAAAAGGGTATGAATAAAGCATTTTCAGCTTTGAAACCAATGTTTCCAATGTTTTTCATGAAATTTTTACGATGCTGTTATAACACATACTTGAATTTTCAAAATGTCCAATCCAAGCCTAACAAGATATAAACAGAGCCTTTTTAGATTAGGAACCAATGTTTCAAAGGTCTTTAATACTTTTCTTGCATGTAGTGATAGTATATGAGTGAGTATTAAAACCTAGCCTAATTTCAATTTTGAAAACGAATGTTTTCAATATTTTCAACACTTTCCAAGGAAGTAGTAATAATATATAATCAAAATGTCAAAACTGAGCCTAAAATGCTGTAAACAGAGTCTTTTTAGCTTTGATAGCAATGTTTTGAAGGTTTTTAACAATTTACTTCAATGTAGTAATAATATATGATGGAATTTTCAAAGTGTCAAAACCAAGTCTGGAAGGGTATAAACAGAGCCTTTTTAGCCTTGAAACTAATGTTTGAAAGGCTTTTTTCAAAATAATATATAGATGTGTATGAAGAGCAAAGCTAAAAAGATATTAACAGAGCCTTTTTAGCTTTGAATCGAATATTTCAATAAGTTTTCTTGCATTCTTTAATAATATATGAGTAAAAAGAAATTATACATGGAGCCTTTTTAGCTTTGACAATGTATGTTTACAAGGTTTTTAACAATTGTCTCGAAAGTAGTTATCATATACAATTGAATTTTGCAGGTGTAAAAAAGCAAGCCTGAAAAGGTATAGACGGAGCCTTCTTAGCTTCAGAGCGAATGTTATCAACTACTAATATTCTAATGCACTGTAAAATAGCAATGGGCTGGATATATTGCAAGAATGGCACACACCAAACATACATTATGATTGACAACAGGCATCAGCAGAGAAAACATGTGCTACCGAGGTAGTCCGGCAGAATACAAGATGGAGAGACGAAGCAGACATATTCGGAAAGTACTGGCTCCGTGACGCCAACGATAGAGAGGTGTTGTTGCAAAATCTGATTTGGACAAATGAAAGTATTAATTCATCAAAAACCACTTCCCAATGACTGCTTGTTATCTTATTAGACATTAAATTACAAAACTATCCTACTATGCTCGAGTGAAATTCATAAGCAATTTTTAGTATCATTTTTTTACAATCCTTTATAATCATTGTAAAATGATTTAGTAGCGAATATTTCAACAAATTCCAACTTTGAATGTTCCCCCCTCCAATTGTAATAATAAGAGGGAATAGATGAGAGGCACTTTTAGCCTTCTCCCCTGAGATTCGACCCTGATTCAGAGTTGTGTTGTCCTTTCGTCCCCGACCCCTTTCATACAAGAGATCAGACGTAAGTGGGCGTTTCATCGGACAATGATGAGCCCCAAACCCCACCACACACACACACACACACACACACACACACATTATTATTATCACATGATTCTTTTATTTCCTCTATAGATTGTTGAGAAGACACTGGAGATGACCAAATCAACTAAACATTTTTTTTAAATACCAGCTGAAATAATTTATTTTTCAATCACGAAAAGCTATAATTAGACCCTTTTCAAGTCTGAAACTAAACTGAACTAAAGTTTTAGAGGTTTTCCCACAATTTTCCTGAATGAAGTACTGATTTTACAAAGTGTTCATAACCAAGCCTGAGAAGCAATGTTTCAAAGGTTTTTAACAACTTTCTTGAATGTAGTAACAATATACGAGTCAGTGATAAAACCAACCTCAATAGCTATAAACATAGCCTTTCTATATTTGAAACTAAAGTTTTAGAGGTTTTCCAACAATTTTCCTGATTTGAGTAAAGAAAAATAATACTGGTTCAAAGTGTTCATAACCAAGCCTAAAAGGGTAGCCAGAGAAGCAATGTTTCAAAGGTTTTTAACAACTTTCTTGAATGTAGTAACAATATACAAGTCAGTGATAGAACCATCCTAAAAAGCTATAAACATAGCCTTTCTATATTTGAAACTGAAGTTTTAAAGGTTTTCCATATATTTTCCTGGACGTAGTAAAAAAAAAATGGTACTGATTTTTCAGAGTGTTCATAACCAATCCTTCAAGAGTAGCCAAAGAAGCAATGTTTCAAAGGTTTTTAACAACTTTCTCGAATGTAGTAACAAAATACGAGTCAGTGATAAAACCAACCTAAAAAGCTATGAACATAGCTTTTTTATATTTGAAATTCTAGAGGTTTACTAACAATTTTGCAGAATATAATAAAAAAAAATAGTACTGATTTTTCACTGTGTTAATAACCAAGCCTTAAAGGGTAGCCAGAGAAGAAAAGTTTCAAAGGTTTTTAACAACTTTCTTGAATGTAGTAACAATATACGAGTCAGTGATAAAACCAACCTCAATAGCTATAAACATAGCCTTTATATATTTGAAACTAAAGATTTAGAGGTTTTCCAAATATTTTCCTGAACGTAGTGAAAAAAAATAGTATTGATTTTTCAAAGTGTTCATATCCAAGCCTTGAAAGGTAACAACAAAAACAATGTTTAAGGGGATTTAACAACTTTGTTGAATGTAGTAACAATATACAAGTCAGTGATAAAACCAACCTAAAAAGCTATAAACATAGCCTTTCTATATTTGAAACTAAAGTTTTAAAGGTTTTCCAACCTTTTTCCTGAATGTAGCAAGGAAAAAAGCACTGATTTTTCAGAGTGTTCATAACCAAGCCTTAAAGGGTAGCCACAGGAGCAATGTTTCAAAGGTTTTTAACAACTTTCTTGAATGTAGTAACAATATACGAGTCATTGAGAAAACCAACCTCAATAGCTATAAACATAGCCTTTATATATTTGAAACTAAAGATTTAGAGATTTTCCAAATATTTTCCTGAACGTAGTGAAGAAAAATAGTATTGATTTTTCAAAGTGTTCATAACCAAGCCTTAAAAGGTAGCCAGAGAAGCATTGTTTCAAAGGTTTTTAACAACTTTCTCAAATGTAGTAACAATATACGAGTCAGTGATAAAACTAACCTGAAAAGCGATAATCAGAGCCTTTCTATATTTGAAACTAAAGTTTTATAGGTTTTCCAACAATTTTCCTGAATGTAGTAAAAAAAATAGTACTGATTTTTCAAAGTGTTCATAACCGAGCCTTAGAAAGTAGCCACAGAAGCAATGTTTCAAAGGTTTTTAACAACTTTCTTGAATGTAGTAACAATATACGAGTCAGTGATAAATCCAACCTCAATAGCTATAAACATAGCCTTTCTATATTTGAAACTAAAGTTTTATAAGTTTCCAAACAATTTTCCTGAATGTAGAAAAAAAAATAGTACTAAATTTTCATAGTGTTCATAACCAAGCCTTAGAGGGTAGCCAGAGAAGCAATGTTTCAATGGTTTCTGAAACTTTCTTGAATGTAGTAACAATATACGAGTCAGTGATAAAACCAACCTAAAAAGCTATAATCAGAGCGTTTCTATATTTGAAAGTGAAGATTTAGAGGTTTTCCAACAATTTTCCAGGATATAGTAAAAAAAATAGTACCGATTTTTCAAAGTGTTCATAACCAAACCTTAAAAGGTAGCCACAGAAAATTGTTTCAAAAGTTTTTTACAACCTTCTTGAATGTAGTAACAATATACAAGTCAGAGATAAAAACAACCTAAAAAGATATAATCAGACCCTCTTTAGGTCTTAAACTAAAGTTTTAGAGGTATTCCAACAATTTTCCTGAATGTAGTAGAGAAAAATAGTACTGATTTTTCACAGTGTTAATAACCAAGCCTTAAAGGATAGCCAGAGAAGCATTGTTTCAAAGTTTTCTAACAACTTTTTTGAATATAGTAACAATATATGAGTCAGTGATAAAACCAACCTAAAAAACTATAATCAGAGATTTTCTATATATGAAAGTAAATATTTAGAGGTTTTCCAACAATTTTCCTGAATGTAGTGGAAAATAGTACTGATTTTTCACAGTGTTAATAATTAAGTCTTAAAGGGTAGCCAGAGAAGCAATGTTTCAAAGGTTTGTAACAACTTTCTTGAATGTAGTTACAATTTCCGAGTCAGAGATAAAACCAACCTAAAAAGATATAATCAGACCCTCTTTAGGTCTTAAACAAAAGTTTTATAGGTTTTCCCACAATTTTCCTGAATGTAGTAAGGAAAAAAGTACTGAATCTTCAGAGTCTTCATAACCAAGCCTTAAAGGGTAGCCAGAGAAGCATTGTTTCAAAGGTTTTTAACAACTTTTTTGAATATAGTAACAATATACGTGTCATTGATAAAACCAACCTGAAAAGCTATAATCAGAGCGTTTCTATATTTGAAGCTAAAGTTTTAGAGGTTTTCCAATAATTTTCCTGAATGTAGTGAAAAAAATAGTAGTTTTTTCAAAATGTTCATAACCAAGCCTTAGGGTTAGCCACAGAAGGAATGTTCCGATGGTTTTCAATAACTTTTTTAATATAGTAACAATATTCGAGTCAGTGATAAAACAAACCTAAAAAGCTCTAATCAGAGCCTTTTTAGGTTTGAAACTGAAGTTTTAGAGGTTTTCCAGCAATTTTACTGAATGTAGTAAAAAAATAATACCGATTTTTTAAAGTGTTCACAATCAAGCCTTAAGGGGTAGCCACAGGAGTATGTATCAAAGGTTTTTAACAACTTTTTGGATGTTGTAACAATATATGAGTCAGTGATAAAACCAACTTTACAAGCTGTAAACATAGCCTTTGTATATTCAGAACTAAAGTTTTATAGGTTTTCCAAACATTTTCCTACAATTTGTAAAAAATAGTTCTCATTTTTTGAAGCGTTCATAACCAAGTTTTAAAGGTTAGCCACAGAAGCAATATTTCAAAGATTTGTAACAACTTTCTTGAATGTGGTAACATTGTATAAGTGAGTGATATAACTAACCTAAAAAGCTATAAACATAGCCTTTTTAGGTTCAAAACCACTTTTTTAGGGGTTTTCCAACAATTTTCCAGGATGTAGTGAGAAGAAAGTATAGATTTTTCATAGTGTTACTAACCAAACCTTAAAGAATAGCCACGGAAGCAATGTTTCGAAGATTTTTAACAACTTTCTTGAATCTAGTAACAATATACGTGTCAGTGATAAAACCGACCAGAAAAGCTATAATCAGATTTTTTTTAGGATTGAAACTAAAGTTTTAGTAGTTTTCCAACAATGCTCCTGAATGAAGTAAATAAAAAAGTACTGATTTTCCAAAAAAGATATAATCAGACCCTCTTTAGGTCTTGAACTAAAGTTTCAGAGGTTTTCCAACAATTTTCCTGAATGTAGTGAAAAATAGTACTGATTTTTCAAAGTGTTAATAACTAAGCCTTGAAGGGTAGCCAGAGAAGCAATGTTTCATAGGTTCTTAACAACTTTCTTGAATGTAGTAACAATATACGAGTCAGTGATAAAACCAACCTCAATAGCTATAAACATAGCCTTTATATATTTGAAACTAAAGTTTTAGAGGTTTTCCAACAATTTTCCTGAATGTAGTAGAGAAAGATAGTACTGATTTTTCACAGTGTTAATAACCAAGCCTTAAAGGGTAGCCAGAGAAGCATTGTTTCAAAGTTTTCTAACAACTTTTTTGAATATAGTAACAATATATGAGTCAGTGATAAAACCAACCTAAAAAACTATAATCAGAGATTTTCTATATATGAAAGTAAATATTTAGAGGTTTTCCAACAATTTTCCTGAATGTAGGGGAAAATAGTACTGATTTTTCACAGTGTTAATAATTAAGTCTTAAAGGGTAGCCAGAGAAGCAATGTTTCAAAGGTTTGTAACAACTTTCTTGAATGTAGTTACAATTTCCGAGTCAGACATAAAACCAACCTAAAAAGATATAATCAGACCCTCTTTAGGTCTTAAACTAAAGTTTTATAGGTTTTCCCACAATTTTCCTGAATGTAGTAAAAAAAAAAAGTACTGAATCTTCAGAGTCTTCATAACCAAGCCTTAAAGGGTAGCCAGAGAAGCATTGTTTCAAAGGTTTTTAAGAACTTTTTTGAATATAGTAACAATATACGAGTCATTGATAAAACCAACCTGAAAAGCTATAATCAGAGCGTTTCTATATTTGAAAATAAAGTTTTAGAGGTTTTCCAACAATTTTCCTGAATGTAGTGAAAAAAATAGTACTGTTTTTTCAAAATGTTCATAACCAAGCCTTAGGGTTAGCCACAGAAGGAATGTTCCGATGGTTTTCAATAACTTTTTTAATATAGTAACAATATACGAGTCAGTGATAAAACAAACCTAAAAAGCTCTAATCAGAGCCTTTTTAGGTTCAAAACCACTTTTTTAGAGGTTTTCCAACAATTTTCTAGGATGTAGTGAGAAAAAAGTATAGATTTTTCATAGTGTTAATAACCAAACCTTAAAGAATAGCCACGGAAGCAATGTTTCGAAGGTTTTTAACAACTTTCTTGAATCTAGTAACAATATACGTGTCAGTGATAAAACCGACCAGAAAAGCTATAATGAGATTTTTTTTAGGTTTGAAACTAAAGTTTTAGTGGTTTTCCAACAATGCTCCTGAATGAAGTAAATAAAAAGGTACTGATTTTCCAAAAAAGATATAATCAGACCCTCTTTAGGTCTTGAACTAAAGTTTTAGAGGTTTTCCAACAATTTTCCTAAATGAAGTGAAAAATAGTACTGATTTTTGAAAGTGTTAATAACTAAGCCTTGAAGGGTAGCCAGAGAAGCAATGTTTCAAAGGTTCTTATCAACTTTCTTGAATGTAGTAACAATATACGAGTCAGTGATAAAACCAACCTCAATAGCTATAAACATAGCCTTTATATATTTGAAACTAAAATTTTAGAGGTTTTCCAACAATTTTCCTGAATGTAGTAGAGAAAAATAGTACTGATTTTTCAGAGTCTTCATAACCAAGCCTTGAAGGGTAGCCAGAGGTGCAATGTTTCAAAGATTTTTAACAACTTTCTTGAATGTAGTAACAATGTACAAGTCAGAGATAAAACCAACCTAAAAAACTATAATCAGGGATTTTCTATATTTGAAAGTAAATATTTAGAGGTTTTCCAACAATTTTCCTTAATGTAGTGAAAAATAGTACTGAATTTTCACAGTGTTAATAACTAAGCCTTAAAGGGTAGCCAGAGAAGCAATGTTTCAAAGGTTTGTAACAACTTTCTTGAATGTAGTTACAATTTCCGAGTCAGCGATAAAACCAACCTAAAAAGATATAATCAGACCCTCTTTAGGTCTTAAACTAAAGTTTTATAGGTTTTCCCACAATTTTCCTGAATGTAGTAAAAAAAAAAGTACTGAATCTTCAGAGTTTTCATAACCAAGCCTTAAAGGGTAGCCAGAGAAGCATTGTTTCATAGGTTTTTAACAACTTTTTTGAATATAGTAACAATATATGAGTCATTGATAAAACAAACCTAAAAAGCTCTAATCAGAGCCTTTTTAGGTTTGAAACTGAAGTTTTAGAGGTTTTCCAGCAATTTGCCTGAATGTAGTAAAAAAATAATACTGATTTTTCAAAGTGTTCACAACCAAGCCTTAAAGGGTAGCCACAGGAGTATGTATCAAAGGTTTTTAACAACTTTTTGGATGTTGTAACAATATATGAGTCAGTGATAAAACCAACTTTACAAGCTGTAAACATAGCCTTTGTATATTCAGAACTAAAGTTTTATAGGTTTTCCAAACATTTTCCTGAAATTTGTAAAAAATAGTTCTCATTTTTTGAAGCGTTCATAACCAAGTTTTAAAGGTTAGCCACAGAAGCAATATTTCAAAGATTTGTAACAACTTTCTTGAATGTGGTAACATTGTATAAGTTAGTGATATAACTAACCTAAAAAGCCATAAACATAGCCTTTTTAGGTTCAAAACCACTTTTTTAGAGGTTTTCCAACAATTTTCCAGGATGTAGTGAGAAGAAAGTATAGATTTTTCATAGTGTTAATAACCAAACCTTAAAGAATAGCCACGGAAGCAATGTTTCGAAGGTTTTTAACAACTTTCTTGAATCTAGTAACAATATACGTGTCAGTGATAAAACCGACCAGAAAAGCTATAATGAGATTTTTTTTAGGTTTGAAACTAAAGTTTTAGTGGTTTTCCAACAATGCTCCTGAATGAAGTAAATAAAAAAGTACTGATTTTCCAAAAAAGATATAATCAGACCCTCTTTAGGTCTTGAACTAAAGTTTCAGAGGTTTTCCAACAATTTTCCTAAATGTAGTGAAAAATAGTACTGATTTTTGAAAGTGTTAATAACTAAGCCTTGAAGGGTAGCCAGAGAAGCAATGTTTCATAGGTTCTTAACAACTTTCTTGAATGTAGTAACAATATACGAGTCAGTGATAAAACCAACCTCAATAGCTATAAACATAGCCTTTATATATTTGAAACTAAAGTTTTAGAGGTTTTCCAACAATTTTCCTGAATGTAGTAGAGAAAGATAGTACTGATTTTTCACAGTGTTAATAACCAAGCCTTGAAGGGTAGCCAGAGAAGCATTGTTTCAAAGTTTTCTAACAACTTTTTTGAATATAGTAACAATATATGAGTCAGTGATAAAACCAACCTAAAAAACTATAATCAGAGATTTTCTATATTTGAAAGTAAATATTTAGAGGTTTTCCAACAATTTTCCTTAATGTATTTGAAAATAGTACTGATTTTTCACAGTGTTAATAATTAAGTCTTAAAGGGTAGCCACAGAAGCAATGTTTCAAAGGTTTTTAACAACTTTCTTGAATGTAGTAACAATATACGAGTCAGACATAAAACCAACCTGAAAAGCTATAATCAGAGCCTTTTTAGTTTTGAAACAAAAGTTTTAGAGGTTTTCCAACAATTTTACTGAATGTAGTAAAAAAACAAGTACTGATTTTTCAAAGTGTTCATAACCAAGCCTTAAAGGGTAGCCACAGAAGCAATGTTTCAAAGGTTTTCAACAACTTTCTTGTATGTACTAATAATAAACGAATGAGCCTAAAAAGCTATAAACCTAAAAAGCTATAAACAGAGCTTTTTTAGCTCCTATGACTAATGTTTTTAATATTTTTAACAACTTTTTGTGAAGTTATGATAATAAAAGAAGTTGTCAATAAAACATGTGGCAAATATCAACTCTGTATGATGCAAAGTTGTCGAGCTATCTCCCTGTATACATGTCCACCCATAGACAGATGAATTATCCTTGGTAATACTCAATATTTCTCTAGTCCACCTGTAAACGATGGCTGAGAATGAATTCCCTATCAGAAATATTATGTTCCTTTGGTAAACATTCCTTTATTTCTCTAACTTCTTCCTTTGAGAGTGGGACAACGAGTAAGTAGATGCAACACTGAAGGCAAATTCTATCAGTAAAGCTAGTTTGACTACTGTCAACCCATAGATAATAAAGGTTTTATCAATTTCCAATAGGGGACTCCTTATCACCAATCCTATACATATATATATATATATATATATATATGTGTGTGTGTGTGTATATATTATAATTAAATCTTGTTCCGTAGACACTAGGGCATGCCCATTCTAATGCTGTACCTGGTTTCATGAAAATCTTCAGGAGGTTTAAACTTGAGATGATGAGACACTGTTCTTTATTTATTTGTGATGTTGTTGATAGCAACAATCAAAACAGAAACAGTGTCCTTAATTGTGATAACCATCAATCGAAATATAGTCAGAGTTTTGTTCAGTTTTAAATCACACGTACGGGCTGTGCCAATGTTGTTTTTTTGTTTGTTTGTTTTTGTCTTTTTTCAAGGAATAAACACTTCAGGAAAAAAAATTGTCCGACTTATGACGGTGCCAGTGAGAAAGTCGGGGAGAACCAGTATTACATGAGACTTTCAATTTACAACTCTAGTGTATTCGATCCAAACTGGGTTCCCCCTCACTTGTGAGCTTGCGCCCCACTAAGATAAGCTTAGTGAACATTAGTATTATATTGATATATTTTTCGATTTTTCAACAGGTTCCAAAACACTGATCTAATGTCTGATCTCTATATGTTTTACGAAATCCCAGACAACGATTACGATTCTCACAATCCAGTTGTCTATGGCTGAGATGCTCAGGATTCCAAATTGAAGACAGTTAAGCCGGAAAATTCAAAACTCCCTGACAAGGAGTGCTACGCAAAACTGATTGAACCGTTCCACCTAAAGAAAAAATAAGTATTGAATAACACAAAACAGAATTATTCGCATCAACAGATGTTTTCATTGTTTATGAAATTATTTTTTTGATAATAACATGAACGACATGGTAAAATAAAAAATATATTTATTTAACTAAAATGCGACATATTTGAAGCAATAACATGTTTCCAGCAACGTTCTCATGATTACCACTGTTGGACTTCCCACCAAAATTCTCTGAGCCTCAGAATGTGCTCGAAACCCTCTTTGTGGGTTGTCGGCCACTGAATTCTTTACTATTTACAACCGGTTTTAGCCTCCCTTGAATTATTTTTTGAATCAAGTTTTGAGTTGAAAATAATCTGTTAGACTTTATTTTGTTCCCACAAAGCCATTAACGCTGATATTCACAATGGTCTCTTCAAGACTCTTTTCCTTTCCAGGAGGAAGCCAGTGAAATTGAACCTGAAAATAGTCTGTGACACATTATTTTGTATCCAGGAAGCCTTTTAGACTGAAATCCAAAATGGTCTATTCGAGACTCTTTCTGTTTCCGGGAGAAAGCAAATGAAATTAAACCTGAAAATAGTCTGTTAGACTTCATTTTGTATCCCGGAAGCCTTTTAGATTGAAATTCACAATTATCTCTTCGAGATGCTTTTCATTTCTGGGAGGAAACTAGTGAAAGTGAACCTGAAAATAGTCTGTGAGACTTTAATTTGTTTCGAGGGGGCTTTTGAGACTGAAATTCACAATGGTCTCTTCAGCACTCTTTTTGTTTTCAGGAGGAAGCCAGTGAAAATAGTCTATGACACTTTATTTCATTTTTAGGAAGTCTATGAGACAGAAATTCACAATTGTCCTTTAGAGTCTCTTTTTGTTTTCAGGAGGAAAACAGTGAAATTGAACCTGGAAATAGTCTGTGAGACTCTATTTTGTTTTTGGGAAATCTATGACACTGAAAATTCACTAAGGTTTTGTCAATACTCTTTTTGTTTTGGAGAGGAAGCCAGTGAAATTGAACCTTGAAATAGTCTGCTGGACTTTATTTTGTTCCAAGGAATCCTTTTAGACTGAAATTCACAATGGTCTACTCAAAACATTTTTTGTTTTTGGGAGGAAGCAAGTGAAATTTAACCTGAAAATAGTCTTTAAGACTTTATTTTGTTCCCAGGAAGCCTTTAAGACTAAAATTCACAATTGTCTCTTCAAAACAATTTTTGTTCCTGGGAGGAAAACAGTGAAACTGAACCTGAAAATAGTCTGTGAGACTTTATTTAGTTTCTAGGGAGCCTTTTAGACTAAAATTCTCATTGTCTTTTGGGGACTCTTTTTGTTTTCGGGATGAAAACAGCGAAATTGAACCTGAAAATAGTCTGTGAGACTTTATTTAGTTTCCAGGAAGCCTTTTAGACTAAAATTCACAATTGTCCTTTAGGGACTCTTTTTGTTTTCTGGAGGAAAACAGTGATATTGGACTTGAAAATAGTCTGTGAGACTTTATTCAGTTTCCAGGAAGCCTTCTGGACTAAAATTCACAACTGTCCTTTAGGGACTCTTTTTGTTTTCGGGAGGAAAACAGTGAAATTGAACCTGAAAATAGTCTGTGAGACTTTATTTAGTTTCCATGAGTCGTTTCAGACAAAAATTCACAATTGTCCTTTAGAGTTTCTTTTTGTTTTCGTGAGGAAAACAGTGAAATTGAACCTGAAAATAGTCTGTAAGACTTTATTTAGTTTCCATGAAGCCTTTAAGACAGAAATTCACAATTGTCCTTTAGAGTCTCTTTTTTTTTTTCGGGAGGAAAACAGTGAAATTGAACCTGTAAATTGTCTGTTAGACTTTATTTAGTTTCCAGGAAGCCTTTTAGACAAAAATTCAAAATTGTCTTTTAGAGTCTCTTTTTGTTTTCTGGAGGAATACAGTGGAATTGAACCTGAAAATAGTCTGTGAGACTTTATTTAGTTTCCATGAGTCCTTTCAGACAAAAATTCACAATTGTCCTTTAGAGTTTCTTTTTGTTTTCGGGAGGAAAACAGTGAAATTGAACCTGTAAATTGTCTGTGACACTTTATTTTGTATCCAGGAACCTTTAAGATTGATATCAACAATGGTCTCTTCAAGACTCATTTTTTTCGGGAGGGAGCCAGTTGAATTGAACCAGAAAAAAGTCTGCGAGACTTTATTTTTTTTCCAGGAAGCTTCTAAGACTGAAATATGCAATGGTTTCTCCAGTAATCTTTTTGTTTTCGAATGGATGCCAGTTAAATTTAAACTGAAAACAGTCTGTGAGACTTTATTTTGTTTCCAGGAAGCCTTTCAGACTCAAATTCACAATCGTCCTTTAGGGACTCTTTTTGTTTTCTGGAGGAAAACAGTGAAATTGAACCTGAAAATAGTCTGTTAGACTTTATTTAGTTTCCAGGAAGCCTTTTAGTCTAAAATTCACAATTGTCCTTTGGGGACTCTTTTTGTTTTCTGGAGGAAAACAGTGAAATTGAACCTGAAAATAGTCTGTTAGACTTTATTTAGTTTCCAGGAAGCCTTTTAGACTAAAATTCACAATTGTCCTTTAGGGACTCTTTTTGTTTTTGGGAGGAAAACAGTGAAATTGAACCTGAAAATAGTCCGTGAGACTTTATTTAGTTTCCAGGAAGCCTTTTAATCTAAAATTCACAATCGTCCTTTAGGGACTCTTTTTGTTTTCTGGAGGAAAACAGTGAAATTGAACCTGAAAATAATCTGTTAGACTTTATTTGGTTTCCAGGAAGCCTTTTGGACTAAAATTCACAATTGTCCTTTGGGGACTCTTTTTGTTTTCTGGAGGAAAACAGTGAAATTGAACCTGAAAATAGTCTGTTAGACTTTATTTAGTTTGAAGGAAGCCTTTCAGACTCAAATTCACAATTGTCCTTTAGGGACTCTTTTTGTTTTCTGGAGGAAAACAGTGAAATTGAACCTGAAAATAGTCCGTGAGACTTTATTTAGTTTCCAGGAAGCCTTTTAATCTAAAATTCACAATCGTCCTTTAGGGACTCTTTTTGTTTTCTGGAGGAAAACAGTGAAATTGAACCTGAAAATAATCTGTTAGACTTTATTTGGTTTCCAGGAAGCCTTTTGAACTAAAATTCACAATTGTCCTTTAGGGACTCTTTTTGTTTTCTGGAGGAAAACAGTGAAATTGAACCTGAAAATAATTTGTTAGACTTTATTTAGTTTCCAGGAAGCCTTTTGGACTAAAATTCACAATCGTCCTTCAGGGACTCTTTTTGGTTTTAGGAGGAAAACAGTGAAATTGAACCTGAAAATAGTCCGTGAGACTTTATTTAGTTTCCAGGAAGCCTTTTAATCTAAAATTCACAATCGTCCTTTAGGGACTCTTTTTGTTTTCTGGAGGAAAACAGTGAAATTGAACCTGAAAATAGTCTGAGAGGCTTTATTTAGTTTCCAGGAAGCCTTTTGGACTAAAATACACAATCGTCCTTTAGGGACTCTTTTTGTTTTCTGGAGGAAAACAGTGAAATTGAACCTGAAAATAATCTGTTAGACTTTATTTAGTTTCCAGGAAGCCTTTTAGACTCAAATTCACAATTGTCCTTTAGGGACTCTTTTTCTTTTCGGGAGGAAAAAAGTGAAATTGAACCTGAAAATAGTCTGTTAGACTTTATTTAGTTTCCAGGAAGCCTTTTAGACTAAAATCACAATTGTCGTTCAGGGACTCTTTTTGTTTTCTGGAGGAGAACAGTGAAATTGAACCTGAAAATAGTCTGTTAAACTTTATTTAATTTTCAGAAAGCCTTTTAGACTAAAATTCACAATCGTCCTTTAGGGACTCTTTTTGTTTTCGGGAGGAAAACAGTGAAATTGAACCTGAAAATAGTCTGTGAGACTTTATTTAGTTCCTAAGAAGCATTTTAGACTAAAATTCACAATTGTCCTTTAGGGACTCTTTTTGTTTTCTGGAGGAAAACAGTGAAATTGAACCTGAAAATAGTCTGTGAGACTTTATTTAGTTTCCAGGAAGCCTTCTGGACTAAAATTCACAATCGTCCTTTAGGGACACTTTTTGTTTTCTGGAGGAAAACAGTGAAATTGAACCTGAAAATAATTTGTTAGACTTTATTTAGTTTCCAGGAAGCCTTTTAGACTAAAATTCACAATTGTCCTTTAGGGACTCTTTTTGTTTTCTGGAGGAAAACAGTGATATTGGACTTGAAAATAGTCTGTGAGACTTTATTCAGTTTCCAGGAAGCCTTCTGGACTAAAATTCACAACTGTCCTTTAGGGACTCTTTTTGTTTTCGGGAGGAAAACAGTGAAATTGAACCTGAAAATAGTCTGTGAGACTTTATTTAGTTTCCATGAGTCGTTTCAGACAAAAATTCACAATTGTCCTTTAGAGTTTCTTTTTGTTTTCGTGAGGAAAACAGTGAAATTGAACCTGAAAATAGTCTGTAAGACTTTATTTAGTTTCCATGAAGCCTTTAAGACAGAAATTCACAATTGTCCTTTAGAGTCTCTTTTTTTTTTTCGGGAGGAAAACAGTGAAATTGAACCTGTAAATTGTCTGTTAGACTTTATTTAGTTTCCAGGAAGCCTTTTAGACAAAAATTCAAAATTGTCTTTTAGAGTCTCTTTTTGTTTTCTGGAGGAATACAGTGGAATTGAACCTGAAAATAGTCTGTGAGACTTTATTTAGTTTCCATGAGTCCTTTCAGACAAAAATTCACAATTGTCCTTTAGAGTTTCTTTTTGTTTTCGGGAGGAAAACAGTGAAATTGAACCTGTAAATTGTCTGTGACACTTTATTTTGTATCCAGGAACCTTTAAGATTGATATCAACAATGGTCTCTTCAAGACTCATTTTTTTCGGGAGGGAGCCAGTTGAATTGAACCAGAAAAAAGTCTGCGAGACTTTATTTTTTTTCCAGGAAGCTTCTAAGACTGAAATATGCAATGGTTTCTCCAGTAATCTTTTTGTTTTCGAATGGATGCCAGTTAAATTTAAACTGAAAACAGTCTGTGAGACTTTATTTTGTTTCCAGGAAGCCTTTCAGACTCAAATTCACAATCGTCCTTTAGGGACTCTTTTTGTTTTCTGGAGGAAAACAGTGAAATTGAACCTGAAAATAGTCTGTTAGACTTTATTTAGTTTCCAGGAAGCCTTTTAGTCTAAAATTCACAATTGTCCTTTGGGGACTCTTTTTGTTTTCTGGAGGAAAACAGTGAAATTGAACCTGAAAATAGTCTGTTAGACTTTATTTAGTTTCCAGGAAGCCTTTTAGACTAAAATTCACAATTGTCCTTTAGGGACTCTTTTTGTTTTTGGGAGGAAAACAGTGAAATTGAACCTGAAAATAGTCCGTGAGACTTTATTTAGTTTCCAGGAAGCCTTTTAATCTAAAATTCACAATCGTCCTTTAGGGACTCTTTTTGTTTTCTGGAGGAAAACAGTGAAATTGAACCTGAAAATAATCTGTTAGACTTTATTTGGTTTCCAGGAAGCCTTTTGGACTAAAATTCACAATTGTCCTTTGGGGACTCTTTTTGTTTTCTGGAGGAAAACAGTGAAATTGAACCTGAAAATAGTCTGTTAGACTTTATTTAGTTTGAAGGAAGCCTTTCAGACTCAAATTCACAATTGTCCTTTAGGGACTCTTTTTGTTTTCTGGAGGAAAACAGTGAAATTGAACCTGAAAATAGTCCGTGAGACTTTATTTAGTTTCCAGGAAGCCTTTTAATCTAAAATTCACAATCGTCCTTTAGGGACTCTTTTTGTTTTCTGGAGGAAAACAGTGAAATTGAACCTGAAAATAATCTGTTAGACTTTATTTGGTTTCCAGGAAGCCTTTTGAACTAAAATTCACAATTGTCCTTTAGGGACTCTTTTTGTTTTCTGGAGGAAAACAGTGAAATTGAACCTGAAAATAATTTGTTAGACTTTATTTAGTTTCCAGGAAGCCTTTTGGACTAAAATTCACAATCGTCCTTCAGGGACTCTTTTTGGTTTTAGGAGGAAAACAGTGAAATTGAACCTGAAAATAGTCCGTGAGACTTTATTTAGTTTCCAGGAAGCCTTTTAATCTAAAATTCACAATCGTCCTTTAGGGACTCTTTTTGTTTTCTGGAGGAAAACAGTGAAATTGAACCTGAAAATAGTCTGAGAGGCTTTATTTAGTTTCCAGGAAGCCTTTTGGACTAAAATACACAATCGTCCTTTAGGGACTCTTTTTGTTTTCTGGAGGAAAACAGTGAAATTGAACCTGAAAATAATCTGTTAGACTTTATTTAGTTTCCAGGAAGCCTTTTAGACTCAAATTCACAATTGTCCTTTAGGGACTCTTTTTCTTTTCGGGAGGAAAAAAGTGAAATTGAACCTGAAAATAGTCTGTTAGACTTTATTTAGTTTCCAGGAAGCCTTTTAGACTAAAATCACAATTGTCGTTCAGGGACTCTTTTTGTTTTCTGGAGGAGAACAGTGAAATTGAACCTGAAAATAGTCTGTTAAACTTTATTTAATTTTCAGAAAGCCTTTTAGACTAAAATTCACAATCGTCCTTTAGGGACTCTTTTTGTTTTCGGGAGGAAAACAGTGAAATTGAACCTGAAAATAGTCTGTGAGACTTTATTTAGTTCCTAAGAAGCATTTTAGACTAAAATTCACAATTGTCCTTTAGGGACTCTTTTTGTTTTCTGGAGGAAAACAGTGAAATTGAACCTGAAAATAGTCTGTGAGACTTTATTTAGTTTCCAGGAAGCCTTCTGGACTAAAATTCACAATCGTCCTTTAGGGACTCTTTTTGTTTTCTGGAGGAAAACAGTGAAATTGAACCTGAAAATAGTCTGTTAGACTTTATTTAGTTTTCAGAAAGCCTTTTAGACTAAAATTCACAATCGTCCTTTAGGGACTCTTTTTGTTTTCTGGAGGAAAACAGTGAAATTGAACCTGAAAATAGTCTGTTAGACTTTATTTAGTTTCCAGGAAGCCTTTTAGACTAAAATTCACAATTGTCCTTCAGGGACTTTTTTTGTTTTCTGGAGGAAAACAGTGAAATTGAACCTGAAAATAGTCTGTTAGACTTTATTTAGTTTCCAGGAAGCCTTCTGGACTATAATTCACAATCGTCCTTTAGGGACTCTTTTTGTTTTTGGGAGGAGAACAGTGAAATTGAACCTGAAAATAGTCTGTGAGACTTTATTTAGTTTTCAGAAAGCCTTTTAGACTAAAATTCACAATCGTCCTTTAGGGACTCTTTTTGTTTTCTGGAGGAAAACAGTGAAATTGAACCTGAAAATAGTCTGTGAGACTTTATTTAGTTTCCAGGAAGCTTTTTAGACTAAAATTCAAAATTGTCCTTTAGGGACTCTTTTTGTTTTCTGGAGGAAAACAGTGATATTGAACTTGAAAATAGTCTGTGAGACTTTATTCAGTTTCCAGGAAGCCTTCTGGACTAAAATTCACAATCGTCCTTTAGGGACTCTTTTTGTTTTCTGGAGGAAAACAGTGAAATTGAACCTGAAAATAGTCTGTAAGACTTTATTTAGTTTCCAGGAAGCCATTTAGACTAAAATTCACAATCGTCCTTTAGGGACTCTTTTTGTTTTGGGGAGGAAAACAGTGAAATTGAACCTGAAAATAGTCTGTTAGACTTTATTTAGTTTTCAGAAAGCCTTTTAGACTAAAATTCACAATCGTCCTTTAGGGACTCTTTTTGTTTTCTGGAGGAAAACAGTGAAATTGAACCTGAAAATAGTCTGTTAGACTTTATTTAGTTTTCAGATAGTCTTTTAGACTAAAATTCACAATTGTCCTTTAAGGACTCTTTTTGTTTTCTGGAGGAAAACAGTGAAATTGAACCTGAAAATAGTCTTTGAGACTTTATTTAGTTTCCAGGAAGCCTTTTAGACTAAAATTCACAATCGTCCTTTAGGGACTCTTTTTCTTTTCGGGAGGAAAACAGTGAAATTGAACCTGAAAATAGTCTGTTAGACTTTATTTAGTTTCCAGGAAGCCTTTTAGACTAAAATCACAATTGTCGTTCAGGGACTCTTTTTGTTTTCTGGAGGAAAACAGTGAAATTGAACCTGAAAATAGTCTGTTGGACTTTATTTAGTTTCCAGGAAGACTTTTAGACTAAAATTCACAATTGTCCTTTAGGGACTCTTTTTGTTTTCTGAAGGAAAACAGTGAAATTGAACCTGAAAATAGTCTGTGAGACTTTATTTAGTTCCCAAGAAGCCTTTTAGACTAAAATTCACAATTGTCCTTTAGGGACTCTTTTTGTTTTCTGGAGGAAAACAGTGAAATTGAACCTGAAAATAGTCTGTGAGACGTTATTTAGTTTCCAGGAAGCCTTTTAGACTAAAATCACAATTGTCGTTCAGGGACTCTTTTTGTTTTCTGGAGGAAAACAGTGAAATTGAACCTGAAAATAGTCTGTTAAACTTTATTTAATTTTCAGAAAGCCTTTTAGACTAAAATTCACAATCGTCCTTTAGGGACTCTTTTTGTTTTCGGGAGGAAAACAGTGAAATTGAACCTGAAAATAGTCTGTGAGACTTTATTTAGTTCCCAAGAAGCCTTTTAGACTAAAATTCACAATTGTCCTTTAGGGACTCTTTTTGTTTTCTGGAGGAAAACAGTGAAATTGAACCTGAAAATAGTCTGTTAGACTTTATTTAGTTTCCAGGAAGACTTTTAGACTAAAATTCACAAATGTCCTTTAGGGACTCTTTTTGTTTTCTGAAGGAAAACAGTGAAATTGAACCTGAAGATAGTCTGTAAGACTTTATTTAGTTTTCAGAAAGCCTTTTAGACTAAAATTCACAATCATCCTTTAGGGACTCTTTTTGTTTTCTGGAGGAAAACAGTGAAATTGAACCTGAAAATAGTCTGTTAGACTTTATTTAGTTTCCAGGAAGCCTTTTAGACTAAAATGCAAAATTGTCCTTTAGGGACTCTTTTTGTTTTCTGGAGGAAAACAGTGATATTGAACTTGAAAATAGTCTGTGAGACTTTATTTAGTTTCCAGGAAGCCTTCTGGACTAAAATTCACAATCGTCCTTTAGGGACTCTTTTTGTTTTCTGGAGGAAAACAGTGAAATTGAACCTGAAAATAGTCTGTAAGACTTTATTTAGTTTCCAGGAAGCCATTTAGACTAAAATTCACAATCGTCCTTTAGGGACTCTTTTTGTTTTGGGGAGGAGAACAGTGAAATTGAACCTGAAAATAGTCTGTTAGACTTTATTTAGTTTCCAGGAAGCCTTTTAGACTAAAATTCACAATTGTCCTTTAGGGACTCTTTTTCTTTTCGGGAGGAAAACAGTGAAATTGAACCTGAAAATAGTCTGTTACACTTTATTTAGTTTCCAGTAAGCCTTTTAGACTAAAATTCACAATCGTCCTTTAGGGACTCTTTTTGTTATCTGGAGGAAAACAGTGAAATTGAACCTGAAAATAGTCTTTGAGACTTTATTTAGTTTCCAGGAAGCCTTCTGGACAAAAATTCACAATCGTCCTTTAGGGACTCTTTTTGTTTTCTGGAGGAAAACAGTGAAATTGAACCTGAAAATAATCTGTTAGACTTTATTTAGTTTCGAGGAAGCCTTCTGGACTAAAATTCACAATCGTCTTTTGGGGACTCTTTTTGTTTTTGGGAGGAGAACAGTGAAATTGAACCTGGAAATAGTCTGTTAGACTTTATTTAGTTTTCAGAAAGCCTTTTAGAGTAAAATTCACAATCGTCCTTTAGGGACTCTTTTTGTTTTCTGGAGGAAAACAGTGAAATTGAACCTGAAAATAGTCTGTGAGACTTTATTTAGTTTTCAGAAAGCTTTTAGACTAAAATTCACAATCGTCCTTTAGGGACTCTTTTTGTTTTCCGGAGGAAAACAGTGAAATTGAACCTGAAAATAATCTGTTAGACTTTATTTGGTTTCCAGGAAGCCTTTTGGACTAAAATTCACAATTGTCCTTTGGGGACTCTTTTTGTTTTCTGGAGGAAAACAGTGAAATTGAACCTGAAAATAGTCTGTTAGACTTTATTTAGTTTGAAGGAAGCCTTCTGGACTAAAATTCACAATCGTCCTTTAGGGACTCTTTTTGTTTTTGGGAGGAGAACAGTGAAATTGAACCTGAAAATAGTCTGTTAGACTTTATTTAGTTTTCAGAAAGCCTTTTAGACTAAAATTCACAATCGTCCTTTAGGGACTCTTTTTGTTTTCTGGAGGGAAACAGTGAAATTGAACCTGAAAATAGTCTTTGAGACTTTATTTAGTTTCCAGGAAGCCTTTTAGACTAAAATTCACAATTGTCCATTAGGGACTCTTTTTTTTTTCGGGAGGAAAAAAGTGAAATTGAACCTGAAAATAGTCTTTGAGACTTTATTTAGTTTCCAGGAAGCCTTTTAGACTAAAATTCAAAATTGTCCTTTAGGGACTCTTTTTGTTTTCTGGAGGAAAACAGTGAAATTGAACCTGAAAATAGTCTTTGAGACTTTATTTAGTTTCCAGGAAACCTTTTAGACTAAAATTCACAATTGTCCATTAGGGACTCTTTTTGTTTTCTGGAGGAAAACAGTGAAATTGAACCTGAAAATAGTCTGTTAGACTTTATTTAGTTTCCAGGGAGCCTTTTAGTCTAAAATTCACAATCGTCCTTTAGGGACTCTTTTTGTTTTCTGGAGGAAAACAGTGAAATTGAACCTGAAAATAGTCTGTTAGACTTTATTTAGTTTCCAGGAAGACTTTTAGACTAAAATTCACAATTGTCCTTTAGGGACTCTTTTTGTTTTCTGAAGGAAAACAGTGAAATTGAACCTGAAAATAGTCTGTGAGACTTTATTTAGTTTTCAGGAAGCCTTTTAGACTAAAATTCACAATCGTCCTTTAGGGACTCTTTTTGTTTTCTGGAGGAAAACAGTGAAATTGAACCTGGAAATAGTCTGTGAGACTTTATTTAGTTTCCAGGAAGCCTTTTAGACTAAAATTCACAATCGTCCTTTAGGGACTCTTTTTGTTTTCTTGAGGAAAACAGTGAAATTGAACCTGAAAATAGTCTGTTAAACTTTATTTAATTTTCAGAAAGCCTTTTAGACTAAAATTCACAATTGTCCTTTAGGGACTCTTTTTGTTTTCGGGAGGGAAACAGTGAAATTGAACCTGAAAATAGTCTGTGAGACTTTATTTAGTTTCCAAGAAGCCTTTTAGACTAAAATTCACAATTGTCCTTTAGGGACTCTTTTTGTTTTCTGGAGGAAAACAGTGAAATTGAACCTGAAAATAGTCTGTGAGACTTTATTTAGTTTTCAGAAAGCCTTTTAGACTAAAATTCACAATTGTCCTTTAGGGACTCTTTTTGTTTTCGGGAGGGAAACAGTGAAATTGAACCTGAAAATAGTCTGTTAGACTTTATTTAGTTTTCAGAAAGCCTTTTAGACTAAAATTCACAATCGTCCTTTAGGGACTCTTTTTGTTTTCTGGAGGAAAACAGTGAAATTGAACCTGAAAATAGTCTGTGAGACTTTATTTAGTTTTCAGAAAGCTTTTAGACTAAAATTCACAATCGTCCTTTAGGGACTCTTTTTGTTTTCCGGAGGAAAACAGTGAAATTGAACCTGAAAATAATCTGTTAGACTTTATTTGGTTTCCAGGAAGCCTTTTGGACTAAAATTCACAATTGTCCTTTGGGGACTCTTTTTGTTTTCTGGAGGAAAACAGTGAAATTGAACCTGAAAATAGTCTGTTAGACTTTATTTAGTTTGAAGGAAGCCTTTCAGACTCAAATTCACAATCGTCCTTTAGGGACTCTTTTTGTTTTTGGGAGGAGAACAGTGAAATTGAACCTGAAAATAGTCTGTTAGACTTTATTTAGTTTTCAGAAAGCCTTTTAGACTAAAATTCACAATCGTCCTTCAGGGACTCTTTTTGTTTTCTGGAGGGAAACAGTGAAATTGAACCTGAAAATAGTCTTTGAGACTTTATTTAGTTTCCAGGAAGCCTTTTAGACTAAAATTCACAATTGTCCATTAGGGACTCTTTTTTTTTTCGGGAGGAAAAAAGTGAAATTGAACCTGAAAATAGTCTTTGAGACTTTATTTAGTTTCCAGGAAGCCTTTTAGACTAAAATTCACAATTGTCCTTTAGGGACTCTTTTTGTTTTCTGGAGGAAAACAGTGAAATTGAACCTGAAAATAGTCTTTGAGACTTTATTTAGTTTCCAGGAAACCTTTTAGACTAAAATTCACAATTGTCCATTAGGGACTCTTTTTGTTTTCTGGAGGAAAACAGTGAAATTGAACCTGAAAATAGTCTGTTAGACTTTATTTAGTTTCCAGGGAGCCTTTTAGTCTAAAATTCACAATCGTCCTTTAGGGACTCTTTTTGTTTTCTGGAGGAAAACAGTGAAATTGAACCTGAAAATAGTCTGTTAGACTTTATTTAGTTTCCAGGAAGACTTTTAGACTAAAATTCACAATTGTCCTTTAGGGACTCTTTTTGTTTTCTGAAGGAAAACAGTGAAATTGAACCTGAAAATAGTCTGTGAGACTTTATTTAGTTTTCAGGAAGCCTTTTAGACTAAAATTCACAATCGTCCTTTAGGGACTCTTTTTGTTTTCTGGAGGAAAACAGTGAAATTGAACCTGGAAATAGTCTGTGAGACTTTATTTAGTTTCCAGGAAGCCTTTTAGACTAAAATTCACAATCGTCCTTTAGGGACTCTTTTTGTTTTCTTGAGGAAAACAGTGAAATTGAACCTGAAAATAGTCTGTTAAACTTTATTTAATTTTCAGAAAGCCTTTTAGACTAAAATTCACAATTGTCCTTTAGGGACTCTTTTTGTTTTCGGGAGGGAAACAGTGAAATTGAACCTGAAAATAGTCTGTGAGACTTTATTTAGTTTCCAAGAAGCCTTTTAGACTAAAATTCACAATTGTCCTTTAGGGACTCTTTTTGTTTTCTGGAGGAAAACAGTGAAATTGAACCTGAAAATAGTCTGTTAGACTTTATTTAGTTTCCAGGAAGACTTTTGGACTAAAATTCACAATCGTCCTTTAGGGACTCTTTTTGTTTTCTGAAGGAAAACAGTGAAATTGGACCTGAAAATAGTCTGTGAGACTTTATTTAGTTTTCAGGAAGCCTTTTAGACTAAAATTCACAATCGTCCTTTAGGGACTCATTTTGTTTTCTGGAGGAAAACAGTGAAATTGAACCTGGAAATAGTCTGTGAGACTTTATTTAGTTTTCAGAAAGCTTTTTAGACTAAAATTCACAATCGTCCTTCAGGGACTCTTTTTGTTTTCTGGAGGAAAACAGTGAAATTGAACCTGGAAATAGTCTGTGAGACATTATTTAGTTTCCAGGAAGCCTTCTGGACTAAAATTCACAATCGTCCTTTAGGGACTCTTTTTGTTTTCAGGAGGAAAACAGTGAAATTGAACCTGAAAATAGTCCGTAAGACTTTATTTAGTTTCCAGGAAGTCTTTTAGACTAAAATTCACAATCGTCCTTTAGGGACTCATTTTGTTTTGGGGAAGAGAACAGTGAAATTGAACCTGAAAATAGTCTGTTAGACTTTATTTAATTTTCAGAAAGCCTTTTAGACTAAAATTCACAATTGTCCTTTAGGGACTCTTTTTCTTTTCGGGAGGAAAACAGTGAAATTGAACCTGAAAATAGTCTTTGAGACTTTATTTAGTTTTCAGGAAGCCTTCTAGACTAAAATTCACGATTGACCTTTAGGGACTCTTTTTGTTTTCGGGAGGAAAACAGTGAAATTGAACCTGAAAATAGTCTGCGAGATTTTGTTTTTTTTCCAGGAAGCCTTCTGGACTAAAATTTACAATCGTCCATTAGGGACTCTTTTTGTTTTCTGGAGGAAAACAGTGAAATTGAACTTGAAAAAAGTCTGTGAGACTTTATTTAGTTTCCAGGAAGCCTTTTAGACTAAAATGCACAATTGACCTTTAGGGACTCTTTTTGTTTTCGGGAGGAAAACAGTGAAATTGAACCTGAAAATAGTCTGTGAGACTTTATTTAGTTTCCAGGAAGCCTTCTAGACTCAAATTCACAATTGTCCATTAGGGACTCTTTTTGTTTTCAGGAGGAAAACAGTGAAATTGAACATGAAAATAGTCTGTGAGACTCTATTTATTTTTTGGGAAGTCTATGAGACTGAAAATTCACTAAGGTTTTGTCAATACTCTTTTTGTTTTCTGGAGGAAGCCAGTGAAATTAAACCTTGAAATAGTCTGCTGGACTTTATTTTGTTCCAAGGAATCCTTTAAGACTGATATTCACAATGGTCTCTTCAAGACTTTTCCCGTTTTCAGGAGGAAACCAGTGTAATTAAACCTGAAAATAGTCTGTGACACTTTATTTTGTTTCCAGGAACCTTTAAGATTGATATCAACAATGGTCTCTTTAAGACTCCTATCGTTTTCGGGAGGAAGCCAGTTGAATTGAACCTGAAAAAAGTCTGCAAGACTTTATTTTGTTTCCAGGAAGCTTTCAAGACTGAAATTTGCAATGGTTTTTCCAATACTCATTTTGTTTTGGGATGGAAGCCAGTTAAATTGAAACTGAAAATAGTCTGTGAGACTTTATTTTGTATCCAGGAAGCCTTTTAGATTGAAATTCATAATTATCTCTTCAAGATGCTTCCCATTTCTGGGAGGAAACTAGTGAAATTGAACCAGTAAATAGTCTGTGAGACTAAAATTTGTTTCCAGGGGGCTTCTGAGACTGAAATTCACAATGGTCTCTTCAGCACACTTTTTGTTTTCAGAAGGAAGCCAGTGAAAATAGTCTATGACACATTATATCATTTTTAGCAAGTGTATGAGACTGAAATTCACAATGGTCTCTTCAAGACTTTTTTTGTTTTCAGGGAGAAGCCAGTGAAATTGAACCTGAAAATAGTCTGAAAGACTTTATTTTGTTTACAGAAAGCCTTTAAGACTCATATTCACAATGGTCTCTTCAAGACCTTTTCCGTTTTCAGTAGGAAACCAGTGATATTGAACCTGAAAATAGTCTTTAAGACTATATTTCGTTCTTGGGAAATCTATGAGACTGAAATTCACAAAGGTCTCTTAGAGACCTTTTTCTTTTTCAGGAGGAAGCCAGTGAAATTGAACCCGAAAATAGTATGTGAGACTTCATTTTTTCTCTTCAAGACTCTTTTTGTTTTTGGGTGGTAACCAGTGAGATTAAACTTGAGAATAATCTTTGAGACTTCATTTTGTTCTCAGGAAACCTTTAAGACTGAAATTCAAAACGAATGTCTCTTCGAAACTGTTTATATTTTCAGGGGGGAGCTAGTAAAATTGAACCAGAAAAATGTCGGTGAGACTTTATTTTGTTCCCGGGATGCCTTTAAGACGGAAATTCACACTTGTCTCTTCGAGATTCTTTTCAATTTTGGGGGGAAGCCAGTGAAATAGAACTTGAAAATAGTCTGTGAGACTTTATTTAGTTTCCATGAGTCCTTTCAGACAAAAATTCACAATTGTCCTTTAGAGTTTCTTTTTTTTTTTGGGAGGAAAACAGTGAAATTGAACCTGAAAATAGTCTATGGGACTTTATTCAGTTTTCAGGAAGTCTTTCCGACTAAAATTCACAATTGTCCTTTAGGGACTCTTTTTGTTTTCGGGAGGAAAACAGTGAAATTGACCCTGAAAATAGTCTGTGAGACTTATTTTGTTTCCAGGAAGCCTTTCAGACTCATATTCACAATTGTCTTTCAGGGACTCTTTTTGTTTTCTGGAGAAAAACAGTGAAATTGAACCTGAAAATAGTCTGTGAGACTTTATTTAGTTTCCAGGGAGCCTTCTGGACTAAAATTCACGATTGTCCATTGGGGACACTTTTTGTTTTCTGGAGGAAAACAGTGAAATTGAACCTGAAAATAGTCTGTTAGACTTTATTTAGTTTCCAGGAAGCCTTTTAAACTAAAATTCACAATTATCCTTTAGGGACTTTATTTGTTTTCTTGAGGAAAACAGTGGAATTGAACCTGAAAATAATCTGTTAGACTTTATTTAGTTTCCAGGAAGTCTTTCCCACTAAAATTCACAATCGTCCTTTAGGGACTCTTTTTGTTTTCGAGAGGAAAACAGTGGAATTGAACCTGAAAATAGTCTGTGAGACTTTATTTAGTTTCCAGGAAGCCTTTTAGACTAAAATGCACAATTGTCCTCCGGGGACTCTTTTTGTTTTCGGGAGGAAAACAGTGAAAATGAACCTGAAAATAGTCTGTGAGACTTTATTTATTTTCTAGGAAGCCTTCTGGACTAAAATTCATAACTGTCTTTTAGGGACTCTTTTTGTTTTTGGGAGGAAAACAGTGAAATTGAACCTGAAAATAGTCTGTTTGACTTTATTTAGTTTCAAGGAAGCCTTTTAGACTCATATTCACAATTGTCCTTTAGGGACTCTTTTTGTTTTCGGGGGGAAAACAGTGAAATTGAACCTGAAAATAGTCTGTGAGACTTTATTTATTTTCCAAGATGCCTTCTGGACTAAAATTCACAATCGTCCTTCAGGGATTCTTTTTGTTTTTGGGAGGAAAACAGTGAAATTGAACCTGAAAATAGTCTATGAGATTACATCTAGTTTCCAGGAAGCCTTTCAGACTGAAATTCATAATTGTCCTTTAGGGACTCTTTTTGTTTTCGGGAGGAAAACAGTGAAATTGAACCTGAAAATAGTCTGTGAGACTTTATTTTGTTTTCAGGAAGCCTCTGAGAATGATATTCACAATGGGTTTTCTCAAGACTCTTTTTCTTTTCGGGAGGAAAACAGTGAAATTGAACCTCAAAATCGTCTGTGACTTTTTATTTTGTGTCTAAGAAGTTTTGAAGACTGAAATTCACAATGGTGTCTTCAAGCCTCTTTTGTTTTCAGGAAGAAGCCAGTGAAATCGAACGTGAAAATCGTCTGTGAGACTTCATTTTGTTTATGGTAAGTATATGAGACTGAAATTTACAATCGTGTTTTCAAGACTCTTTCTGTTACCGGGAGGAAGCCCGTAAAATTGTACCTGAAAATATTCAGTTAGATTTTAATTTTTTACCAGGAAGCTTTCAAGACTGATATTCACATAGGTCACTTCAAGACTGTTTCTGTTTTTCGGGAGGAATCAGTGAAATTGAAACTGAAAATAGTCTGTGAGACTTTATATCGTTTTTGGGTAGTCTTTGAGACTGAAATTCACAATGGTTTTTTCAAGACTCTTTTCGTTTCTGGGATGAAGCCAGTGATAGAAATCTGGAAATAGTCTGTGAGATCTTATTTTGTTTCCCGGAAGCCTTTACCACTGATATTCACGATGTTCTCTTCAAGACTCTTTTTGTTTTCGGAAGGGAGCCTGTGAAATTGAACGTTGAAATAAATTATGAAAATTTATTTTGTTTTCAAAAAGCCTATAAATTGAAATTCACAATTGTCCCTTCAAGACCCTTTTTGTTTTGGGAGGAAGCCAGTGAAATTGAAACTGAAAATAGAGTCTGAGAACTTATTTTGTATCCAGGAAGCCTTTAAGAATGATATTCTCAATGGTCTTTTCAAAACACTTTTTAGTTTTGGGAACGAAGCCTGTGAAATCAAACCTGAAAATAGTTTGTGAGACTACATTGTTCACTGAGAGCCTTTAGGACTGAGGTTCACAATGATCTCTTCGAAACTTTTTTCGTTCCTGGGAGGGAACCCAAGAAATTGAACCAGAAAATAGTCTGTGAGACTTTATTCCGTTTATGGGAAGTGTATGAGACTTAAATTCACAAAAGTCTCTTCAAGATTCTTTTTGTTACCGGGAGGAAGCCCGTAAAATTGTACCTCAAAATATTCAGTTAGATTTTAATTTTTTTTCCCAGGAAGCTTTCAAGACTGATATTCACATAGGTCACCTCAACACTCTTTTTGTTTTCGGGAGGAAGCCAATTAAGTTGAAACTAAAAATAGTCTGTGAGACTTTATCTCGTTTTTGTGTAGTTTGAGAGACTGAAATTCACAATCGTGTCTTCAAAACTCTTTTCGTTTCCAGGGGGATGCCCATGAAATTGTACCTGAAAATATTCTGTGGGACTTTATTTCGTTTTGGGGAAGTTTATGAGATTGATATCCACAATGGTCTCTCCAAGACTCTTTTCGTTTCTGGGAGGAAACCAGTGAAATTGAACCTGAAAATAGTCTGTGAGACTTTATTTCGTTCCCAGGAAGCCTTTAAGACTAATACTTTCAATGGTTTATTCAAGACTCTTTTCGTGTCCGGGATGAAACCAGTGAAATTGAACCAGGATATAGTCCGTGAGACTTTAATTTGTTTCCATGTAGCTTTTAGCGATGAAATTCTGTATGGTCTCTCCGAGACACTTTTCGTTTTGGGGAGGAAGCCAGTAAAATCGAATTCAAAAATAGTCTGTGATACTTTATCTTGTTTCCAGGAAGCCTTTGACATCAATATTCACGATAGTGTTTTCAAGACTCTTTCTGTTTCCAGGAGGAAACCAGTGAAATTGAGCCTGGAAAAAGTCTTTGAGACTTTATTTTGTTTCTGGGAAGCCTTTAAGCCTGAAATTCACTATGGTCTCTTCGAGACTCTATTTGTTTTCGGGAGGAAAACAGTGAAATTGAACCTGAAAATAGTCTGTGAGACTTCATTTTGTTTCCAGGAAGCCTTGGAGACTGAAATTCACAATTGTTCCTTTGAAACTCTTTTTGTTTTTTTGAGGAAACCAGTGAAATTGAACCTGGAAAAAGTCTGTGAAACTTTATTTTCTATCCAGGAATCCTTTAGGAATGATAATCACAATGGTCTCTTCGAGTCTTTAAGAATGATATTCACAATAGTGTCTTCAAGACTCTTTTTGTTTCCTGGAGGAAACCAACGAAATTGAGCCTGAAAATAGTCTTTGAGACTTTATTTTGTTTCCACGAAGCCTTTAAGACCGAAATTCAGTATGGTCTCTTCGAGACTCCTTTTGTTTTCGGGAGGTAGCCAGTGGAATTCAACCTGAAATTAGTCTGTGAGTCACTATTTTGTTTCCAGAGAGCTTTGATGACTGATACTCACAATAGTCTCTTTAAGACTCTTCTTCGTTTCCGGGAGGAAGCCAGTGAAATTGAACCAGGATATAGTCTGTGAGACTTTATTTTGTTTCCATGTAGCTTTTAAGACTGAAATTCACAATGGTCTCTTCGAGACTCTTTTCGTTTTGGGGAGGAAGCCAGTGAAATTGTACTTGAAAATAGTCTTTGAGACTTTATTTTGTTTCCAAAAATCCTTTAAGAATGATATTCACAATAGTGTCTTCAAGACTCTTTTTGTTTCCGGGAGGAAACCAGTGAAATTGAGCCTGAAAATAGTCTTTGAGACTTCATTTTGTTTCCAGGAAGCCTTGGAGACTGAAATTCACAATTGTTCCTTTGAAACTCTTTTTGTTTTTTTGAGGAAACCAGTGAAATTGAACCTGGAAAAAGTCTGTGAAACTTTATTTTCTATCCAGGAATCCTTAAGAATGATAATCACAATGGTCTCTTCGAGTCTTTAAGAATGATATTCACAATAGTGTCTTCAAGACTCTTTTTGTTTCCTGGAGGAAACCAACGAAATTGAGCCTGAAAATAGTCTTTGAGACTTTATTTTGTTTCCACGAAGCCTTTAAGACCGAAATTCAGTATGGTCTCTTCGAGACTCCTTTTGTTTTCGGGAGGTAGCCAGTGGAATTCAACCTGAAATTAGTCTGTGAGTCACTATTTTGTTTTCAGAGAGCTTTGATGACTGATACTCACAATAGTCTCTTTAAGACTCTTTTTCGTTTCCGGGAGGAAGCCAGTGAAATTGAACCAGGATATAGTCTGTGAGACTTTATTTTGTTTCCATGTAGCTTTTAAGACTGAAATTCACAATGGTCTCTTCGAGACTCTTTTCGTTTTGGGGAGGAAGCCAGTGAAATTGTACTTGAAAATAGTCTTTGAGACTTTATTTTGTTTCCAAAAATCCTTTAAGAATGATATTCACAATAGTGTCTTCAAGACTCTTTTTGTTTCCGGGAGGAAACCAGTGAAATTGAGCCTGAAAATAGTCTTTGAGACTTCATTTTGTTTCCAGGAAGCCTTTGAGACTGAAATTCACAATTGTTCCTTCGAAACTCTATTTGTTTTTTTGAGGAAGCCAGTGAAGTTGAACCTGGAAATAGTCTGTGAGACTTTATTTTCTTTCCAGGGAGCCTTTAGGAATGATATTCACAATGGTCTCTTCAATACTGATTTTTGTTTCCGGGAGGAAGCCAGTGGAATTTAACCTGAAATTAGTCTTTGAGACATTATTTTGTTTCCAAAGAGTTTTTATGACTGATATTCACAATAGTCTCTTCAAGAATCTTTTCATTTTCGGGAGGAAAACAGTGAAATTGAACCAGGAAATAATCTGTGAGACTGAAATTCACTATGGTCTCTGCGTGACTCTTTTCGTTTTGGGGAGGAAGCCAGTGAAATTGTACTTGAAAATAGTCTTTGAGACTTTATTTTGTTTCCAGGAAGCCTTTAAGAATGATATTCACAATAGTGTCTTCAAGACTCTTTTTGTTTCCGGGAGGAAACCAGTGAAATTGAGCCTGAAAATAGTCTTTGATATTTTTTTCGTTTCCAGGAAGCCTTTGAGACTGAAATTCACAATTGTCCCTTCGAAACTCTTCTTGTTTTTTTGAGGAAGCCAGTGAAATTGAACCTGGAAATAGTCTGTGAGACTTTATTTCCTTTCAAGGAAGCCTTTAGAAATGATATTCACAATGGTCTCTTCAATAATGTTTTTGTTTCCGGGAGGAAGCCAGTTGAATTTAACCCGAAATTAGTCTGTGAGACATTATCTTGTTTCCAGGAAGCCTTTAAGAATGATATTCATAATAGTGTCTTCAAGACTCTTTTTGTTTCCGGGAGGAAATCAGTGAAATTGAGCCTGAAAATAGTCTTTGAGACTTTATTTTGTTTCCACAAAGCCTTTAAGACTGAAATTCACTATGGTCTCTTCGAGACTCTCTTTGTTTTCGGGAGGTAGCCAGTGGAATTTAACCTGAAAATAGTCAGTGAGTCACTATTTTGTTTCCAGAGAGCTTTTATGACTGATACTCTCAATAGTCTGTTTAAGACTCTTTTTCGTTTCCGGGAGGAAGCCAGTGAAATTGAACCAGGATATAGTCTGTGAGACTTCATTTTGTTTCCATGTAGCTTTTAAGACTGAAATTCACTATGGTCTCTTCGAGACTCTTTTCGTTTTGGGGAGGAAGCCAGTAAAATCGAATTTAAAAATAGTCTTTGATACTTTATTTTGTTTCCAGGAAGCCTTCAACATTGATATTCACAATAGTGTTTTCAAGACTCTTTTTGTTCCCGGGAGGAAACCAGTGAAATTGAGCCTGAAAATCGTCTTTGAGACTTTATTTTGTTTCCATGAAGCCTTTAAGACTGAAATTCACTATGATCTCTTTGAGACTCTTTTTGTTTTCGGGAGGTAAACAGTGAAATTGAACCTGAAAATAGTCCATGAGACTTTTTTCTGTTTCCAGGAATCCTTTAAGAATGATATTCACAATAGTCCTGGAGGATACCAGTGAAATTGAACCTGAAATCGTCAGGTCCAATCTGACAGGCTTCACAAATCATTATCCACATTCAAAGACATAAAAACGAGATGTATCCGATTGACGATTCCATTTTCATCACAACATCGACACGCTCAAAAGAACAAACATCCGAATTTCCAAAAAAAGTCAACATTCATAATTTTGAGAAAAATCTAAAGCAACTCAATGCCTAAATCCTGGTGGCAAAGATAAACAATGATACTATTCACCGCTAGCATACATATGATCTCTGAAATCACCACATATATATTAGCGGCAACGGCCAATACTACACTTAATATCAATGCAATCACAACTAAAAATGCCAAGGCAATGAGTAGAAGGCGATGCTTCTGCTTCATCCTCTGTTTCACTGCAGAAGCATTGCCAGGCAATCTTGTTCGAGGAAGATGACCCCTATTAGCTGCCCCTATGGTTGGTGTTGAGGCATCCTCAATCCTGGATGGTAGTTGAGCGAAGTGCACCCGGTGAGACGGAGCCTCTACCATCGGTAGGACAGTAGCAACGGATGTTGAGGCTCCCTCTACGCCTGGCAACGGTCTCTCCATATCCAGCGTGCACATTGGAGGACTCATAGCGATCGGTGGGTCCTCACCCACCTCTATGATAAAGGGGGTAATTGCCACTTCGACGCTTTCTGATGGTGCAGATGGTTCAGTTGGCTGGCTTGTTTTGTTGCTCATTTTGGGCCGTTTGTCTTGTTATGAAATATGCAATTAATTTATGTCAAGCTATTTGATAGTTTTTAAGTGAGAAAAACTTGGATCAATGAAATTTTAACAGTAAATTAAAGAAATGTTTGTAGTTTTGTTGATAAAACAAGACTTGCGTAAAGTTTTCTTCCGATACGGCAGAATATTAAGATGGCGTTCGGTTGTCATGGTGATAACGTTCACTGATCGTATGGAAATAAGCTTGACCATATTTGGAAACGTTTTCATGGATTATATTTCATAGCTACGTATATATTCATTATTCTTTATTAAATAAAATGTCTGTAAGTGCTTATCAATATCTGAAATACATTATATAAATATTTATATGTATGTATATATATATGTATATATATATGTATGTATATATATATATATATATATATATATATATATGTATATATATATATTTAATACCATCATCATTCCATGTACTCCAAGATGAACCCTTAATGATCTCTCTCTATCTCTCCCTCCTTCTCTCTCTCTCTTTCTCTCTCTCTCTCTCTCTCTCTCTCCTTCTCTCTCTCTCTCCGTTGAATCGCTTTACAACTCCCACAGGTATCTAATTTGTTTATATATATATATATATATATATATATATATATATATATATATATATATATATACACACATATATATATATATATTTATATATATATATATATATATATATATATATATATATATATATATATATATATATATATATATATATATATATATATATATATATATATATATATATATATATATATATATATATATCAGTAATTACCAAGACCTGCGGATTAACATCACGAAGCCATTGGATGATATTATAATCAAGCAGGCTAAGTGAAAACTCAAACAACGACAAGTTTCATCTGACTCTAAAGAAACAAGACCCAACATTCAAGAGATCTGATTCATTGAAGTGAAAAACTTCAAATATGAATACCTAAAGCGTACTGTACTCTACTGACAGCGCAGACTAACAGTGGAGATTTTACTATCCCAAATTCCTGAGGATTGTTGTTGTGGTTGTTGTGGTACAAAAACAAAGTCAACCCCAAACTTGGACGGGAGTTCGGCTAGATTGATAAAACTCACAAAAACAAATACAACATCAATTTATTTTATTCATTCGTTTATCATTTGACAGAAAATATTTTTTTTGTTTAATCTGCGTTGACTTAGAAATTGCACTACTACAATGCGAACTGTTCAGTGTTGATTCAATATGTTTATGTTTGGAAATATGGATATTGATAATAAACAATATTTCTAGGGAGGCTATAACCAGTTGTAAAAGGTAAAGAATTCAGTGGTCGACCACCCATGAGTAAGGATTTCGAGCACATTCTGAGACTCAGAGAATTCGGCTGGGAAGTCCAACAGTGGTAATCATGAGAGGGTCGCTGGAAATATGTTATGGCTTCAAATATGTCGCATTTTCGTTGAATAAATATGTTTTTTATTTCACACAGTCCTTCATGTTATTATCAAAGAAATAATTTCATAAACAATTAAAAAATCAGTTGATGCAAATAAATCTGTTTTTTGTTGTTTAATGTGTCGCATTTTGGTTAAATAGATATATACATATATATATATCATAAATAAATATATTTTGAAAGAAAAAAAAACACATTTTTATTCATTCTGAACTTTCCAATATTTTTCACAATTTCTTACACAACGATGCATTTTTTTTTCTATTCATTCTGATGAAGATCAATGAGGCCTAACTGGTGACTGAAGGCCTGAAATTGGATTCCCTGTGATAGAAGCGTACGTTCGGCTGTATGGTGTGTCTGTGTGTCGGATGGGGGTCGGGACTCATCGTTAAGTGATCAAACACCGACTTATCTTTGATCTCTTGTACGGAAGGTGTTGGGGGTGAAAGGACAAGATAACTTTGGATCGGGGTCGAACTCCAGGGAAAAAGCCTAAAAGTGCATCTCATCTATTCTTTATTATTATAAAAATGTGGAAGGGGAGATTCATAGTTGAAATTTGTCGAAATATTCACTTCTAAATCATTGTACGATGTTTATTAAGCATTGAGTATTGTAGATTAGTTTAGTAGTTCAATATCTAATAATAATAATGATAATGAACTGTCATTGGGAAGTGGTTTTTTAATAAAATAATAGTTTCATTTATCCAAATCATACTTTTGAAATATTATTCTGATAAAGTAAATATTAACGATAGTTCTCTTTTAAAAGTCCCAATAAAGTAATGATTAAAAAAAGAAAAGAATCGATAATGGTATCATCATTATCTTTCTGAATATGTCTGGTTCGTCTCTCCATGTTGTATTGTGCCGGACTCCCTCGGTAGCGCATGTTTCCTCTGGTGATCCCTAATGTGGATCATAATGTGTGTTTGATGTGTACCATTGCTGCAACATATCCTGCCCATTGCTATTTTTGTTTGTATTAGAATATCAATAGTTGATAATATTCGCTCTGGAGCTAACAAGGCTCCGTTTATACCTTTTCAGGCTTGCTTTTTTACACATGGAAAATTCAATTATATATCATTTCTACGTTAGGAACAATTGTTAAAAACCTTGTAAATATTCATCTTCAAAGTTAAATAGGCTCCGTGTATAATTTCCATCGAACCTCTTAGCAACAAATGGCTTCTTCTACGTAGCCACACACTTACCATTAGGCTAAACAGCCCGCTGGTTAGGCAAAGGCTAAATAACTGCTTTCAAACCGAATTCTTATCTGGTTTCTATTTTTGATTTTTCATTTCACTCATTATTCGTTCCTCTTTCGGACGTTCTAACGGCAATGAACTTGGAAATCAATTGGAAACAACTTGTTTTTTCCCTTATTAATAATCTCATTCCACACCAAACTCGTCTCTATAACGTGGCTGCTTTTCAAAAGAATCTCTTGTTTTTCTCGTTATGTTAAACGCTTAGGATTTGAAAGGTTCAAATAGCTTGTAAGGGAGATAAGCGATCAAGAGTATTTCCGAGGTACCCTTGTTGACGACAACTTTTTCTCTACACTTTCACTATCTTTCATCCACGTCTCGATATTTGTTGGGCTGTTTGGATATTTTGATAATTCAAAAACCTTTCTAGCTATTATCAATATGTCAGTGAATATTTAGATATTCATCTAAAGATATCTTTGCTGTTGGGTTTTTTTAAAAACTTTTATATTATTACTGCATTCAAGAAAGTTGTTAAAGACCTTTAAAAGAGTGGGTCTGAAGTGAAAAAGCTCTATTCATACCCTTTTAGGCTTGCTTAGGGACAATAAAATCGGCTAAGTTTAATGAAAGAAATTCTTCTCTTCTCTAAGATAATTTCTCTTGCAGTCTTAGCATAGAGTTACTTTATTTGATAAATGGGCGTTAAAATAGTATATACCTGAAAAGCTATGAAATACCCAGATAAAATTTTCAGCTATAGATAAGGAATTAGAGTTAGCAACACCGGTCACTGAATTCTGTCTGCACGGCCAGTTTGTGTGCAAATTTTAGTGTCAACTCCCCCACCCCCAGAGCGCATAAGGGCAACGGCTGCTCGCTGGGACTGCGAATGGGGACACATTTGGCCATTTCCAGTGTCATTTTAACAATTTAACGTGGATGATTTAACAAATGATGATGATGATGATGGTGGTGAAGAAGAAGAAAGAAAAGAAGAAGAAGGAAAAGAAGAAGAAGAAGGAGAGGAAGAAAAAAATGGAGAAGAAGAAGAAGGAAACAATTTTACTAATTTGGTAATTTCCAATATTTTTGCACCATATCTTTCAGAACTTAGATTTTTCATTCATTTTTATTATTGTTTTAAGGTCACCACGGCCTTGAGAAAGCCCGAAATGGGATTCCCTGTCGTAGAAGCGTAAACTCAGCCTGACGGTGTATGTTGGCTGGGGTCGTGGTTCATCATTGACTGATGAAACACTGACTTATCTTTGAACTCTTGTAGGAAACAAAACAATTTTGAATCGGAGTCAAACTCCAGGGAAAAGGCTAAACGCAGATCTCATCCATTATTCCCTTTTATTCTTACATTTGGAGGTAGGGGGGAAGATTCAAAGTTGAATTTTGTTTTCGAAGTATACGCTTCTAAATCATCGTACGATGATTATAAAGGATTGTTAAAAAAAAAGAAAGAAAATTGCTTGTGAATTTTATTTGAGTATTGTAAGATAGTTTAGTAATTCAATATCTAATAAATACCAAAGAGTCATTGGGAAGTGATTTTTGATGAAATGATATATTCATTTCTCTTATTGTCCGTGGTTGGATGAAAACATTACTCCCAGGATTCGCTACTCCTGTCTATCATTGGTGTGGCGAAGTCAATAGTTTCTGAATTTCTCTAGTTCGTCACTTCATCTTCTATTCTGCCAGCCTCCTTCGGTTGTGTATGTGATCTCTGGAGATCCATGGGGCAAATCGTGATGTCCATCGGGAGTGTGCCATTCTTGCAACATGACAAGCCCATTGCCATTTAGATTTCCACTGAAAATTTCTGAAGAAACTTTAAAAACATTGGTTTCCAAGCTGAAGAGCTCTGTTTAGACCACTTTAGGCCTGGCTCAATTCTGCCAAGAGGTGTCAGAAAAGTTACAGCGGGGATAATTAGCTTGTGGCGGCCAAGTGTTCGTAACGACGTTGATTTTTGATCCTTCGATGTCGGCTCCTCTAATCATTGCAAAGCAGAATTCACCAAGCGTTGGATTGTTCACCCACTGACAGGAACATGAGTTAGCTTTACGCTTTTGTGAGACAGGTTAGTTTTATCCCTGTGATCAACACTAGGTTTAATTTCCCTGGCTTTCAATTTCACTCCCAGAAACGAAAGAAGTCTCCGAGAAACCATTGTGAATATCAGTCTTAAAGGCTTCCTGGAAACAGAATAAAATCTCACAGATTTTTTTCAGGTTCAATTTCACTGGCTTCCTCCCGAAAACGAAAAGAATCTCGGAGAGACCATTGTGAATATCAGTCTTAAAGGCTTCCTGGAAACGAAATAAAGTCTCACAGACTATTTTCAGGTTCTATTTCACTTGCTTCCTCCCGGAAATGAAAAGAGTCTTGAAGAGACCATCGTGAATATCAGTGTCACAGGTTCCCCAAAACGAAATAATTCGTTCAATTCCATTGGCTTCCCCCCCCAAGACAGAAAAGTTAATGAGGAGACCATTGTCAGTTTTAATCTGACAGGCTTCCTGAAAACGCAATAAACTCCCACTGAATATTGCCAGGTTCAATACGGCAGGCTTCTCGAAAACATGATCCTAATTTCAAAAGCAAAAAAACGAGACGTATATAATAGACATCATTGACAATTCCATTTTTATCACAACATTGACACGCTCAAAAAAACAAACATCCGTATTTTCAAGTCAAGATTCACAATTTTCAGAAAAAAACTCAAGCACTCCCATGGTTCAATATTGGAGTGAAAGATAAGCCAACACACCAATACATAGCTATCATACTTATAATGCCACTAATCAGGGCATATGGAGTAGCTGCAATGGCCAAAGTTATAGTGAATGCAAATGTAATGGCAAACACCAACGCCAAGAAAAGTTGAAGATTGAACACCTTTCGTTTCATCCTACAATTTTTGTCCACTGCTGAAACATTGCCAGGTAATATTGGTCCAGGAAGATGAACCTGATCAGCTTCCGCTATGGTAGGTGTTGAGGCTTCCTCAATCCTGGGTGATTGTTGACCGATGTTCACCAGATGAGACAGTACCAACGGATGTTGAGGCTCCCTCTACGCCTGGGAACGGTCTCTCAATATCCAGCGTACACGTTAGAGGATTCATAACGATCGGTGGGTCCTTACCCACCTCTATGATGAAGAGGGTAATGGCCACTTCGACTGTTTTTGATGCTGCAGATGGTTCAGTTGGCTGGCTTGTTTTGTTGCCCACGTTGGACCGTTTTTCTTGATATGATATTTTCAATTGATTTTTGTTAACTGCTATTGAATTTGTTTTGAAAAGACAAAAACTGGGTTCAATGAAATCTTAACAGTAAACGAAAGAAATCTTTATAGTATTGTTGATAAAACAAGAATTTTAAACAGTTTTCTTCCGATACGGCAGAATATTAAGATGACGTTCGGTTGTCATGGTGATAATGTTCACTGATCGTATGGAAATAAGCTTGACCATATTTGGAAACGTTTTCATGGATTATATCTATATTTCATAGCTAAGTATATATTCATCATTTTTTTATTGAATAAAATGTCTGTAAGTGCTTATCAATATCTGAAATACGACACAAAAAAACAAATAAAAAAAGCAACTGGAATACCCAGAGATGAAACCCTTATACTGTCCCACAATAACAAACCTAACCGCATACCCCTTATAACAACCTTCAACAACACACTCCCACCCTTAGCACACATCATCAATAATAGATGGAACATTCTCACGATCAAAATAGATAAAAAAAAACATTCACAGACCCATGTGATATCTCCTACCGCAGACCCCAAAACATCAGAGACATGATCAGTAGCAATAATATCGTTAACAATAAAGTCGTACACAAAAATACACCTAGAAAAATTAAATTTTGCACACCCTGCAACATAAAAAACAGTCTATGTTGCAACCACCTCAAGTACACCAACACATTCACAAGCACCACCACAAAAGAGAGTTACCACATATATCACAATAGCAACTGCTGCAGTAAGAACATTATATACCTTCTAGAGTGCAATAGATGTAAGTTACAGTACATAGGCAAGTCCGAGTGGCAATTTAATATTAGACTCAACAATTATAGACATAGGATAGAGTCAAAAAATAATCGTAGCCCACTTCCCGTAGAACTACACTTTTGCACACCTGACCACAATTTTGCCACTGACGCTAGCTTCACCATCATAGAAAAAATAGAAAAAACTACTCCAATTGATATAACTAAAGTTCTAGAAAAACACGAAGACATGTGGATCAACAAACTTAAAACCCTATATCCTAATGGATTAAACACTAAACTGAACAACCCTCACCACATAGAACCCTAATATACACAACTCCTATCATTAATATCCTCACACCCACATCTAAGACACATTCAATAATGGAAGCTTCAAAGTCACCTAGACCCATAGGAAAAACTTTACCTTAGCCTGTTATAACCCCCGTCCAAATCATAGCCAAAACATTTTCAGGAACTTTTAAGGTTGATACCTATGTACCTCCTTGACCTAACCACCCCTCCTTCTACACTACCCCAAACATATCAAAAAATCTAACTCCACATCACTACCCCCTACTTTGACACACTCTGCCCTCCCCAAGACCAACTGCTGCTACTTTACCAAAGTCCTGATACCTGCTGGTCATTCTTCCATTCAGCAGGAGGCTTCTAGTAGCCCTGACAACAAAACTTACCCACAATGTATAGCCCCTGGCAGTGGACTCTGGTTCCACATGGTACATTTTAATACACACTCACACAGCACACACCACTGATGATGGAAAGAATCCCGAAACATGTATGGACTATTGACTTATAAGGATTAATAAACCTTACCACCAGAAACTTCACTTCCGAGTCCGTTTCACTCTCTAAAGTACACATTATATATATATATATATATATATATATATATATATATATATATATATATATATATATATATATCTTTACAGAGAATAGATATCAATTATTGATATAAAAAATACATACATCAATCGCAGATATTACTATATTATACAAATATCTATGGTAGATATCGTAAATTAATAAACATATCAATTATAGGTATTACAAAATAATACTTATATTAATTACAGATTTTACAAAATAATCAACATATTAATCACAGGTATGACAAAAAAATATATATATATATCAACCGCCGTTATTACAAGAAAATGCAGATACCCATCACAGATATTAGAAAATAATACATATATCACTTTCTGATATCACAAAAAAATCGCATATTATTTACAGATATTACCAAATAATACATATATCTTTTACAAGTATTACAAAATTACATATATATCGAATACAGATGTTTCAAAAAATACATATATCAATTAGATTACAATTAATATACATATATATATATATATATATATATATATATATATATATATATATATATATATATATATATATATATATATATATATATATATATATATCAATTATGTATATTACAAAATAATCCATACATCAAATATTGATATTACAAAATAATACATTAATTCCAGATATTACTATATAAAACTTATATCAATCATAGATATTTTAAAATGATACAAATATCAATTACAAGTATCAAAAATGATATATATAAATTACAGATATTACACAAAATACATATATTAACTTTAGGTATTACAAAATGATATATATATATATATCATTTATGAGTATTGAAAAAAATGCATATATTAAGTACAGATTTTACAAAATAATACAAATATCAATTACAGATATGACAAAAACACACATATTAATTACAGGTTTTACAAAAAATATTTTTATCAATTATAGATGTTACAAAAAATATATGTATGAATTAGAGTTATAACAAAATAATACAGATATCAACAACAGATATAATAAAATAATACATACATCAATTAAAGATGTTAAAAAACAATACATATATCAATTATATATATTGCAAAATAATACATATATCAATTACAGTTATTACTGAATAATAATTATAACAATTATAGATATTATGAAATAATTCATATATTTTTTTACAGATATTACAAAATATTACTTCAAATGATGAATTAAACAGATCCACAATTCACTTTAACTTGAAATGAAGCAGATGTAAATTGATGATCAAAAAAACTGTAAAAATTCAAAAACTGGGGCCAACAAAGCCGTCCAACTTAAGATCCAGATTTGAAGGATATTGACGATGGTCGAAAGATTAAAAAACGATAAATACGACATGAATTTCTGAATATTTACAAATTCCTTCGAATTGGCTATTAGGGAAAACATCCAAAAATTTGAGGAGCTTACAAGGTCTTACCGACAAAAAATATCAAAACTGTTTACTGAACCCTGTAAAAAAGAAGAATTGCTGTCTAAATACATATATATATATATATATATATATCATTGTGGATGACACAATAATCATATATATATATATATATATATATATATATATATATATATATATATATATATATATATATGTGTGTATGTATGTATATATATATATATCGTACACTGATAACAAAGTTTAAGGGAAACAAAGAAAAAATCTCTTGATGATTACATAAATTGCATTGAAAGATATTGGGAAATGGGTGACTGAAGTGATACAAAAATGTATTGTAAAAGTTTTCTAACTATATATATATATATATATATATATATATATATATATATATATATATATATATATATATATATATATATATATATATATATATATATATATATATATCCCACTTAAGGTTATCAGTCCTACAATCTAAAAGGTTATAGAAACAAAAAGCTACATTCCAAACATTTCATTCAGAAACAGACATTTTTATAAAATAGGGTGTTTTACACTTGATCAAAATTAAAAGACCAGGGTCATAAATTGTTAGATCTAGGATAATTCTAATGTTTTGAGTCCAGTTAGAGATTAGCAATCACTGCCTAAAGGTGTCACTCAGCCTGAAGCAACCAAACTTACTGGAGTTCAGCGTACTCGAACTCTGGATTTCCAGAAGCAAAGTTTGTCGCAACGAGCGATCGCAGCTAAAGTAAATCGTAGTAAAACTGTGATTTGCAATTTTCTAAAGGACAGTGAGAATTATGGGAAATCAAAATCCACCGGTAAGCCCCCCCCCCAAACCTCCCTTGTATCAAGTAAGAGAATAAGACGGGTTGTTGGGAAAGACAGGGGACTTTCTTTTAGTCAAATTAAGGCGGTCACAGATGCTGATTGAAGTCTAGTAACCATCAGACGACACTTACGACGAAAAGGAATGGTAAATAAAAACTGTAAACAAATTCCTAGGCTGCTTCCACGTCACAAGGTGGACCGTTCAAGGTTTGGTCGTGAATACCAAACATGGCACGTTGAGAAGTGGAAGAAAGTCCTGTTTTCTGATGAGAAAAAATTCAATCTAGATGGTCCTGATGGCTTCCAACGATATTTGCATCACAAAAACATGCCTCCTCAAAGTTTCTCTACACATCGTAGTGGTGGAGGGTCCCTAATGGTATGGGGTGCCTTTACTTACAGAGGGACGATGGAGCTCCAGGTGGTGCAAGGTCGTCAGACAGTGGTTGGTTATGTTAGCATGTTACAAAAAGTATCAGAGGGTCATCTTTTGTGTGGGGATGAATGGTTATACCAACTGGGTTAGGCTGCAATCCACTCTTCACAATGGACCTTGACCTTTCTACAAGAAAATGGGATCCATCTCTTGAGACACCATGCATACTCACCGAACATGAACCCAATTGAAAATGTTTGGGGATGGATGGCAAGAGATGTTTATTGAAATGGAAAACAATATTTAACAAAAAATGAAATTCGTGAAGCCATCTTCAGAAGCTGGAGCAACATCCTCCGCATTTTAAAGGAAACGCTAATTCCTAGCATGCATGAAAGAATTTTTGAAGTCATCAAAACCAGGTAGAACTCATTTTTAATTTGATTGTTGAATGTTTTCGTACATTCTTCGTACAATTTCGTAGAATTTTTGTCTCTGGTCTTATAATTTTGATCAAGTGTAAAACGTCTTATTTTATAAAAATGTCAATATCTGAATAAAATGTTTTGAATGTAGCTTTTTATTTCCATAACCTTTTAGATTGTTGGATTGATAACCCTAATTGGGAAAAGTTTAAAATCTATCATTAAGAAAAGTTTCTTTTAAAAAATTTTCAAGTGGTCTAGAATTTTTGATCAGAAGTGTAAATATATATATATATATATATATATATATATATATATATATATATATGTATATATATATATATATCGATAGATCATTACTCTCTTTTCAGGACTTATTGGCACGAAATTGATATCAATCGATTCCGATTGACTATAATTTATATTGATATCGGTTTTGTTGTTGATTTGTTAATTTTAAGCCACGCCTAACCATTTTTTAAAATCATTTCCGTGGGTTTACCCAACATTTCAGCCTAATTTTAGCCAAATCAATCAGGAATTGGAAATTTTACCCATTTTGAACCAAAAACATGTTTGTTTTTTTTTCATCATGAAACGTAAACAAACAATCAAATCATACGTAACTCACTATACTTAAGAGTCAATATGTCCCCACATTCATACGAAGTTTTATTAAAGTATGATAAATCAAATAAAAACATAAACAAACAATCGGACTGGCCATAATAAACCATTTTATGATTCTGGAATTTTCTCCAAGATTCTAACCTGATTTCAGCAAAATCGACCAAGGTTCGGAAATGTTTCCTAATTAGAAACAAAATCCTGTTTCATTTAACCCCAAGCATATTTTGTTTATAAAACGTAAACAAAAAATAGGATCGCCCATAATTCACCTTACCAAAGTTTTCATACATCCCCAAACTTCATGCAAAATTTCATTGGAATATGTATTCAAAATAAAGAACTTATTCAATTTTAATTGCACATAAAATATAAACAAACAACCAGGTCTACTTTATAACCAAATTTCAGAAAAAAAAAAGGTCAAGAAAGTTGAAAAACAGATGAACAGCTAGATCTATGGCCACCAAATAATCTGTGGTTTTTGATCAGATTCAAGTGTAAGATTTTATCAAATCAAATATTGAACATTTCCCTTTCAAATGAAAAAATCACATTTCAGTCGTTGTACAAGTAGAATTTACGATCAATTATTGAACGTTTGATAAATCTGATTCTTTAAGATCATTGAAAGTTTTTTTTTATTTTCGCTTTTCTTAAGCTTTTATCTATTCGTTTTTATTGATCTAATGTTGTTTTTTCTGCAAAATAGATGAACAGCTATATGTATGGCCGACAAATTATCCGTGGTTACTGATCGGACTCCAGGGTAAGATTTTATCAAGTTAGATATTGAAAATCCCCCCCTTTCAAATAAGGTTGGGGGGGTCTATTCTGTGCCCAGTAGCATTCACGCTCTGCTAAAATGTGATTATTTTAATACCTTTATAATACACATCACAGGAGATAAACAAACAGGTCCCAATCTCTCTACAGAATACATTTTAAGTCTTTGCAAAATTAAAATCGTCATTTTCTTTGGAGTCTGCATTTGCCCTCAACTAAACAAGTCTATCTGTATTTTTTTTCTTTTCTTTTATCTGGGATTCTACACAAGCAATAATATTTTAACATGTGGAATCATTTAAATATATGAGAACTAGTCTGCTAAAGAATCCTTTTTCTTGTTCTTTCTTTATCAAAAAAAAAAACTTTCTCAAAAACTATAAGAGTTAGATTTATAAAATAAAACTGTGTATGTTTTGAATCAGCGTCATATGAGGAACAGTTTTTTCATCCTGTATTTGAACCTACTCACACGTAAGAGAGGGTTCAATGCATTAGGAAAACTTTTTTGGCAGTAATTCTTAGTGCCTAAGTCTTGGCCGTGCAATAGCCGAGCATTTAGATCCTAGGAAAATAGAATTGGCGGACCTGTTTCAAACTCCGTCGTAAAAATCTTCTTTCGCTCAATTTTTATAGACGTTCAAATCGGTTGCCCTTCAAACCTCACAGAAATTTGCTAGTTTCAATTTTTTTTTAAAATTCAGGTTTCAGGGAGCATATCCGAAATCAGCAAATACAATTTATCTTCAACACACATTTTTCAGTCGAATCTATTTACAAATGAAGGGGTCAATACTTTTGAAAAGAAAAATGTCTTTCAGCTGCATTTCTTAGTTTGGAAGTGGATGTTGGTTCAATAAACGAGTTGTTGTAGCCTCAGAATGTGCGTTACAATTCTCTACGATTACTAATCCATCATCCCGGTACAATCCTATATTCATAGAGTCTATTTTGCAGGTAAGATGATACAAAATGTACAAACCTCTAAGGTCCGACATCTCAGCTGAATCGAGGCTGCCCATGGAGACATCGAATCCACAGACGTTGGTTTTTTTCGTCCATTGTTCTTGATTGTGGAACAGTGCCTTACGTCTGCAGAGTGTAATTATTTCCATGCCCCTGTCACTTATGTTGGTATAGGTTTTAGCAAATTCCATGGCCTCCTCGAATATGCCTTTGGATATGGATGGGTAAAATCCATGATGTCGAACTGTATGAAGCTGCACATTTTTTAGTTTCCTATATCATCAAACCAAGCGATGGCATCATTGGTTCCTAACCACTGGTTAAACTTACTAATTCTACATATCTGTGTTTTTGTCGGATTAATGAGCCTAGTTGTAGGTTTATAATTAAAATCGTGTTTATGATCTTTCATGAGAATGTAAACATCCTTGTTTTGTAATTTACCTACTCTGTTACTTATGTTTAATCTATCCGTTATTCTTTTGCTTTCTATATCTATACTAGTTTCTAGGTTATTAGTTTGTAAGTCTAATTTTATGTAGTTTGGGGTATTGTTGTTGGTGAAGTGTTTATTGTAAGTTTGGAGATTCATCCCGTATATGTCGTTACTTTTGTCCCCTTTTATGAATATTTTGTTGGATTTTTTGTACATGTTGTATTTCTTGTATTGATTTTTTCTGGTGTGGGTTGATGTATTTTCTGAATTTGATGTTGGTGATGGTTGTGAGTAGGTCTTTTTCGAAATTAACAAGAAGTTTGTTGTAGGGTGGGCTTTTTCTGGGTTTTAAAGCCGTGGTATTCTTTGTTATCATTTTGTGTCTTGGGTTGGTTGGTGAAAAGAAAAGGTTTTCCACCTTATGCGTCCGATAAGCTCTTCGGTCTTCTCCAGCAACCTTATTTGGAAGTTTGTTTTCAAGTTGATTTAAAGTAGAGCTACTTGACTTTCATAGTATAAAGCTGAATGTATCGAGCACTCTATGAAATAAATCCATCACATATCAAACGTTGCTTTATATTATTAATTCATTATTATATTATGCTATACTGCTAGCAGGATCTGTACCATATATATATATCATTCTGGTGGAGGGGGGATTTATGTGTAAATAAATATACCGCTTAAATTCAGACTTACTGACCGTCCACTTCCGTAGCTCAGGGGTAGGATATCGGTCTCTAGATCTGAAGCGAAGGTTTCAGTCCTGCTTTGCGGTTCTGGATGGGTTAATGGAAAGTCTATAGCCACGCTGAAGAGATGTAATACATCAAAACAGCTGTCTCTGGATGACACAATTATATATATATATATATATATATATATATATATATATATATATATATATATATCGTACAATAATAACAAGGTAGGAGGGAAACAAAGAAAAAAATCACTTTTGAAAATTACGTAAATAGCATTGACAGATATTGGGAAATGGGTAACTGAAGTTTAAAGCTGTAAAGCTTTTTAGAATATATGTATACACAACGTTTGTTCACGATGTTATGTATGACTGAACTTGACCATTTGCATAAAAAATGCATCAAGCTGTGTTGGTTACTTTTTGAGGTATATTTACCAGGGTGAACGTGTGCATAGTGCGCTTGAACAAAGAAGAATCTCGAATATCAACGTCTCAGACGGAAATTCTTTTTCAAACTAGGTATGTGTGTGTGTGTGTGTGTGTATATATATATATATATATATATAGAGAGAGAGAGAGAGAGATAGATATATAGTCTAGGAAGCTTTGCAGCTTTAAACACGAAATATCAAGCTAACTTAACTAAGGTGTAGATACATTTTAAAAATGAAGCAGAATATTCTTGATATTTACAAAGTTTAGCTGCGTTTCACATAAAGCCACGGTAGTGGTAACTAAACAGCCCGCTGATAAGGCAAAAGCTGCATAACACAATGGTAAGTGCATTGGTACGTTGAAGCTGCTACATAACGGTAGCAGGTTCGATTCCTGCAGCAACCCCATTTGCTTTAATTGTTTATCAAATTTACATCGTCTAAATTAAATGATATATTAACCGTGTAACAACAGGAGATCATCTCGGATAAGTTTCTATACAATAAAACGCAATTTGTATTTCATTCTATCGAACCAAAATGTCCACTTCCTAATATATATATGTACATATATGTGTGTGTGTATAAATTAACAGCTAAGAACGTGTAACAGTATTTTCTTATATGTAATGTTATGAATTAAGAAAGAATTCGTGCCGGCCCAATGTATCAGCGTTGTTTTAAGAAACTTGAAACATATCAAATATTTTTATATGAAATTGACAAAAAAGTATTAATGCAGTGGTACAATATAGCTATTTATGGTAAACTAAACTTTCTTGAATAAAGATTGTTCAATTTTGCCACTTCATTAATATTTTTTTGCTATTCTATGTTATAATATCCTAGTTCAGAATTTCTTAGATTTTAAAAAACATCAACACATTGCGCATGAATGCCCTTTCTTTTTTACTGGTCCTGTTTTCTTTAATATTAATGTATACATTTGATGTCCTCGAACATAAGTACTTTTGTTCGAAAAGAAATGAAGCAAATCCCGGATGGATTCGAACCACCAATCTCTTTACCACCAAGTGAACACACTAATCAACAGCATAACAGAGACATGATTCATTTTGGAAGAAAAATCATTGTGTCTTACTTTCGAAATCTTTTTCATTTCCAACACTTGTTATGCGTTGAAAATTGGAGAAATTTTTGCCTACACTTTAGGTGTACAATGCATAATATCAAATTTGAAGGAAAAAAATCCCTACAAATTTATATCTAGTGTGTTTCAGGGAAATTTCCATCATAATTGGAAAAGGTTTGTCACAATAAAAGTCTCAACAAGAAAGCATGGATTCTATTAGAATTGGTTGAGTTATACAAAGGTTATTGAAAAATTCGAGCCTTTGATTTGTGTAAAAACTAAACTTACCCGTATTAAATGAAATGAAATGTTATGATGAAGATATATAATGAATTTCTACCAGGTTAAATCATTAACCTCTCCCAATTTATTAAACTTGGCCCAGTTTGGCACAACTAAAATCAACGTTTCAATACGTTTTGAAAGAGTTTTACAAAGTCTTTGTAGGTGAGCAAACAAAGATTGTTTGTGTAAAACAAAAATGTGTGTACCATCATCATCATCATCATCAGCAGCAGCAGCAGCCACAACCTTAAGTCGTCCTTTGCTGGACAAACAGCTTTCCCAACTTTCGGTAGACCTTCTATCGTGGAGCCAATATTATCCGAACTTGTCTAGTTTGTCATGCAATTGTGTGTTTTTTTTTGGGGGGGGGGAGCTACACTTCTGCATATGATTTCTTGGGATCAACATTGTGAACCTCAATGTCTACCAGTTGCCCGACATTCTTGTTACATGGCCAGCCCACTTCCATTTGAGTTTTCTAATCGATTCTATAATATCTGTGACTCCCACTTTCCCCTCTAATCCACTAATTTACTAAATAAATCTATATACTAATACACTCCATGTAGCGTAGAGTATGGTTCTGTCCCGTGAACGTTGCATGGTTCTCAGTTTGAGGGTCAATTTTTGGGTCAGTTTCCATGTTTCAGCTCCATAGGTGACTATCATGAATTGCATTTTATATACACTAAAGCGGCTTATTTTCAAGACTTATGTAACCCTCTCTCAGTCACCATTACGAAAGACTCTAATGGATTTGGAGATTATAGTTTATTTGTATTTGCAGTCTAGCAGTAAATATCCTGAGAATAAACACGGTAGTTATTTGTAGAAGGCTTTAAAGACCAACAACCACTGAAGGAAAAGTGGTATTTAATTTAGCCGACACTGGTGAATTTTCTCTCCTTCGGCGTTCAGCCACAATCTTCGATAATAAAATTGCAGTGTCTGTATATCTGATTGTCTGATGTTTAAAATACCGATACCTTGAATATCTTTTTATAAGGTAAGGACTCTGCAGGTTATGGAATCGATCAAGCAGTATTTTAAGTAGAATTTCAAGGTGACTGGTTTTGTATCTCGTCTATTGGACGACCCTGTTTAGGGGCTTTTTTTATTTAGATGGATAGGATCCATGAGTTCCGGAAGCAACAGCGTTTAAACTTCTTCTTGGTTGTTGGAAAACTTTACTTTGAGGGAAGTGATCAAAATGTTTGGAAAAGTGGTAGTCGGTCAGAGAGAGGTCTGTTTATTGAGCTGGGAAAAATTGAGTTTTGAAGCCAAGTTTGTTTAATATCTGCAAGAAACTGTCGCACGACGTGGCATTTTTTTTCAATTTGTTCAGCTCAGGACTCATTTATCGATCTTTTTTGCTTTTCCGATTTGGTGCAAATGTCTAACAACTGTTGATTGGTCAACTTTTAGTTCCTCTGCAGCCCCTCGCTATGTATGGTGCGGGTCCATCTGGGTAATGACCCTAAATTGAATGTCTTTAACCATAGAAGTACATCCACGACCCACCCATCTTGAAGGCTCTCGTATCCATTTCGAAATTTTGGGAACCAAGGTTAAGGTATTCTTTCGTTGATAGTTCTCTGGCTACATACTTGGTTGATGTTGTGAGCAGTCACCACCGCTTTACGTCAAATTCGAACTCACACAACAAAATTGTTCGAATTCGCATTATTCGATCTTTGATTTGACATCCTCGAATAAACCAAAAAGATAGTGAACAGGAAAAAGGTCAGCTTAAATAAATAGAGTGAAATTCACACTTTAATTCACTCTGTTGCAGCATAAACTAAAGGAGAAGACTTTTCGGGCGGGGTTCAGGAAAATTGAGGGGGAAGGGGGAAAGTTTATTGATCCAAAAGAAAACCAGATTCACGAATCTCATACAGAAAACACTTTTTATCAACAGTAAAGAAATAATACAGACGGAGGTCTTTTCTTCGAAACGAACGAGGAAAATGCAGCAAGTATCATTCTGTGCAACCTGTCAAATCATGGCATATGCGTTTTCACTTTGTCAGATGTCTTTTTACTGTTTTGAGGGTGACTCCTTGGCTTTGCTCCAGACGTCCGTGTCTGGATTAGCCTCCATGACCGTTTTCAATTATTCTGGATAATCGAGATGTTGTTTATAAACTCGCTTAAGTAACCTCCTCTCCAAAGGTAGAAAATAATATCTTTTTCCAAAAATGAAAATAAAACATTTTTAGAGTATAGTAGAGTGCTCAGTAGACAACCGGTATGACCAGGAAAGTTATACAAAAAACACAAACAAACAAAAAGAAGCATATATAAATGAAAAGGGGAGAACTTTTGCCATATTTGAAGGCTACGGTCATTCAATGGATGAATTAAAAAATACAAAACGAAAGAAAACGTGACAGTATTGAACGAGTAATGGAGGGGAAACATGTCAAAGGGATTTCTGAATGAAGAAAATTCAAATGACAAAAGAAAGAAAATAAGAAAAGAAAAAGTTTTGAAGATTAAAGGAAAAAAATCGGTTGCAGTCGTGTATATTGTGAGGTTGGGGGTGCCGAAAGGATATTTATTGAATATCGGGGATTTTGAAAGAACATTCCTGTACAAATATAAGAGACGAAAAACAAGAGAAATGAAGGAAAGAAAGAAAAAATAATTCAGAAGAAAGAAAGAAAAAAAGATAGAAAAAAAAAATGAAGCACTCAAAGACAAAAGACAGCCACGTTTCAAAAGGAAGAAAAAATGGAAGAAAGAAAGAAAGACAGACAGACAGGCAAAATAAATGAAGAAGGACAAAGAGAAAGAAAGAAAGAGAGAAAGAAAGGTAAAAAAGAGAGATCATTAGAGAAAAAGAAGAAAACAAATGAATGAAAAAGACAAATGAGAAGTCAAAAGAAACAAAAAAATAAATGGAAGAAAAGAAAAAAGAAAGAAAAAACACAGATCATCACTTAGGCATGAAGAAAATGAAGGAGAGAGAGAACTCACAATTCAGTTCCAAATAGGAAGAAAGAGAGGAAAAAGAAAATGAGTTTGTAAAAAAAAGGGTGGAAGAAAGTAAAAAGAAGCAAGATCGTCATGAAGAAGAAAATATTGAATGAAAAAAAAAAACGATAATTTGAATGAGAGAAAGAAAAACTAGAAAGCACTCAGAGAGCGCTTACTTCTGCCAAAGCCATAAACTAACTTGACACCCAAATGAGAATGTTCAAAAATGAAAAATAAGGGAAACAGTTTGAAATGTGCAAATCTTAACTTACTTCCCTTAAAATCTGAATCTATCACCTTGATTAGCTTCTTTTTTCAGCTTTTCCCCTGCAAAATGAAGAACATATCTCCAAGTCGAAAATGACTCCCTGGGTCCGTTCTCGAATTTTTAGCGATTTTCCCCCGGCACTATTAGTACAATAGCTACTAGAGCCCACCAGAGTGTTGCTTCGGCACCCCCTGTACAAAAGAAAAATCCAAGATATATGAACGAGATAATATACATTCCCTAAACTCCCAAAAGGTTGCTACCCTCCCCAGTTAACATTTGTCACTTCAAAAAAAAAGTTGTTTTTTTTTATTTGTTCGATATTGAGAAAAAATTCAGGAAATAGCGAGTGTTATGTCAGTTCCAGCATCGGAAAGTTTAGATCAGCACCTCCTTTTCACGAAATGCCTTTGAAATTCATTGAGAACTTCAAGAAATATTGTGTGGACCCTAAGTCGTATTATCAATTAGGCACAATCGGCACAGTACCTTGGGCCTACGAAAATTTGGTGCCTACTAAAAGTATATTTCGAACCGTTTAAGAAATTTGAATATTATAAGATAATAGAAATATTTCTGTACCTTGCAAAAATGAATCAACATAGCCCGCGTGTGTACTAGAACTAATTATCTGAAAAATTATCTAATATTATCTTATCCACAAATAAAGATATTTTATCGAGAATTATCTTCTTTGAAAAAAAAAAAAAAGGATCTTTCATCTAAAATTATCTAGAAAATACCTACGCAAGATTCGGGCATTATTCGTCCCAAAATGTCTCAAAAGAAGCTTTTTTTGAAAAAACAAAAATAGGAATTTTTAGATGGTGTCTAGCGGTGCCTTCATACAAGTATCCAAGGTTGTCGCCCTGGAAATGTGACCAAGGGCGCCCAGATACACACTTACACACACACACACACACACACACAGAAGAATCTGTAGCCCACATGGCTGGGTAGTCGGGTAGGTAGTTCGTGGGGCTACGGTGATTCAATATACATTTCAGAACATTAATGAGACCCTGATCTTATCAATGTCCAGGGCCCCTGAATGCCTCTATCCGGCCCTCTATGGGAAAACAAACAAAGTTGAATACATATAGCTCTCTCAACTTCATAGGTAGAGGTGAACAAAGAAAGTGTTTTGAAAAACATGAACGGAATTCAATGTTTTGCATAATGGGACGGAACGAAATCGGGAAAAAAATCGGTGACATGCTTAATACAAAGATCAAACATAGAACTCAATCATTCATCCCGTTGAAATCATCTTGGGGGTCAAATCCGGGTTCAGAAAAATAAATAATTGTTCAAAGAATATCTTTGTATGTAAAGATATGTACGTGTTTTATTCAATTCAATCACTTAAATCTCTGACGTTCATAAAAAGAGATCTCTACACTCATCGTATTGTTAGGTTTTCTTGTTCTGCCATTCCGTTTTTGTAATCCTTTACAGTTTACCACGTTCATTCCATTTTCGCCATTCTACATTTTTTATCGTCTCAAAAATGTTCTATCTCACATTATTTACTTATTTTGAATTTCCGTGACAGACAATCGCTTTTTATTTGTTTTTTTGGTTTGCTTTAGCAGGGAATGAATTTTGATATGGATTTTTCTTAGTGAGAGATTTTTTTTCTTCTTTTTTTTTAAATGCTTTTATGTATAAAGTGACGTTCGATCAGACTGACATGGGTCGTCGTGTGGTTTCAAGTCACGTCTCCGTAAAGATCATTATGTTGCTTTTGCAACATATCCAGCCGATTGCCATTTTAGTTTTCTAACTGTTTCTACGATACCTTAACATTAATCTCCAGATGGGTAGAAAAGTCGGATTTTGTCTCTGGGGACCACGGAGATCATGATATATATATTCACCATGTATATTTTTAAACATGATCTCCTTCTTTGTTAATGCTCTTGATTCAGTGGTGAATACTAATCACATAGATCGAACATCACATGGTGAACAAGTATAATACCCATCATAAACGACGATATTATTACGCGTGGATAAATCATGAACATATAATTTGTTTTATTACACGATTAATATTTCTGTTTTTTTTTGGGGGGGGGTTGCAAACCAAGAAAATAGCTGAATTGATTCTACAACAATGGTAGTAAATTGATTCCAACAGCAGTCACCCACTTAATACCGGCGAAGGTGCACATACAGACGCAAAATAGGTTGCTGCTGGGAAAGAGCAGCAGCCATTTTGTATCGGTGTATTCGCAGTATTCCAGTCCTTTTTTGCATCTGTTTGAGCGTGACAGGAAAGCAACAAACAAACAAAATATCTTATATAATAATACATTTCAGATTAAAATTCAGCAGATAACTACGTTCAAGGAAGGGGACATATGTATACATATATGTATTCTAGAAACGGACATACTTGGTCCGACAGAGGGAGTCATAAATCGCTTTATATTATATAGAAACTTGTTACACGGTTAATATAAGTCTCAATTTAAACAAGGTAAATAGAATAAACAATTGAAGAGAATGGTGCTGCTACAGGAATCGAACCTGCGACCGATATGGTGGCTTTTTCAGCATACTGATGCACTGATCGTGCTAAACAGCCATTGGGATTGCAAGGCCAAATAACTAAGAAGAGAATAAACGAGATGAGAATTTGAGTTGAAAGCAGTTATTTGACCTTTGCATTACCGGTGGGCTGTTTAGCACAATGGTAAGTGCATTGCTGTATTGAAACGGCTGACTTATCGGTCACAGGTTCGATTTCCCATTTTCATTAATAGTTCATTCTATTTACTTTGTCTAAATTGAATGATACATTAACCGTGTAACGACGGGATATCATCTTTAATAAGTTTCTATATAATATAATGCGATTTATAATTCATATATATATATACATATATATATATATATATATATATATATATATATATGTATATATATATATTATATATATATATATATATATATATATATATATATATATATATATATATATATATATAAACGAAAAAAATGATGTTCATTTAATCCTGTTGTTTGCTTAAAATAATTTCACAAAAATCAATACCTTTGTTTACCTGGAAGGTACCCAAATAAAGGGAAGGATGCTTCAATCATATCTGAATATCTCAATATAAAGCTTCACAACCGTAACATTTTACGATATTAGTATGTAAACAAAATAAATAGAATAAATAAATATATATTTCATATATATATATATATATATATATATATACATATATATATATATATATATTTATAATGAGTAAAGATTTTTTCGATAGTTTATTACAGATTGTACCCTTTGTTTTGCTTGACAAAGACTTTCAGGTAGAACAGTATGTACAATCAGTAATGAACCATTGGGAAATCTTTACTTATTTTATAACCGCTCTGCTGGTGGTATTGAGCACTTTCTAAGAATGACAATCTACTAAATGCATTATTACATATACCCACGCTTGTTGTACTATAAATCTTACAAACACCTTCACATAAGAGATATTCTGGGATGAAAAAAAAATTGTGTCAAAATTGTCAATTATCGTTTACAATACTTTATCTCATAGATATATAAAAAATAATGAAAGACAGGGCTGGTTAGTCTATCAATAGAAACTGTCACCCAACTACTGCTTTTGTCAGCATGCAGTGTTTGGGGATGATCAATTGAAATTTGGAAAAAACGTAGATAAACAAGATAATTCTATCACATTTTGCTGGATCAGTAAAAGTCTAGATTTTCTAAAAACAAGGATGGACACAACCGGGCACAATCTAAGGCAACAATTTAGCATAAACTTACATAATAAATTGAGACCCATCCTCACTGAAACCTATTTTGAGGGGTAACTTTCCAAAATGAGAAAAATCTTTTTTTGTAGACATACTAAAAAGTAATGGTTTAATTTTCAGCCCTCTAGTTCCAGCGTCGGAGCCTAGACGGATGATTCTTACATGGAAAGCCAACTAGTCAGCCAGACCGGATTAAAAACTGAAGAAACTTATGCTGATAGTTTTGGTGACAGTTTTCGTTTACAGTTTCTGATAAGAAGGCAATGATTAGAAGAGAGGAGTGAAATTTAGGTTTCTTCAAATATTCATTAGTTAGACAAACCTGCGTTATGAAATTTGTGCAAATTCGTGCAATTTGTGCAAATTTCTGCTAAAACCTCATATCCTGCAATTCGTGCCAATTTCTGCAATTTGTGAAAATTTGTGCAATCTGTGAAAATTTACGAAATGTGTGCAGATTTGTGCAATTTGTGAAGTATATGCACACTGAATGATTGTGCAAAGCAAAACTTGAAATGGTTTAAAAATAATTTGGTACACTTATCTCTCTATGCTAATAAAACTCTTTCGGCAAGATTTTATTTGATGAAAGTAGGATTGCTTTGAACGGAGTAACATATTTACTCAAGATTTTATTCTGTAATTTGAATTACTTTTTAGTTCATTTGGAAAGAAGTAATATTGTCAGAAAAATTCTTTGAAAGCAAATTTTCAGTTTACCCGAATTCTGGATTTTCCCTCGGGTGTAAAAAAAAAAGGGAGGCGGGGCTTAGTGTGAAAGAAAGAAGTAAGCCTTGTATGAATATATGATTTTAAAGAATACTGGTGCATAATTGTGTAATGAATACTCCCATCATCATCATCATCATCATCAGTCTTTTAGCGTCCGTCGTTGGACATAGACCTTCCCCAGGATTTGCCACACTTCTCTATCATGGGCGTCACGGAGCCAGTACTTCCTGAACTTATCTAGCTCGTCTCTCCATCTAACATTTTGCCGGCCTCGGTTGCGCATGTGGTCTCGGGGAATCCATGTTGTGAGTCGAGATGTCCATCGATTGTCAGCCATTCTTGCAACATGGCCAGCCCACCGCCATTTGAGATTTTTTATGGCTTCTATGATGTCTCTAACTCTTGTCTTTTCCCGGATGTGTTGTGCTGTTTTGTGGTCTCTCCATGTGAGGCCCAGCATTATTCTTTCATGTGCACGTTGCATGGTTCTCAGCTTACGGGTCTGTTTCTTGGTTAAGTTCCATGTTTCAGCTCCATAAGTGACTATTGGGAGGATGCATTGGTTATACACCCTTCTCTTTAGGATTAATGGGATCTTATTATTTTTGAAGGTTGAGCTAGCTCTGCCAAAGGCTTGCCATCCTAGTGTGATTCTTCGCTTGATTTCTTCTTCTTTTGAGGGTCTCATGGAGATTCGTTGCCCTAGGTAGATGTAGTGGTCTACTTTCTCGAGTTCTGTGTCCTCGATTTCGATCTTAGTGTTCTTATCTCCAATGTGGTTGTTGCACATGATCTTCGTCTTGCTGAAGTTCATGTGTAGGCCAACTTTCTTGCTCTCCTCATTTAGTTCATCTATCATTAGTTGGAGGTCATGTAGGTTCTCTGCGAAAAGGGCTATGTCGTCAGCGAATCTGAGGTTGCTCAGATACTCGCCGTCTATTCTAATTCCTTTACTCTCCCAGTCTAGCCTTCTGAAGATCATCTCGAGGCAGGCTGTGAAGAGTTTAGGTGAGCTGGTATCACCTTGTCTTACTCCTTTCTGGAGCTGGAAGGGGTCCGAATACTCCCATAAGTTGATTGTAAATAGCTGGAGTAATGCTGGGAAGAGGAGAGTATCGCTCTTCACAGGTCGGTTGAGTTCGTAAGAAGCTTTTAGAACTATTAAACATCTTTAAAATGCTACCGTCGAATTTGAAACTGCAAACCATTGGCCAAGTTGAAGTTGTTCTCCACAGCGTTAACCCTTTCCTTCCTTTGCAGTGGAATCTTTGCCGAACATGAGATTATAGATATCACAGTTTCAAATACAGAATGGGACAGCAAAAGCAGACCTGTTTTTCTGTTTTTCTGTTTTTTTTTGTTTTTTTTTGGTGTATTCGAATATTCCTGAAGAGAGCGGACCTAACTTTGCGAGCATGAACAGACCCTCCCCGCTGGGTTGCCCTGGTCGGCAGTGTGACACCATGAAGTGAGCTTCTCTATTGTTTGAGAGTCACATTCACAACTGCCAACCCTGTCCATTCTTCGCATCTTTTGAGAGGGGTCTTTGGCAGAACATTGAACAAGCCATGTCGGGCACTCTCTCAACCAATCGTCTGAATTTGGCTCACTACAACTGTTGACAGTTTTCGTTGACTGTTTCTAAAGCACACACGCACACACATATTCAAACACACACACACACACACACATACACACACATACAAGAAAAACAGTCCAACATGGGCAACAAAACAAGCCAGCCAACTGAACCATCTGCAGCATCAAAAACAGTCGAAGTGGCCATTACCCCCTTCATCATAGAGGTGGGTAAGGACCCACCGATCGCTATGAATCCTCTAACGTGCACGCTAGATATTGAGAGACCGTTGCCAGGCGTAGAGGGAGCCTCAACATTCGTTGCTACTGTCCTACCGATGGTAGAGGCTCTGTCTCATCTGGTGAACATCGGTCAACTATCACCCAGGATTGAGGAAGCCTCAACACCTACCATAGCGGAAGCTAATCAGGTTCATCTTCCTGGTCCAATATTTCCTGGCAACGTTTCAGCCGTGGACAAAAATTGTAGGATGAAACGAAAGGTGTTCAATCTTCAACTTTCTTGGCGTTGGTGTTTGCCATTACATTTGCATTCACTATAATTTTGGCCATTACAGCTACTCCATATGCCCTGATTAGTGGCATTATAAGTATGATAGCTATGTATTGGTGTGTTGGCTTATCTTTCACTCCATCATTGAACTAAGGGAGTGCTTGAGTTTTTTTCTGAAAATTGTGAATCTTGACTTGAAAATACGGATGTTTGTTTTTCTGAGCGTGTCAATGTTGTGATAAAAATGGAATTGTCAATGATGTCTATTATATATGTCTCTTTTTTTGCCTTTGAAATTAGGATCATGTTTTCGAGAAGCCTGCCGTATTGAACCTGGCATTATTCCATGGGAGTTTATTGCGTTTACAGGAAGCCTGTCAGATTAAAAATGACGATGGTCTCGTCATTAACTTTTTCGTCTTTGGGGGGAAGCCAATGGAATTGAACAAATAGTCCGTGAGACTTAATTTCGTTTTGGGGAACCTGTGACACTGATATTCACGATGGTCTCTTCAAGACTCTTTTCGTTTTCGGAAGGAAACCAGTGAAATTGAACCTGAAAATAGTCTGTGAGACTTTATTTTGTTTCCAGGAAGTCTTTAAGACTGATATTCACAATGGTCTCTTCAAAACTCTTTTCATTTCCGGGAGGAAGCAAGTGAAATTGAACCTGTAAATAGTCTATGAGACATTATTTCGTTTCCAGGAAGCCTTTAAGACTGATATTCATAATGGTCTCTTCGAGACTCTTTTCGTTTTCGGGAAGAATCCAGTGAAATTGAACCTGAAAATAGTCTGTGAGACTTTATTTCGTTTCCAGGAAGCCTTTAAGACTGATATTCACAATGGTCTCTCCGAGATTCTTTTTGTTTTCGGGAGGAAGCCAGTAAAATTGAGCCTAAAAAACATCTGTGAGACTTTATTCTGTGTCCAGGAAGCCTTTAAGACTGATATTCACAATGGTTTCTCGGAGTGAAATTGAAAGCCAGGGAAATTAAACCTAGTGTTGATCACAGGGATAAAACTAACCTGTCTCACAAAAGTGTAAAGCTAATTCATGTTCCTGTCAGTGGGTGAACAATCCAACGCTTGGTAAATTCTGCTTTGCAATGATAAGAAGAGCCGACATCGAAGGATCAAAAATCGACGTCGTTACGAACACTTGGCCGCCACAAGCTAATTATCCCCGTTGTAACTTTTCTGACACCTCTTGGCAGAATTGAGCCAGGCCTAAAATGGTCTAAACAGAGCTCTTCAGCTTGGAAACCAATGTTTTTAAAGTTTCTTCAGTAATTTTCAGTGGAAATCTAAATGGCAATGGGCTTGTCATGTTGCAAGAATGGCACACTCCCGATGGACATCACGATTTGCCCCATGGATCTCAAGAGATCACATACACAACCGAAGGAGGCTGGCAGAATAGAAGATGAAGTGACGAACTAGAGAAATTCAGAAACTATTGACTTCGCCACACCAATGATAGACAGGAGTAGCGAATCCAGGGAGTAATGTTTTCATCCAACCACGGACAGTAAGAGAAATGGAAATATCATTTCATCAAAAATCACTTCCCAATGACTCTATGGTATTTATTAGATATTGAATTACTAAACTATCTTACAATACTCAAATAAAATTCACAAGCAATTTTCTTTCTTTTTTTTTAACAATCCTTTATAATCATTGTACAATGATTTAGAAGCGTATACTTCGAAAACAAAATTCAACTTGGAATCTTCCCCCCTACCTCCAAATGTAAGAATAAGAGGGAATAATGGATGAGATCTGCGTTTAGCCTTTTCCCTGGAGTTAGACCCCGATTCAAAGTTGTTTTGTTTCCTACAAGAGTTCAAAGATAAGTCAGTGTTTCATCAGTCAATGATGAACCACGACCCCACCCAACATACACCGTCAGGCTGAGTTCACGCTTCTACGACAGGGAATCCCATTTCGGGCTTTCTCAAGGCCGTGGTGACCTTAAAACAATTATAAAAATGAATGAAAAATCTAAGTTCTGAAAGATATGGTGCAAAAATATTGGAAATTACCAAATTAGTAAAATTGTTTCCTTCTTCTTCTTCTCCATTTTTTTCTTCCTCTCCTTCTTCTTCTTCTTTTCCTTCTTCTTCTTTTCTTTCTTCTTCTTCACCACCATCATCATCATCATCATTTGTTAAATCATCCACGTTAAATTGTTAAAATGACACTGGAAATGGCCAAATGTGTCCCCATTCGCAGTCCTAGCGAGCAGCCGTTGCCCTTATGCGCTCTGGGGGTGGGGGAGTTGACACTAAAATTTGCACACAAACTGGCCGTGCAGACAGAATTCAGTGACCGGTGTTGCTAACTCTAATTCCTTATCTATAGCTGAAAATTTTATCTGGGTATTTCATAGCTTTTCAGGTATATACTATTTTAACGCCCATTTATCAAATAAAGTAACTCTATGCTAAGACTGCAAGAGAAATTATCTTAGAGAAGAGAAGAATTTCTTTCATTAAACTTAGCCGATTTTATTGTCCCTAAGCAAGCCTAAAAGGGTATGAATAGAGCTTTTTCACTTCAGACCCACTCTTTTAAAGGTCTTTAACAACTTTCTTGAATGCAGTAATAATATAAAATTTTTTAAAAAAACCCAACAGCAAAGATATCTTTAGATGAATATCTAAATATTCACTGACATATTGATAATAGCTAGAAAGGTTTTTGAATTATCAAAATATCCAAACAGCCCAACAAATATCGAGACGTGGATGAAAGATAGTGAAAGTGAAGAGAAAAAGTTGTCGTCAACAAGGGTACCTCGGAAATACTCTTGATCACTTATCTCCCTTACAAGCTATTTGAACCTTTCAAATCCTAAGCGTTTAACATAACGAGAAAAACAAGAGATTCTTTTGAAAAGCAGCCACGTTATAGAGACGAGTTTGGTGTGGAATGAGATTATTAATAATAGAAAAAACAAGTTGTTTCCAATTGATTTTCCAGTTCATTCCCGTTAGAACGTCCGAAAGAGGAACGAATAATGAGTGAAATGAAAAATCAAAAAATAGAAACCAGATAAGAATTCGGTTTGAAAGCAGTTATTTAGCCTTTGCCTAACCAGCGGGCTGTTTAGCCTAATGGTAAGTGTGTGGCTACGTAGAAAAAGCCATTTGTTGCTAAGAGGTTCGATGGAAGTTATACAAGGAGCCTATTTAACTTTGAAGATGAATATTTACAAGGTTTTTAACAATTGTTCCGAACGTAGAAATGATATATAATTGAATTTTCCATGTGTAAAAAAGCAAGCCTGAAAAGGTATAAACGGAGCCTTGTTAGCTCCAGAGCGAATATTATCAACTATTGATATTCAAATACAAACAAAAATAGCAATGGGCAGGATATGTTGCAGCAATGGTACACATCAAACACACATTATGATCCACATTAGGGATCACCAGAGGAAACATGCGCTACCGAGGGAGTCCGGCAGAATACAACATGGACAGACGAACCAGACATATTCAGAAAGATAATGATGATACCATTATCGATTCTTTTCTTTTTTTAATCATTACTTTATTGGGACTTTTAAAAGAGAACTATCGTTAATATTTACTTTATCAGAATAATATTTCAATAGTATGATTTGGATAAATGAAACTATTGTTTTATTAAAAAACCACTTCCCAATGACAGTTCATTATCTTATTAGATATTGAACTACTAAACTAATCTACAATACTCAATGCTTAATAAACATCGTACAATGATTTAGAAGTGAATATTTCGACAAATTTCAACTATGAATCTCCCCCTCCACATTTTTATAATAATAAAGAATAGATGAGATGCACTTTTAGGCTTTTTCCCTGGAGTTCGACCCCGATCCAAAGTTATCTTGTCCTTTCACCCCCAACCCCTTCCGTACAAAAGATCAAAGATAAGTCGGTGTTTCATCAGTTAACGATGAGTCCCGACCCCCATCCGACACACAGACACACCATACGGCCGAACGTACGCTTCTATCACAGGGAATCCAATTTCAGGCCTTCAGTCACCAGTTAGGCCTCATTGATCTTCATCAGAATGAATAGAAAAAAAAATGCATCGTTGTGTAAGAAATTGTGAAAAAAATATCGGAAAGTTCAGAATGAATAAAAATGAGTTTTTTTTTCTTTCAAAATATATTCATTTATGATATATATATATGTATATATCTATTTAACCAAAATGCGACACATTAAACAACAAAAAACAGATTTATTTGTATCAACTGATTTTTTAATTGTTTATGAAATTATTTCTTTGATAATAACATGAAGGACTGTGTGAAATAAAAAACATATTTATTCAACGAAAATGCGACATATTTGAAGCCATAACATATTTCCAGCGACCCTCTCATGATTACCACTGTTGGACTTCCCAGCCCAATTCTCTGAGTCTCAGAATGTGCTCGAAATCCATACTCATGGGTCGTCGACCACTGAATTCTTTATCTTTTACAACTGGTTATAGCCTCCCTAGAAATATTGTTTATTATCAATATCCATATTTCCAAACATAAACATATTGAATCAACACTGAACAGTTCGCATTGTAGTAGTGCAATTTCTAAGTCAACGCAGATTAAACAATAAAAATATTTTCTGTCAAATGATAAACGAATGAATAAAATAAATTGATGTTGTATTTGTTTTTGTGAGTTTTATCAATCTAGCCGAACTCCCGTCCAAGTTTGGGGTTGACTTTGTTTTTGTACCACAACAACCACAACAACAATCCTCAGGAATTTGGGATAGTAAAATCTCCACTGTTAGTCTGCGCTGTCAGTAGAGTACAGTACGCTTTAAGTATTTATATTTGAAGTTTTTCACTTCAATGAATCAGATCTCTTGAATGTTGGGTCTTGTTTTTTTAGAGTCAGATGAAACTAGTCGTTGTTTGAGTTTTCACTTAGCCTGCTTGATTATAATATCATCCAATGGCTTCGTGATGTTAATCCGCAGGTCTTGGTAATTACTGATATATATATATATATATATATATATATATATATATATATATATATATATAACAAAGTAGATACCTGTGGGAGTTGTAAAGCGATTCAACGGAGAGAGAGAGAGAAGGAGAGAGAGAGAGAGAGAGAGAGAGAGAGAGAGAGAGAGAGAGAAGGAGAGAGAGATAGAGAGAGATCATTATGGGTTCATCTTGGAGTACATGGAATGATGATGTGTTAATATATATATATATATATATATATATATATATATATATATATATATATATATATACATATATATATACATACATATAAATATTTATATAATATATTTCAGATATTGATAAGCACTTACAGACATTTTATTTAATAAAAAATAATGAATATATACGTAGCTATGAAATATAATCCATGAAAACGTTTCCAAATATGGTCAAGCTTATTTCCATACGATCAGTGAACGTTATCACCATGACAACCGAACGCCATCTTAATATTCTGCCGTATCGGAAGAAAACTTTACGCAAGTCTTGTTTTATGAACAAAACTACAAACATTTCTTTAATTTACTGTTAAAATTTCATTGATCCAAGTTTTTTTCACTTAAAAACAATTAAATAGCTTGACCAAAATTAATTGTATATTTCATAACAAAAAAAACGGCCCAAAATGAGCAACAAAACAAGCCAGCCAACTGAACCATCTGCACCATCAGAAAGCGTCGAAGTGGCAATTACCCCCTTTATCATAGAGGTGGGTGAGGACCCACCGATCGCTATGAGTCCTCCAATGTGCACGCTGGATATGGAGAGACCGTTGCCAGGCGTAGAGGGAGCCTCAACATCCGTTGCTACTGTCCTACCGATGGTAGAGGCTCCGTCTCACCGGGTGCACTTCGCTCAACTACCATCCATGATTGAGGATGCCTCAACACCAACCATAGGGGCAGCTAATAGGGGTCATCTTCTTCGAACAAGATTGCCTGGCAATGCTTCTGCAGTGAAACAGAGGATGAAGCAGAAGCATCGCCTTCTACTCATTGCCTTGGCATTTTTAGTTGTGATTGCATTGATATTAAGTGTAGTATTGGCCGTTGCCGCTAATATATATGTGGTGATTTCAGAGATCATATGTATGCTAGCAGTGAATAGTATCATTGTTTATCTTTGCCACCAGGATTTAGGCATTGAGTTGCTTTAGATTTTTTCTCAAAATTATGAATGTTGACTTTTTTTGGAAATTCGGATGTTTGTTCTTTTGAGCGTGTCAATGTTGTGATGAAAATGGAATCGTCAATCAGATACATCTCGTTTTTATGTCTTTGAATGTGGATAATGATTTGTGAAGCCTGTCAGATTGGACCTGACGATTTCAGGTTCAATTCCACTGGTATCCTCCCGGACTTATGTGAATATCATTCTTAAAGGATTCCTGGAAACAAAAAAAAGTCTCATGGACTATTTTCAGGTTCAATTTCACTGTTTTCCTCCCGAAAACAAAAAGAGTCTCAAAGAGATCATAGTGAATTTCAGTCTTAAAGGCTTCATGGAAACAAAATAAAGTCTCAAAGACGATTTTCAGGCTCAATTTCACTGGTTTCCTCCCGGGAACAAAAAGAGTCTTGAAAACACTTTTGTGAATATCAATGTTGAAGGCTTCCTGGAAACAAAATAAAGTATCAAAGACTATTTTTAAATTCGATTTTACTGGCTTCCTCCCCAAAACGAAAAGAGTCTCGAAGAGACCATAGTGAATTTCAGTCTTAAAAGCTACATGGAAACAAAATGAAGTCTCACAGACTATATCCTGGTTCAATTTCACTGGCTTCCTCCCGGAAAGGAAAAAGAGTCTTAAAGAGACTATTGAGAGTATCAGTCATAAAAGCTCTCTGGAAACAAAATAGTGACTCACTGACTATTTTCAGGTTAAATTCCACTGGCTACCTCCCGAAAACAAAGAGAGTCTCGAAGAGACCATAGTGAATTTCAGTCTTAAAGGCTTTGTGGAAACAAAATAAAGTCTCAAAGACTATTTTCAGGCTCAATTTCACTGGTTTCCTCCCGGAAACAAAAAGAGTCTTGAAGACACTATTGTGAATATCATTCTTAAAGGCTTCCTGGAAACAAGATAATGTCTCACAGACTAATTTCGGGTTAAATTCCACTGGCTTCCTCCCGGAAACAAAAACATTATTGAAGAGACCATTGTGAATATCATTTCTAAAGGCTTCCTTGAAAGGAAATAAAGTCTCACAGACTATTTTCAGGTTCAATTTCACTGGCTTCCTCAAAAAAACAAGAAGAGTTTCGAAGGGACAATTGTGAATTTCAGTCTCAAAGGCTTCCTGGAAACGAAAAAAATATCAAAGACTATTTTCAGGCTCAATTACACTGGTTTCCTCCCGGAAACAAAAAGAGTCTTGAAGACACTATTGTGAATATCATTCTTAAAGGCTTCCTGGAAACAAAATAAAGCCTCAAAGACTATTTTCAAGTACAATTTCACTGGCTTCCTCCCCAAAACGAAAAGAGTCGCGCAGAGACCATAGTGAATTTCAGTCTTAAAAGCTACATGGAAACAAAATAAAGTCTCACAGATTATTTCCTGGTTCAATTTCACTGTTTTCCTCCCGAAAATGAAAAGATTCTTGAAGAGACTATTGTGAATATCAGTCATAAAAACTCTCTGGAAACAAAATAATGTCTCAAAGACTAATTTCAGGTTAAATTCCACTGGCTTCCTCCCGGAAACAAAAATCAGTATTGAAGAGACCATTGTGAATATCATTCCTAAAGGCTTCCTGGAAAGAAAATAAAGTCTCACAGACTATTTCCAGGTTCAACTTCACTGGCTTCCTCAAAAAAACAAATAGAGTTTCGAAGGAACAATTGTGAATTTCAGTCTCAAAGGCTTCCTGGAAACAAAATGAAGTCTCAAAGACTATTTTCAGGCTCAATTTCACTGGTTTCCTCCCGGAAACAAAAAGAGTCTTGAAGACACTATTGTGAATATCATTTTTAAAGGCTTCCTGGAAACAAAATAAAGTCTCAAAGACTATTTTCAAGTACAATTTCACTGGCTTCCTCCCCAAAACGAAAAGAGTCTCGAAGAGACCATTGTGAATTTCAGTCTTAAAAGCTACATGGAAACAAAATAAAGTCTCACAGACTATATCCTGGTTCAATTTCACTGGCTTCCTCCCGGAAACGAAAAAGAGTCTTAAAGAGACTATTGTGAGTATCAGTCATCAAAGCTCTCTGGAAACAAAATAGTGACTCACAGACTAATTTCAGGTTGAATTCCACTGGCTACCTCCCGAAAACAAAAGGAGTCTCGAAGAGACCATACTGAATTTCGGTCTTAAAGGCTTCGTGGAAACAAAATGAAGTCTCAAAGACTATTTTCAGGCTCAATTTCACTGGTTTCCTCCAGGAAACAAAAAGAGTCTAGAAGACACTATTGTGAATATCATTCTTAAAGACTCTAAGAGACCATTGTGAATATCATTCCTAAAGGATTCCTGGATAGAAAATAAAGTCTCACAGACTTTTTCCAGGTTCAATTTCACTGGTTTCCTCAAAAAAACAAAAAGAGTTTCAAAGGAACAATTGTGAATTTCAGTCTCCAAGGCTTCCTGGAAACAAAATTAAGTCTCACAGACTATTTTCAGGTTCAACTTCACTGGATTCCTAAAAAAAACAAAAAGAGTTTCGAAGGAACGATTGTGAATTTCAGTTTTTGAAGGCTTCCTGGAAACAAAATGAAGTCTCACAGACTATTTTCAGGTTCAATTTCACTGTTTTCCTCCCGAAAACAAATAGAGTCTCGAAGAGACCATAGTGAATTTCAGGCTTAAAGGCTTCCCGGAAACAAAATAAAGTCTCAAAGACTTTTTTCAGGCTCAATTTCACTGGTTTCCTCCCGGGAACAGAAAGAGTCTCGAAAACACTATCGTGAATATCGATGTCAAAGGCTTCCTGGAAACAAGATAAAGTATCACAGACTATTTTTGAATTCGATTTTACTGGCTTCCTCCCCAAAACGAATAGTGTCTCGGAGAGACCATACAGAATTTCATCGCTAAAAGCTACATGGAAACAAATTAAAGTCTCACGGACTATATCCTGGTTCAATTTCACTGGTTTCATCCCGGAAACGAAAAGAGTCTTGAATAAACCATTGAAAGTATTAGTCTTAAAGGCTTCCTGGGAACGAAATAAAGTCTCACAGACTATTTTCAGGTTCAATTTCACTGGTTTCCTCCCAGAAACGAAAAGAGTCTTGGAGAGACCATTGTGGATATCAATCTCATAAACTTCCCAAAAACGAAATAAAGTCCCACAGAATATTTTCAGGTACAATTTCATGGGCATCCCCCTGGAAACGAAAAGAGTTTTGAAGACACGATTGTGAATTTCAGTCTCTCAAACTACACAAAAACGAGATAAAGTCTCACAGACTATTTTTAGTTTCAACTTAATTGGCTTCCTCCCGAAAACAAAAAGAGTGTTGAGGTGACCTATGTGAATATCAGTCTTGAAAGCTTCCTGGGAAAAAAAATTAAAATCTAACTGAATATTTTTAAGTACAATTTTACGGGCTTCCTCCCGGTAACAAAAAGAATCTTGAAGAGACTTTTGTGAATTTAAGTCTCATACACTTCCCATAAACGGAATAAAGTCTCACAGACTATTTTCTGGTTCAATTTCTTGGGTTCCCTCCCGGGAACGAAAACAGTTTCGAAGAGATCATTGTGAACCTCAGTCCTAAAGGCTCTCAGTGAACAATGTAGTCTCACAAACTATTTTCAGGTTTGATTTCACAGGCTTCGTTCCCAAAACTAAAAAGTGTTTTGAAAAGACCATTGAGAATATCATTCTTAAAGGCTTCCTGGATACAAAATAAGTTCTCAGACTCTATTTTCAGTTTCAATTTCACTGGCTTCCTCCCAAAACAAAAAGAGTCTTGAAGGGACAATTGTGAATTTCAATTTATAGGCTTTTTGAAAACAAAATAAATTTTCATAATTTATTTCAACGTTCAATTTCACAGGCTCCTTTCCGAAAACAAAAAGAGTCTTGAAGAGAACATCGTGAATATCAGTGGTAAAGGCTTCCAAGAAACAAAATAAGATCTCACAGACTATTTCCAGATTTCTATCACTGGCTTCATCCCAGAAACGAAAAGAGTCTTGAAAAAACCATTGTGAATTTCAGTCTCAAAGACTACCCAAAAACGATATAAAGTCTCACAGACTATTTTCAGTTTCAATTTCACTGGCTTCCTCCCGAAAAACAGAAACAGTCTTGAAGTGACCTATGTGAATATCAGTCTTGAAAGCTTCCTGGTAAAAAATTAAAATCTAACTGAATATTTTCAGGTACAATTTTACGGGCTTCCTCCCGGTAACAAAAAGAGTCTTGAAAACACGATTGTAAATTTCAGTCTCATATACTTACCATAAACAAAATAAAGTCTCACAGACGATTTTCACGTTCGATTTCACTGGCTTCTTCCTGAAAACAAAAGAGGCTTGAAGACACCATTGTGAATTTCAGTCTTCAAAGCTTCTTAGACACAAAATAAAAAGTCACAGACGATTTTGAGGTTCAATTTCACTGTTTTCCTCCCGAAAACAGAAAGAGTCTTGAGAAAACCCATTGTGAATATCATTCTCAGAGGCTTCCTGAAAACAAAATAAAGTCTCACAGACTATTTTCAGGTTCAATTTCACTGTTTTCCTCCCGAAAACAAAAAGAGTCCCTAAAGGACAATTATGAATTTCAGTCTAAAAGGCTTCCTGGAAACTAGATGTAATCTCATAGACTATTTTCAGGCTCAATTTCACTGTTTTCCTCCCAAAAACAAAAAGAATCCCTGAAGGACAATTGTGAATTTTAGTCCAGAAGGCTTCTTGGAAAATAAATAAAGTCTTGCAGACTTTTTTCAGGTTCATTTTCACTGTTTTCCTCCCAAAAACAAAAAGAGTCCCTAATGGACGATTGTGAATTTTAATCTAAATGGCTTCCTGGAAACTAAATAAAGTCTCACAGACTATTTTCAGGTTCAATTTCACTGTTTTCCCCCCGAAAACAAAAAGAGTCCCTAAAGGACAATTGTGAATATGAGTCTAAAAGGCTTCCTTGAAACTAAATAAAGTCTAACAGACTATTTTCAGGTTCAATTTCACTGTTTTCCTCCAGAAAACAAAAAGAGTCCCTAAAAGACAGTTGTGAATTTTAGTCCAGAAGGCTTCCTAGAAAATAAATAAAGTCTCGCAGACTATTTTCAGGTTCATTTTCACTGTTTTCCTCCCGAAAACAAAAAGAGTCCCCGGAGGACAATTGTGCATTTTAGTCTAAAAGGCTTCCTGGAAACTAAAAAAAGTCTCACAGACTATTTTCAGGTTCAATTCCACTGTTTTCCTCTCGAAAACAAAAAGAGTCCCTAAAGGACGATTGTGAATTTTAGTCTAAAAGGCTTTCTGAAAATTAAATAAAGTTTAACGGACTATTTTCAGGTTCAATTTCACTGTTTTCCTCCAGAAAACAAAAAGAGTCCCTAAAGGACAATCGTGAATTTTAGTCCAGAAGGCTCCCTGAAAACTAAATAAAGTCTAACAGACTATTTTCAGGTTCAATTTTACTGTTTTCCTCCAGAAAACAAAAAGAGTCCCTAAAGAACGATTGTGAATTTTAGTCTAAAAGGCTTTCTGAAAACTAAATAAAGTCTCACAGACTATTTTCAGGTTCAATTTCACTGTTCTCCTCCCCAAAACAAAAAGAGTCCCTAAAGGACGATTGTGAATTTTAGTCTAAATGGCTTCCTGGAAACTAAATAAAGTCTCACAGACTATTTTCAGGTTCAATTTCACTGTTTTCCTTCAGAAAACAAAAAGAGTCCCTAAAGGACAATTGTGAATTTTAGTCTAAAAGTCTTCCTGGAAACTAAATAAAGTCTAACAGACTATTTTCAGGTTCAATTTCACTGTTCTCCTCCCAAAAACAAAAAGTGTCTCTAAAGGACAATTGTGAATTTTAGTCTAAAAGGCTTCCTGGAAACTAAATAAAGTCTTACAGACTATTTTCAGGTTCAATTTCACTGTTTTCCTCCCGAAAACAAAAAGAGTCCCTAATGGACGATTGTGAATTTTAATCTAAATGGCTTCCTGGAAACTAAATAAAGTCTCACAGACTATTTTCAGGTTCAATTTCACTGTTTTCCTCCAGAAAACAAAAAGAGTCCCTAAAGGACAATTGTGAATTTTAGTCTAAAAGGCTTCCTGGAAACTAAATAGAGTCTCACAGACTATTTTCAGGTTCAATTTCACTGTTTTCCTCCAGAAAACAAAAAGAGTCCCTAAAGGACGATTGTGAATTTTAGTCTAAAAGGCTTTCTGAAAACTAAATAAAGTCTCACAGACTATTTTCAGGTTCAATTTCACTGTTTTCCTTCAGAAAACAAAAAGAGTCCCTAAAGGACAATTGTGAATTTTAGTCTAAAAGTCTTCCTGGAAACTACATAAAGTCTAACAGACTATTTTCAGGTTCAATTTCACTGTTTTCCTTCAGAAAACAAAAAGAGTCCCTGAAAGGCCAATTGTGAATTTTAGTCTAAAAGGCTTTCTGAAAATTAAATAAAGTCTAACAGACTATTTTCAGGTTCAATTTCACTGTTTTCCTCCAGAAAACAAAAAGAAGTCCCTGAACGACAATTGTGATTTTAGTCTAAAAGTCTTCCTGGAAACTAAATAAAGTCTCACAGACTATTTTCAGGTTCAATTTCAGTTTTCCTCCCGAAAAGAAAAAGAGTCCCTAAAGGACAATTGTGAATTTTAGTCTAAAAGGCTTCCTGGAAACTAAATAAAGTCTAACAGACTATTTTCAGGTTCAATTTCACTGTTGTCCTCCAGAAAAAAAAAGAGTCCCTAAAGGACGATTGTGAATTTTAGTCTAAAAGGCTTTTTGAAAACTAAATAAAGTCTAACAGATTATTTTCAGGTTCAATTTCACTGTTTTCCTCCAGAAAACAAAAAGAGTCCCTAAAGGACGATTGTGTATTTTAATCCAAAAGGCTTCCTGGAAACTAAATAAAGCCTCTCAGACTATTTTCAGGTTCAATTTCACTGTTTTCCTCCAGAAAACAAAAAGAGTCCCTAAAGGACAATTGTGAATTTGAGTCTGAAAGGCTTCCTTGAAACTAAATAAAGTGTAACAGATTATTTTCAGGTTCAATTTCACTGTTTTCCTCCTAAAACCAAAAAGAGTCCCTAAAAGACAGTTGTGAATTTTAGTCCAAAAGGCATCCTGGGAACCAAATAAAGTCTAACAAATTATTTTCAGGTTCAATTTCACTGTTTTCCTCCAGAAAACAAAAAGAGTCCCTAAAGGACAATTGTGAATTTTAGTCCAAAAGGCTTCCTGGAAACCAAATAAAGTCTAACAGATTATTTTCAGGTTCAATTTCACTGTTTTCCTCCAGAAAACAAAAAGAATCCCTAAAGGACGATTGTGAATTTTAGATTAAAAGGCTTCCTGGAAACTAAATAAAGTCTAACGGACTATTTTCAGGTTCAATTTCACTGTTTTCCTCCAGAAAACAAAAAGAGTCCCTAAAGGACAATTGTGAATTTGAGTCTGAAAGGCTTCCTTGAAACTAAATAAAGTCTAACAGACTATTTTCAGGTTCAATTTCACTGTTTTCCTCCAGAAAACAAAAAGAGTCCCCAAAGGACAATTGTGAATTTTAGACTAAAAGGCTTCCTGGAAACTGAATAAAGTCTCACAGACTATTTTCAGGTTCAATTTCACTGTTTTCCTCCCAAAAACAAAAAGAGTCCCTAAAGGACGATTGTGAATTTGAGTCTGAAAGGCTTCCTGGAAACAAAATAAAGTCTCACAGACTATTTTCAGTTTAAATTTAACTGGCTTCCATCCGAAAACAAAAAGATTACTGGAGAAACCATTGCATATTTCAGTCTTAGAAGCTTCCTGGAAAAAAAATAAAGTCTCGCAGACTTTTTTCTGGTTCAATTCAACTGGCTCCCTCCCGAAAAAAAATGAGTCTTGAAGAGACCATTGTTGATATCAATCTTAAAGGTTCCTGGATACAAAATAAAGTGTCACAGACAATTTACAGGTTCAATTTCACTGTTTTCCTCCCGAAAACAAAAAGAAACTCTAAAGGACAATTGTGAATTTTTGTCTGAAAGGACTCATGGAAACTAAATAAAGTCTCACAATTTCACTGGATTCCTCCCGAATACAGAAGGAGTCTCAGAGAGACTATTGTGAATATCAGTCTCATAGACATCTCAAAAATAAAATAGAGTCTCACGGACTATTTTCAGGTTCAATTTCACTGGCTCTCTCCCGAAAATGAAAAGTGTCTTGAATAGATCATTGTGAATATAAGTCCTAAAGGCTTCCAGGAAACAAAATGAAGTCTCACAGACTATTTTAAGGTTCAATTTCACTTGCTTCTTCCCGAAAACGAAAAGAATTTTGTAGACTCCATTGTCAATATCAGTCTCAAAGGCTTCCTGGATATTAAATGATGTCTAACAGACTATTTTCAGGTTGTATTTCACTGGCTTTCTCCCAAAAACGAAAAGAGTCTTGAAGAGACCATTGTGAATTTCAGTCTCATAGACTTCCCAAAAACAAAATAAAGTCCCACAGACTATTTTCAGTTCCAATTACACTGGCCCCCTTCTGAAAACGAAGAGAGTCTCAAAAAAACCATTGTGACTATCAATCTCATGGACTTCCCAAAAATGAAATAAAGTCTCACAGACTATTTTCAGGTTCAATTTCACTGGCTTCCTCCCCAAAACGAAAAGAGTCTTGAAGGGGCCATTGTGAATTCCAGACTCATAGACTTCTCAAAAACGGAATAAAGTCTCACAGACTATTTTCGGGTTCAATTTCACTGGTTCCCCCCTGAAAACGAAAAGAGTTTCGAAGAAACCATTGTGAATTTCAGTCTCATAGACATCCCAAAAACGAAATAAAGTCTCAGAGACTATTTTCTGGTTCAATTTCACTGGCTCTCTCCCGAATACAAAAAGAGTCTTGTAAAAACCATTGTGAATGTCAGTCTTAAAGGCTTCCTGGAAACAAAATGAAGTGTCACAGACTATTTTTGGGTTAAATTTCCCTGGCTTCCTCCCCAAACGAAAAGAGTTTCAAAGAGATCATTGTGAATATCAGCCCTAAGTTTCTTGAAAGGAAAATAATGTATCGCTGACTTTTTTCAGTTTCAATTTCACCGGCTTTCTCCCAAAACCTAGAAGTGTTTGGAAGAAACCATTTTGAATATCAATCTTAAATGCTTCCCAAAAACGATATAAAGTCTCACAGACTATTTTCAGGTTCGATTTCACTGGTTTCCTCCCGAAAACGAAAAGATTCTTGAAGAGACCACTGTGAATATCAGTCTTACAGGCTTCTTGGAAGCAAAATAAAGTCTCACAGACTATTTTCAGGTTCAATTTTACTGGCTCCCTCCCAAAAACAAAAAGAGTCCTGAAGAAACCATTGTGAATATCAGTCATAAGGGCTTCCTGGAAAATGAAATGAAGTCTCACAGACTATTCTCAGTTTCAATTTCACTTGCTTCTTCCCGAAAACGAAAAGAATTTTGTAGACTCCATTGTCAATATCAGTCTCAAAGGCTTCCTGGACATAAAATGATGTCTAACAGACTATTTTCAGGTTGTATTTCACTGGCTTTCTCCCAAAAACGAAAAGAGTCTTGAAGAGACCATTGTGAATTTCAGTCTCATAGACTTCCCAAAAACGAAATAAAGTTTTCAGAGACTATTTTCAGGTTCAATTTCACTGGCTTCCCCCCGGAAATGAAAAGAGTTTTGGAGAGACCATTGTGAATATCAGCCTCAAGTTTCATGGAAGCAAAATAAAATCTCGCAGACTATTTTCAGGTTCAATTTCACTGGCTTCCTCCAGAAAAGGAAAAGAGTCTCGAAGAGACCATTGTGAATATCAGCGTTAATGGCTTTGTGGGAACAAAATAAAGTCTAACAGATTATTTTCAACTCAAAACTTGATTCAAAAAATAATTCAAGGGAGGCTAAAACCGGTTGTAAATAGTAAAGAATTCAGTGGCTGACAACCCACAAAGAGGGTTTCGAGCACATTCTGAGGCTCAGAGAATTTTGGTGGGAAGTCCAACAGTGGTAATCATGAGAACGTTGCTGGAAACATGTTATTGCTTCAAATATGTCGCATTTTAGTTAAATAAATATATTTTTTATTTTACCATGTCGTTCATGTTATTATCAAAAAAATAATTTCATAAACAATGAAAACATCTGTTGATGCGAATAATTCTGTTTTGTGTTATTCAATACTTATTTTTTCTTTAGGTGGAACGGTTCAATCAGTTTTGCGTAGCACTCCTTGTCAGGGAGTTTTGAATTTTCCGGCTTAACTGTCTTCAATTTGGAATCCTGAGCATCTCAGCCATAGACAACTGGATCGTGAGAATCCTAATCGTTGTCTGGGATTTCGTAAAACATATAGAGATCAGACATTAGATCAGTGTTTTGGAACCTGTTAAAAAATCGAAAAATATATCAATATAATACTAATGTTCACTAAGCTTATCTTAGTGGGGCGCAAGCTCACAAGTGAGGGGGAACCCAGTTTGGATCGAATACACTAGAGTTGTAAATTGAAAGTCTCATGTAATACTGGTTCTCCCCGACTTTCTCACTGGCACCGTCATAAGTCGGACAATTTTTTTTCCTGAAGTGTTTATTCCTTGAAAAAAGACAAAAACAAACAAACAAAAAAACAACATTGGCACAGCCCGTACGTGTGATTTAAAACTGAACAAAACTCTGTCTATATTTCGATTGATGGTTATCACAATTAAGGACACTGTTTCTGTTTTGATTGTTGCTATCAACAACATCACAAATAAATAAACAACAGTGTCTCATCATCTCAAGTTTAAACCTCCTGAAGATTTTCATGAAACCAGGTACAGCATTAGAATGGGCATGCCCTAGTGTCTACGGAACAAGATTTAATTATAATATATACACTTACACACATATATATATATATATATATATATATATATATATATATATATATATATATGTATAGGATTGGTGATAAGGAGCCCCCTATTGGAAATTGATAAAACCTTTATTATTTATGGGTTGACAGTAGTCAAACTAGCTTTACTGATAGAATTTGCCTTCAGTGTTGCATCTACTTACTCGTTGTCCCACTCTCAAAGGAAGAAGTTAGAGAAATAAAGGAATGTTTACCAAAGGAAGATAATATTTCTGATAGGGAATTCATTCTCAGCCATCGTTTACAGGTGGACTAGAGAAATATTGAGTATTACCAAGGATAATTCATCTGTCTATGGGTGGACATGTATACAGGGAGATAGCTCGACAACTTTGCATCATACAGAGTTGATATTTGCCACATGTTTTATTGACAACTTCTTTTATTATCATAACTTCACAAAAAATTGTTAAAAATATTAAAAACATTAGTCATAGGAGCTAAAAAAGCTCTGTTTATAGCTTTTTAGGTTTATAGCTTTTTAGGCTCATTCGTTTATTATTAGTACATACAAGAAAGTTGTTAAAAACCTTTGAAACATTGCTTCTGTGGCTACCCTTTAAGGCTTGGTTATGAACACTTTGAAAAATCAGTACTTGTTTTTTTACTACATTCAGTAAAATTGTTGGAAAACCTCTAAAACTTTTGTTTCAAAACTAAAAAGGCTCTGATTATAGCTTTTCAGGTTGGTTTTATGTCTGACTCGTATATTGTTACTACATTCAAGAAAGTTGTTAAAAACCTTTGAAACATTGCTTCTGTGGCTACCCTTTAAGGCTTAGTTAATAACACTGTGAAAAATCAGTACTATTTTCACTACATTAAGGAAAATTGTTGGAAAACCTCTAAATATTTACTTTCAAATATAGAAACTCTCTGATTATAGTTTTTTAGGTTGGTTTTATCACTGACTCATATATTGTTACTATATTCAAAAAAGTTGTTAGAAAACTTTGAAACAATGCTTCTCTGGCTACCCTTTAAGGCTTGGTTATTAACACTGTGAAAAATCAGTACTATCTTTCTCTACTACATTCAGGAAAATTGTTGGAAAACCTCTAAAACTTTAGTTTCAAATATATAAAGGCTATGTTTATAGCTATTGAGGTTGGTTTTATCACTGACTCATATATTGTTACTATATTCAAAAAAGTTGTTAGAAAACTTTGAAACATTGCTTCTCTGGCTACCCTTCAAGGCTTAGTTATTAACACTGTGAAAAATCACTACTATTTTTCACTACATTCAGGAAAATTGTTGGAAAACCTCTGAAACTTTAGTTTAAGACCTAAAGAGGGTCTGATTATATCTTTTCTGGAAAATCAGTACTTTTTTATTCAATTCATTCAGGAGCATTGTTGGAAAACAACTAAAACTTTAGTTTCAAACCTTAAAAAAATCTCATTATAGCTTTTCTGGTCGGTTTTATCACTGACACGTATATAGTTACTAGATTCAAGAAAGTTGTTAAAAACCTTCGAAACATTGCTTCTGTGGCTATCCTTTAAGGCTTGGTTATTAACACTATGAAAAATCTATACTTTTTTCTCACTACATCCTAGAAAATTGTTGGAAAACCTCTAAAAAAGTGGTTTTGAACCTAAAAAGGTTATGTTTATAGCTTTTTAGGTTAGTTATATCACTTACTTATACAATGTTACCACATTCAAGAAAGTTGTTACAAATCTTTGAAATATTGCTTCTGTGGCTAACCTTTAAAACTTGGTTATGAACGCTTCAAAAAATGAGAACTATTTTTTTTTAGGTTTGTTTTTTCTCTGACTCGTATATTGTTACTACATTCAAGAAAGTTGTTAAAAACCTTTGGAACATTGCTCCTCTGGCTATCCTTTAAGGCTTGGTTATGAAGACTCTGAAAAATCAGTACTATTTTTTACTACATTCACGAAAATTGTTGGAAAACCTCTAAAACTTTAGTTTCAAAAATATAAAGGCTATGTTTATAGCTATTGAGGTTGGTTTTATCACTGACTCGTATATTGTAACTATATTCAAGAAAGTTGTTAAAAACCTTTAGAACATTGCTTCTGTGGCTACCCTTTAAGGCTTGGTTATTAACACTTTGAAAAATCAGGACTATTTTTCACTACATTCAGGAAAATTGTTGGAAAACCTTTAAATATTTACTTTCAAATATAGAAAATCTCCGATAATAGTTTTTTAGGTTGGTTTTATCACTGACTCATATGTTGTTACTATATTCAAAAAAGTTGTTGAAAAACTTTGAAACAATGCTTCTCTGGCCACCCTCTAAGGCTTGGTTATGAACACTTTGAAAAATCAGTACTATTTTTTTTCTACATTCAGTAAAATTGTTGGAAAACCTCTAAATATTTACTTTCAAATATAGAAAGGCTCTGATTATAGCTTTTCAGGTTAGTTTTATCACTGACTTGTATATTGTTACTACATTCAAGAAAGTTGTTAAAAACCTTTGAAACATTGCTTCTCCGGCTACCTTTTAAGGTTTGGTTATGAACACCTTGAAAAATCAGTACTATTTTTCACTACATTCACGAAAATTGTTGGAAAACCTCTAAACTTTAGTTTAAGACCTAAAGAGGGTCTGATTATATCTTTTTAGGTTGGTTCTATCTCTGACTTGTATATTGTTACTACATTCAAGAAAGTTGTTAAAAACCTTTGAAACATCGCTTCTCTGGCAACCCTCTGAGGCTTAGTTATGAACACTTTCAAAAATCAGTACTGTTTTTTTTTTACCACGTTCAGGAAATTTGTTGGAAAACCTCTAAATCTTTAGTTTCAAATATACAAAGGCTGTGTTTATAGCTTTTTAGGTTGTTTTTATCACTGACTCGTATATTGTTACTACATTCAACAAAGTTGTTAAAACCCCCTAAACATTGTTTCTGTTGCTACCCTTCAAGGCTTGGTTATGAACACTTTGAAAAATCAATACTATTTTTCTTCACTACATTCAGGAAAATATTTGGAAAACCTTTAAAACTTTAGTTTCAAATATATAAAGGCTATGTTTATAGCTATTGAGGTTGGTTTTATCACTGACTCGTATATTGTAACTATATTCAAGAAAGTTGTTAAAAACCTTTAGAACATTGCTTCTGTGGCTACCCTTTAAGGCTTGGTTATTAACACTTTGAAAAATCAGGACTATTTTTCTCTGCTACATTCAGGAAAATTGTTAGAAAACCTCTAAAACTTTACTTAAAGACCTAAAGAGGGTCTGATTATATCTTTTTAGGTTGTTTTTATCTCCGACTTGTATATTGTTACTACATTCAAGAAAGTTGTTAAAAACCTTTGGAACATTGTTTCTGTGGCTACTTTTTAAGGTTTGGTTATGAACACTTTGAAAAATCGGTACTATTTTTTTTACTATATTCTGGAAAATTGTTGGAAAACCTCTAAATCTTCACTTTCAAATATAGAAACGCTCTGATTATAGCTTTTTAGGTTGGTTTTATCTCTGACTCGTATATTGTTACTACATTCAAGAAAGTTGATAAAAAAACCCTCATGCATTGCTTCTGCGGCTACCTTTTAAGACTTGGTTATGAACACTATGAAAAGTTAGTACTATTTTTTTTTCTACATTCAGGAAAATTGTTGGAAAACCTCTAAAACTTTAGTTCCAAATATAGAAAGGCTCTGATTATAGCTTTTCAGGTTGGTTTTATCACTGGCTTGTATATTGTTACTACATTTAAGAAAGTTGTTAAAAACCTTTGAAACATTGCTCATCAGGCTTGGTTATGAACACTTTGTAAAATCAGTACTTTTTTTTTTACTACATTCAGGAAAATATTGGGAAAACCTCTAAAACTTTAGTTTCAGTTTAGTTTCAGACTTAAAAAGGGTTTGATTATAGCTTTTCGTGATCGAAAAATAAATTATTTCAGCTGGTATTTAAAAAAAATGTTTAGTTGATTTGGTCATTTCCAGTGTCTTCACAACAATTTATAGAGGAAATAAAAGAATCATTTGATGATAATAATGTGTGTGTGTGTGTGTGTGTGTGTGTGTGTGTGTGTGTGTGCGTGTGTGTGTGTGTGTGTGGTGGGGTTTGGGGCTCATCATTGTCCGATGAAACGCCAACTTACGTCTGATCTCTTGTATGAAAGGGGTCGGGGACGAAAGGACAAGACAACTTTGAATCAGGGTCAAACTCCAGGTGAGAAGGCTAAAAGTGCCTCTCATCTATTCCCTCTTATTATTACAATTGGAGGGGGGGACATTCAAAGTTGGAATTTGTCGAAATATTCGCTACTAAATCATTTTATAATGATTATAAAGGATTGTAAAAAAATAATACTAAAAATTGCTTATGAATTTCACTCGAGCATAGTAGGATAGTTTTGTAATTTAATGTCTAATAAGATAACAAGCAGTCATTGGGAAGTGGTTTTTGATGAATTAATACTTTCATTTGTCCAAATCAGATTATTTTGAAACAACACCTCTCTATCGTTGGTGTCACGGAGCCAGTACTTTCCGAATATGTCTGCTTCGTCTCTCCATCTTGCATTCTGCCGGACTACCTCGGTAGCACATGTTTTCTCTGCTGATGCCTGTTGTGAATCATAATGTATGTTTGGTGTGTGCCATTCCTGCAATATATCCAGCCCATTGCTATTTTACAGTGCATTAGAATATTAATAGTTGATAACATTCGCTCTGAAGCTAAGAAGGCTCCGTCTATACCTTTTCAGGCTTGCTTTTTTACACCTGCAAAATTCAATTATATATGATTACTACTTTCAAGACAATTGTTAAAAACCTTGTAAACATACATTGTCAAAGCTAAAAAGGCTCCATGTATAATTTCTTTTCACTCATATATTATTAAAGAATGCAAGAAAACTTATTGAAATATTCGATTCAAAGCTAAAAAGGCTCTGTTAATATCTTTTTAGCTTTGCTCTTCATACACATCTATATATTATTTTGAAAAAAACCTTTCAAACATTAGTTTCAAGGCTAAAAAGGCTCTGTTTATACCCTTCCAGACTTGGTTTTGACACTTTGAAAATTCCATCATATATTATTACTACATTGAAGCAAATTGTTAAAAACCTTCAAAACATTGCTATCAAAGCTAAAAAGACTCTGTTTACAGCATTTTAGGCTCAGTTTTGACATTTTGATTATATATTATTTTGAAAATTCAACTATGTGTTATAGCAGCATCGTAAAAATTTCATGAAAAACATTGGAAACATTGGTTTCAAAGCTGAAAATGCTTTATTCATACCCTTTTAGGCTTTGTTTATGGTCACTTTGATATTTCAATAATATATTTTGACTACATTCAGACAAATTGATGAGAAACCTCTAAAACATAGTTTTCACACCTTAAAAGTCTTGGCTTGGTTTTGACACATATTCATTTATTACTTCATTCAAGTAAATTGTTTGAAACTTCAAATATATGGGTTTCAAAGCTAGAAAGGCTCTTTTTATACCCATTCAGTAATGGTTTTGACACATATTCATCTATTATTACTTCATTCAAGTAAATTGTTTGAAACTTCAAAAATATGGGTTTCAAAGCTAGAAAGGCTCTTTTTATACCCTTTCAGTAATGGTTTTGACACATATTCATCTATTATTACTACATTCAATAGAATTGTTATAAAACCTTAAAATAGTGGTTTCAAAGCTGAAAAGTCCCTGTGTATACCCTTTTCGGTTCGGTTTTCACACTTCCAATGTTCAATCATATCTCATTGATATATTCATGAAAATTATTGAGGAACAATGAAGACATGGATTTCAGAGCTGAAAAGACTCTGTATATAGCTTTTTGGGGCTTGGTTTTCACTCAGTGCAATCATATATTCTTACTACATTAGAGAAAATTTTAAAAAAACAAACCTTGAAAACATTGGTTTTGGAAGCTAAAAAAGGCTCTGTTTATACCCTCTAGGTCTGCTTTTGGCACTTTCAAGATTCAGTTATACGATAATAATACATTGAAAGGAAATTGTCAAAATACCTTTAGACCATTGCTTGAAAAGTTAAAAAGGCTCATTTCATATCTTTCAAGGCTCAGTTTTAATACTTTGAAACTTCAATCATATATTAGGACTACATTCAGGAAAACTGTTGCAAAACCTTGGAAACACTGGTTTCAAGGCCAAAAACGCTCTGCTAATACCTTTTTAGGCTTGCTTTTGACACTTCCAAAGTTCAATCATATCTTATTGATATATTCATGAAAATTATTGAAAAACCATGAAGACATGGCTTTCAGAGCTGAAAAGACTCTGTTTATGGCTCTTTTTGGTCTGGTTTTCACACTTACTCTTGTATTGTTATTATGTTCAAGAAAATTGTCAAAACCTTGGGAAAATTAGTTTTCAAGGTAAAAAAGCTTCGTTTGTAACCTTTTTAGGTTAGGTCTTGACTCTTACTTATATTTAAATCATTGTGAATTCCAGTCTCATATACTTCCTAAAAAAGAAATGAAGTCTCACAGAATATTTTCGGGTTCAATTTTAATGGCTTCCTCCTGGAAAGAAAAAGGGTCTTGAAGAAACCATCGTGAATTTCTATCTCATACACTTCCCAAAAAAGAAATAAAGTCTCACATACTATTTTCAGGTTCAATTTCACTGGCTTTCTCCCATAAACAAAAAGAGTCTTGAAGAGACCGTTGTGAATATCAGTGTCACATGTTTCCTGGAAGCAAAATGAAGTCTCACGAACTATTTTCATGTTCAATTTCACTGGCTTCCCCCCAAATATGAAGAGAGTCTCGAAGAGAGATTCTAAATACTAGTCTTAAAGGCTTCCTGGAAACAAAATAAAGTCTCACAGTCTGTTTTCAGGTTTAATTTCACTGGCTTCTTCCCAAAAACGAGAAGAGTCTTGAAGAGACCATCCTGAATATCAGTGTCACTGGTTCCCGGAAACGAAATAAAGTTTCACGGACTGTTTGTTCAATTTCATTGGCTTCCCCCCAAAGACAAAAAAGTTAATGTCCATCAATTGTCTGCCATTCTTGTAACATGGCCAACCAACCGCCATTTGAGATTTTTTATGGATTCTATGATATCTCTAACTCTTGTCTCTTCCTGGATGTACTGTGCTGTTTTGTGGTCTCTCCATGTGAGGCCCAGCATTATTCTTTCATGTGCACGTTGCAAGGTTCCCACGTCTATGATGAAGGAGGTAATGGCCACTTCGACAGTCTCTGATGCTGCAGATGGTTCAGTTGGCTGGCATGTTTTGTTGCCCACGTTGGACCGTTTTTCTTGATATGATATGTTCAATTGATTTTTGTTAACTGCTATTGAATTTGTTTTGAAAAGACAAAAACTGGCTTCAATACAATTTCAACAGTAAATGAAAGAAATCTTTATACTATTGTCGATAAAACAAGAATTTTGCACAGTTTTCTTCCGATATGGCAGAACATTAAGATGACGTTGTGTTGTCATGGTGAGAACGTTTACCGATCATATAGAAATAAGCTTGACCATATTTTGAAACGTTTTCATGGATTATATTTCATAGCTATGTCATGATGATGATGATCATCATCATTATCATCAGTCTTTTAGCATCCGTTGTTTGACATAGACCTCCCCCAGGATTTGCCACACTTCTCTATCATCGGCGTCATGGAACAAGTAGTTCCTGAACTTGTCTAGCGAGTCTTTCCATCGAACATTTTTCCGGCCTTGGTTGCACATGTGGTCTTCTGGGATCCATGTTGTGAGTCTTGATCTCCATCGATTGTCTGCCATTCTTGCAAGATGGCCAGCCCACCACCATGTGAGATTTTTCATAGATTCTATGATGTCTCTAAGTCTTGTCTTTTCCCGGATGTACTGTGTTGTTTTGTGGTCTCCCCATGTGAGACCCAGCATTATTCTTTCATGTGCACGTTGCATGGTTCCCACGTCTATGATGAAAGGGGTAATGGCCACTTTTGAGAAAATTTTCAAAGCCTCTCAATGTTCAAATCTTGGTGGCAAAGATAAACCAATATAGAATACATAGCCAGCATACATATAATTTCAGAAATCACGACATATATAGTTGCTGCAATGGCCAAAACTATACCTAATGTCAATGTAATGACAATCAAAAATGCTAAGGCAATAAGTAGAAGGCGATGCTATAGCTTCATCCTCTGGTTCACTGCAGAAGTATTGCTAGGCAATTTTAGTCGAGGAAGATGAACCTGATTAGCTGCCGCTATGGTAGGTGTTGAAGCTTCTTCAATCCTAGGTTATAGTTGACCGAAGTTCACCCGGTAAGTAGGAGCCTCTACCATCGGTAGAACAGTACCAACGGATGTTGAGGCTCCCTCTATGCCTGGCAACGGTCTCTCAATATCCAGCGTGCCCATTGGAGGACTCATAGCGATGGGTGGGTCCTCACCAACCTCTATGATGAAGGGGGTAATGGCCTTTTCGACGGTCTCTGATGCTGCGGATGGTTCGGTTGGCTGGCTTCTTTTGTTGCATATGTCGGACCGGTTATCATGATATGATATATACGATTAATTTTTGTTAACTGCTATTGAATTGTTTTTGAGAAGAGAAAAAACTGGGATCGATGCAATTTTAACAGTAAATGAAAGCAATCTTTATACTATTGTCAATAAAACAAGAATTTTGCACAGTTTTCTTCCGATACGGCAGAACATTAAGATGACGTTAAGTTGTCATGGTGAGAACGTTTACCGATCATAAGGAAATAAGCTTGACCATATTTGGAAATGTTTTGATTGATTAAATTTCATAGCTATGTCATGATGATGATGAACATCATCATTATCATGAGTCTTTTAGCATCAGTCGTTTGACATAGACCTTCCCCAGGATTTGCCACACTTCTCTACAATGGGCGTCACGGAGCCAGTAGTTCCTGAACTTGTCTAGCGCGTCTTTCCATCGAACATTTTTCCGGCCTTGGTTGCACATGTGGTCTTCTGGGATCCATGTTGTGAGTCTTGATCTCCATCGATTGTCTGCCATTCTTGCAAGATGGCCAGCCCACTTTCATAGATTCTATGATGTCTCTAAGTCTTGTCAGTTCCTGCATGTACTGTGCTGTTTTGTGGTCTCTCCATGTGAGGCCCAGCATTATTCTTTCATGTGCACGTTGCATGGTTCCCACGTCTATGATGAAAGGGGTAATGGCCACTTTTCAGAAAATATTCAAAGACTCTCAATGTACAAATCTTGGTGGCAAAGATAAACCAATATAGAATACATAGCCAGCATACATATAATTTCAGAAATCACGACATATATAGTAGCTGCAATGGCCAAAACTATACCTAATGTCAATGTAATGACAATCAAAAATGCCAAGGCAATAAGTAGAAGGCGATGCTTTAGCTTCATCCTCTGGTTCACTGCAGAAGTATTGCTAGGCAATATTGGTCGAGGAAGATGAACCTGATTAGCTGCCGCTATGGTAGGTGTTGAAGCTTCTTCAATCCTAGGTTATAGTTGACCGAAGTTCACCCGGTAAGTAGGAGCCTCTACCATTGGTAGAGCAGTACCAACGGATGTTGAGGCTCCCTCTATGCCTGGCAACGGTCTCTCAATATCCAGCGTGCACATTGGAGGACTCATAGCGATGGGTTGGTCCTCACCCACCTCTATGATAAAGGGGGTAATGGCCACTTCGATTGTCTCTGATGCTGCGGATGGTTCGGTTGGCTGGCTTCTTTTGTTGCTCATGTTGGACTGTTTTTCATGATATGATATATACGATTAATTTTTGTTAAGCTATTGAATTGTTTTTGAGAGGAGAAAAACTGGGATTGATGCAATTTTAACAGTAAATGAAAGCAATCTTTATAGTATTGTTGATAAAACAAGAATTTTGCACAGTTTTCTTCCGATACGGCAGAACATTAAAGTGACGTTGAGTTGTCATGGTGATAACGTTTACCGATCATAAGGAAATAAGCTTGACCATATTTGGAAACGTTTTCATTGATTAAATTTCATAACTATGTCACGATGATGATGATCATCATCATTATCATCAGTCTTTTAGCATCGGTCGTTTGACATAGACATCCCCAGGGTTTGCCACACTTCACTATGATGGGCGTCACGGAGCCAGTAGTTTCTGAACTTGTCTAGCGAGTCTTTCCATCGAACATTTTTCCGGCCTTGGTTGCATATGCGGTGTCGGGGGATCCATGTTGTGAGTCTTGATCTCCATCGATTGTCTGCCATTCTTGCAAGATGGCCAGCCCACCGCCATTTGAGATTTTTTATAGATTCTATGATGTGTCTAAGTCTTGTCTTTTCCCGGATATACTGTGCTGTTTTATGGTCTCTCCATGTGAGGCCCAGCATTATTCTTTATGTGCACATTGCATGGTTCCCACGTCTATGATGAAGGGGGTAATGGCCACTTTTGAGAAAATATTCAAAGCCTCTCAATGTTCAAATCTTGGTGGCAAAGATAAACCAATATAGAATACAGAGCCAGCATACATATAATTTCAGAAATCACGACATATATAGTAGCTTCAATGGCCAAAACTATACCTAATGTCAATGTAATGACAATCAAAAATGCCAAGGCAATAAGTAGAAGGCGATGCTTTAGCTTCATCCTCTGGTTCACTGCAGAAGTATTGCTAGGCAATATTGGTCGAGGAAGATGAACCTGATTAGCTGTTGCTATGGTAGGTGTTGAAGCTTCCTCAATCCTAGGTGATAGTTGACGGAAGTTCACCCAGAGAGAAGGAGCCTCTACCATAGCTAGGACAGTACCAACAGATGTTGATGCTCCCTCTATGCCTGGCAACGGTCTCTCAATATCCAGCGTGCACATTGGAGGACTCATAGCGATTGGTGGGTCTTCACCAACCTCTATGATGAAGGGGTAATGGCCACTTCGATTGTCTCTGATGCTGCGGATGGTTCAGTTGGCTGGCTTCTTTTGTTGCTCATGTTGGACTGTTTTTCTTGATATGATATATTCAGTTGATTTTTGTTAAGCTATTGAATTGTTTTTGAGAGGAGAAAAACTGGGATCGATGCAATTTTAACAGTAAATGAAAGCAATCTTTATACTATTGTCAATAAAACAAGAATTTTGCACAGTTTTCTTCCGATACGGCAGAACATTAAGATGACGTTAAGTTGTCATGGTGAGAACGTTTACCGATCATATGGAAATAAGCTTGACCATATTTGGAAACGTTTTCATGGATTAAATTTCATAGCTATGTCATGATGATGATCATCATCATTATCATCAGTTTTTTACCATCAGTCGTTTGACATAGACCTTCCCAAGGATTTGCCACACTTCTCTATGATGGGCGTCACGGAGCCAGTAGTTCCTGAAATTGATCGATGCAATTTTAACAGTAAATGAAAGCAATCTTTCTACTATTGTCGATAAAACAAGAATTTTGCATAGTTTTCTTCCGATACGGCAGAACACTAAGATGACGTTGAGTTGTCATGGTGAGAACGTTTACCGATCATATGGAAATAAGCTTGACCATATTTGGAAACGTTTTCATTGATTAAATTTCATAGCTATGTCATGATGATGATGATCATCATCATTATCATCAGTCTTTTAGTATCAGTCGTTTGACATAGACCTTCCCTAGGATTTGCCACACTTCTCTCTCCTGGGCGTCACGGAGCCAGTAGTTCCTGAACTTGTCTAGCGCGTCTTTCCATCGAACATTTTTCCGGCCTCGGTTGCATATGTGGTGTCGGGGGATCCATATTGTGAGTCTTGATCTCCATCAATTGTCTGCCATTCTTGCAGGATGGCCAGCCCACTGCAATTTGAGATTTTTCATAGATACTATGATGTCTCTAAGTCTTGTCTTTTCCCGGATGTACTGTGTTGTTTTGTGGTCTCTCCATGTGAGGCCCAGCATTATTCTTTCATGTGCACGTTGCAAGATTAACCCGATTAGCTGCCGCTATGGTAGGTGTTGAAGCTTCCTCAATCCTGGGTGATAGTTGACCGAAGTTCAACCGGTGAGACGGAGCCTCTACCATCGGTTGAACAGTACCAACGGATGTTGAGGCTGCCTCTTGGCCTGGCAACGGTCTCTCAATATCCAGCGTGCACATCGGAGAACTCATAGCGATGGGTTGGTCCTTACCCACCTCTATGATAAAGGGTGTAATGGCCACTTTGACGGTCTCTGATGATGCAGATGGTTCGGTTGGCTGGCTTTTTTTGTTGCTCATGTTGGACCGTTTTTCTTGATATGATATATTCAGTTGATTTTTGTTAACTGCTATTGAATTTGTTTTGAGAAGACAAAAACTGGGTTCAATGCAATTTTAACAGTAAATGAAAGCAATCTTTATACTATTGTTGATAAAACAAGAATTTTGCACAGTTTTCTTCCGATACGGCAGAACATTAAGATGACATTAAGTTGTCATGGTGATAACGTTCACTGATCATATGGAAATAAGCTTGACCATATTTGGAAACGTTTTCATGGATTATATTTCATAGCTACGTATATATTCATTATTTTTTATTAAATAAAATGTCTGTAAGTGCTTATCAATATCTGAAATACATTATATATATGTGGGGGTTCACCTATGGTGATGGCCTCACAAACTATACTAAACCAGCCGTGGTTCTGGGTTAGTAAAAGAAGGCAACAAGTTGGAATTTCGTTAAAATGTTATATATAGAATATTGATTATCAATATCTCTGGAGACGGGAAATGCCTATTCGCAGTTGAAAAGAGAGGAGGCCGATTTTCATCTAAGTCAAACTGACGACTGGTCTCTCATGTCACGAACGGTAGTCTACTGAATGGTAGTAGCGGTTGACGGTTACTAAGATGGCATCTAACACAAGAGAGACTGGCAGCGATTCTCTTCTCGAAACCCAATTTTACTCTCTTTTCTAGCAGCGGTTGAAGGCGGACGGCTGACACGAGAGAGACTGGCAGCGATTCTTTTCTCCAAACCCAATTTTACTCTCTGCCGCTGTTACAAAAATCCCTCCTATTTAAGCCCTTGGTATAAACACTATTTCTTTGTAATTGACTTCCTGTCTTTCTTTTTCCTGTTATCTCGATCTTCCCGGAAAACCCCAAATATTGACCCTCATTCATCTTGCGACGCAAGTCTGTCCAAGATCATAAATTAGTCTCCCCCTCTCTCAAGGACTCCGCAAATAACTTTTCTTTCATAAGCTTTACTCTTTCTCTCAAGACCCCAGACACTAGCCCTTATCTGGCCTTGTTTTTGAAACCCAGGGAAATGACAGAAGATATTAAATTGAGAAGGCACAGGTGCCCGCACTTGGAAGCATGTAATTCTCACTTCCTATAGTATCTTCAAAAAACATATTAAGCCCTTATCTGGTAATCGAATTGGGAAGAAAACCTTCTCCAAAAGCATCTGTCTTTTGCAACCCAGGATTTGACAGAAGATATTAGATTGAGAAAGTGCAGGTGATTCAACTTCCTATAGTATCTCGAAAAACACATTATCCCTTTTAACACAGATAACTCCTTTTGTAATAACCATAGTAATTACTGGTAATAACCATAATAATTTTTGGTAACAGCCATAGTAATTTTCAGGACACGAGGGACTTCTGGCCCCCTAGTGTCACATATATATTTAGATATATGTATATATATATATATATATATATATATATATATATTTAACACCATCATCATTCCATGTACTCCAAGATGAACCCTTAACGATCTCTCTCTCTCTCTCTCTCTCTCTCTCCGTAGAATCGCTTTACAACTCCTACAGGTATCAACTTTGTTTATATATATATATATATATATATATATATGTATATATATATATATATATATATATTAGTAATTACCAAAAACCCACGGATTAACATCACGAAGCCATTGGATGATATTATAATCAAGCAGGCTAAGTGAAAACTCAAACAACGACAAGTTTCATCTGACTCTAAAAAAACAAGACCCAACATTCAAGAGATCTGATTCATTGAAGTGAAAAACTTCAAATATGAATACCTAAAGCGTACTGTACTCTACTGACAGCGCAGACTAACAGTGGAGATTTTACTATCCCAAATTCCTGAGGATTGTTGTTGTGGTTGTTGTGGTACAAAAACAAAGTCAACCCCAAACTTGGACGGGAGTTCGGCTAGATTGATAAAACTCACAAAAACAAATACAACATCAATTTATTTTATTCATTCGTTTATCATTTGACAGAAAATATTTTTATTGTTTAATCTGCGTTGACTTAGAAATTGCACTACTACAATGCGAACTGTTCAGTGTTGATTCAATATGTTTATGTTTGGAAATATGGATATTGATAATAAACAATATTTCTAGGGAGGCTATAACCAGTTGTAAAAGGTAAAGAATTCAGTGGTCGACCACCCATGAGTAAGGATTTCGAGCACATTCTGAGACTTAGAGAATTGGGCTGGGAAGTCCAACAGTGGTAATCATGAGAGGGTCGCTGGAAATATGTTATGGCTTCAAATATGTCGCATTTTCGTTGAATAAATATGTTTTTTATTTCACACAGTCCTTCATGTTATTATCAAAGAAATAATTTCATAAACAATTAAAAAATCAGTTGATGCAAATAAATCTGTTTTTTGTTGTTTAATGTGTCGCATTTTGGTTAAATAGATATATACATATATATATATATCATAAATAAATATATTTTGAAAGAAAAAAAAAACGCATTTTTATTCTTTCTGAACTTTCCAATATTTTTCACAAATTCTTTCACAACGATGCATTTTTTTTCTATTCATTCTGATGAAGATCAATGAGGCCTAACTGGTGACTGAAGGCCTGAAATTGGATTCCCTGTGATAGAAGCGTACGTTCGGCCGTATGGTGTGTCTGTGTGTCGGATGGGGGTCGGGACTCATCGTTAACTGATGAAACACCGACTTATCTTTGATCTCTTGTACGGAAGGGGTTGGGGGTGAAAGGATGAGATAACTTTGGATCGGGGTCGAACTCCAGGGAAAAAGCCTAAAAGTGCATCTCATCTATTCTTTATTATTATAAAAATGTGGAGGGGGAGATTCATAGTTGAAATTTGTCGAAATATTCACTTCTAAATCATTGTACGATGTTTATTAAGCATTGAGTATTGTAGATTAGTTTAGTAGTTCAATATCTAATAATAATAATGATAATGAACTGTCATTGGGAAGTGGTTTTTTAATAAAATAATAGTTTCATTTATCCAAATCATACTATTGAAATATTATTGTGATAAAGTAAATATTAACGATAGTTCTCTTTTAAAAGTCCCAATAAAGTAATGATTAAAAAAAGAAAAGAATCGATAATGGTATCATCATTATCTTTCTGAATATGTGTGGTTCGTCTCTCCATGTTGTATTCTGCCGGACTCCCTCGGTAGCGCATGTTTCCTCTGGTGATCCCTAATGTGGATCATAATGTGTGTTTGATGTGTACCATTGCTGCAACATATCCTGCCCATTGCTATTTTTGTTTGTATTAGAATATCAATAGTTGATAATATTCGCTCTGGAGCTAACAAGGCTCCGTTTATACCTTTTCAGGCTTGCTTTTTTACACATGGAAAATTCAATTATATATCATTTCTACGTTCGGAACAATTGTTAAAAACCTTGTAAATATTCATCTTCAAAGTTAAATAGGCTCCTTGTATAATTTCCATCGAACCTCTTAGCAACAAATGGCTTCTTCTACGTAGCCACACACTTACCATTAGGCTAAACAGCCCGCTGGTTAGGCAAAGGCTAAATAACTGCTTTCAAACCGAATTCTTATCTGGTTTCTATTTTTCGATTTTTCATTTCACTCATTATTCGTTCCTCTTTCGGATTTTCTTACGGGAATGAACTGGGAAATCAATTGGAAACAACTTGTTTTTATCTATTATCAAGTTGAATTTTGTTTTCGAAGTATACGCTTCTAAATCATTGTACAATGATTATAAAGGATTGTTAAAAAAAAAGAAAGAAAATTGCTTGTGAATTTTATTTGAGTATTGTTAGATAGTTTAGTAATTCAATATCTAATAAATACCAAAGAGTCATTGGGAAGTGATTTTTGATGAAATGATATTTTCATTTCTCTTATTGTCCGTGGTTGGATGAAAACATTACTCCCTGGATTCGCTACTCCTGTCTATCATTGGTGTGGCAAAGTCAATAGTTTCTGAATTTCTCTAGTTCGTCACTTCATCTTCTATTCTGCCAGCCTCCTTCGGTTGTGTATGTGATCTCTGGAGATCCATGGGGTAAATCGTGATGTCCATCGGGAGTGTGCCATTCTTGCAATATGACAAGCCCATTGCCATTTAGATTTCCACTGAAAATTTCTGAAGAAACTTTAAAAACATTGGTTTCCAAGCTGAAGAGCTCTGTTTAGACCATTTTAGGCCTGGCTCAATTCTGCCAAGAGGTGTCAGAAAAGTTACAACGGGGATAATTAGCTTGTGGCGGCCAAGTGTTCGTAACGACGTCGATTTTTGATCCTTCGATGTCGGCTCCTCTTATCATTGCAAAGCAGAATTCACCAAGCGTTGGATTGTTCACCCACAGACAGGAACATGAGTTAGCTTTACGTTTTTGTGAGACAGGTTAGTTTTATCCCTGTGATCAACACTAGGTTTAATTTCCCTGGCTTTCAATTTTACTCCGAGAAACCATTGTGAATATCAGTCTTAAAGGCTTCCTGGAAACAGAATAAAGTCTCACAGATGTTTTTTAGGCTCAATTTCACTGGCTTCCTCCCGAAAACAAAAAGAATATCGGAGAGACCATTGTGAATATCAGTCTTAAAGGCTTCCTGGAAACGAAATAAAGTCTCACAGACTATTTTCAGGTTCAATTTCACTGGATTCTTCCCGAAAACGAAAAGAGTCTCGAAGAGACCATTATGAATATCAGTCTTAAAGGCTTCCTGGAAACGAAATAATGTCTCATAGACTATTTACAGGTTCAATTTCACTTGCTTCCTCCCGGAAATGAAAAGAGTCTTGAAGAGACCATTGTGAATATCAGTCTTAAAGTCTTCCTGGAAACAAAATAAAGTCTCACAGACTATTTTCAGGTTCAATTTCACTGGCTTCCTTCCGAAAACGAAAAGAGTCTTGAAGAGACCATCGTGAATATCAGTGTCACAGGTTCCCCAAAACGAAATAAAGTCTCACGGACTATTCGTTCAATTCCATTGGCTTCCCCCCAAAGACGAAAAAGTTAATGACGAGACCATTGTCATTTTTAATCTGACAGGTTTCCTGTAAACGCAATAAACTCCCACGGAATAATGCCAGGTTCAATACGGCAGGCTTCTCGAAAACATGATCCTAATTTCAAAGGCAAAAAAGAGACATATATAATAGACATCATTGACAATTCCATTTTTATCACAACATTGACACGCTCAGAAAAACAAACATCCGTATTTTCAAGTCAAGATTCACAATTTTCAGAAAAAAACTCAAGCACTCCCTCAGTTCAATGATGGAGTGAAAGATAAGCCAACACACCAATACATAGCTATCAACTTATAATGCCACTAATCAGGGCATATGGAGTAGCTGTAATGGCCAAAATTATAGTGAATGCAAATGTAATGGCAAACACCAACGCCAAGAAAAGTTGAAGATTGAACACCTTTCGTTTCATCCTACAATTTTTGTCCACGGCTGAAACATTGCCAGGTAATATTGGTCCAGGAAGATGAACCTGATTAGCTTCCGCTATAGTAGGTGTTGAGGCTTCCTCAATCCTGGGTGATTGTTGACCGATGTTCACCAGATGAGACAGAGCCTCTACCATCGGTACGACAGTACCAACGGATGTTGAGGCTCCCTCTACGCCTGGCAACGGTCTCTCAATATCTAGCGTGCACGTTAGAGGATTCATAGCGATCGGTGGGTCCTTACCCACCTCTATGATGAAGGGGGTAATGGCCACTTCGACTGTTTTTGATGCTGCAGATGGTTCAGTTGGCTGGCTTGTTTTGTTGCCCATGTTGGACTGTTTTTCTTGTATGTGTGTGTGTGTGTGTGTATGTGTGTGTGTGTGTGTGTGTGTGTGTTTGAATATGTGTGTGCGTGTGTGCTTTAGAAACAGTCAACGAAAACTGTCAACAGTTGTAGTGAGCCAAATTCAGACGATTGGTTGAGAGAGTGCCCGACATGGCTTGTTCAATGTTCTGCCAAAGACCCCTCTCAAAAGACGCGAAGAATGGACAGGGTTGGCAGTTGTGAATGTGACTCTCAAACAATAGAGAAGCTCACTTCATGGTGTCACACTGCCGACCAGGGCAACCCAGCGGGGAGGGTCTGTTCATGCTCGCAAAGTTAGGTCCGCTCTCTTCAGGAATATTCGAATACACCAAAAAAAAAAAAACAAAAAAAAACAGAAAAACAGGTCTGCTTTTGCTGTCCCATTCTGTATTTGAAACTGTGATATCTATAATCTCATGTTCGGCGAAGATTCCACTGCAAAGGAAGGAAAGGGTTAACGCTGTGGAGAACAACTTCAACTTGGCCAATGGTTTGCAGTTTCAAATTCGACGGTAGCATTTTAAAGATGTTTAATAGTTCTAAAAGCTTCTTACGAACTCAACCGACCAGTGAAGAGAGATACTCTCCTCTTCCCAGCATTACTCCAGCTATTTACAATCAACTTATGGGAGTATTCATTACACAACTATGCACCAGTCTTCTTTAAAATCATATATTCATACAAGGCTTACTTCTTTCTTTCACACTAAGCCCCGCCTCCTTTTTTTTTTACACCCGAGGGAAAATCCAGAATTCGGGTAAACTGAAAATTTGGTTTCAAAGAATTTTTCTGACAATATTACTTCTTTCAAAATGAACTAAAAAGTAATTCAAATTACAGAATAAAATCTTGAGTAAATATGTTACTCCGTTCAAAGCAATCCTACTTTCATCAAATAAAATCTTGCCGAAAGAGTTTTGTTAGCATAGAGAGATAAGTGTACCAAATTATTTTTAAACCATTTCAAGTTTTGCTTTGCACAATCAGTCAGTGTGCATATACTTCACAAATTGCACAAATCTGCACACATTTCGTAAATTTTCACAGATTGCACAAATTTTCACAAATTGCAGAAATTGGCACGAATTGCAGGATATGAGGCTTTAGCACAAATATGCACAAATTGCACGAATTTGCACAAATTTCACGAATTTGCACAAATTTCATAACGCAGGTTTGTCTGACTAATGAATGTTTGAAGAAACCTAAATTTCACTCCTCTCTTCTAATCATTGCCTTGTTATCAGAAACTGTAAACGAAAACTGTCACCAAAACTATCAGCATAAGTTTCTTCAGTTTTTAATCCGGTCTGGCTGACTAGTTGGCTTTCCATGTAAGAATCATCCGTCTAGGCTCCGACGCTGGAACTAGAGGGCTGAAAATTAAACCATTACTTTTTAGTATGTCTACAAAAAAAGATTTTTCTCATTTTGGAAAGTTACCCCTCAAAATAGGTTTCAGTGAGGATGGGTCTCAATTTATTATGTAAGTTTATGCTAAATTGTTGCCTTAGATTGTGCCCGGTTGTGTCCATCCTTGTTTTTAGAAAATCTAGACTTTTACTGATCCAGCAAAATGTGATAGAATTATCTTGTTTATCTACGTTTTTTCCAAATTTCAATTGATCATCCCCAAACACTGCATGCTGACAAAAGCAGTAGTTGGGTGACAGTTTCTATTGAGAGACTAACCAGCCCTGTCTTTCATTATTTTTTATATATCTATGAGATAAAGTATTGTAAACGATAATTGACAATTTTGACACAATTTTTTTTTCATCCCAGAATATCTCTTATGTGAAGGTGTTTGTAAGATTTATAGTACAACAAGCGTGGGTATATGTAATAATGCATTTAGTAGATTGTCATTCTTAGAAAGTGCTCAATACCATCAGCAGAGCGGTTATAAAATAAGTAAAGATTTCCCAATGGTTCATTACTGATTGTACATACTGTTCTACCTGAAAGTCTTTGTCAAGCAAAACAGAGGGTACAATCTGTAATAAACTATCGAAAAATTCTTTACTCATTATAAATATATATATATATATATATATATGTATATATATATATATATATATATATATATGAAATATATATTTATTTATTCTATTTATTTTGTTTACATACTAATATCGTAAAATGTTACGGTTGTGAAGCTTTATATTGAGATATTCAGATATGATTGAAGCATCCTTCCCTTTATTTGGGTACCTTCCGGGTAAACAAAGGTATTGATTTTTGTGAAATTATTTTAAGCAAACAACAGGATTAAATGAACATCATTTTTTTCGTTTATGTATATATATATATATATATATATATATATATACATATATATATATATATATATATATATATATATATATATATATATATATATATATATATATATGAATTATAAATCGCATTATATTATATAGAAACTTATTAAAGATGATATCCCGTCGTTACACGGTTAATGTATCATTCAATTTAGACAAAGCAAATAGAATGAACTATTAATGAAAATGGGAAATTGAACCTGTGACCGATAAGTCAGCCGTTTCAATACAGCAATGCACTTACCATTGTGCTAAACAGCCCACCGGTAATGCAAAGGTCAAATAACTGCTTTCAACTCAAATTCTCATCTCGTTTATTCTCTTCTTAGTTATTTGGCCTTGCAATCCCAATGGCTGTTTAGCACGATCAGTGCATCAGTATGCTGAAAAAGCCACCATATCGGTCGCAGGTTCGATTCCTGTAGCAGCACCATTCTCTTCAATTGTTTATTCTATTTACGTTGTTTAAATTGAGACTTATATTAACCGTGTAACAAGTTTCTATATAATATAACGCGATTTATGACTCCCTCTGTCGGACCAAGTATGTCCGTTTCTAGAATACATATATGTATACATATGTCCCCTTCCTTGAACGTAGTTATCTGCTGAATTTTAATCTGAAATGTATTATTATATAAGATATTTTGTTTGTTTGTTGCTTTCCTGTCACGCTCAAACAGATGCAAAAAGGGACTGGAATACTGCGAATACACCGATACAAAATGGCTGCTGCTCTTTCCCAGCAGCAACCTATTTTGCGTCTGTATGTGCACCTTCGCCGGTATTAAGTGGGTGACTGCTGTTGGAATCAATTTACTACCATTGCTGTAGAATCAATTCAGCTATTTTCTTGGTTTGCACCCCCCCCCCAAAAAAAAACAGAAATATTAATCGTGTAATAAAACAAATAATATGTTCATGATTTATCCACGCGTAATAATATCGTCGTTTATGATGGGTATTATACTTGTTCACCATGTGATGTTCGATCTATGTGATTAGTATTCACCACTGAATCAAGAGCAAAGAGGGAGATCATGTTTAAAAATATACATGGTGAATATATATATCATGATCTCCGTGGTCCCCAGAGACAAAATCCGACTTTTCTACCCATCTGGAGATTAATGTTAAGGTATCGTAGAAACAGTTAGAAAACTAAAATGGCAATGGGCTGGATATGTTGCAAAAGCAACATAATGATCTTTACGGAGACGTGACTTGAAACCACACGACGACCCATGTCAGTCTGATCGAACGTCACTTTATACATAAAAGCATTTAAAAAAAAGAAGAAAAAAAATCTCTCACTAAGAAAAATCCATATCAAAATTCATTCCCTGCTAAAGCAAACCAAAAAAACAAATAAAAAGCGATTGTCTGTCACGGAAATTCAAAATAAGTAAATAATGTGAGATAGAACATTTTTGAGACGATAAAAAATGTAGAATGGCGAAAATGGAATGAACGTGGTAAACTGTAAAGGATTACAAAAACGGAATGGCAGAACAAGAAAACCTAACAATACGATGAGTGTAGAGATCTCTTTTTATGAACGTCAGAGATTTAAGTGATTGAATTGAATAAAACACGTACATATCTTTACATACAAAGATATTCTTTGAACAATTATTTATTTTTCTGAACCCGGATTTGACCCCCAAGATGATTTCAACGGGATGAATGAATGAGTTCTATGTTTGATCTTTGTATTAAGCATGTCACCGATTTTTTTCCCGATTTCGTTCCGTCCCATTATGCAAAACATTGAATTGCGTTCATGTTTTTTAAAACACTTTCTTTGTTCACCTCTACCTATGAAGTTGAGAGAGCTATATGTATTCAACTTTGTTTGTTTTCCCATAGAGGGCCGGATAGAGGCATTCAGGGGCCCTGGACATTGATAAGATCAGGGTCTCATTAATGTTCTGAAATGTATATTGAATCACCGTAGCCCCACGAACTACCTACCCGACTACCCAGCCATGTGGGCTACAGATTCTTCTGTGTGTGTGTGTGTGTGTGTGTATCTGGGCGCCCTTGGTCACATTTCCAGGGCGACAACCTTGGATACTTGTATGAGGGCACCACTAGACACCATCTAAAAATTCTTATTTTTGTTTTTTCAAAAAAAAAGCTTTTTTTGAGACATTTTGGGACGAATAATGCCCGAATCTTGCGTAGGTATTTTCTAGATAATTTTAGATGAAAGATCCTTTTTATTTTTTTTTTTAAAGAAGATAATTCTCGATAAAATATCTTTATTTGTGGATAAGATAATATTAGATAATTTTTCAGATAATTAGTTCTAGTACACACGTGGGCTATGTTGATTCATTTTTGCAAGGTACAGAAATATTTCTATTATCTTATAATATTCAAATTTCTTAAACGGTTCGAAATATACTTTTAGTAGGCACCAAATTTTCGTAGGCCCAAGGTACTGTGCCGATTGTGCCTAATTGATAATACGACTTAGGGTCCACACAATATTTCTTGAAGTTCTCAATGAATTTCAAAGGCATTTCGTGAAAAGGAGGTGCTGATCTAAACTTTCCGATGCTGGAACTGACATAACACTCGCTATTTCCTGAATTTTTTCTCAATATCGAACAAATAAAAAAAACAACTTTTTTTTGAAGTGACAAATATTAACTGGGGAGGGTAGCAGCCTTTTGGGAGTTTAGGGAATGTATATTATCTCGTTCATATATTTTGGATTTTTCTTTTGTACTGGGGGTGCCGAAGCAACACTCTGGTGAGCTCTAGCAGCTACTGCACCAATAGTGCTAGGGGGAAATCGCTAAAAATTTGAGGACGGACCCAGGGAGTCATTTTCGACTGGGAGATATGTTCTTCATTTTGCAGGAGAAAAGCTAAAAAAAAAAAGAAAAGAAAAGCTAACTAAGGTGATGGATTTAGATTTTAAGGGAAGTAAGTAAAGATTTGCACATTTCAAACTGTTTCCTTTATTTTTCATTTTTTAACATTTTCATTGGATTCTAAGTTAGTTTACAGCTTTGGCAGAAGTAAGCGCTCTCTGAGTGCTTTCTATTTTTCTTTTCTTTCTTTCATTCAAATTATCGTTTTCTTCAATTCAATTATTTTCTTCTTCATGACGATCTCGCTTCTTTTTCCTTTCTTTCTCCCCTTTTTACCGACTCATTTTCTTTTTTCTCTCTTTCTTCCTATTTGGAATTGAATTATCGGTTCTCTCTCTCTCTCTCTCTCTCTCTCTCTCTCTCTCTCTCTCTCTCTCTCCTTCATTTTCTTCATGCCTCTGTGATGATCCGTGTTCTTTTCTTTCTTTTTTCCTTTCTTTCTTTTATTTTTTCTTTCTTTTTCCTTTCTTTCTTTAAATTTTTTCTTCCTTTTGACTTCTCATTTGTCTTTTTCATTCATTTGTTTTCTTCTTCTACTCTGATGATCTCTCTTTTTTCCCTTTCTTTCTTTCTTTCTTTCTCACTTTCTTCCTTTCTTTCTCTTTGTCTTTCTTCATTTATATTTGTCTTTCTTCCTTCCTTCCTTTCTTTCTTTCTTTCTTTCTTTCTTTCTTCCAGTTTTTCTTCCTTTTGAAACGTGGCTGTCTTTTCTCTTTGAGTGCTTCATTCTTTCTTTTTTTTCTATCTTTTTTCTTTTTTTCTTTCTTCTGAATTCTTTGTCCTCTTTTCTCTTCATTTTTCTTGTTTCTCGTCTTCCATATTTGTACAGGAATGTTCTTTCAAAATCCCCGATATTCAATAAATATCCTTTCGGCACCTTCAACCCCACAATATACACGACTGCAATAGATTTTTTTCCTTTAATCTTCAAAACTTTTTCTTTTCTTATTTTCTTTCTTTTGTCATTTGAATTTTCTTCATTCAGAAATACCTTTGACATGTTTCCCCTCCATTACTCGTTCAATACTGTCACGTTTTCTTTCGTTTTGTATTTTTTAATTCATCCATTGAATGACCGTAGCCTTCAAATATGGCAAAAGTTCTCCCCTTTTCATTTATATATGCTTCTTTTTGTTTGTTTGTGTTTTTTGTATAACTTTCCTGGTCATACCGGTTGTCTACTGAGCACTCTACTATACTCTAAAAATGTTTTATTTTCATTTTTGGAAAAAGATATTATTTTCTACCTTTGGAGAGGAGGTTACTTAAGCGAGTTTATAAACAACATCTCGATTATCCAGAATAATTGAAAACGGTCATGGAGGCTAATCCAGACACGGACGTCTGGAGCAAAGCCAAGGAGTCACCCTCACAACAGTAAAAAGACATCTGACAAAGTGAAAACGCATATGCCATGATTTGACAGATTTCACAGAATGATACTTGCTGCATTTTCCTCGTTCGTTTCGAAGAAAAGACCTCCGTCTGTATTATTTGTTTACTGTTGATAAAAAGTGTTTTCTGTATGAGAATCGTGAATCTGGTTTCCTTTTGGATTAATAAACTTTCCCCCTTCTCCCTCAATTTTCCTGAACCCCGCCCGAAAAGTCTTCTCCTTTAGTTTATGCTGCAACAGAGTGAATTAAAGTGTGAATTTCACTCTATTTATTTAAGCTGACCTTTTTCCTGTTCACTATCTTTATGGTTTATTCGAGTGATGTCAAATCAAAGATCGAATAATGCGAATTCGAACAATTTTGTTGTGTGAGTTCGAATTTGACGTAAAGCGGTGGTGACTGCTCACAACATCAACCAAGTATGTAGCCAGAGAACTATCAACGAAAGAATACCTTAACCTTGGTTCCCAAAATTTCGAAATGGATACGAGAGACTTTAAGATGGGTGGGTCGTGGATGTACTTCTATGGTTAAAGACATTCAATTTAGGGTCATTACCCAGATGGACCTGCACCATACATGTCGAGGGGTTGCAGAGGAACTAAAAGTTGACCATTCAAGTTGTTAGACATTTGCAACAGATTGGAAAAGCAAAAAAAATCGATAAATGAGTCCTGAGCTGAAAAAATTGAAAAAAATACCTTGTCATACGACTGTTCCTTGCAGAAATTGAACGAACTTGGCTCCAAAACTCAATCTTACCCAGCTTAATAAGCAGACCTCTCTCTGACCGACTACCACTTTTCCAAACATTTTGATCACTTCTCTCAAAGTAAAGTTTTCCAACAACCAAGAAGAAGTTTAAATACTTTCGAAGAATCTGTTGGTTCCGGAACTCTTGAATCCTATGCATTAAAAAAAAAAAGCCCCTAAACAGGGTCGTCCAATAAACGAGATACAAAACCAGTTACCTTGAAATTCGACTTAAAATACTGCTTGATCGATTCCATAACCTGCAGAGTCCTTACCTTATAAAAAGATATTCAAGGTATCGGTATTTTAAACATCAGACAATCAGATATACAGACACTGCAATTTTATTATCGAAGATTGTGGCTGAACGCCGAAGGAGAGAAAATTCACCAGTGTCGGCTAAATTAAATACCACTTTTCCTTCAGTGGTTGTTGGTCTTTAAAGCCTTCTACAAATAACTACCGTGTTTATTCTCAGGATATTTACTACTAGACTGCAAATACAAATAAACTATAATCTCCAAATCCATTAGAGTCTTTCGTAATGGTGACTGAGAGAGGGTTACATAAGTCTTGAAAATAAGCCGCTTTAGTGTATATAAAATCCAATTCATGATAGTCACCTATGGAGCTTAAACATGGAAACTGACACAAAAATTGACCCTCAAACTGAGAACCATGCAACGTTCACGGGACAGAACCATACTCTACGCTCCATGGAGTGCATTAGTATATAGATATATTTAGTAAATTAGTGGATTAGAGGGGAAAGTGGGAGTCACAGATATTATAGAATCGATTAGAAAATTCAAATGGAAGTGGGCTGGCCATGTAACAAGAATGTCGGGCAACTGGTAGACATTGAGGTTCACAATGTTGATCCCAAAAAATCATATGCAGAAGTGTAGCTCCCCCCCAAAAAAAAACACAATTGCATGACAAACTAGACAAGTTTGGAAAATATTGGCTCCGTGACGTCCACGATAGAAGGTCTACCAAAAGTTGGGAAAGCTGTTTGTCCAACAAAGGACGACTTAAGGTGGTAACTGCTGCTGCTGCTGCTGCTGCTGCTGCTGATGATGATGATGATGATTGTACACACGTTTTTGTTTTACACAAACAATCTTTGTCTGCTCACCTACAAAGACTTTGTAAAACTCTTTCAAAACGTATTGAAACGTTGATTTTAGTTGTGCCAAACTGGGCCAAGTTTAATAAATTGGGAGAGGTTAATGATTTAGCCTGGTAGAAATTCATTATATATCTTCATCATAACATTTCATTTCATTTAATACGGGTAAGTTTAGTTTTTACACAAATCAAAGGCTCGAATTTTTCAATAACCTTTGTATAACTCAACCAATTCTAATAGAATCCATACTTTCTTGTCGAGACTTTCATTGTGACAAGCCTTTTCCAATTATAATGGAAATTTCTCTGAAACACACTAGATATAAATTTGTAGGGATTTTTTTCCTTCAAATTTGATATTATGCATTGTACACCTAAAGTGTAGGCAAGAATTTCTCCAATTTTCAACGCATAACAAGTGTTGGAAATGAAAAAGATTTCGAAAGTAAGACACAATGATTTTTCTTCCAAAATGAATCACGTCTCTGTTAAGTTGTTGATTAGTGTGTTCACTTGGTGGTAAAGAGATTGGTGGTTCGAATCCATCCGGGATTTGCTTCATTTCTTTTCAAACAAAAGTACTTATGTTCGAGGACATCAAATGTATACATTAATATTAAAGAAAACAGGACCGGTAAAAAAAAAATGGCATTCATGCGCAATGTGTTGATGTAATTTTAAAATCTCAGAAATTCCGAACAAGGATATTATAACATAAAATAGCAAAAAAATATTAATGAAGCGGCAAAATTGAACTATCTTTATTCAAGAAAGTTTAGTTAGATGTGGGTAACATGCTACTACCATAAATAGCTATATTGTACCACTGCATTAATACTTTTTTGTCAATTTCATATAAAAATATTTGATATGTTTCAAGTTTCTTAAAACGACGCTGATACATTTGGCCGGCACGAATTTTTTCTTAATTCATAACATTACATATAAGAAAATACTGTTACACGTTCTTAGCTGTTAATTCATACACACACACACATATATGTACATATACATATTAGAAAGTGGACATTTTGGTTCGATAGAATGAAATACAAATTGCGTTTTATTGTATAGAAACTGATCCGAAATGATCTTCTGTTATTACACGGTTAATACATCATTCAATTTAGACGATGTAAATTTAATAAACAATTAAAGCAAATGGGGTTGCTGCAGGAATCGAACCTGTTACCGTTATGTAGCAGCTTCAACGTACCAATGCACTTACCATTGTGTTATGCAGGTTTTGCCTAATCAGCGGGCTGTTTAGCTACCACTACCGTGGCTTTATGTCAAACTCAGCTAAACTTTGTAAATATCAAGAATATTCTGCTTCATTTTTAAAATGTATCTACACCTTAGTTAAGTTAGCTTAATGTTTCGTGTTTAAAGCTGCAAAGCTTCCTAGACTATATATATATATATATATATTTATATATATATATATATATATATATATATATATATATATATATATATATATATATATATATATACACGCACACACACAATGGTCCTAGACTATATATATATATATATATATATATATATTTATATATATATATATTTATATATATATATATATATATATATATATATACACGCACACACACACACACACACACATACCTAGTTTGAAAAAGAATTTCCGTCTGAGACGTTGATATTCGAGATTCTTCTTTGTTCAAGCGAACTATGCACACGTTCACCCTGGTAAATATACCTCAAAAAGTAACCAACACAGCTTGATGCATTTTTTATGCAAATGGTCAAGTTCAGTCATTCATAACATCGTGAACAAACATTGTGTATAGATATATTCTAAAAAGCTTTACAGCTTTAAACTTCAGTTACCCATTTCCCAATATCTGTCAATGCTATTTACGTGATTTTCAAAAGTGATTTTTTTCTTTGTTTCCCTCCTACCTTGTTATTATTGTACGATATATATATATATATATATATATATATATATATATATATATATATATATATATATATTTTATAATTGTGTCATCCAGAGACAGCTGTTTTGATGTATTACATCTCTTCAGCGTGGCTATAGACTTTCCATTAACCCATCCAGAACCGCAAAGCAAGACTGAAACCCTCACTTCAGATCTGGAGACCGATATCCTACCCCTGAGATTTTTACGACGGAGTTTGGAACAGGTCCGCCAATTCCATTTTCCTAGGATCTAAATGCTCGGCTATTGCACGGCCAAGACTTAGGCACTAAGAATTGCTGCCAAAAAAGTTTTCTTAATGCATTGAACCCTCTCTTACGTGTGAGTAGGTTCAAATACAGGATGAAAAAACTGTTCCTCATATGACGCTGATTCAAAACATACACATAGTTTTATTTTATAAATCTAACTCTTATAGTTTTTGAGAAAGTTTTTTTTTTAGATAAAGAAAGAACAAGAAAAAGGATTCTTTAGCAGACTAGTTCTCATATATTTAAATGATTCCACATGTTAAAATATTATTGCTTGGGTGGAACCCTAGATAAAAGAAAAGAAAAAAAATACAGATAGACTTGTTTAGTTGAGGGCAAATGCAGACTCCGAAGAAAATGACGATTTTGATTTTGCAAAGACTTAAAATGTATTCTGTAGAGAGATTGGGACCTGTTTGTTTATCTCCTGTGATGTTTTTTTTATAAAAGTATCAACATTATCACACTTTAGTTGAGCGTGAATGCTACTGGGCACAGAATGGGCCCCCCAACCTTATTTGAAAGGGGGGGTCTTCAATATCTAACTTGATAAAATCTTACCCTGGAGTCCGATCAGTAACCACGGATAATTTGGTGGCCATACATATAGCTGTTCATCTATTTTGCAGAAAAAAAAAACATTAGATCAATAAAAACGGATAGATAAAAACTTAAGAAAAGCGAAAAATAAAAAAAACTTTCAATGATCTTAAAGAATCAGATTTATCAAACGTTCAATAATTGATCGTAAATTCTACTTGTACAACGGCTGAAATGTGACTTTTTCATTTGAAAGGGAAATGTTCAATATTTGATTTGATAAAATCTTACACTGGAATCTGATCAAAAACCACAGATTATTTGGTGGCCATAGATCTAGCCGTTCATCTGTTTTTCAACTTTCTTGACCTTTTTTTTTTGCTGAAATTTGGTTATAAAGTAGACCTGGCTCTTTGTTTATATTTCATGTGCAATTAAAATTGAATAACTTCTTTATTTTGAATACATATTCCAATGAAATTTTGCATGAAGTTTGGGGATGTATGAAAACTTTGGTAAGGTGAATTATGGGCGATCCTATTTTCTGTTTACGTTTTATAAACAAAATATGCTTGGGGTTAAATGAAACAGGACTTTGGTTCTAAGTAGGAAACATTTTCAAACCTTGGTCGATTTTGCTGAAGTCAGGCTAGAATCTTGGAGAAAATTCCGGAATCATAAAATGGTTTGTTATGGCCAGTCCGATTGTTTTTTTTATGTTTTTATTTGATTTATCATACTTTAATAAAACTTCGTATGAATGTGGGGACATATTGACTCTTAGGTATAGTGAGTTACGTATGATCTGATTGTTTGTTTACGTTTCATGATGAAAAAAAAACCAAACATGTTTTTGGTTCAAAATGGGTAAAATTTCTAATTCCTGATTGATTTGGCTAAAATTAGGCTGAAATGTTGGGTAAACCCACGGAAATGATTTTAAAAAATGGTTAGGCATGGCTTGAAATTAACAAATCAACAACAAAACCGATATCAATATAAATCATAGTCAATCGGAATCAATTGATATCAATTTCGTGCTAGTAAGTCCTGAAAAGAAAGTAATGATCTATCGATATATATATATATGTATATATATATATATATATATATATATATATATATATATATATATATATACATATATATTTATATATATATATATATGTATGTATATATATATATATATACATATATATATATATATATATATATATATATATATATATATATATTACACTTCTGATCAAAAATTCAAGACCACTTGAAAATTTTTTAAAAGAAACTTTTTTTAATGATAGATTTTAAACTTTTCCCAATTAGGGTTATCAATCCAACAATCTAAAAGGTTATGGAAATAAAAAGCTACATTCCAAACATTTTATTCAGAAATTGACATTTTTATAAAATAAGATGTTTTACACTTGATAAAATTATAAGACCAGAGACAAAAATTCTACGAAATTGTACGAAGAATGTACGAAAACATTCAACAATCAAATTAAAAATGAGTTCTACCTCCACTGGTTTTAATGACTTCAAAAATTCTTTTGGGCATGCTAGGAATTAGTGTTTCCTTTAAGATGCGGAGGATGTTGCTCCAGCTTCCGAAGATGGCTTCACGAATTTCATTTTTTGTTAAATATTGTTTTCCATTTCAATAAACATCTCTTGTCATCCATCGCCAAACATTTTCAATTGGGCTCATGTCCGGTGAGTATGCATGATGTCTCAAGAGATGGACCCCATTTTCTTGTAGAAAGGTCAAGGTCCATTGTGAAGCGTTGATTGCAGCATAACCCAATTGGAATAACCATTCATCCCCACACAAAAGATGACCCTCCGATATTTTTTGTAACATGCTAACATAACCAACCACTGTCTGACGACCTTGCACCACCTGGAGCTCCATCGTCCCTCTGTAAGTAAAGGCACCCCATACCATTAGGGACCCTCCACGACTACGATGTGTGGAGAAACTTTCAGGAGGCATGTTTTTGTGATGCCAATATCGTTGGAAGCCATCAGGACCATCTAGATTGAATTTTTTCTCATCAGAAAACAGGACTTTCTTCCACTTCTCAACGTGCCATGTTTGGTATTCACGACCAAATCTTATTCTTTTACTTGATGCAACAGAGGTTTTCGGGTAGGGCCTACCAGTTGATTTTGATTTCCCATAATTCTCACTGTCCTTTAGAAAATTGCAAATCACAGTTTTACTGCGATTTACTTTAGCTGCGATCGCTCGTTGCGACAAACTTTGCTTCTGGAAATCCAGAGTTCGAGTACGCTGAACTCCAGTAAGTTTGGTTGCTTCAGGCTGAGTGACACCTTTAGGCAGTGATTGCTAATCTCTAACTGGACTCAAAACATTAGAATTATCCTAGATCTAACAATTTATGACCCTGGTCTTTTAATTTTGATCAAGTGTAAAACACCCTATTTTATAAAAATGTCTGTTTCTGAATGAAATGTTTGGAATGTAGCTTTTTGTTTCTATAACCTTTTAGATTGAAGGACTGATAACCTTAATTGGGATATATATATATATATATATAGTTAGAAAACTTTTACAATACATTTTTGTATCACCTCAGTCACCCATTTCCCAATATCTTTCAATGCAATTTATGTAATCATCAAGAGATTTTTTCTTTGTTTCCCTTAAACTTTGTTATCAGTGTACGATATATATATATATATATATATATATATACATACATACATACATACATATATATATATATATATATATGTACATATAATTATTGTGTCATCCACAATGATATATATATATATGTATTTAGACAGCAATTCTTCTTTTATACAGGGTTCAGTAAACAGTTTTGATATTTTTTGTCGGTAAGACCTTGTAAGCTCCTCAAATTTTTGGATGTTTTCCCTAATAGCCAATTCAAAGGAATTTGTAAATATTCAGAAATTCATGTCGTATTTATCGTTTTTTAATCTTTCGACCATCGTCAATATCCTTCAAGTCTGGATGTTAAGTTTGACGGCTTTGTTGGCCCCAGTTTTTGAATTTTTACTGTTTTTTTGATCATCAATTTACATCTGCTTCATTTCAAGTTAAAGTGAATTGTGGATCTGTTTAATTTATCATTTGAAGTAATATTTTGTAATATCTGTAAAAAAATATATGAATTATTTCATAATATCTATAATTGTTATAATTATTATTCAGTAATAACTGTAATTGATATATGTATTATTTTGCAATATATATAATTGATATATGTATTGTTTTTTAACATCTTTAATTGATGTATGTATTATTTTATTATATCTGTTGTTGATATCTGTATTATTTTGTTATAACTCTAATTCATACATATATTTTTTGTAACATCTATAATTGATAAAAATATTTTTTGTAAAACCTGTAATTAATATGTGTGTTTTTGTCATATCTGTTATTGATATTTGTATTATTTTGTAAAATCTGTACTTAATATACGTATTTTTTTCAATACTCATAAATGATATATATATATATATCATTTTGTAATACCTAAAGTTAATATATGTATTTTGTGTAATATCTGTAATTTATATATATCATTTTTGATACTTGTAATTGATATTTGTATCATTTTAAAATATCTATGATTGATATAAGTTTTATATAGTAATATCTGCAATTAATGTATTATTTTGTAATATCAATATTTGACGTATGGATTATTTTGTAATATACATAATTGATATATATATATATATATATATATATATATATATATATATATATATATATATATATATATATGTATATTAATTGTAATCTAATTGATACATGTATTTTTTGAAACATCTGTATTCGATATATATGTAATTTTGTAATACTTGTAAAAGATATATGTATTATTTGGTAATATCTGTAAATAATATGCGATTTTTTTGTGATATCAGAAAGTGATATATGTATTATTTTCTAATATCTGTGATTGGTATCTGCATTTTCTTGTAATAACGGCGGTTGATATATATATATATTTTTTTGTCATACCTGTGATTAATATGTTGATTATTTTGTAAAATCTGTAATTAATATAAGTATTATTTTGTAATACCTATAATTGATATGTTTATTAATTTACGATATCTACCATAGATATTTGTATAATATAGTAATATCTGCGATTGATGTATGTATTTTTTATATCAATAATTGATATCTATTCTCTGTAAAGATATATATATATATATATATATATATATATATATATAATGTGTACTTTAGAGAGTGAGACGGACTCGGGAGTGAAGTGTTTGGTGGTAAGGTTTATTAATCCTTATAAGTCAATAGTCCATACATGTTTCGGGATTCTTTCCATCATCAGTGGTGTGTGCTGTGTGAGTGTGTATTAAAATGTACCATGTGGAACCAGAGTCCACTGCCAGGGGCTATACATTGTGGGTAAGTTTTGTTGTCAGGGCTACTAGAAGCCTCCTGCTGAATGGAAGAATGACCAGCAGGTATCAGGACTTTGGTAAAGTAGCAGCAGTTGGTCTTGGGGAGGGCAGAGTGTGTCAAGGTAGGGGGTAGTGATGTGGAGTTAGATTTTTTGATATGTTTGGGGTAGTGTAGAAGGAGGGGTGGTTAGGTCAAGGAGGTACATAGGTATCAACCTTAAAAGTTCCTGAAAATGTTTTGGCTATGATTTGGACGGGGGTTATAACAGGCTAAGGTAAAGTTTTTCCTATGGGTCTAGGTGACTTTGAAGCTTCCATTATTGAATGTGTCTTAGATGTGGGTGTGAGGATATTAATGATAGGAGTTGTGTATATTAGGGTTCTATGTGGTGAGGGTTGTTCAGTTTAGTGTTTAATCCATTAGGATATAGGGTTTTAAGTTTGTTGATCCACATGTCTTCGTGTTTTTCTAGAACTTTAGTTATATCAATTGGAGTAGTTTTTTCTATTTTTTCTATGATGGTGAAGCTAGCGTCAGTGGCAAAATTGTGGTCAGGTGTGCAAAAGTGTAGTTCTACGGGAAGTGGGCTACGATTATTTTTTGACTCTATCCTATGTCTATAATTGTTGAGTCTAATATTAAATTGCCACTCGGACTTGCCTATGTACTGTAACTTACATCTATTGCACTCTAGAAGGTATATAATGTTCTTACTGCAGCAGTTGCTATTGTGATATATGTGGTAACTCTCTTTTGTGGTGGTGCTTGTGAATGTGTTGGTGTACTTGAGGTGGTTGCAACATAGACTGTTTTTTATGTTGCAGGGTGTGCAAAATTTAATTTTTCTAGGTGTATTTTTGTGTACGACTTTATTGTTAACGATATTATTGCTACTGATCATGTCTCTGATGTTTTGGGGTCTGCGGTAGGAGATATCACATGGGTCTGTGAATGTTTTTTTTTATCTATTTTGATCGTGAGAATGTTCCATCTATTATTGATGATGTGTGCTAAGGGTGGGAGTGTGTTGTTGAAGGTTGTTATAAGGGGTATGCGGTTAGGTTTGTTATTGTGGGACAGTATAAGGGTTTCATCTCTGGGTATTCCAGTTGCTTTTTTTATTTGTTTTTTTGTGTCGTATTTCAGATATTGATAAGCACTTACAGACATTTTATTCAATAAAAAAATGATGAATATATACTTAGCTATGAAATATAGATATAATCCATGAAAACGTTTCCAAATATGGTCAAGCTTATTTCCATACGATCAGTGAACATTATCACCATGACAACCGAACGTCATCTTAATATTCTGCCGTATCGGAAGAAAACTGTTTAAAATTCTTGTTTTATCAACAATACTATAAAGATTTCTTTCGTTTACTGTTAAGATTTCATTGAACCCAGTTTTTGTCTTTTCAAAACAAATTCAATAGCAGTTAACAAAAATCAATTGAAAATATCATATCAAGAAAAACGGTCCAACGTGGGCAACAAAACAAGCCAGCCAACTGAACCATCTGCAGCATCAAAAACAGTCGAAGTGGCCATTACCCTCTTCATCATAGAGGTGGGTAAGGACCCACCGATCGTTATGAATCCTCTAACGTGTACGCTGGATATTGAGAGACCGTTCCCAGGCGTAGAGGGAGCCTCAACATCCGTTGGTACTGTCTCATCTGGTGAACATCGGTCAACAATCACCCAGGATTGAGGAAGCCTCAACACCTACCATAGCGGAAGCTAATCAGGTTCATCTTCCTGGACCAATATTTCCTGGCAACGTTTCAGCAGTGGACAAAAATTGTAGGATGAAACGAAAGGTGTTCAATCTTCAACTTTCTTGGCGTTGGTGTTTGCCATTACATTTGCATTCACTATAATTTTGGCCATTGCAGCTACTCCATATGCCCTGATTAGTGGCATTATAAGTATGATAGCTATGTATTGGTGTGTTGACTTATCTTTCACTCCATCATTGAACTAAGGGAGTGCTTGAGTTTTTTTCTGAAAATTGTGAATCTTGACTTGAAAATACGGATGTTTGTTTTTTTGAGCGTGTCAATGTTGTGATAAAAATGGAATTGTCAATGATGTCTATTATATACGTCTCGTTTTTTTGCTTTTGAAATTAGGATCATGTTTTCGAGAAGCCTGCCGTATTGAACCTGGCAATATTCAGTGGGAGTTTATTGCGTTTTCAGGAAGCCTGTCAGATTAAAACTGACAATGGTCTCCTCATTAACTTTTCTGTCTTGGGGGGGAAGCCAATGGAATTGAACGAATTATTTCGTTTTGGGGAACCTGTGACACTGATATTCACGATGGTCTCTTCAAGACTCTTTTCATTTCCGGGAGGAAGCAAGTGAAATAGAACCTGAAAATAGTCTGTGAGACTTTATTTCGTTTCCAGGAAGCCTTTAAGACTGATATTCACAATGGTCTCTCCGAGATTCTTTTCGTTTTCGGGAGGAAGCCAGTGAAATTGAACCTGAAAAAAATCTGTGAGATTTTATTCTGTTTCCAGGAAGCCTTTAAGACTGATATTCACTATGGTTTCTCGGAGACTTCTTTCGTTTCTGGGAGTGAAATTGAAAGCCAGGGAAATTAAACCTAGTGTTGATCACAGGGATAAAACTAACCTGTCTCACAAAAGCATAAAGCTAACTCATGTTCCTGTCAGTGGGTGAACAATCCAACGCTTGGTGAATTCTGCTTTGCAATGATTAGAGGAGCCGACATCGAAGGATCAAAAATCAACGTCGTTACGAACACTTGGCCGCCACAAGCTAATTATCCCCGCTGTAACTTTTCTGACACCTCTTGGCAGAATTGAGCCAGGCCTAAAGTGGTCTAAACAGAGCTCTTCAGCTTGGAAACCAATGTTTTTAAAGTTTCTTCAGAAATTTTCAGTGGAAATCTAAATGGCAATGGGCTTGTCATGTTGCAAGAATGGCACACTCCCGATGGATATCACGATTTGCCCCATGGATCTCCAGAGATCACATACACAACCGAAGGAGGCTGGCAGAATAGAAGATGAAGTGACGAACTAGAGAAATTCAGAAACTATTGACTTCGCCACACCAATGATAGACAGGAGTAGCGAATCCTGGGAGTAATGTTTTCATCCAACCACGGACAATAAGAGAAATGAAAATATCATTTCATCAAAAATCACTTCCCAATGACTCTTTGGTATTTATTAGATATTGAATTACTAAACTATCTTACAATACTCAAATAAAATTCACAAGCAATTTTCTTTCTTTTTTTTTTAACAATCCTTTATAATCATCGTACGATGATTTAGAAGCGTATACTTCGAAAACAAAATTCAACTTTGAATCTTCCCCCCTACCTCCAAATGTAAGAATAAAAGGGAATAATGGATGAGATCTGCGTTTAGCCTTTTCCCTGGAGTTTGACTCCGATTCAAAATTGTTTTGTTTCCTACAAGAGTTCAAAGATAAGTCAGTGTTTCATCAGTCAATGATGAACCACGACCCCAGCCAACATACACCGTCAGGCTGAGTTTACGCTTCTACGACAGGGAATCCCATTTCGGGCTTTCTCAAGGCCGTGGTGACCTTAAAACAATAATATAAATGAATGAAAAATCTAAGTTCTGAAAGATATGGTGCAAAAATATTGGAAATTACCAAATTAGTAAAATTGTTTCCTTCTTCTTCTTCTCCATTTTTTTCTTCCTCTCCTTCTTCTTCTTCTTTTCCTTCTTCTTCTTTTCTTTCTTCTTCTTCACCACCATCATCATCATCATCATTTGTTAAATCATCCACGTTAAATTGTTAAAATGACACTGGAAATGGCCAAATGTGTCCCCATTCGCAGTCCCAGCGAGCAGCCGTTGCCCTTATGCGCTCTGGGGGTGGGGGAGTTGACACTAGAATTTGCACACAAACTGGCCGTGCAGACAGAATTCAGTGACCGGTGTTGCTAACTCTAATTCCTTATCTATAGCTGAAAATTTTATCTGGGTATTTCATAGCTTTTCAGGTATATACTATTTTAACGCCCATTTATCAAATAAAGTAACTCTATGCTAAGACTGCAAGAGAAATTATCTTAGAGAAGAGAAAAATTTCTTTCATTAAACTTAGCCGATTTTATTGTCCCTAAGCAAGCCTAAAAGGGTATGAATAGAGCTTTTTCACTTCAGACCCACTCTTTTAAAGGTCTTTAACAACTTTCTTGAATGCAGTAATAATATAAAAGTTTTTAAAAAAACCCAACAGCAAAGATATCTTTAGATGAATATCTAAATATTCACTGACATATTGATAATAGCTAGAAAGGTTTTTGAATTATCAAAATATCCAAACAGCCCAACAAATATCGAGACGTGGATGAAAGATAGTGAAAGTGAAGAGAAAAAGTTGTCGTCAACAAGGGTACCTCGGAAATACTCTTGATCACTTATCTCCCTTACAAGCTATTTGAACCTTTCAAATCCTAAGCGTTTAACATAACGAGAAAAACAAGAGATTCTTTTGAAAAGCAGCCACGTTATAGAGACGAGTTTGGTGTGGAATGAGATTATTAATAAGGGAAAAAACAAGTTGTTTCCAATTGATTTCCCAGTTCATTGCCGTTAGAACGTCCGAAAGAGGAACGAATAATGAGTGAAATGAAAAATCAAAAATAGAAACCAGATAAGAATTCGGTTTGAAAGCAGTTATTTAGCCTTTGCCTAACCAGCGGGCTGTTTAGCCTAATGGTAAGTGTGTGGCTACGTCGAAGAAGCCATTTGTTGCTAAGAGGTTCGATGGAAATTATACACGGAGCCTATTTAACTTTGAAGATGAATATTTACAAGGTTTTTAACAATTGTTCCTAACGTAGAAATGATATATAATTGAATTTTCCATGTGTAAAAAAGCAAGCCTGAAAAGGTATAAACGGAGCCTTGTTAGCTCCAGAGCGAATATTATCAACTATTGATATTCTAATACAAACAAAAATAGCAATGGGCAGGATATGTTGCAGCAATGGTACACATCAAACACACATTATGATCCACATTAGGGATCACCAGAGGAAACATGCGCTACCGAGGGAGTCCGGCAGAATACAACATGGAGAGACGAACCAGACATATAAGAAAGATAATGATGATACCATTATCGATTCTTTTCTTTTTTTAATCATTACTTTATTGGGACTTTTAAAAGAGAACTATCGTTAATATTTACTTTATCACAATAATATTTCAAAAGTATGATTTGGATAAATGAAACTATTATTTTATTAAAAAACCACTTCCCAATGACAGTTCATTATCATTATTATTATTAGATATTGAACTACTAAACTAATCTACAATACTCAATGCTTAATAAACATCGTACAATGATTTAGAAGTGAATATTTCGACAAATTTCAACTATGAATCTCCCCCTCCACATTTTTATAATAATAAAGAATAGATGAGATGCACTTTTAGGCTTTTTCCCTGGAGTTCGACCCCGATCCAAAGTTATCTTGTCCTTTCACCCCCAACACCTTCCGTACAAGAGATCAAAGATAAGTCGGTGTTTGATCAGTTAACGATGAGTCCCGACCCCCATCCGACACACAGACACACCATACAGCCGAACGTACGCTTCTATCACAGGGAATCCAATTTCAGGCCTTCAGTCACCAGTTAGGCCTCATTGATCTTCATCAGAATGAATAGAAAAAAAAATGCATCGTTGTGTAAGAAATTGTGAAAAATATTGGAAAGTTCAGAATGAATAAAAATGTGTTTTTTTTTCTTTCAAAATATATTCATTTATGATATATATGTATATATCTATTTAACCAAAATGCGACACATTAAACAACAAAAAAACAGATTTATTTGCATCAACTGATTTTTTAATTGTTTATGAAATTATTTCTTTGATAATAACATGAAGGACTGTGTGAAATAAAAAACATATTTATTCAACGAAAATGCGACATATTTGAAGCCATAACATATTTCCAGCGACCCTCTCATGATTGGACTTCCCAGCCGAATTCTCTGAGTCTCAGAATGTGCTCGAAATCCTTACTCATGGGTGGTCGACCACTGAATTCTTTACCTTTTACAACTGGTTATAGCCTCCCTAGAAATATTGTTTATTATCAATATCCATATTTCCAAACATAAACATATTGAATCAACACTGAACAGTTCGCATTGTAGTAGTGCAATTTCTAAGTCAACGCAGATTAAACAATAAAAATATTTTCTGTCAAATGATAAACGAATGAATAAAATAAATTGATGTTGTATTTGTTTTTGTGAGTTTTATCAATCTAGCCGAACTCCCGTCCAAGTTTGGGGTTGACTTTGTTTTTGTACCACAACAACCACAACAACAATCCTCAGGAATTTGGGATAGTAAAATCTCCACTGTTAGTCTGCGCTGTCAGTAGAGTACAGTACGCTTTAGGTATTCATATTTGAAGTTTTTCACTTCAATGAATCAGGTTCATCTTGGAGTACGTGGAATGATGATGGTGTTAAATATATATATATATATATATGTATATATATATATATATATATATATATATATATATATATATATATATATACATATATATATACATACATATAAATGTATATATAATGTATTTCAGATATTGATAAGCACTTACAGACATTTTATTTAATAAAAAATAATGAATATATATGTAGCTATGAAATATAATCCATGAAAACGTTTCCAAATATGGTCAAGCTTATTTCCATACGATCAGTGAACGTTATCACCATGACAACCGAACGCCATCTTAATATTCTGCCGTATCGGAAGAAAACTTTACGCAAGTCTTGTTTTATCAACAAAACTACAAACATTTCTTTAATTTACTGTTAAAATTTCATTGATCCAAGTTTTTCTCACTTAAAAACAATCAAATAGCTTGACATAAATTAATTGCATATTTCATAACAAGACAAACGGCCCAAAATGAGCAACAAAACAAGCCAGCCAACTGAACCATCTGCACCATCAGAAAGCGTCGAAGTGGCAATTACCCCCTTTATCATAGAGGTGGGTGAGGACCCACCGATCGCTATGAGTCCTCCAATGTGCACGCTGGATATGGAGAGACCGTTGCCAGGCGTAGAGGGAGCCTCAACATCCGTTGCTACTGTCCTACCGATGGTAGAGACTCCGTCTCACCGGGTGCACTTCGCTCAACTACCATCCAGGATTGAGGATGCCTCAACACCAACCATAGGGGCAGCTAATAGGGGTCATCTTCCTCGAACAAGATTGCCTGGCAATGCTTCTGCAGTGAAACAGAGGATGAAGCAGAAGCATCGCCTTCTACTCATTGCCTTGGCATTTTTAGTCGTGATTGCATTGATATTAAGTGTAGTATTGGCCGTTGCCGCTAATATATATGTGGTGATTTCAGAGATCATATGTATGCTAGCGGTGAATAGTATCATTGTTTATCTTTGCCACCAGGATTTAGGCATTGAGTTGCTTTAGATTTTTCTCAAAATTATGAATGTTGACTTTTTTTGGAAATTCGGATGTTTGTTCTTTTGAGCGTGTCGATGTTGTGATGAAAATGGAATCGTCAATCAGATACATCTCGTTTTTATGTCTTTGAATGTGGATAATGATTTGTGAAGCCTGTCAGATTGGACCTGACGATTTCAGGTTCAATTTCATTGGTATCCTCCAGGACTATTGTGAATATCATTCTTAAAGGATTCCTGGAAACAAAAAAAAGTCTCATGGACTATTTTCAGGTTCAATTTCACTGTTTTCCTCCCGAAAACAAAAAGAGTCTCAAAGAGATCATAGTGAATTTCAGTCTTAAAGGCTTCATGGAAACAAAATAAAGTCTCAAAGACGATTTTCAGGCTCAATTTCACTGGTTTCCTCCCGGGAACAAAAAGAGTCTTGAAAACACTTTTGTGAATATCAATGTTGAAGGCTTCCTGGAAACAAAATAAAGTATCAAAGACTATTTTTAAATTCGATTTTACTGGCTTCCTCCCCAAAACGAAAAGAGTCTCGAAGAGACCATAGTGAATTTCAGTCTTAAAAGCTACATGGAAACAAAATGAAGTCTCACAGACTATATCCTGGTTCAATTTCACTGGCTTCCTCCCGGAAACGAAAAAGAGTCTTAAAGAGACTATTGAGAGTATCAGTCATAAAAGCTCTCTGGAAACAAAATAGTGACTCACTGACTATTTTCAGGTTAAATTCCACTGGTTACCTCCCGAAAACAAAGAGAGTCTCGAAGAGACCATAGTGAATTTCAGTCTTAAAGGCTTTGTGGAAACAAAATAAAGTCTCAAAGACTATTTTCAGGCTCAATTTCACTGATTTCCTCCCGGAAACAAAAAGAGTCTTGAAGACACTATTATGAATATCATTCTTAAAGGCTTCCTGGAAACAAGATAATGTCTCACAGACTAATTTCGGGTTAAATTCAACTGGCTTCCTCCCGGAAACAAAAACATTATTGAAGAGACCATTGTGAATATCATTTCTAAAGGCTTCCTTGAAAGGAAATAAAGTCTCACAGACTATTTCCAGGTTCAATTTCACTGGCTTCCTCAAAAAAACAAGAAGAGTTTCGAAGGGACAATTGTGAATTTCAGTCTCAAAGGCTTCCTGGAAACGAAAAAAATATCAAAGACTATTTTCAGGCTCAATTTCACTGGTTTCCTCCCGGAAACAAAAAGAGTCTTGAAGACACTATTGTGAATATCATTCTTAAAGGCTTCCCGGAAACAAGATAAAATCTCAAAGACTATTTCAAGTACAATTTCACTGGCTTCCTCCCCAAAACGAAAAGAGTCTCGAAGAGACCATAGTGAATTTCAGTCTTAAAAGCTACATGGAAACAAAATAAAGTCTCACAGATTATTTCCTGGTTCAATTTCACTGTTTTCCTCCCGAAAATGAAAAGATTCTTGAAGAGACTATTGTGAATATCAGTCATAAAAACTTTCTGGAAACAAAATAATGTCTCAAAGACTAATTTCAGGTTAAATTCCACTGGCTTCCTCCCGGAAACAAAAATCAGTATTGAAGAGACCATTGTGAATATCATTCCTAAAGGCTTCCTGGAAAGAAAATAAAGTCTCACAGACTATTTCCAGGTTCAACTTCACTGGCTTCCTCAAAAAAACAAATAGAGTTTCGAAGGAACAATTGTGAATTTCAGTCTCAAAGGCTTCCTGGAAACAAAATGAAGTCTCAAAGACTATTTTCAGGCTCAATTTCACTGGTTTCCTCCTGGAAACAGAAAGAGTCTTGAAAACACTATCGTGAATATCGATGTCAAAGGCTTCCTTGAAACATAATAAAGTATCACAGACTATTTTTGAATTCGATTTTACTGGCTTCCTCCCCAAAACGAATAGTGTCTCGGAGAGACCATACAGAATTTCATCGCTAAAAGCTACATGGAAACAAATTAAAGTCTCACGGACTATATCCTGGTTCAATTTCACTGGTTTCATCCCGGAAACGAAAAGAGTCTTGAATAAACCATTGAAAGTATTAGTGTTAAAGGCTTCCTGGGAACGAAATAAAGTCTCACAGACTATTTTCAGGTTCAATTTCACTGGTTTCCTCCCAGAAACGAAAAGAGTCTTGGAGAGACCATTGTGGATATCAATCTCATAAACTTCCCAAAAATGAAATAAAGTCCCACAGAATATTTTCAGGTACAATTTCATGGGCATCCCCCTGGAAACGAAAAGAGTTTTGAAGACACGATTGTGAATTTCAGTCTCTCAAACTACACAAAAACGAGATAAAGTCTCACAGACTATTTTTAGTTTCAACTTGATTGGCTTCCTCCCGAAAACAAAAAGAGTGTTGAGGTGACCTATGTGAATATCAGTCTTGAAAGCTTCCTGGGAAAAAAAATTAAAATCTAACTGAATATTTTGAGGTACAATTTTACGGGCTTCCTCCCGGTAACAAAAAGAATCTTGAAGAGACTTTTGTGAATTTAAGTCTCATACACTTCCCATAAACGGAATAAAGTCTCACAGACTATTTTCTGGTTCAATTTCTTGGGTTCCCTCCCAGGAACGAAAAAAGTTTCGAAGAGATCATTGTGAACCTCAGTCCTAAAGGCTCTCAGTGAACAATGTAGTCTCACAAACTATTTTCAGGTTTGATTTCACAGGCTTCGTTCCCAAAACTAAAAAGTGTTTTGAAAAGACCATTGAGAATATCATTCTTAAAGGCTTCCTGGATACAAAATAAGTTCTCAGACTCTATTTTCAGTTTCAATTTCACTGGCTTCCTCCCAAAACAAAAAGAGTCTTGAAGGGACAATTGTGAATTTCAATTTATAGGCTTTTTGAAAACAAAATAAATTTTCATAATTTATTTCAACGTTCAATTTCACAGGCTCCCTTCCGAAAACAAAAAGAGTCTTGAAGAGAACATCGTGAATATCAGTGGTAAAGGCTTCCGGGAAACAAAATAAGATCTCACAGACTATTTCCAGATTTCTATCACTGGCTTCATCCCAGAAACGAAAAGAGTCTTGAAAAAACCATTGTGAATTTCAGTCTCAAAGACTACCCAAAAACGATATAAAGTCTCACAGACTATTTTCAGTTTCAATTTCACTGGCTTCCTCCCGAAAAACAGAAACAGTCTTGAAGTGACCTATGTGAATATCAGTTTTGAAAGCTTCCTGGTAAAAAATTAAAATCTAACTGAATATTTTCAGGTACAATTTTACGGGCTTCCTCCCGGTAACAGAAAGAATCTTGAAAACACGATTGTAAATTTCAGTCTCATATACTTACCATAAACAAAATGAAGTCTCACAGACGATTTTCACGTTCGATTTCACTGGCTTCTTCCTGAAAACAAAAGAGGCTTGAAGACACCATTGTGAATTTCAGTCTTCAAAGCTTCTTAGACACAAAATAAAAAGTCACAGACGATTTTGAGGTTCAATTTCACTGTTTTCCTCCCAAAAACAGAAAGAGTCTTGAGAAAAACCATTGTGAATATCATTCTCAAAGGCTTCCTGAAAACAAAATAAAGTCTCAAAGACTATTTTCAGGTTCAATTTCACTGTTTTCCTCCAGAAAACAAAAAAAATCCCTAAAGGACAATTATGAATTTCAGTCTGAAAGGCATCCTGGAAACTAGATGTAATTTCATAGACTATTTTCAGGTTCAATTTCACTGTTTTCCTCCCAAAAACAAAAAGAATCCCTGAAGGACGATTGTGAATTTTAGTCCAGAAGGCTTCTTGGAAAATAAATAAAGTCTCGCAGACTTTTTTCAGGTTCATTTTCACTGTTTTCCTCCAGAAAACAAAAAGAGTCCCTAAAGGACGATTGTGAATTTTAGTCTAAAAGGCTTCCTGGAAACTAAATAAAGTCTCACAGACTATTTTCAGGTTCAATTTCACTGTTTTCCCCCCGAAAACAAAAAGAGTCCCTAAAGGACAATTGTGAATATGAGTCTAAAAGGCTTCCTTGAAACTAAATAAAGTCAAACAGACTATTTTCAGGTTCAATTTCACTGTTTTCCTCCCAAAAACAAAAAGAGTCCCTAAAGGACAATTGTGAATTTTAGTCCAGAAGGCTTCCTAGAAAATAAATAAAGTCTCGCAGACTATTTTCAGGTTCAATTTCACTGTTTTCAACCCGAAAACAGAAAGAGTCCCTAAAGGTCAATTGTGCATTTTAGTCTAAAAGGCTTCCTGGAAACTAAATAAAGTCTCACAGACTATTTTCAGGTTCAATTTCACTGTTTTCCTCCCGAAAACAAAAAGAGTCCCTAAAGGACTGTTGTGAATTTTAGTCCAGAAGGCTTCCTGGAAAATAAATAAAGTCTCGCAGACTATTTTCAGGTTCAATTTCACTGTTTTCCTCCAGAAAACAAAAAGAGTCCCTAAAGGACAATTGTGAATTTTAGTCCAGAAGGCTTCCTGGAAACTAAATAAAGTCTAACAGACTATTTTCAGGTTCAATTTCACTGTTTTCCTCCTGAAAACAAAAAGAGTCCCTAAAGGACAATTGTGAATTTTAGTCCAGAAGGCTTCCTGGAAACTAAATAAAGTCTAACAGACTATTTTCAGGTTCAATTTCACTGTTTTCCTCCAGAAAACAAAAAGAGTCCCTAAAGGATGAATGTGAATTTTAGTCTAAAAGGCTTTCTGAAAACTAAATAAAGTCTCACAGACTATTTTCAGGTTCAATTTCACTGTTTTCCTCCCGAAAACAAAAAGAGTCCCTAAAGGACGATTGTGAATTTTAGTCTAAAAGGCTTCCTGGAAACTAAATAAAGTCTCACAGACTATTTTCAGGTTCAATTTCACTGTTTTCCTCCAGAAAACAAAAAGAGTCCCTAAAGGACGATTGTGAATTTTAGTCCAAAAGACTTCCTGGAAACTAAATAAAGTCTAACAGATTATTTTCAGGTTCAATTTCACTGTTTTCCTCCAGAAAACAAAAAGAATCCCTAAAGGACGATTGTGAATTTTAGATTGAAAGGCTTCCTGGAAACTAAATAAAGTCTAACGGACTATTTTCAGGTTCAATTTCACTGTTTTTCTCCCGAAAACAAAAAGAGTCCCTAAAGGACAATTGTGAATTTGAGTCTGAAAGGCTTCCTTGAAACTAAATAAAGTCTAACAGACTATTTTCTGGTTCAATTTCACTGTTTTCCTCCAGAAAACAAAAAGAGTCCCTAAAGGACGATTGTGAATTTTAGTCCAGAAGGCTTCCTGGAAACTAAATAAAGTCTCACAGACTATTTTCAGGATCAATTTCACTGTTTTCCTCCCAAAAACAAAAAGAATCCCTAAAGGACGATTGTGAATTTTAGTCTGAAAGGCTTCCTGGAAACAAAATAAAGTCTCACAGACTATTTTCAGTTTAAATTTAACTGGCTTCCATCCGAAAACAAAAAGATTACTGGAGAAACCATTGCATATTTCAGTCTTAGAAGCTTCCTGGAAAAAAAATAAAGTCTCGCAGACTTTTTTCTGGTTCAATTCAACTGGCTCCCTCCTGAAAAAAAAAAAAGTCTTGAAGAGACCATTGTTGATATCAATCTTAAAGGTTCCTGGATACAAAATAAAGTGTCACAGACAATTTACAGGTTCAATTTCACTGTTTTCCTCCCGAAAACAAAAAGAAACTCTAAAGGACAATTGTGAATTTTTGTCTGAAAGGACTCATGGAAACTAAATAAAGTCTCACAGACTATTTTCAGGTTCAATTTCACTGTATTCCTCCCGAAAACAAAAAGAGACTCTAAAGGACAATTTTGAATTTTTGTCTAAAAGGCTTCCTGGAAACTAAATAAAGTCAAACAGACAATTTTCAGGTTCAATTTCACTGTTTTCCTCCCGAAAAAAAAAAAAAGACTCTAAAGGACAATTGTGAATTTCTGTCTGAAAGGCTTCATGGAAACTAAATAAAGTCTAACAGACTATTTTCAGGTTCAATTTCACTGGCTTCCCCCCAAAATTGAAAAGAATCTCGAAGAGACAAGTGTGAATTTCCGTCTTAAAGGCATCCCAGGAACAAAATAAAGTCTCACCGACATTTTTCTGGTTCAATTTTACTAGCCCCCCCCTGAAAATAAAAACAGTTTCGAAAATACATTTGTGAATTTCAGTCTTAAAAGCTTCCTGGAAACAAAATTAAGTCTCACAGACTATTTTCAGTTTCAATTTAACTGGCTTCCATCCGAAAACAAAAAGAGTATTGGAGAAACCATTGCAAATTTCAGTCTTAAAAGCTTCCTGGGAACAAAATAAAGTCTCGCAGACTTTTTTCAGCATTTTGAATTTCAGTCTTAAAGGTTTCCTGAGAACAAAATGAAGTCCCAAAGATTATTCTCAAGTTTAATCTCACTGGTTACCTCCCAAAAACAAAAGGAGTCTTGAAGAAAAAAAATAAAGTCTCACATACTATTTTCGGGTTCAATTTCACTGGCTTCCTCCTGAAAAAGAAAAAGGTCTCTAAGAGACCTTTGTGAATTTCAGTCTCATAGATTTCCCAAGAACGAAATATAGTCTTAAAGACTATTTTCAGGTTCAATATCACTGGTTTCCTACTGAAAACGGAACAGGTCTTGAAGGGACCATTGTGAATATGAGTCTTAAAGGCTTTCTTTAAACAAAATAAAGTCTTTCAGACTATATTCATGTTCAATTTCACTGGCGTCCCCTGAAAACGAAAAAAGTCTTGAAGAGACCATTGTGAATTTCAGTCTCATACACTTGCTAAAAATGAAATAATGTGTCATAGACTATTTTCACTGGCTTCCTCCTGAAAACAAAAAGAGTGCTGAAGAGACCATTGTGAATTTCAGTCTCAAAAGCCCCCTGGAAACAAATTAAAGTCTCACAGACTATTTACTGGTTCAATTTCACTAGTTTCCTCCCAGAAATGGAAAGCATCTTGAAGAGATAATTATGAATTTCAATCTAAAAGGCTTCCTGGATACAAAATAAAGTCTCACAGACTATTTTCAGTTTCAATTTAACTGGCTTCCATCCGAAAACAAAATGAGTATTGGAGAAACCATTGCAAATTTCAGTCTTGAAAGCTTCCTGGAAACAAAATAAAGTCTCACAGACTTTTTTCAGTTTCAATTCAACTGGCTTCCTCCCGAAAACGATAGGAGTCTTGAAGAGACCATTGTTGATATCAATCTTAAAGGTTCCTGGAAACAAAATAAAGTGTCACAAACTATTTTCAGGTTTAAATACACTGGTTTCCTCCTGAAAACGGGAAAAGTCTTGAAGAGACCATTGTGAATATCAGTCTTAAAGGATTCCTTGGAACAAAATAAAGTCCAGCAGACTATTTCAAGGTTTAATTTCACTGGCTTCCTCCAGAAAAAAAAAAGAGTATTGACAAAACCTTAGTGAATTTTCAGTCTCATAGACTTCCCAAAAAATAAATAGAGTCTCACAGACTATTTTCATGTTCAATTTCACTGTTTTCCTCCTGAAAACAAAAAGAGTCCCTAATGGACAATTGTGAATTTGAGTCTAAAAGGCTTCCTGGAAACTAAATAAAGTCTCACAGACTATTTTCAGGTTCAATTTCACTGTTTTCCTCCAGAAAACAAAAAGAGTCCCTAAAGGTCAATTGTGCATTTTAGTCTAAAAGGCTTTCTGGAAACTGAATAAAGTCTCACAGACTTTTTTCAGGTTCAATTTCACTGTTTTCCTCCCCAAAAGAAAAAGAGTCCCTAAAGGACAATTGTGAATTTTAGTCTAAAAGGCTTTCTGAAAATTAAATAAAGTCTAACAGACTATTTTCAAGTTCAATTTCACTGTTCTCCTCCCCAAAACAAAATGAGTCCCTAAAGGACGATTGTGAATTTTAGTCTAAAAGACTTCCTGGAAACTAAATAAAGTCTTACAGACTATTTTCAGGTTCAATTTCACTGTTTTCCTCCTGAAATCAAAAAGAGTCCCTAAAGGACGATTGTGAATTTTAGTCCAGAAGGCTTCCTGGAAACTAAATAAAGTCTCACAGACTATTTCCAGGTTCAATTTCACTGTTTTCCTCCCAAAAACAAAAAGAGTCCCTAAAGGACGATTGTGAATTTTAGTCTAAAAGGCTTTCTGAAAACTAAATAAAGTCTCACAGACTATTTCCAGGTTCAATTTCACTGTTTTCCTCCAGAAAACAAAAAGAGTCCCTGAAGGACGATTGTGAATTTTAGTCTAAAAGGCTTTCTGAAAACTAAATAAAGTCTCACAGACTATTTTCAGGTTCAATTTCACTGTTTTCCTCTCAAAAACATAAAGAGTCCCTAAAGGACAATTGTGAATTTTAGTCTAAAAGTCTTCCTGAAAACTAAATAAAGTCTAACAGACTATTTTCAGGTTCAATTTCACTGTTTTCCTCCAGAAAACAAAAAGAGTCCCTAAAGGACAATTGTGAATTTTTAGTCTAAAAGGCTTATTGGGAACTAAATAAAGTCTCACAGACTATTTTCAGGTTCAATTTCACTGTTTCCCTCCCGAAAACAAAAAGAGTCCCTAAAGGACAATTGTGAATTTTAGTCTAAAAGGCTTTCTGAAAATTAAATAAAGTTTAACAGACTATTTTCAGGTTCAATTTCACTGTTTTCCTCCAGAAAACAAAAAGAGTCCCTAAAGGACAATTGTGAATTTTAGTCTAAAAGGCTTCCTGGAAACTAAATAAAGTCTCAAAGACTATTTTCAGGTTCAATTTCACTGTTTTCCTCCCGAAAAAAAAAAGAGTCTATAATGGACAATTGTGAATTTTAGTCTAAAAGGCTTCCTGGAAACTAAATAAAGTCTCACAGACTATTTCCAGGTTCAATTTCACTGTTTTCCTCCAGAAAACAAAAAGAGTCCCTAAAGGACAATTGTGAATTTTAGTCTAAAAGGCTTTCTGAAAACTAAATAGAGTCTAACAGACTATTTTCAGGTTCAATTTCACTGTTCTCCTCCCAAAAACGAAAAGAGTCCCTAAAGGACGATTGTGAATTTTAGTCTAAAAGGCTTCCTGGAAACTAAATAAAGTCTTACAGACTATTTTCAGGTTCAATTTCACTGTTCTCCTCCCAAAAACAAAAAGAGTCCCTAAAGGACGATTGTGAATTTTAGTCTAAAAGGCTTCCTGGAAACTAAATAAAGCCTCTCAGACTATTTTCAGGTTCAATTTCACTGTTTTCCTCCAGAAAACAAAAAGAGTCCCTAAAGGACGATTGTGAATTTTAGTCTAAAAGGCTTTCTGAAAACTAAATAAAGTCTAACAGACTATTTCCAGGTTCAATTTCACTGTTCTCCTCCCAAAAACAAAAAGAGTCCCTAAAGGACGATTGTGAATTTTAGTCCAAAAGGCTTCCTGGAAACTAAATAAAGTCTAACAGATTATTTTCAGGTTCAATTTCACTGTTTTCCTCCAGAAAACAAAAAGACTCCCTAAAGGACGATTGTGAATTTTAGTCCAGAAGGCTTCCTGGAAACTAAATAAAGTCTCACAGACTATTTTCAGGTTCAATATCACTGTTTTCCTCCCGAAAAGAAAAAGAGTCCCTAAAGGACAATTGTGATTTTTAGTCTAAAAGGTTTCCTGGAAACTAAATAAAGTCTAACAGATTATTTTCAGGTTCAATTCCACTGTTTTCTTCCAGAAAACAAATAAAGTCCCTAAAGGATAATTGTGAATTTTAGTTTAAAAGGCTTCCTGGAAACTAAATAAAGTACCAAAGACTATTTTCAGGTTCAATTTCACTGTTTTCCTCCAGAAAACAAAAAGAGTCCCTAAAGGATGATTGTCAATTTTAGTCTAAAAGGCTTCCTGAAAACTAAATAAAGTCTAACAGACTATTTTAAGGTTCAATTTTACTGTTCTCCTCCCCAAAACAAAAAGAGTCCCTAAAGGACGATTGTGAATTTTAGTCTAAAAGGCTTCCTGGAAACTAAATAAAGTCTCACAGACTATTTTCAAGTTCAATATCACTGTTTTCCTCCCGAAAACAAAAAGAGTCCCTAAAGGACAATTGTGAATTTTAGTCTAAAAGGCTTCCTGGAAAAAAAACAAAATCTCGCAGACTATTTTCAGGTTCAATTTCACTGTTTTCCTCCCGAAAACAAAAAGAGTCCTTAAAGGTCAATCGTGAATTTAAGTCTAGAAAGCTTCCTGAAAACTAAATAAAGTCTCAAAGACTATTTTCAGGTTCAATTTCACTGTTTTCCTCCAGAAAACAAAAAGAGTCCCTAAAGGACAATTGTGAATTTTAGTCCAGAAGGCTTCCTGGAAACTGAATAAAGTCTAACAGACTATTTTCAGGTTCAATTTCACTGTTCTCCTCCCCAAAACAAAAAGAGTCCCTAAAGGACGATTGTGAATTTTAGTCTAAAAGGCTTCCTGGAAACTAAATAGAGTCTTACAGACTATTTTCAGGTTCAATTTCACTGTTTTCCTCCTGAAAACAAAAAGAGTCCCTAAAGGACGATTGTGAATTTTAGTCCAGAAGGCTTCCTGGAAACTGAATAAGGTCTAACAGACTATTTTCAGGTTCAATTTCACTGTTTTCCTCCAGAAAACAAAAAGAGTCCCTAAAGGACAATTGTGAATTTTAGTCTAAAAGGCTTCCTGGAAACTAAATAAAGTCTAACAGACTATTTTCAGGTTCAATTTCACTGTTTTCCTCCCAAAAACAAAAAGAGTCCCTAAAGGACGACTGTGAATTTTAGTCCAGAAGGCTTCCTGGAAACTAAATAAAGTCTCACAGACTATTTTCAGGTTCAATATCACTGTTTTCCTCCCGAAAAGAAAAAGAGTCCCTAAAGGACAATTGTGATTTTTAGTCTAAAAGGCTTCCTGGAAACTAAATAAAGTCTAACAGATTATTTTCAGGTTCAATTCCACTGTTTTCTTCCAGAAAACAAATAAAGTCCCTAAAGGATAATTGTGAATTTTAGTTTAAAAGGCTTCCTGGAAACTAAATAAAGTACCAAAGACTATTTTCAGGTTCAATTTCACTGTTTTCCTCCAGAAAACAAAAAGAGTCCCTAAAGGATGATTGTCAATTTTAGTCTAAAAGGCTTCCTGAAAACTAAATAAAGTCTAACAGACTATTCTAAGGTTCAATTTTACTGTTCTCCTCCCCAAAACAAAAAGAGTCCCTAAAGGACGATTGTGAATTTTAGTCTAAAAGGCTTCCTGGAAACTAAATAAAGTCTCACAGACTATTTTCAAGTTCAATATCACTGTTTTCCTCCCGAAAACAAAAAGAGTCCCTAAAGGACAATTGTGAATTTTAGTCTAAAAGGCTTCCTGGAAACTAAATAAAGTCTCACATACTATTTTCAGGTTCAATTTCACTGTTTTCCTCCAGAAAACAAAAAGAGTCCCTAAAGGACAATTGTGAATTTCAGTCTAAAAGGCTTCTTGGGAACTAAATAAAGTCTAACAGACTATTTTAAGGTTCAATTTTACTGTTCTCCTCCCCAAAACAAAAAGAGTCCCTAAAGGACGATTGTGAATTTTAGTCTAAATGGCTTCCTGGAAACTAAATAAAGTCTTACAGATTATTTTCAGGTTCAATTTCACTGTTTTCCTCCAGAAAACAAAAAGAGTCCCTAAAGGACGATTGTCAATTTTAGTCCAGAAGGCTTCCTGGAAACTAAATAAAGTTTCACAGACTATTTTCAAGTTCAATATCACTGTTTTCCTCCCGAAAACAAAAAGAGTCCCTAAAGGACAATTGTGAATTTTAGTCTAAAAGGCTTCCTGAAAACTAAATAAAGTCTCACAGACTATTTTCAGGTTCAATTTCACTGTTTTCCCCCCGAAAACAAAAAGAGTCCCTAAAGGACAATTGTGAATATGAGTCTAAAAGGCTTCCTTGAAACTAAATAAAGTCTAACAGACTATTTTCAGGTTCAATTTCACTGTTTTCCTCCCAAAAACAAAAAGAGTCCCTAAAGGACGACTGTGAATTTTAGTCCAGAAGGCTTCCTAGAAAATAAATAAAGTCTCGCAGACTATTTTCAGGTTCAATTTCACTGTTTTCCTCCCGAAAACAAAGAGAGTCCCCGGAGGACGATTGTGAATTTTAGTCTAAAAGGCTTCCTGGAAACTAAATAAAGTCTCACAGACTATTTTCAGGTTCAATTCCACTGTTTTCCTCTCGAAAACAAAAAGAGTCCCTAAAGGACGATTGTTAATTTTTTTGGGAAAGACTTCCTGGAAACTAAATAAAGTCTAACAGATTATTTTCAGGTTCAATTCCACTGTTTTCTTCCAGAAAACAAATAAAGTCCCTAAAGGATAATTGTGAATTTTAGTTTAAAAGGCTTCCTGGAAACTAAATAAAGTACCAAAGACTATTTTCAGGTTCAATTTCACTGTTTTCCTCCAGAAAACAAAAAGAGTCCCTTAAGGACAATAGTGAATTTTAGACTAAAAGGCTTCGTGGAAACTAAATAAAGTCTCATAGACTATTTTCAGGTTAAATTCCACTGTTTTCCTCCCGAAAAAAAAAAAGAGTCCCTAAAGGACAATTGTGAATTTTAATCTAAATGGCTTCCTGGAAACTAAATAAAGTCTAACAGATTATTTTCAGGTTCAATTTCACTGTTTTCCTCCAAAAAACAAAAAGAGTCCCTGAAAGACAATTGTGAATATGAGTCTGAAAGGCTTCCTGGAAACAAAATAAAGTCTCACAGACTATTTTCAGGATCAATTTCACTGTTTTCCTCCCGAAAACAAAAAGAGTCCCTAAAGGACAATTGTGAATTTTAGTCGGAAAGACTTCCTGAACACTGAATAAAGTCCCATAGACTATTTTCAGGTTCAATTTCACTGTTTTCCTCCCCAAAAAAAAAAGAAACTCTAGAGGACAATTGTGAATTTTTGTCTGAAAGGACTCATGGAAACTAAATAAAGTCTCACAGACTATTTTCAAGTTCTATTTCACTGGCTTCCCCCCAAAATTGAAAAAAATCTCGAAGAGACAAGTGTGAATTTCCGTCTTAAAGGCATCCCAGGAACAAAATAAAGTCTCACAGACATTTTTCTGGTTCAATTTTACTAGCTCCCCCCTGAAAATAAAAACAGTTTCAAAAAGACATTTTTGAATTTCAGTCTTAAAAGCTTCCTGGAAACAAAATTAAGTCCCACAGAATATTTTCAGTTTCAATTTAACTGGCTTCCATCCGAAAACAAAAAGAGTATTGGAGAAACCATTGCAAATTTCAGTCTTAAAAGCTTCCTGGGAACAAAATAAAGTCTCGCAGACTTTTTCCAGCATTTTGAATTTCAGTCTTAAAGTTTTCCTGAGAACAAAATGAAGTCCCAAAGATTATTCTCAAGTTTAATCTCACTGGTTACCTCCCAAAAACAAAAAGAGTCTTGAAGAGAAAAAATAAAGTCTCACATACTATTTTCGGGTTCAATTTCACTGGCTTCCTCCTGCAAAAGAAAAAGGTCTCTAAGAGACCTTTGTGAATTTCAGTCTCATAGATTTCCCAAGAACGAAATATAGTCTTAAAGACTATTTTCAGGTTCAATATCACTGGTTTCCTACTGAAAACGGAAAAGGTCTTGAAGAGACCATTGTGAATATGAGTCTTAAAGGCTTTCTGTAAACAAAATAAAGTCTTTCAGACTATTTTCAGGTTCAATTTCACTGGCGTCCCCTGAAAACGAAAAGAGTCCCTAAAGGACGATTGTGTATTTTAGTCTAAAAGGCTTCCTGGAAACTAGATAAAGTCTCACAGACTTTTTTCAGGTTCAATTTCACTGTTTTCCTCCAGAAAACAAAAAGAGTCCCTAAAGGACGATTGTGAATTTTAGTCCAGAAGGCTTCCTGGAAAAAAAACAAAATCTCGCAGACTATTTTCAGGTTCAATTTCACTGTTTTCCTCCCGAAAACAAAAAGAGTCCTTAAAGGTCAATCGTGAATTTAAGTCTAGAAAGCTTCCTGAAAACTAAATAAAGTCTCAAAGACTATTTTCAGGTTCAATTTCACTGTTTTCCTCCAGAAAACAAAAAGAGTCCCTAAAGGACAATTGTGAATTTTAGTCCAGAAGGCTTCCTGGAAACTGAATAAAGTCTAACAGACTATTTTCAGGTTCAATTTCACTGTTCTCCTCCCCAAAACAAAAAGAGTCCCTAAAGGACGATTGTGAATTTTAGTCTAAAAGGCTTCCTGGAAACTAAATAAAGTCTTACAGACTATTTTCAGGTTCAATTTCACTGTTTTCCTCCTGAAAACAAAAAGAGTCCCTAAAGGACGATTGTGAATTTTAGTCCAGAAGGCTTCCTGGAAACTGAATAAGGTCTAACAGACTATTTTCAGGTTCAATTTCACTGTTTTCCTCCAGAAAACAAAAAGAGTCCCTAAAGGACAATTGTGAATTTTAGTCTAAAAGGCTTCCTGGAAACTAAATAAAGTCTAACAGACTATTTTCAGGTTCAATTTCACTGTTTTCCTCCCAAAAACAAAAAGAGTCCCTGAAGGACGATTGTGAATTTTAGTCTAGAAGGCTTTCTGAAAACTAAATAAAGTCTCAAAGACGATTTTCACGTTCAATTTCACTGTTTTCCTTCAGAAAACAAAAAGAGTCCCTAAAGGACAATTGTGAATTTTAGTCTAAAAGTCTTCCTGGAAACTAAATAAAGTCTAACAGACTATTTTCAGGTTCAATTTCACTGTTTTCCTCCAGAAAACAAAAAGAGTCCCTAAAGGACAATTGTGAATTTTAGTCTAAAAGGCTTCCTGGAAACTGAATAAAGTCTAACAGACTATTTTCAGGTTCAATTTCACTGTTCTCCTCCCCAAAACAAAAAGAGTCCCTAAAGGACGATTGTGAATTTTAGTCTAAAAGGCTTCCTGGAAACTAAATAAAGTCTTACAGACTATTTTCAGGTTCAATTTCACTGTTTTCCTCCTGAAAACAAAAAGAGTCCCTAAAGGACGATTGTGAATTTTAGTCCAGAAGGCTTCCTGGAAACTGAATAAGGTCTAACAGACTATTTTCAGGTTCAATTTCACTGTTTTCCTCCAGAAAACAAAAAGAGTCCCTAAAGGACAATTGTGAATTTTAGTCTAAAAGGCTTCCTGGAAACTAAATAAAGTCTAACAGACTATTTTCAGGTTCAATTTCACTGTTTTCCTCCAGAAAACAAAAAGAGTCCCTGAAGGACGATGGTGAATTTTAGTCTAAAAGGCTTTCTGAAAACTAAATAAAGTCTCACAGACGATTTTCAGGTTCAATTTCACTGTTTTCCTCCAGAAAACAAAAAGAGTCCCTAAAGGACAATTGTGAATTTTAGTCTAAAAGTCTTCCTGGAAACTAAATAAAGTCCTACAGACTATTTTCAGGTTCAATTTCACTGTTTTCCTCCAGAAAACAAAAAGAGTCCCTAAAGGACAATTGTGAATTTTAGTCTAAAAGGCTTCTTGGGAACTAAATAAAGTCTCACAGACTATTTTCAGGTTCAATTTCACTGTTTCCCTCCCGAAAACAAAAAGAGACCCTAAAGGACAATTGTGAATTTTAGTCTAAAAGGCTTTCTGAAAATTAAATAAAGTTTAACAGACTATTTTCAGGTTCAATTTCACTGTTTTCCTCCAGAAAACAAAAAGAGTCCCTAAAAGGACAATTGTGAATTTTAGTCTAAAAGGCTTCCTGGAAACTAAATAAAGTCTAACAGACTATTTTCAGGTTCAATTTCACTGTTTTCCTCCTGAAAAAAAAGGAGTCCCTAAAGGACAATTGTGAATTTTAGTCTAAAAGGCTTCCTGGAAACTAAATAAAGTCTAACAGACTCTTTTCAGGTTCAATTTCACTGTTTTCCTCCAGAAAACAAAAAGAGTCCCTAAAGGACGATTGTGAATTTTAGTCTAAAAGTCTTCCTGAAAACTAAATAAAATCTAACAGACTATTTTCAGGTTCAATTTCACTCTTCTCCTCCCAAAAACGAAAAGAGTCCCTAAAGGACAATTGTGAATTTTAGTCTAAAAGGCTTCCTGGAAACTAAATAAAGTCTAACAGACTATTTTTAGGTTCAATTTCACTGTTTTCCTCCCGAAAACAAAAAGAGTCCCTAATGGACGATTGTGAATTTGAGTCTGAAAGGCTTCCTTGAAACTAAATAAAGTCTCACAGACTATTTTCAGGTTCAATTTCACTGTTTTCCTCCAGAAAACAAAAAGAGTCCCTAAAGGACGATTGTGAATTTTTGTCTAAAAGGCTTTCTGAAAACTAAATAAAGTCTAACAGACTATTTTCAGGTTCAATTTCATTGTTTTCCTCCAGAAAACAAAAAGAATCCCTAAAGGACGATTGTAAATTTTAGTCAAAAAGGCTTCCTGGTAACTAAATAAAGTCTAACAGACTATTTCCAGGTTCAATTTCACTGTTTTCCTCCCAAAAACAAAAAGAGTCCCTAAAGGACGATTGTGAATTTTAGTCTAAAAGGCTTCCTTGAAACTAAATAAAGTCTTACAGACTATTTCCAGGTTCAATTTCACTGTTTTCCTCCAGAAAACAAAAAGAGTCCCTGAAGGACAATTGTGAATTTTGGTCTAAAAGTCTTCCTGGAAACTAAATAAAGTCTAACAGACTATTTTCAGGTTCAATTTCACTGTTTTCCTCCCGAAAACCAAAAGAGTCCCTAAAGGACAATTGTGAATTTCAGTCTAAAAGGCTTCTTGGGAACTAAATAAAGTCTCACAGACTATTTTCAGGTTCAAATTCACTGTTTTCCTCCCGAAAAGAAAAAGAGTCACTAAAGGACAATTGTGAATTTTAGTCTAAAAGGCTTCCTGGAAACTAAATAAAGTCTCAAAGACTATTTTCAGGTTCAATTTCACTGTTTTCCTCCAGAAAACAAAAAGAGTCCCTAAAGGACAATTGTGAATTTTAGTCTAAAAGACTTTCTGAAAACTAAATAAAGTCTAACAGACTATTTTCAGGTTCAATTTCACTGTTTTCCTTCAGAAAACAAAAAGAGTCCCTAAAGGACGATTGTGAATTTTAGTCTAAAAGGCTTTCTGAAATCTAAATAAAGTCTAACAGACAATTTTCAGGTTCAATTTCACTGTTCTCCTCCCCAAAACAAAAAGAGTCCCTAAAGGACGATTGTGAATTTTAGTCTAAATGGCTTCCTGGAAACTAAATAAAGTCTTACAGACTATTTTCAGGTTCAATTTCACTGTTTTCCTCCAGAAAACAAAAAGAGTCCCTAAAGGACAATTGTGAATTTTAGTCCAGAAGGCTTCCTGGAAACTGAATAAAGTCTCACAGACTATTTTCAAGTCCAATATCACTGTTTTCCTCCAGAAAACAAAAAGAGTCCCTAAAGGACAATTGTGAATTTCAGTCTAAAAGGCTTCCTGGAAACTAAATAAAGTCTCACAGACTATTTTCAGGTTCAATTTCACTGTTTTCCTCCAGAAAACAAAAAGAGTCCCTAAAGGATGATTGTGAATTTTAGTCTAAAAGGCTTTCTGAAAACTAAATAAAGTCTAACAGACTATTTTCAGGTTCAATTTCACTGTTCTCCTCCCAAAAACAAAAAGTGTCTCTAAAGGACAATTGTGAATTTTAGTCTAAAAGGCTTCCTGGAAACTAAATAAAGTCCTACAGACTATTTTCAGGTTCAATTTCACTGTTTTCCTCCAGAAAACAAAAAGAGTCCCTAAAGGATGATTGTGAATTTTAGTCTAAAAGGCTTTCTGAAAACTAAATAAAGTCTAACAGACTATTTCCAGGTTCAATTTCACTGTTCTCCTCCCAAAAACAAAAAGAGTCCCTAAAGGACGATTGTGAATTTTAGTCTAAAAGGCTTCCTTGAAACTAAATAAAGTCTTACAGACTATTTCCAGGTTCAATTTCACTGTTTTCCTCCAGAAAACAAAAAGAGTCCCTAAAGGACAATTGTGAATTTTAGTCTAAAAGTCTTCCTGGAAACTAAATAAAGTCTAACAGACTATTTTCAGGTTCAATTTCACTGTTTTCCTCCAGAAAACAAAAAGAGTCCCTAAAGGATGATTGTGAATTTTAGTCTAAAAGGCTTTCTGAAAACTAAATAAAGTCTAACAGACTATTTTCAGGTTCAATTTCACTGTTCTCCTCCCAAAAACAAAAAGTGTCTCTAAAGGACAATTGTGAATTTTAGTCTAAAAGGCTTCCTGGAAACTAAATAAAGTTCTACAGACTATTTTCAGGTTCAATTTCACTGTTTTCCTCCAGAAAACAAAAAGAATCCCTAAAGGACAATTGTGAATTTTAGTCTAAAAGGCTTCCTGGAAACTAAATAAAGTCTCACAGACTATTTTCAGGTTCAATTTCACTGTTTTCCTCCAGAAAACAAAAAGAGTCCCTAAAGGACGATTGTGAATTTTAGTCTAAAAGGCTTTTTGAAAACTAAATAAAGTCTCACGGACTATTTTCAGGTTCAATTTCACTGTTTTCCTTCAGAAAACAAAAAGAGTTCCTAAAGGACAATTGTGAATTTTAGTCTAAAAGGCTTCCTGGAAACTAAATAAAGTCTAACAGATTATTTTCAGGTTCAATTTCACTGTTTTCCTCCAGAAAACAAAAAGAGTCCCTAAAGGACAATTGTGAATTTGAGTCTGAAAGGCTTCCTTGAAACTAAATAAAGTCTAACAGATTATTTTTAGGTTCAATTTCACTGTTTTCCTCCTAAAACCAAAAAGAGTCCCTAAAGGACGATTGTGAATTTTAGTCCAAAAGGCTTCCTGGAGACCAAATAAAGTCTTACAGATTATTTTCAGGTTCAATTTCACTGTTTTCCTCCAGAAAACAAAAAGAATCCCTAAAGGACGATTGTGAATTTAAGATTAAAAGGCTTCCTGGAAACTAAATAAAGTCTAATGGACTATTTTCAGGTTCAATTTCACTGTTTTCCTCCAGAAAAAAAAAAGAGTCCCTAAAGGACAATTGTGAATTTGAGTCTAAAAGGCTTCCTGGAAACTAAATAAAGTCTAACAGACTATTTCCAGGTTCAATTTCACTGTTTTCCTCCAGAAAACAAAAAGAGTCCCTAAAGGACAATTGTGAATTTTAGACTAAAAGGCTTCCTGGAAACTAAATAAAGTCTCAAAGACTATTTTCAGGTTCAATTTCACTGTTTTCCTCCAGAAAACAAAAAGAGTCCCTAAAGGACGATTGTGAATTTTAGTCTAAAAGGCTTTCTGAAAACTAAATAAAGTCTCACAGACTATTTTCAGGTTCAATTTCATTGTTTTCCTCCAGAAAACAAAAAGAGTCCCTAAAGGACGATTGTGAATTTTAGTCTAAAAGGCTTCCTGGAAACTAAATAAAGTCTAACAGACTATTTCCAGGTTCAATTTCACTGTTCTCCTCCCAAAAACAAAAAGAGTCCCTAAAGGACGATTGTGAATTTTAGTCTAAAAGGCTTCCTTGAAACTAAATAAAGTCTTACAGATTATTTCCAGGTTCAATTTCACTGTTTTCCTTCAGAAAACAAAAAGAGTCCCTAAAGGACAATTGTGAATTTTAGTCTAAAAGGCTTTCTGAAAACTAAATAAAGTCTCACAGACTATTTTCAGGTTCAATTTCATTGTTTTCCTCCAGAAAACAAAAAGAGTCCCTAAAGGACGGTTGTGAATTTTAGTCTAAAAGGCTTCCTGGAAACTAAATAAAGTCTAACAGACTATTTCCAGGTTCAATTTCACTGTTCTCCTCCCAAAAACAAAAAGAGTCCCTAAAGGACGATTGTGAATTTTAGTCTAAATGGCTTCCTGGAAACTAAATAAAGTCTTACAGACTATTTTCAGGTTCAATTTCACTGTTTTCCTCCAGAAAACAAAAAGAGTCCCTAAAGGACGATTGTGAATTTTAGTCCAGAAGGCTTCCTGGAAACTGAATAAAGTCTCACAGACTATTTTCAAGTCCAATATCACTGTTTTCCTCCAGAAAACAAAAAGAGTCCCTAAAGGACAATTGTGAATTTTAGTCTAAAAGGCTTCCTGGAAACTAAATAAAGTCTCACAGACTATTTTCAGGTTCAATTTCACTGTTTTCCTCCAGAAAACAAAAAGAATCCCTAAAGGATGATTGTGAATTTTAGTCTAAAAGGCTTTCTGAAAACTAAATAAAGTCTAACAGACTATTTTCAAGTTCAATTTCACTGTTCTCCTCCCAAAAACAAAAAGTGTCTCTAAAGGACAATTGTGAATTTTAGTCTAAAAGGCTTCCTGGAAACTAAATAAAGTCCTACAGACTATTTTCAGGTTCAATTTCACTGTTTTCCTCCAGAAAACAAAAAGAGTCCCTAAAGGACAATTGTGAATTTTAGTCTAAAAGGCTTCCTTGAAACTAAATAAAGTCTCACAGACTATTTTCAGGTTCAATTTCACTGTTTTCCTCCAGAAAACAAAAAGAGTCCCTAAAGGACGATTGTGAATTTAAGATTAGAAGGCTTCCTGGAAACTAAATAAAGTCTAATGGACTATTTTCAGGTTCAATTTCACTGTTTTCCTTCAGAAAACAAAAAGAGTTCCTAAAGGACAATTGTGAATTTTAGTCTAAAAGTCTTCCTGGAAACTAAATAAAGTCTAACAGACTATTATCAGGTTCAATTTCACTGTTTTCCTCCAGAAAACAAAAAGAGTCCCTAGAAGACAATTGTGAATTTGAGTCTGAAAGGCTTCCTTAAAACTAAATAAAGTCTAACAGATTATTTTCAGGTTCAATTTCACTGTTTTCCTCCTAAAACCAAAAAAAGTCCCTAAAGGACGATTGTGAATTTTAGTCCAAAAGGCTTCCTGGAAACTAAATAAAGTCTAACAAATTATTTTCAGGTTCAATTTCACTGTTTTCATCCAGAAAACAAGAAGAGTCCCTAAAGGACAATTGTGAATTTTAGTCCAAAAGGCTTCCTTGAAACTAAATAAAGTCTAACAGATTATTTTCAGGTTCAATTTCACTGTTTTCCTCCTAAAACCAAAAAGAGTCCCTAAAGGACAATTGTGAATTTTAGTCCAAAAGGCTTCCTGGAAACTAAATAAAGTCTAACAAATTATTTTCAGGTTCAATTTCACTGTTTTCATCCAGAAAACAAAAAGAGTCCCTAAAGGACGATTGTGAATTTTAGTCTAAAAGGCTTCCTGGAAACTAAATAAAGTCTAACAGACTATTTCCAGGTTCAATTTCACTGTTCTCCTCCCAAAAACAAAAAGAGTCTCTAAAGGACAATTGTGAATTTTAGTCTAAAAGGCTTCCTGGAAACTAAATAAAGTCTTACAGATTATTTCCAGGTTCAATTTCACTGTTTTCCTTCAGAAAACAAAAAGTATCCCTAAAGGACAATTGTGAATTTTAGTCTAAAAGGCTTTCTGAAAACTAAATAAAGTCTAACAGACTATTTTCAGGTTCAATTTCACTGTTTTCCTCCCGAAAACAAAAAGAGTCCCTAAAGGACAATTGTGAATTTTAGTCTAAAAGTCTTCTTGGGAACTAAATAAAGTCTCACAGACTATTTTCAGGTTCAATTTCACTGTTTTCCTCCCGAAAAGAAAAAGAGTCACTAAAGGACAATTGTGAATTTTAGTCTAAAAGGCTTCCTGGAAACTAAATAAATTCTCAAAGACTATTTTCAGGTACAATTTCACTGTTTTCCTCTAGAAAACAAAAAGAGTCCCTAAAGGACAATTGTGAATTTTAGTCTAAAAGACTTTCTGAAAACTAAATAAAGTCTAACAGACTATTTCCAGGTTCAATTTCACTGTTCTCCTCCCCAAAACAAAAAGAGTCCCTAAAGGACGATTGTGAATTTTAGTCTAAATGGCTTCCTGGAAACTAAATAAAGTCTTACAGACTATTTTCAGGTTCAATTTCACTGTTTTCCTCCAGAAAACAAAAAGAGTCCCTAAAGGACGATTGTGAATTTTAGTCCAGAAGGCTTCCAGGAAACTGAATAAAGTCTCACAGACTATTTTCAAGTCCAATATCACTGTTTTCCTCCAGAAAACAAAAAGAGTCCCTAAAGGACAATTGTGAATTTTAGTCTAAAAGGCTTCCTGGAAACTAAATAAAGTCTCACAGACTATTTTCAGGTTCAATTTCACTGTTTTCCTCCAGAAAACAAAAAGAGTCCCTAAAGGATGATTGTGAATTTTAGTCTAAAAGGCTTTCTGAAAACTAAATAAAATCTAACAGACTATTTTCAGGTTCAATTTCACTGTTTTCCTCCCAAAAACAAAAAGTGTTTCTAAAGGACAATTGTGAATTTTAGTCTAAAAGGCTTCCTGGAAACTAAATAAAGTCCTACAGACTATTTTCAGGTTCAATTTCACTGTTTTCCTCCAGAAAACAAAAAGTGTCTCTAAAGGACAATTGTGAATTTTAGTCTAAAAGGCTTCCTGGAAACTAAATAAAGTCTCACAGACTATTTTCAGGTTCAATTTCACTGTTTTCCTCCAGAAAACAAAAAGAGTCCCTAAAGGACGATTGTGAATTTTAGTCTAAAAGGCTTTTTGAAAACTAAATAAAGTCTCACAGACTATTTTCAGGTTCAATTTCACTGTTTTCCTTCAGAAAACAAAAAGAATCCCTAAAGGACGATTGTGAATTTAAGATTAAAAGGCTTCCTGGAAACTAAATAAAGTCTAATGGACTATTTTCAGGTTCAATTTCACTGTTTTCCTCCAGAAAAAAAAAAGAGTCCCTAAAGGACAATTGTGAATTTGAGTCTGAAAGGGTTCCTTGAAACTAAATAAAGTCTAACAGACTATTTTCAGGTTCAATTTCACTGTTTTCCTCCAGAAAACAAAAAGAATCCCCAAAGGACAATTGTGAATTTTAGACTAAAAGGCTTCCTGGAAACTAAATAAAGTCTCAAAGACTATTTTCAGGTTCAATTTCACTGTTTTCCTCCTGAAAAAAAAAAGAGTCCCTAAAGGACAATTGTGAATTTTAGTCTAAAAGGCTTCCTGGAAACTAAATAAAGTCTCAAAGACTATTTTCAGGTTCAATTTCACTGTTTTCCTCCAGAAAACAAAAAGAGTCCCTAAAGGACGATTGTGAATTTTAGTCTAAAAGGCTTCCTGGAAACTAAATAAATTCTCAAAGACTATTTTCAGGTACAATTTCACTGTTTTCCTCTAGAAAACAAAAAGAGTCCCTAAAGGACAATTGTGAATTTTAGTCTAAAAGACTTTCTGAAAACTAAATAAAGTCTAACAGACTATTTTCAGGTTCAATTTCACTGTTTTCCTCCAGAAAACAAAAAGAGTCCCTAAAGGACGATTGTGAATTTTAGTCTAAAAGGCTTTCTGAAAACTATTTAAAGTCTAACAGACTATTTTCAGGTTCAATTTCACTGTTTTCCTCCCCAAAACAAAAAGAGTCCCTAAAGGACGATTGTGAATTTTAGTCTAAATGGCTTCCTGGAAACTAAATAAAGTCTTACAGACTATTTTCAGGTTCAATTTCACTGTTTTCCTCCAGAAAACAAAAAGAGTCCCTAAAGGACGATTGTGAATTATAGTCCAGAAGGCTTCCAGGAAACTGAATAAAGTCTCACAGACTATTTTCAAGTCCAATATCACTGTTTTCCTCCAGAAAACAAAAAGAGTCCCTAAAGGACAATTGTGAATTTTAGTCTAAAAGGCTTCCTGGAAACTAAATAAAGTTTCACAGACTATTTTCAGGTTCAATTTCACTGTTTTCCTCCAGAAAACAAAAAGAGTCCCTGAAGGATGATTGTGAATTTTAGTCTAAAAGGCTTTCTGAAAACTAAATAAAATCTAACAGACTATTTTCAGGTTCAATTTCACTGTTCTCCTCCCAAAAACAAAAAGTGTCTCTAAAGGACAATTGTGAATTTCAGTCTAAAAGGCTTCCTGGAAACTAAATAAAGTCCTACAGACTATTTTCAGGTTCAATTTCACTGTTTTCCTCCAGAAAACAAAAAAAGACCCTAAAGGACAATTGTGAATTTTAGTCTAAAAGGCTTCCTGGAAACTAAATAAAGTCTAACAGACTATTTTCAGGTTCAATTTCACTGTTTTCCTCCAGAAAACAAAAAGAGTCCCTAAAGGACGATTGTGAATTTTAGTCTAAAAGGCTTTTTGAAAATTAAATAAAGTCTCAAAGACTATTTTCAGGTTCAATTTCACTGTTTTCCTCCAGAAAACAAAAAGAGTCCCTAAAGGACGATTGTGAATTTTAGTCTGAAAGGCTTTATGAAAACTAAATAAAGTCTCAAAGACTATTTTCAGGTTCAATTTCACTGTTTTCCTCCTGAAAAAAAAAAGAATCCCCAAAGGACAATTGTGAATTTGAGTCTGAAAGGCTTCCTGGAAACTAAATAAAGTCTAATGGACTATTTTCAGGTTCAATTTCACTGTTTTCCTCCAGAAAACAAAAAGAGTCCCTAAAGGACGATTGTGAATTTTAGTCTGAAAGGCTTTCTGAAAACTAAATAAAATCTAACAGACTATTTTCAGGTTCAATTTCACTCTTCTCCTCCCAAAAACAAAAAGAGTCCCTAAAGGACAATTGTGAATTTTAGTCTAAAAGGCTTCCTGGAAACTAAATAAAGTCTAACAGACTATTTTCAGGTTCAATTTCACTGTTTTCCTCCCGAAAACAAAAAGAGTCCCTAAAGGACGATTGTGAATTTGAGTCTGAAAGGCTTCCTTAAAACTAAATAAAGTCTCACAGACTATTTTCAGGTTCAATTTTACTGTTTTCCTCCAGAAAACAAAAAGAGTCCCTAAAGGACGATTGTGAATTTTAGTCTAAAAGGCTTTCTGAAAACTAAATAAAGTCTAACAGACTATTTTCAGGTTCAATTTCATTGTTTTCCTCCAGAAAACAAAAAGAGTCCCTAAAGGACGATTGTGAATTTTAGTCTAAAAGGCTTCCTGGAAACTAAATAAAGTCTAACAGACTATTTCCAGGTTCAATTTCACTGTTTTCCTCCAGAAAACAAAAAGAGTCCCTAAAGGACGATTGTGAATTTTAGTCTGAAAGGCTTTATGAAAACTAAATAAAGTCTCAAAGACTATTTTCAGGTTCAATTTCACTGTTTTCCTCCTGAAAAAAAAAAGAATCCCCAAAGGACAATTGTGAATTTGAGTCTGAAAGGCTTCCTGGAAACTAAATAAAGTCTAATGGACTATTTTCAGGTTCAATTTCACTGTTTTCCTCCAGAAAACAAAAAGAGTCCCTAAAGGACGATTGTGAATTTTAGTCTGAAAGGCTTTCTGAAAACTAAATAAAATCTAACAGACTATTTTCAGGTTCAATTTCACTCTTCTCCTCCCAAAAACAAAAAGAGTCCCTAAAGGACAATTGTGAATTTTAGTCTAAAAGGCTTCCTGGAAACTAAATAAAGTCTAACAGACTATTTTCAGGTTCAATTTCACTGTTTTCCTCCCGAAAACAAAAAGAGTCCCTAAAGGACGATTGTGAATTTGAGTCTGAAAGGCTTCCTTAAAACTAAATAAAGTCTCACAGACTATTTTCAGGTTCAATTTTACTGTTTTCCTCCAGAAAACAAAAAGAGTCCCTAAAGGACGATTGTGAATTTTAGTCTAAAAGGCTTTCTGAAAACTAAATAAAGTCTAACAGACTATTTTCAGGTTCAATTTCATTGTTTTCCTCCAGAAAACAAAAAGAGTCCCTAAAGGACGATTGTGAATTTTAGTCTAAAAGGCTTCCTGGAAACTAAATAAAGTCTAACAGACTATTTCCAGGTTCAATTTCACTGTTTTCCTCCAGAAAACAAAAAGAGTCCCTAAAGGACGATTGTGAATTTTAGTCTAAAAGGCTTCCTTGAAACTAAATAAAGTCTTACAGACTATTTCCAGGTTCAATTTCACTGTTTTCCTCCAGAAAACAAAAAGAGTCCCTAAAGGACGATTGTGAATTTTAGTGTAAATGGCTTCCTGGAAACTAAATAAAGTCTTACAGACTATTTTCAGGTTCAATTTCACTGTTTTCCTCCAGAAAACAAAAAGAGTCCCTAAAGGACGATTGTGAATTTTAGTCCAGAAGGCTTCCTGGAAACTGAATAAAGTCTCACAGACTATTTTCAAGTCCAATATCACTGTTTTCCTCCAGAAAACAAAAAGAGTCCCTAAAGGACAATTGTGAATTTTAGTCTAAAAGGCTTCCTGGAAACTAAATAAAGTCTCACAGACTATTTTCAGGTTCAATTTCACTGTTTTCCTCCAGAAAACAAAAAGAGTCCCTAAAGGATGATTGTGAATTTTAGTCTAAAAGGCTTTCTGAAAACTAAATAAAGTCTAACAGACTATTTTCAGGTTCAATTTCACTGTTCTCCTCCCAAAAACAAAAAGTGTCTCTAAAGGACAATTGTGAATTTTAGTCTAAAAGGCTTCCTGGAAACTAAATAAAGTCCTACAGACTATTTTCAGGTTCAATTTCACTGTTTTCCTCCAGAAAACAAAAAGAGTCCCTAAAGGACAATTGTGAATTTTAGTCTAAAAGGCTTCCTGGAAACTAAATAAAGTCTCACAGACTATTTTCAGGTTCAATTTCACTGTTTTCCTCCAGAAAACAAAAAGAGTCCCTAAAGGACGATTTTGAATTTTAGTCTAAAAGGCTTTTTGAAAACTAAATAAAGTCTCACAGACTATTTTCAGGTTCAATTTCACTGTTTTCCTTCAGAAAACAAAAAGAGTTCCTAAAGGACAATTGTGAATTTTAGTCTAAAAGTCTTCCTGGAAACTAAATAAAGTCTAACAGATTATTTTCAGGTTCAATTTCACTGTTTTCCTCCAGAAAACAAAAAGAGTCCCTAAAAGACAATTGTGAATTTGAGTCTGAAAGGCTTCCTTGAAACTAAATAAAGTCTAACAGATTATTTTCAGGTTCAATTTCACTGTTTTCCTCCTAAAACCAAAAAGAGTCCCTAAAGGACGATTGTGAATTTTAGTCCAAAAGGCTTCCTGGAAACTAAATAAAGTCTAACAAATTATTTTCAGGTTCAATTTCACTGTTTTCATCCAGAAAACAAGAAGAGTCCCTAAAGGACAATTGTGAATTTTAGTCCAAAAGGCTTCCTGGAGACCAAATAAAGTCTAACAGATTATTTTCAGGTTCAATTTCACTGTTTTCCTCCAGAAAACAAAAAGAATCCCTAAAGGACGATTGTGAATTTTAGATTAAAAGGCTTCCTGGAAACTAAAAAAAGTCTAATGGACTATTTTCAGGTTCAATTTCACTGTTTTCCTCCAGAAAACAAAAAGAGTCCCTAAAGGACAATTGTGAATTTGAGTCTGAAAGGCTTCCTTCAAACTAAATAAAGTCTAACAGACTATTTTCAGGTTCAATTTCACTGTTTTCCTCCAGAAAACAAAAAGAGTCCCCAAAGGACAATTGTGAATTTCAGACTAAAAGGCTTCCTGGAAACTAAATAAAGTCTCACAGACTATTTTCAGGTTCAATTTCATTGTTTTCCTCCCAAAAACAAAAAGAGTCCCTAAAGGACGATTGTGAATTTTAGTCTGAAAGGCTTCCTGGAAACAAAATAAAGTCTCACAGACTATTTTCAGTTTAAATTTAACTGGCATCCATCCGAAAACAAAAAGATTACTGGAGAAACCATTGCAGATTTCAGTCTTAGAAGCTTCCTGGAAAAAAAATAAAGTCTCGCAGACTTTTTTCTGGTTCAATTCAACTGGCTCCCTCCCGAAAAAAAAATGAGTCTTGAAGAGACCATTGTTGATATCAATCTTAAAGGTTCCTGGATACAAAATAAAGTGTCACAGACAATTTACAGGTTCAATTTCACTGTTTTCCTCCCGAAAACAAAAAGAAACTCTAAAGGACAATTGTGAATTTTTGTCTGAAAGGACTCATGGAAACTAAATAAAGTCTAACAGACACTTTACAGTTTCAATTTCACTGTTTTCCTCCCGAAAAAAAAAAAGAGACTCTAAAGGACATTTGTGAATTTCTGTCTGAAAGGCTTCATGGAAACTAAATAAAGTCTAACAGACTATTTTCAGGTTCAATTTTGCTGTTTTCATCCCGAAAACAAAAAGAGTCCCCAAAAGACGATGTGAATTTTAGTCTAAAAGGCTCCCTAGAAACTAAATAAAGTCTCACAGACTATTTTCAGGTTCAGTTTCACTGTTTTCCTCCCAGGAACAAAAATTGTTTTGAAGAGACAATTGTGAATTTTAGTCTTAAAGGCTCCCTGGGAACAAAATAAAGTCTTAAAGACTATTTTCAGGTTCAATTTCACTTGCTTCCTCCCAAAAACAAAAAATGTTTTGATAAGACCATTGTGAATTTCAGTCTAAAAGGATTCCTTGGAACAAAATAAAGTCCAGCAGACTATTTCAAGGTTCAATTTCACTGGCTTCCTCTCCAAAACAAAGAGAGTATTGACAAAACCTTAGTGAATTTTCAGTCTCATAGACTTCCCAAAAACAAAATAGAGTCTCACAGTCTATTTCCAGGTTCAATTTCACTGTTTTCCTCCTGAAAACAAAAAGAGACTCTAAAGGACAATTGTGAATTTCTGTCTCATAGACTTCCTAAAAATGAAATAAAGTGTCATAGACTATTTTCACTGGCTTCCTCCTGAAAACAAAAAGAGTGCTGAAGAGACCATTGTGAATTTCAGTCTCAAAAGCCCCCTGGAAACATATTAAAGTCTCACAGACTATTTTCAGGCTCATTTTCACTAGTTTCCTCCCAGAAATGAAAAGCATCTCGAAGAGATATTTGTGAATTTCAATCTAAAAGGCTTCCGGGATACAAAATAAAGTCTAACAGACTATTTTCAGGTTTAATTTCATTTGCTTTCTCCCGGAAACAGAAAGAGTCTCGAATAGACCATTTTGGATTTCAGTCTAAAAGGCTTCCTGGATACAAAATAATGTGTCACAGACTATTTTCAGGTTCAATTTCACTGGCTTCCTCCTGGAAAGGAAAAGAGTCTTGAAGAGACCATTGTGAATATCAGCGTTAATGGCTTTGTGGGAACAAAATAAAGTCTAACAGATTATTTTCAACTCAAAACTTGATTCAAAAAATAATTCAAGGGAGGCTAAAACCGGTTGTAAATAGTAAAGAATTCAGTGGCCGACAACCCACAAAGAGGGTTTCGAGCACATTCTGAGGCTCAGAGAATTTTGGTGGGAAGTCCAACAGTGGTAATCATGAGAACGTTGCTTGAAACATGTTATTGCTTCAAATATGTCGCATTTTAGTTAAATAAATATATTTTTTATTTTACCATGTCGTTCATGTTATTATCAAAAAAATAATTTCATAAACAATGAAAACATCTGTTGATGCGAATAATTCTGTTTTGTGTTATTCAATACTTATTTTTTCTTTAGGTGGAACGGTTCAATCAGTTTTGCGTAGCACTCCTTGTCAGGGAGTTTTGAATTTTCCGGCTTAACTGTCTTCAATTTGGAATCCTGAGCATCTCAGCCATAGACAACTGGATCGTGAGAATCCTAATCGTTGTCTGGGATTTCGTAAAACATATAGAGATCAGACATTAGATCAGTGTTTTGGAACCTGTTGAAAAATCGGAAAATATATCAATATAATACTAATGTTCACTAAGCTTATCTTAGTGGGGCGCAAGCTCACAAGTGAGGGGGAACCCAGTTTGGATCGAATACACTAGAGTTGTAAATTGAAAGTCTCATGTAATACTGATTCTCCCCGACTTTCTCACTGGCACCGTCATAAGTCGGACAATTTTTTTTCCTGAAGTGTTTATTCCTTGAAAAAAGACAAAAACAAACAAACAAAAAAACAACATTGGCACAGCCCGTACGTGTGATTTAAAACTGAACAAAACTCTGACTATATTTCGATTGATGGTTATCACAATTAAGGACACTGTTTCTGTTTTGATTGTTGCTATCAACAACATCACAAATAAATAAAGAACAGTGTCTCATCATCTCAAGTTTAAACCTCCTGAAGATTTTCATGAAACCAGGTACAGCATTAGAATGGGCATGCCCTAGTGTCTACGGAACAAGATTTAATTATAATATATACACACACACACATATATATATATATATATATATATATATATGTATAGGATTGGTGATAAGGAGCCCCCTATTGGAAATTGATAAAACCTTTATTATCTATGGGTTGACAGTAGTCAAACTAGCTTTACTGATAGAATTTGCCTTCAGTGTTGCATCTACTTACTCGTTGTCCCACTCTCAAAGGAAGAAGTTAGAGAAATAAAGGAATGTTTACCAAAGGAACATAATATTTCTGATAGGGAATTCATTCTCAGCCATCGTTTACAAGCTAGACTAGAGAAATATTGAGTATTACCAAGGATAATTCATCTGTCTATGGGTGGACATGTATGCAGGGAGATAGCTCGACAACTTTGCATCATACGGAGTTGATATTTGCCACATGTTTTATTGCCAACTTCTTTTATTATCATAACTTCACAAAAAATTGTTAAAAATATTAAAAACATTAGTTATAGGAGCTAAAAAGGCTCTGTTTATAGCTTTTTAGGTTTATAGCTTTTTAGGCTCATTCGTTTATTGTTACTACATTCAAGAAAGTTGTTAAAAACCTTTGAAACATTGCTTCTGTGGCTACCCTTTAAGGCTTGGTTATGAACACTTTGAAAAATCAGTACTTATTTTTTTACTACATTCAGTAAAATTGTTGGAAAACCTCTAAATATTTACTTTCAAATATAGAAAATCTCTGATTATAGTTTTTTAGGTTGGTTTTATCACTGACTCATATATTGTTACTATATTCAAAAAAGTTGTTAAAAAACTATGAAACATCGCTTCTCTGGCTACCCTTTAAGGCTTGGTTATGAACACTCTGAAAAATCAGTACTATTTTTCTCTACTACATTCAGGAAAATTGTTGGAAAACCTCTAAAATTTTAGTTTCAAATATAGAAAGGCTATGTTTATATCTTTTTAGGTTGGTTTTATCTCTGACTTGTACATTGTTACTACATTCAAGAAAGTTGTTAAAAATTTTTGAAACATTGCACCTCTGGCTACCCTTCAAGGCTTGGTTATGAAGACTCTGAAAAATCAGTACTATTTTTCTCTACTACATTCAGGACAATTGTTGGAAAACCTCTAAAATTTTAGTTTCAAATATATAAAGGCTATGTTTATAGCTATTGAGGTTGGTTTTATCACTGACTCGTATATTGTTACTACATTCAAGAAAGTTGTTAAGAACCTATGAAACATTGCTTCTCTGGCTACCCTTCAAGGCTTAGTTATTAACACTGTGGAAAATCAGTACTATTTTTCACTTCATTTAGGAAAATTGTTGGAAAACCTCTAAAACTTTAGTTCAAGACCTAAAGAGGGTCTGATTATATCTTTTTTGGAAAATCAGTACCTTTTTATTTATTTCATTCAGGAGCATTGTTGGAAAACCACTAAAACTTTAGTGTCAAACCTAAAAAAAATCTCATTATAGCTTTTCTGGTCGGTTTTATCACTGACACGTATATTGTTACTAGATTCAAGAAAGTTGTTAAAAACCTTCGAAACATTGCTTCCGTGGCTATTCTTTAAGGTTTGGTTATTAACACTATGAAAAATCTATACTTTTTTCTCACTACATCCTAGAAAATTGTTGGAAAACCTCTAAAAAAGTGGTTTTGAACCTAAAAAGGCTCTGATTAGAGCTTTTTAGGTTTGTTTTATCACTGACTCGTATATTGTTACTATATTAAAAAAGTTATTGAAAACCATCGGAACATTCCTTCTGTGGCTAACCCTAAGGCTTGGTTATGAACATTTTGAAAAAACAGTACTATTTTTTTCACTACATTCAGGAAAATTGTTGGAAAACCTCTAAAACTTTATTTTCAAATATAGAAACGCTCTGATTATAGCTTTTCAGGTTGGTTTTATCAATGACTCGTATATTGTTACTATATTCAAAAAAATTCTTAAAAACCTTTGAAACAATGCTTCTCTGGCTACCCTTTAAGGCTTGGTTATGAAGACTCTGAAGATTCAGTACTTTTTTTTTTACTACATTCAGGAAAATTGTGGGAAAACCTATAAAACTTTAGTTTAAGACCTAAAGAGGGTCTGATTATATCTTTTTAGGTTGGTTTTATGTCTGACTCGGAAATTGTAACTACATTCAAGAAAGTTGTTAAAAACCTTTGAAACATTGCTTCTGTGGCTACCCTTTAAGGCTTGGTTATGAACACTTTGAAAAATCAGTACTTATTTTTTTACTACATTCAGTAAAATTGTTGGAAAACCTCTAAATATTTACTTTCAAATATAGAAAATCTCTGATTATAGTTTTTTAGGTTGGTTTTATCACTGACTCATATATTGTTACTATATTCAAAAAAGTTGTTAAAAAACTATGAAACATCGCTTCTCTGGCTACCCTTTAAGGCTTGGTTATGAACACTCTGAAAAATCAGTACTATTTTTCTCTACTACATTCAGGAAAATTGTTGGAAAACCTCTAAAATTTTAGTTTCAAATATAGAAAGGCTATGTTTATATCTTTTTAGGTTGGTTTTATCTCTGACTTGTACATTGTTACTACATTCAAGAAAGTTGTTAAAAATCTTTGAAACATTGCACCTCTGGCTACCCTTCAAGGCTTGGTTATGAAGACTCTGAAAAATCAGTACTATTTTTCTCTACTACATTCAGGACAATTGTTGGAAAACCTCTAAAATTTTAGTTTCAAATATATAAAGGCTATGTTTATAGCTATTGAGGTTGGTTTTATCACTGACTCGTATATTGTTACTACATTCAAGAAAGTTGTTAAGAACCTATGAAACATTGCTTCTCTGGCTACCCTTTAAGGCTTGGTTATGAACACTCTGAAAAATCAGTACTATTTTTCTCTACTACATTCAGGAAAATTGTTGGAAAACCTCTAAAATTTTAGTTTCAAATATAGAAAGGCTATGTTTATATCTTTTTAGGTTGGTTTTATCTCTGACTTGTACATTGTTACTACATTCAAGAAAGTTGTTAAAAATCTTTGAAACATTGCACCTCTGGCTACCCTTCAAGGCTTGGTTATGAAGACTCTGAAAAATCAGTACTATTTTTCTCTACTACATTCAGGACAATTGTTGGAAAACCTCTAAAATTTTAGTTTCAAATATATAAAGGCTATGTTTATAGCTATTGAGGTTGGTTTTATCACTGACTCGTATATTGTTACTACATTCAAGAAAGTTGTTAAGAACCTATGAAACATTGCTTCTCTGGCTACCCTTCAAGGCTTAGTTATTAACACTGTGGAAAATCAGTACTATTTTTCACTTCATTTAGGAAAATTGTTGGAAAACCTCTAAAACTTTAGTTCAAGACCTAAAGAGGGTCTGATTATATCTTTTTTGGAAAATCAGTACCTTTTTATTTATTTCATTCAGGAGCATTGTTGGAAAACCACTAAAACTTTAGTGTCAAACCTAAAAAAAATCTCATTATAGCTTTTCTGGTCGGTTTTATCACTGACACGTATATTGTTACTAGATTCAAGAAAGTTGTTAAAAACCTTCGAAACATTGCTTCCGTGGCTATTCTTTAAGGTTTGGTTATTAACACTATGAAAAATCTATACTTTTTTCTCACTACATCCTAGAAAATTGTTGGAAAACCTCTAAAAAAGTGGTTTTGAACCTAAAAAGGCTCTGATTAGAGCTTTTTAGGTTTGTTTTATCACTGACTCGTATATTGTTACTATATTAAAAAAGTTATTGAAAACCATCGGAACATTCCTTCTGTGGCTAACCCTAAGGCTTGGTTATGAACATTTTGAAAAAACAGTACTATTTTTTTCACTACATTCAGGAAAATTGTTGGAAAACCTCTAAAACTTTATTTTCAAATATAGAAACGCTCTGATTATAGCTTTTCAGGTTGGTTTTATCAATGACTCGTATATTGTTACTATATTCAAAAAAGTTCTTAAAAACCTTTGAAACAATGCTTCTCTGGCTACCCTTTAAGGCTTGGTTATGAAGACTCTGAAGATTCAGTACTTTTTTTTTTACTACATTCAGGAAAATTGTTGGAAAACCTATAAAACTTTAGTTTAAGACCTAAAGAGGGTCTGATTATATCTTTTTAGGTTGGTTTTATGTCTGACTCGGAAATTGTAACTACATTCAAGAAAGTTGTTAAAAACCTTTGAAACATTGCTTCTCTGGCTACCCTTTAAGACTTAATTATTAACACTGTGAAAAATCAGTACTATTTTCCACTACATTCAGGAAAATTGTTGGAAAACCTCTAAATATTTACTTTCAAATATAGAAAATCTCTGATTATAGTTTTTTAGGTTGGTTTTATCACTGACTCATATATTGTTACTATATTCAAAAAAGTTGTTAGAAAACTTTGAAACAATGCTTCTCTGGCTACCCTTTAAGGCTTGGTTATTAACACTGTGAAAAATCAGTACTATCTTTCTTTACTACATTCAGGAAAATTGTTGGAAAACCTCTAAAACTTTAGTTTCAAATATATAAAGGCTATGTTTATAGCTATTGAGGTTGGTTTTATCACTGACTCGTATATTGTTACTACATTCAAGAAAGTTGTTAAGAACCTATGAAACATTGCTTCTCTGGCTACCCTTCAAGGCTTAGTTATTAACACTTTGAAAAATCAGTACTATTTTTCACTACATTCAGGAAAATTGTTGGAAAACCTCTGAAACTTTAGTTCAAGACCTAAAGAGGGTCTGATTATATCTTTTTTGGAAAATCAGTACTTTTTTATTTACTTCATTCAGGAGCATTGTTGGAAAACCACTAAAACTTTAGTTTCAATCCTAAAAAAAATCTCATTATAGCTTTTCTGGTCGGTTTTATCACTGACACGTATATTGTTACTAGATTCAAGAAAGTTGTTAAAAACCTTCGAAACATTGCTTCCGTGGCTATTCTTTAAGGTTTGGTTATTAACACTATGAAAAATCAGTACTATTTTTCTCTACTACATTCAGGAAAATTGTTGGAAAACCTCTAAAAAAGTGGTTTTGAACCTAAAAAGGCTATGTTTATGGCTTTTTAGGTTAGTTATATCACTAACTTATACAATGTTACCACATTCAAGAAAGTTGTTACAAATCTTTGAATTATTGCTTCTGTGGCTAACCTTTAAAACTTGGTTATGAACGCTTCAAAAAATGAGAACTATTTTTTACAAATTTCAGGAAAATTGTTGGAAAACGTATAAAACTTTAGTTCTGAATATACAAAGGCTATGTTTACAGCTTGTAAAGTTGGTTTTATCACTGACTCATATATTGTTACAACATCCAAAAAGTTGTTAAAAACCTTTGATACATACTCCTGTGGCTACCCTTTAAGGCTTGGTTGTGAACACTTTGAAAAATCAGTATTATTTTTTTACTACATTCAGGCAAATTGCTGGAAAACCTCTAAAACTTCAGTTTCAAACCTAAAAAGGCTCTGATTATAGCTTTTTAGGTTTGTTTTATCAATGACTCGTATATTGTTACTATATTCAAAAAAGTTGTTAAAAACCTATGAAACAATGCTTCTCTGGCTACCCTTTAAGGCTTGGTTATGAAGACTCTGAAGATTCAGTACTTTTTTTTTTACTACATTCAGGAAAATTGTTGGAAAACCTATAAAACTTTAGTTTAAGACCTAAAGAGGGTCTGATTATATCTTTTTAGGTTGGTTTTATCTCTGACTCGGAAATTGTAACTACATTCAAGAAAGTTGTTACAAACCTTTGAAACATTGCTTCTCTGGCTACCCTTTAAGGCTTAGTTATTAACACTGTGAAAAATCAGTACTTTTTTTCACTACATTAAGGAAAATTGTTGGAAAACCTCTAAATATTTACTCTCAAATATAGAAAATCTCTGATTATAGTTTTTTAGGTTGGTTTTATCTCTGACTTGTACATTGTTACTACATTCAAGAAAGTTGTTAAAAATCTTTGAAACATTGCACCTCTGGCTACCCTTCAAGGCTTGGTTATGAAGACTCTGAAAAATCAGTACTATTTTTCTCTACTACATTCAGGACAATTGTTGGAAAACCTCTAAAATTTTAGTTTCAAATATATAAAGGCTATGTTTATAGCTATTGAGGTTGGTTTTATCAATGACTCGTATATTGTTACTACATTCAAGAAAGTTGTTAAGAACCTTTGAAACATTGCTTCTCTGGCTACCCTTCAAGGCTTAGTTATTAACACTTTGAAAAATCAGTACTATTATTCACTTCATTTAGGAAAATTGTTGGAAAACCTCTAAAACTTTAGTTCAAGACCTAAAGAGGGTCTGATTATATCTTTTTTGGAAAATCAGTACCTTTTTATTTACTTCATTCAGGAGCATTGTTGGAAAACCACTAAAACTTTAGTTTCAAACCTAAAAAAAATCTCATTATAGCTTTTCTGGTCGGTTTTATCACTGACACGTATATTGTTACTAGATTCAAGAAAGTTGTTAAAAACCTTCGAAACATTGCTTCCGTGGCTATTCTTTAAGGTTTGGTTATTAACACTATGAAAAATCTATACTTTCTTCTCACTACATCCTGGAAAATTGTTGGAAAACCTCTAGTTCCAAATATATAAAGGCTATGTTTATAGCTATTGAGGTTGGATTTATCACTGACTCGTATATTGTTACTACATTCAAGAAACTTGTTAAAAACCTTTGAAACATTGCTTCTGTGGCTACTTTCTAAGGCTCGGTTATGAACATTTTGAAAAATCAGTACTATTTTTTTTGCTACATTCAGGAAAATTGTTGGAAAACCTATAAAACTTTAGTTTCAAATATAAAAAGGCTCTGATTATAGCTTTTCAGGTTAGTTTTATCACTGACTCGTATATTGTTACGACATTTAAGAAAGTTGTTAAAAACCTTTGAAACAATGCTTCTCTGGCTACCTTTTAAGGCTTGGTTATGAACACTTTGAAAAATCAATACTATTTTTCTTCACTATGTTCAGGAAAATATTTGGAAAACCTCTAAATCTTTAGTTTCAAATATATAAAGGCTATGTTTATAGCTATTGAGGTTGGTTTTATCAATGACTCGTATATTGTTACTACATTCAAGAAAGTTGTTAAAAACCTTTGAAACATTGCTCCTGTGGCTACCCTTCAAGGCTTGGTTATGAAGACTCTGAAAAATCAGTATTATTTTTCTTTACTCAAATCAGGAAAATTGTTGGAAAACCTCTAAAACTTTTGTTTCAAATATAGAAAGGCTCTGATTATAGCTTTTCAGGTTAGTTTCATCACTGTCTCGTATATTGTTACTACATTCAAGAAAGTTGTTAAAAACCTTTGAAACATTGCTTCTCAGGCTTGGTTATGAACACTTTGTAAAATCAGTACTTCATTCAGGAAAATTGTGGGAAAACCTCTAAAACTTTAGTTCAGTTTAGTTTCAGACTTAAAAAGGGTCTGATTATAGCTTTTCGTGATTGAAAAATAAATTATTTCAGCTGGTATTTAAAAAAAATGTTTAGTTGATTTGGTCATTTCCAGTGTCTTCTCAACAATCTATAGAGGAAATAAAAGAATCATGTGATAATAATAATGTGTGTGTGTGTGTGTGTGTGTGTGTGTGTGTGTGTGTGGTTGGGTTTTGGGCTCATCATTGTCCGATGGAACGCCCACTTACGTCTGATCTCTTGTATGAAAGGGGTCGGGGACGAAAGGACAAGACAACTCTGAATCAGGGTCGAATCTCAGGGGAGAAGGCTAAAAGTGCCTCTCATCTATTCCCTCTTATTATTACAATTGGAGGTGGGAATATTCAAAGTTGGAATTTGTTGAAATATTCGCCACTAAATCATTTTACATTGATTATAAAGGATTGTAAAAAAATAATACTAAAAATTGCTTATGAATTTCACTCGAGCATAGTAGGATAGTTTTGTAATTTAATGTCTAATAAGATAACAAGCAGTCATTGGGAAGTGGTTTTTGATGAATTAATACTTTCATTTGTCCAAATCAGATTTTGCAACAACACCTCTCTATCGTTGGCGTCACGGAGCCAGTACTTTCCGAATATGTCTGCTTCATCTCTCCATCTTGGATTCTGCCGGACTACCTCGGTAGCACATGTTTTCTCTGCTGATGCCTGTTGTCAATCATAATGTATGTTTTGTGTGTGCCATTCCTGCAATATATCCAGCCCATTGCTATTTTACAGTGCATTAGAATATTAATAGTTGATAACATTCGCTCTGAAGCTAAGAAGGCTCCGTCTATACCTTTTCAGGCTTGCTTTTTTTACACCTGCAAAATTCAATTATATATGATTACTACTTTCGAGACAATTGTTAAAAACCTTGTAAACATACATTGTCAAAGCTAAAAAGGCTCCATGTATAATTTCTTTTTACTCATATATTATTAAAGAATGCAAGAAAACTTATTGAAATATTCAATTCAAAGCTGAAAAGGCTCTGTTTATATCTTTTTAGCTTTGCTCTTCATACACATCTATATACTATTTTGAAGAAAACCTTTCAAACATTAGTTTCAAGGCTAAAAAGGCTCTGTTTATACCCTTCCAGACTTAGTTTTGACACTTTGAAAATTCCATCATACATTTACTACATTGAAGCAAATTGTTAAAAACCTTCAAAACATTGCTATCAAAGCTAAAAAGACTCTGTTTACAGCATTTTAGGCTCAGTTTTGACACTTTGATTATATATTATTACTACTTCCTTGGAAAGTGTTGAAAATATTGAAAACATTCGTTTTTAATACTCACTCATTGAAGTAAATTGTTTGAAACTTCAAAAACATGGGTTTCAAAGCTAGAAAGACTCTTTTTATACCCTTTCAGTAATGGTTTTGACACATATTCATCTATTATTACTTCATTCAAGTAAATTGTTTGAAACTTCAAAAATATGGGTTTCAAAGCTAGAAAGGCTTTTTTTATACCCTTTCAGTTATGGGTTTGGCAAATATTCATTTATTATGACTTCAATGAAGTAAATTGTTTGAAACTTCAAAAATATGGGTTTCAAAGCTAGAAAGGCTCTTTTTATACCCTTTCAGTTATGGTTTTGACACATATTCATTTATTATTACTTCATTGAAGTAAATTGTTTGAAACTTCAAAAATATGGGTTTCAAAGCTAGAAAGGCTCTTTTTATACCCTTTCAGTAATGGTTTTGACACATATTCATCTATTATTACTTCATTCAAGTAAAGTGTTTGAAACTTTGAAAAAATGGGATTCAAAGCTAGAAAGGCTCTTTTTATACCCTTTCAGTTATGGTTTTGACATATATTCATTTATTATTACTTCATTCAAGTAAAGTGTTTGAAACTTCAAAAATATGGGTTTCAAAGCTAGAAAGGCTCTTTTTATACCCTTTCAGTTATGGTTTTGACACATATTCATTTATTATTACTTCATTGAAGTAAATTGTTTGAAACTTCAAAAATATGGGTTTCGAAGCTAGAAAGGCTCTTTTTATACCCTTTCAGTTATGGTTTTGACACATATTCATCTATTATTACTTCATTGAAGTAAATTGTTTGAAACTTTAAAAATATGGGTTTCAAAGCTAGAAAGGCTCTTTTTATACCCTTTCAGTAATGGTTTTGACACATATTCATCTATTATTACTTCATTGAAGTAAATTGTTTGAAACTTCAAAAATATGGGTTTCAAAGCTAGGAAGGCTTTTTTTAAACCCTCTCTGTTATGGTTTTGACACATATTCATTTATTATTACTTCATCCAAGTAAATCGTCTGAAACTTCAAAAATATGGGTTTCAAAGCTAAAAAGGCCCTTTTTATACCCTTTCAGTTATGGTTTTGACACATATTCATCTATTATTACTTCATTCAAGTAAATTGTTTGAAACTTCAAAAATATGGGTTTCAAAGCTAGGAAGACTCTTTTTATACTCTTTCAGTAATGGTTTTGACACATATTCATTTATTATTACTTCATTCAAGTAAATTGTTTAAAACTTCAAAAATATGGGTTTCAAAGCTAGAAAGGCTCTTTTTATACCCTTTCAGTTATGGTTTTGACACATATTCATCTATTATTACTTCATTGAAGTAAATTGTTTGAAACTTCAAAAATATGGGTTTCAAAGCTAGAAAGACTCTTTTTATACCCTTTCAGTTATGGGTTTGGCAAATATTCATTTATTATGACTTCAATGAAGTAAATTGTTTGAAACTTCGAAAATATGGGTTTCAAAGCTAGAAAGGCTCTTTTTATACCCTTTCAGTTATGGTTTTGACACATATTCATTTATTATTACTTCATTGAAATAAATTGTTTGAAACTTCAAAAATATGGGTTTCAAAGCTAGAAAGGCTTTTTTTATACCCTTTCAGTAATGGTTTTGACACATATTCATTTATTATTACTTCATTCAAGTAAAGTGTTTGAAACTTTGAAAAAATGGGATTCAAAGCTAGAAAGGCTCTTTTTATACCCTTTCAGTTATGGTTTTGACATATATTCATTTATTATTACTTCATTCAAGTAAAGTGTTTGAAACTTCAAAAATATGGGTTTCAAAGCTAGGAAGGCTCTTTTTATACCCTTTCAGTTATGGTTTTGACACATATTCATTTATTATTACTTCATTCAAGTAAATTGTTTGAAACTTCAAAAATATGGGTTTCGAAGCTAGAAAGGCTCTTTTTATACCCTTTCAGTTATGGTTTTGACACATATTCATCTATTATTACTTCATTGAAGTAAATTGTTTGAAACTTCAAAAATATGGGTTTCAAAGCTAAAAAGGCTCTTTTTATACCCTTTCAGTAATGGTTTTGACACATATTCATCTATTATTACTTCATTCAAGTAAATTGTTTGAAAGTTCAAAAATATGGGTTTCAAAGCTAGAAAGGCTTTTTTTATACCCTTTCAGTTATGGTTTTGACACATATTCATTTATTATTACTTCATCGAAGTTAATCGTCTGAAACTTCAAAAATATGGGTTTCAAAGCTAGAAAGGCTTTTTTTATACCATTTCAGTAATGGTTTTGACACATATTCATCTATTATTACTTCATTGAAGTAAATTGTTTGAAACTTCAAAAATATGGGTTTTAAAGCTAGAAAGGCTCTTTTTATACCCTTTTAGTTATGGTTTTGACACATATTCATTTATTATTACTTCATACAAGTAAATTGTTTGAAACTTCAAAAATATGGGTTTCAAAGCTAGAAAGGCTCTTTTTATACCCTTTCAGTTATGGTTTTGACACATATTCATCTATTATTACTTCATTGAAGTAAATTGTTTGAAACTTCAAAAATATGGGTTTCAAAGCTAGAAAGGCTCTTTTTATACCCTTTCAGTAATGTTTTTGACACATATTCATCTATTATTACTTCATTCAAGTAAATTGTTTGAAAGTTCAAAAATATGGGTTTCAAAGCTAGAAAGGCTTTTTTTATACCCTTTCAGTTATGGTTTTGACACATATTCATTTATTATTACTTCATCCAAGTTAATCGTCTGAAACTTCAAAAATATGGGTTTCAAAGCTAGAAAGGCTTTTTTTATACCCTTTCAGTTATGGTTTTGACACATATTCATCTATTATTACTTCATTCAAGTAAATTGTTTGAAACTTTAAAAATATGGGATTCAAAGCTAGAAAGGCTCTTTTTATACCCTTTCAGTTATGGTTTTGACACATATTCATTTATTATTACTTCATACAAGTAAATTGTTTGAAACTTCAAAAATATGGGTTTCAAAGCTAGAAAGACTCTTTTTATACCCTTTCAGTAATGGTTTTGACACATATTCATCTATTATTACTTCATTGAAGTAAATTGTTTGAAACTTCAAAAATATGGGTTTCAAAGCTAGGAAGGCTTTTTTTAAACCCTTTCAGTTATGGTTTTGACACATATTCATTTATTATTACTTCATCCAAGTTAATCGTCTGAAACTTCAAAAATATGGGTTTCAAAGCTAAAAAGGCTCTTTTTATACCCTTTCAGTTATGGTTTTGACACATATTCATCTATTATTACTTCATTGAAGTAAATTGTTTGAAACTTCAAAAATATGGGTTTCAAAGCTAGAAAGACTCTTTTTATACTCTTTCAGTAATGGTTTTGACACATATTCATCTATTATTACTTCATTCAAGTAAATTGTTTGAAACTTTAAAAATATGGGATTCAAAGCTAGAAAGGCTCTTTTTATACCCTATCAGTTATGGTTTTGACACATATTCATTTATTATTACTTCATACAAGTAAATTGTTTGAAACTTCAAAAATATGGGTTTCAAAGCTAGAAAGGCTCTTTTTATACCCTTTCAGTAATGGTTTTGACACATATTCATTTATTATTACTTCATTGAAGTAAATTGTTTGAAACTTCAAAAATATGGGTTTCAAAGCTAGAAAGGCTCTTTTTATACCCTTTCAGTTATGGTTTTGACACATATTCATTTATTATTACTTCATTCAAGTAAAGTGTTTGAAACTTCAAAAATATGGGTTTTAAAGCTAGAAAGGCTCTTTTTATACCCTTTCAGTAATGGTTTTGACACATATTCATCTATTATTACTTCATTCAAGTAAATTGTTTGAAACTTTAAAAATATGGGTTTCAAAGCTAGAAAGGCTCTTTTTATACCCTTTCAGTTATGGTTTTGACACATATTCATTTATTATTACTTCATACAAGTAAATTGTTTGAAACTTCAAAAATATGGGTTTCAAAGCTAAAAAGGCTCTTTTTATACCCTTTCAGTAATGGTTTTGACACATATTCATTTATTATTACTTCATTGAAGTAAATTGTTTGAAACTTCAAAAATATGGGTTTCAAAGCTAGAAAGGCTCTTTTTATACCCTTTCAGTTATGGTTTTGACACATATTCATTTATTATTACTTCATTCAAGTAAAGTGTTTGAAACTTTAAAAATATGGGTTTCAAAGCTAGAAAGGCTCTTTTTATACCCTTTCAGTAATGGTTTTGACACATATTCATCTATTATTACTTCATTCAAGTAAATTGTTTGAAACTTTAAAAATATGGGTTTCAAAGCTAGAAAGGCTCTTTTTATACCCTTTCAGTTATGGTTTTGACACATATTCATTTATTATTACTTCATACAAGTAAATTGTTTGAAACTTCAAAAATATGGGTTTCAAAGCTAGAAAGGCTCTTTTTATACCCTTTCAGTAATGGTTTTGACACATATTCATTTATTATTACTTCATTGAAGTAAATTGTTTGAAACTTCGAAAATATGGGTTTCAAAGCTAGAAAGGCTCTTTTTATACCCTTTCAGTTATGGTTTTGACACATATTCATTTATTATTACTTCATTCAAGTAAAGTGTTTGAAACTTCAAAAATATGGGTTTCAAAGCTAGAAAGGCTCTTTTTATACCCTTCCAGTTATGGTTTTGACACATATTCATTTATTATTACTTCATTCAAGTAAATTGTTTGAAACTTCAAAAATATGGGTTTCAAAGCTAGAAAAGCTCTTTTTATACCCTTTCAGTTATGGTTTTAACACATATTCATTTATTATTACTTCATCCAAGTTAATCGTCTGAAACTTCAAAAATATGGGTTTCAAAGCTAGAAAGGCTCTTTTTATACCGTTTCAGTAATGGTTTTGACACATATTCATCTATTATTACTTCATTCAAGTAAATTGTTTGAAACTTCAAAAATATGGGTTTCAAAGCTAGAAAGACTCTTTTTATACCCTTTCAGTTATGGTTTTGACACATATTCATTTATTATTACTTCATTGAAGTAAATTGTTTTAAACTTCAAAAATATGGGTTTTAAAGCTAGAAAGGCTCTTTTTATACCCTTTCAGTTATGGTTTTGACACATATTCATCTTTATTACTTCATTCAAGTAAATTATTTGAAACTTCAAAAATATGGGTTTCAAAGCTAGAAAAGCTCTTTTTATACCCTTTCAGTTATGGTTTTAACACATATTCATTTATTATTACTTCATCCAAGTTAATCGTCTGAAACTTCAAAAATATGGGTTTCAAAGCTAGAAAGGCTCTTTTTATACCGTTTCAGTAATGGTTTTGACACATATTCATCTATTATTACTTCATTCAAGTAAATTGTTTGAAACTTCAAAAATATGGGTTTCAAAGCTAGAAAGACTCTTTTTATACCCTTTCAGTTATGGTTTTGACACATATTCATTTATTATTACTTCATTGAAGTAAATTGTTTTAAACTTCAAAAATATGGGTTTTAAAGCTAGAAAGGCTCTTTTTATACCCTTTCAGTTATGGTTTTGACACATATTCATCTTTATTACTTCATTCAAGTAAATTATTTGAAACTTCAAAAATATGGGTTTCAAAGCTAGAAAGGCTCTTTTTATACCCTTTCAGTTATGGTTTTGACACATATTCATTTATTATTACTTCATTGAAGTAAATTGTTTTAAACTTCAAAAATATGGGTTTCAAAGCTAGAAAGGCTCTTTTTATACCCTTTCAGTTATGGTTTTGACACATATTCATTTATTATTACTTCATTGAAGTAAATTGTTTGAAACTTCAAAAATATGGGTTTCAAAGCTAGAAAGGCTCTTTTTATACCCTTTCAGTTATGGTTTTGACACATATTCATCTATTATTACTTCATTGAAGTAAATTGTTTGAAACTTCAAAAATATGGGTTTCAAAGCTAGAAAGGCTCTTTTTATACCCTTTCAGTAATGGTTTTGTCACATATTCATCTATTATTACTTCATTCAAGTAAATTGTTTGAAACTTCAAAAATATGGGTTTCAAAGCTAGAAAGACTCTTTTTATACCCTTTCAGTTATGGTTTTGACACATATTCATCTATTATTACTTCATTCAAGTAAATTGTTTGAAACTTCAAAAATATGGGTTTCAAAGCTAGAAAGACTCTTTTTATACCCTTTCAGTTATGGTTTTGACACATATTCATTTATTATTACTTCATTCAAGTAAATTGTTTGAAACTTCAAAAATATGGGTTTCAAAGCTAGAAAGGCTCTTTTTATACCCTTTCAGTAATGGTTTTAACACATATTTATCTATTATTACTTCATTGAAGTAAATTGTTTGAAACTTCAAAAATATGGGTTTCAAAGCTAGAAAGACTCTTTTTATACCCTTTCAGTAATGGTTTTGACACATATTCATCTATTATTACTTCATTCAAGTAAATTGTTTGAAACTTCAAAAATATGGGTTTCAAAGCTAGAAAGACTCTTTTTATACCCTTTCAGTTATGGTTTTGACACATATTCATTTATTATTACTTCATTCAAGTAAATTGTTTGAAACTTCAAAAATATGGGTTTCAAAGCTAGAAAGGCTCTTTTTATACCCTTTCAGTTATGGTTTTGACACATATTCATTTATTATTACTTCATTCAAGTAAATTGTTTGAAAGTTCAAAAATATGGGTTTCAAAGCTAGAAAGGCTCTTTTTATACCCTTTCAGTTATGGTTTTGACACATATTCATTTATTATTACTTCATTCAAGTAAATTGTTTGAAACTTCAAAAATATGGGTTTCAAAGCTAGAAAGGCTCTTTTTATACCCTTTCAGTTATGGGTTTGGCAAATATTCATTTATTATGACTTCAATGAAGTAAATTGTTTGAAACTTCAAAAATATGGGTTTCAAAGCTAGAAAGGCTCTTTTTATACCCTTTCAGTTATGGTTTTGACACATATTCATTTATTATTACTTCATTGAAGTAAATTGTTTGAAACTTCAAAAATATGGGTTTCAAAGCTAGAAAGGCTCTTTTTATACCCTTTCAGTAATGGTTTTGACACATATTCATCTATTATTACTTCATTCAAGTAAAGTGTTTGAAACTTTGAAAAAATGGGTTTCAAAGCTAGAAAGGCTCTTTTTATACCCTTTCAGTTATGGTTTTGACATATATTCATTTATTATTACTTCATTCAAGTAAATTGTTTGAAACTTCAAAAATATGGGTTTCAAAGCTAGAAAGGCTCTTTTTATACCCTTTCAGTTATGGTTTTGACACATATTCATTTATTATTACTTCATTCAAGTAAAGTGTTTGAAAGTTCAAAAATATGGGTTTCAAAGCTAGAAAGGCTCTTTTTATACCCTTTCAGTTATGGTTTTGACACATATTCATCTATTATTACTTCATTGAAGTAAATTGTTTGAAACTTCAAAAATATGGGTTTCAAAGCTAGAAAGGCTCTTTTTAATACCCTTTCAGTAATGGTTTTGACACATATTCATTTATTATTACTTCATTCAAGTAAATTGTTTGAAACTTCAAAAATATGGGTTTCAAAGCTAGAAAGGCTTTTTTTATACCCTTTCAGTTATGGTTTTGACACATATTCATTTATTATTACTTCATCCTAGTTAATCGTCTGAAACTTCAAAAATATGGGTTTCAAAGCTAGAAAGGCTTTTTTTATACTGTTTCAGTAATGGTTTTGACACATATTCATTTATTATTACTTCATTCAAGTAAATTGTTTGAAACTTCGAAAATATGGGTTTCAAAGCTAGATAGGCTCTTTTTATACCCTTTCAGTTATGTTTTGACACATATTCATCTATTATTACTTCATTCAAGTAAATTGTTTGAAACTTCAAAAATATGGGTTTCAAAGCTAAAAAGACTCTTTTTATACCCTTTCAGTAATGGTTTTGACACATATTCATCTATTATTACTTCATTGAAGTAAATTGTTTGAAACTTCAAAAATATGGGTTTCAAAGCTAGGAAGGCTTTTTTTAAACCCTCTTAGTTATGGTTTTGACACATATTCATCTATTATTACTTCATCCAAGTTAATCGTCTGAAACTTCAAAAATATGGGTTTCAAAGCTAGAAAGGCTCTTTTTATACCCTTTCAGTAATGGTTTTGACACATATTCATCTATTATTACTTCATTCAAGTAAATTGTTTGAAACTTCAAAAATATGGGTTTCAAAGCTAGAAAGGCTTTTTTTATACCCTTTCAGTTATGGTTTTGACACATATTCATTTATTATTACTTCATCCAAGTTAATCGTCTGAAACTTAAAAAATATGGGTTTCAAAGCTAGAAAGGCTCTTTTTATACCCTTTCAGTTATGGTTTTGACACATATTCATCTATTATTACTTCATTGAAGTAAATTGTTTGAAACTTCAAAAATATGGGTTTCAAAGCTAGAAAGACTCTTTTTATACTCTTTCAGTAATGGTTTTGACACATATTCATCTATTATTACTTCATTGAAGTAAATTGTTTGAAACTTCAAAAATATGGGATTCAAAGCTAGAAAGGCTCTTTTTATACCCTTTCAGTAATGGTTTTGACACATATTCATTTATTATTACTTCATTCAAGTAAATTGTTTGAAACTTCAAAAATATGGGTTTCAAAGCTAGAAAGGCTCTTTTTATACCCTTTCAGTTATGGTTTTGACACATATTCATCTATTATTACTTCATTCAAGTAAATTGTTTGAAACTTCAAAAATATGGGTTTCAAAGCTAGAAAGGCTCTTTTTATACCCTTTTAGTTATGGTTTTGACACATATTCATTTATTATTACTTCATTCAAGTGAATTGTTTGAAACTTCAAAAATATGGGTTTTAAAGCTAGAAAGGCTCTTTTTAATACCCTTTCAGTTATGGTTTTGACACATATTCATTTATTATTACTTCATTCAAGTAAATTGTTTGAAACTTCAAAAATATGGGTTTTAAAGCTAGAAAGGCTCTTTTTATACCCTTTCAGTTATGGTTTTGACACATATTCATTTATTATTATTTCATTCAAGTGAATTGTTTGAAACTTCAAAAATATGGGTTTTAAAGCTAGAAAGGCTCTTTTTAATACCCTTTCAGTTATGGTTTTGACACATATTCATCTATTATTACTTCATTCAAGTAAATTGTTTTAAACTTCAAAAATATGGGTTTTAAAGCTAGAAAGGCTCTTTTTATACCCTTTTAGTTATGGTTTTGACACATATTCATTTATTATTACTTCATTCAAGTAAAGTGTTTGAAAGTTCAAAAATATGGGTTTCAAAGCTAAAAAGGCTCTTTTTATACCCTTTCAGTTATGGTTTTGACATATATTCATTTATTATTACTTCATTCAAGTAGATTGTTTGAAACTTCAAAAATATGGGTTTCAAAGCTAGAAAGGCTCTTTTTAATACCCTTTCAGTAATGGTTTTGACACATATTCATTTATTATTACTTCATTGAAGTAAATTGTTTGAAACTTCAAAAACATGGGTTTCAAAGCTAGAAAGACTCTTTTTATACCCTTTCAGTTATGGTTTTGACACATATTCATCTATTATTACTTCATTCAAGTAAATTGTTTGAAAGTTCAAAAATATGGGTTTCAAAGCTAGAAAGGCTCTTTTTATACCCTTTCAGTTATGGTTTTGACACATATTCATTTATTATTACTTCATTCAAGTAAAGTGTTTGAAACTTTGAAAAAATGGGATTCAAAGCTAGAAAGGCTCTTTTTATACCCTATCAGTTATGGTTTTGACACATATTTATCTATTATTACTTCATTGAAGTAAATTGTTTGAAACTTCAAAAATATGGGTTTCAAAGCTAGAAAGGCTCTTTTTAATACCCTTTCAGTAATGGTTTTGACACATATTCATCTCTTATTACTACATTCAATAGAATTTGTTATAAAACCTTAAAATATGGGTTTCAAAGCTGAAAAGTCCCTGTGTATACCCTTTTTGGTTCGGTTTTCACACTTCCAATGTTCAATCATATCTCATTGATATATTCATGAAAATTATTGAGGAACAATGAAGACATGGATTTCAGAGCTGAAAAGACTCTGTATATAGTTTTTTGGGGCTTGGTTTTCACTCAGTGCAATCATATATTCTTACTACATTAGAGAAAATTTAAAAAAAACAAACCTTGAAAACATTGGTTTTGGAAGCTAAAAAAGGCTCTGTTTATACCCTCTAGGTCTGCTTTTGGCACTTTCAAGATTCAGTTATACGATAATAATACATTGAAAGGAAATTGTCAAAATACCTTTAGACCATTGCTTGAAAAGTTAAAAAGGCTCATTTCATATCTTTCAAGGCTCAGTTTTAACACTTTGAAACTTAAATCATATATTAGGATTACATTCAAGAAAACTGTTGCAAAACCTTGGAAACACTGGTTTCAAGGCCAAAAACGCTCTGCTAATACCTTTTTAGGCTTGCTTTTGACACTTCCAAAGTTCAATCATATCTTATTGATATATTCATGAAAATTATTGAAAAACCATGAAGACATGGCTTTCAGAGCTGAAAAGACTCTGTTTATGGCTGTTTTTGGCTTGGTTTTCACACTTACTCTTGTATTGGTATTATGTTCAAGAAAATTGTCAAAACCTTGGGAAAATTAGTTTTCAAGGTAAAAAAGCTTCGTTTGTAACCTTTTCAGGTTAGGTCTTGACTCTTACTTACGTATTATCACTGCATCCGAGACATTGGTTTCCAAAGTTAAGAATTCCTGTTTACACCTTTTTATGCTTGGTTTAGACATTTTGAAAATACAATCATATATCATTACTGCATGAAAGCAAATTGTAGAAAAATCTTGGAAGCATTGCTTTTCAAAGCTAAAAAGGCTCTGTTCATACCTTTTTAGGCTGGGCTTTTGCCACTTCTCATATATCATTACGTTTGGGAGAATCGTTAGAAAAAAACCGCACATTGTTTTCAAAGCTGTTTACAACCTTTCAGGCTCAGCTGTGACACTTTGAGAATTCAATCATATCAGATTGATACATTCATGGAACTTATTGAAAAACCTTGAAAACATTGGTTTCAAAGCTAAAAAGGCTCTATTTACAAGCTCTTCAACTTGGTTTTGACCCTCCAACCCATATATTATAACTACATTCAAGATTATTGATAAAAACCTTGAAAACATTGCTTTCAAATCTTAGAAGGCTCTGCTTTTGATATTTCAATAGTCTAGCATACATTATTTTTGAATACAAGACATTTGTTGAAAATCCTTGAAAACATATATTGCACAGTTTATATGATTTGAACACTTTCAATATTCAATCATACAATATAACTGTATTGAAGAAAATTGCTGTAAAACTTTGAAAATATTCTTTTCAAAAGATAAAAGATAAAAATCCTTTAAAACATTGGTTCGTAAACTTGAAGTGTCTTTATTATGCTTATTTGAGTGGGCTTTCTCGTTTTTTTTTTCAATATTATAATATGCAGAAAAATTCTCAAAACTAAATATTCAAAACATCTCTTCAAATGTTGGTTCCAAATTCAAACTGTCTTCATTATTCGAATTTAGGTTATTTTAAAAATGAATTTGAATCAAATTACATAGAAATCCTACAGCTCTAACAGTTTAAAACACTCTTGAAAATATCAATGTGAATTGTCGTTAAAAAACCGTTTTGCCTGGTATTTCAAAAAAAAGTTTGATTACTTAGGCTTTCGGAGCTCATCGTTCACTGATGAAACACTGTTTTTGAAACCTTGAAACATTGTTTTTCAAGGTAAAAAAAGCTATGTTTATATCATTCTAGGCTTGCTTTTCTCACTTACTAATAGATTAATTAATACATCAAAGAGAATAGTTAAGAACCTTTAAAACATTACTTTCTAAGCTGTTTATACCTTTTCAGCCTCGCTTTTTACACTTTAAAATTCAATCGTTTATTATTGATAGATTCAAGAAAATTATCAAAAAACTTTCAAGACATTGGTGTCAAAGCTAAGAAAACTTTCTTTATACCATTTTAGCTTTGGTTTCAACATTTTCAAAATCCAATTTTATATTATTACTACATTATTTAGAATTGTTAAAAAAACTTTAAAACATTGCTTTTGAAGCTAAAAAGGCCCTGCTTATATCTTTATATACTAAATTAAGAAAACAAATATTAAAAACCTCCAAAATATTGGTTTATGAGCTTGAAATATCCTTATTACACTTATTTGAGTTGATTTTCACATTTTTCCGTTTTAAAATATGTAGAAATATTGTAGCACAAGAGATTTAAAACATCCTTTCAAACGTAGGTTCCAAAAGTGAAAAGTTATTTTCACAATGAATTTGAATCATATTAAGGAGAAATACTACAGAACTAAAAGTTTGAAACACTTTTGAAATTATCAACGTAATTCGTGATTAAAAAAATAAATTATTTCAGCTGGTATTTGAAAAAGAAAAGTTTTATTGATTTGGCAATTTCCATTGTCTCCTCAACAATCTATAGAAGGAATTGAATAATAATGTGATAATAATAATCATCATCATCATTGTAGTAGGGAAATAATTACTAATATTACTAGTACTAGAGTAGTAAAACTAGTAATTATATCCCCCGCCCCCCCCAAAAGCTTTCTGTTATTTTTAACAACGTATTTGGATTTAGTAAAAAAAGAAAAAGGATTGATTTTACACAGTGTTCATAACAAAACCTAAAAAGGGTAGCCTCGGAAGCAATGTTTTAAAGATTTTTAACAACTCTCTTGAATTTAGTAAAAAAAAAAAGGTTTGATTTTTCACAGTGTTCATAACAAAACCTAAAAAGGGTAGCCTCGGAAGCAATGTTTTAAAGGTTTTTAACAACGTATTTGGATTTAGTGAAAAAAAAAGGATTGATTTTTGAAGGTGTTAATAACCAATCATTATAAGGTAGTTAAAGAAGCAATGATTCAATGGTTTTTAACAACTTTTATGAATCTAGTAAAGAAATTGGATTGATTTTTCATAGTGTTCATAACTAAACCTAAAAAGGGTAGCCTCGTAAGCAATGTTTTAAAGGTTTTTAACAACTTTCTTGAATTTAGTAAGAAAAAAAAGGATTGATTTTACACAGCGTTCATAACAAAACCTAAAAAGGGTAGCCTCGGAAGCAATGTTTTAAAGGTTTTTAACAACTTTCTTGAATATAGTAAGAAAAAAAAGGATTGATTTTACACAGTGTTCATAACAAAACCTAAAAAGGGTAGCCTCGGAAGCAATGTTTTAAAGGTTTTTAACAACTTTCTTGAATTTAGTAAGAAAAAAAAGGATTGATTTTACACAGTGTTCATAACAAAACCTAAAAAAGGTAGCCTCGGAAGCAATGTTTTGAAGGTTTTTAACAACTTTCTTGAATTTAGTAAGAAAAAAAAGGATTGATTTTACACAGTGTTCATAACAAAACCTAAAAAGGGTAGCCTTGGAAGCAATGTTTTAAAGGTTTTTAACAAGTTTCTTGAATTTAATAAGAAAAAAAAGGATTGATTTTACACAGTGTTCATAACAAAACCTAAAAAGGGTAGCCTCGGAAGCAATGTTTGAAAGGTTTTTAACAACTTTCTTGAATTTAGTAAGAAAAAAAAGGATTGATTTTACACAGTGTTCATAAAAAAACCTAAAAAGGGTAGCCTCGGAAGCAATGTTTTAAAGGTTTTTAACAACTTTGTTGGATTTAGTAAGAAAAAAAAGGATTGATTTTACACAATGTTCATAACAAAACCTAAAAAGGGTAGCCTCGGAAGCAATGTTTTAAAGGTTTTTAACAACTTTCTTGAATTTAGTAAAAAAAAAAGGATTGATTTTACACAGTGTTCATAAAAAAACCTAAAAAGCGTAGCCTCGGAAGCAATGTTTTAAAGGTTTTTAACAACTTTGTTGGATTTAGTAAGAAAAAAAAGGATTGATTTTACACAATGTTCATAACAAAACCTAAAAAGGGTAGCCTCGGAAGCAATGTTTTAAAGGTTTTTAACAACTTTCCTGAATTTAGTAAAAAAAAAAGAGGATTGATTTTACACAGTGTTCATAAAAAAACCTAAAACGGATAACCTCGGAAGCAATGTTTTAAAGGTTTTTAACAACTTTCTTGAATTTAATAAGAAAAAAAAGGATTGATTTTACACAGTGTTCATAACAAAACCTAGAAAGGGTAGCCTCGGAAGCAATGTTTTAAAGGTTTTTAACAACTTTCTTGAATTTAGTAAGAAAAAAAAGGATTGATTTTACTCAGTGTTCATAACAAAACCTAAAAAGGGTAGCCTCGGAAGCAATGTTTTAAAGGTTTTTAACAACTTTCTTGAATTTAGTAAAAAAAAAAAGGATTGATTTTTCACAGTGTTCATAACAAAACCTAAAAAGGGTAGCCTCGGAAGCAATGTTTTAAAGGTTTTTAACAAGTTTCTTGAATTTAATAAGAAAAAAAAGGATTGATTTTACACAGTGTTCATAACAAAACCTAAAAAGGGTAGCCTCGGAAGCAATGTTTTAAAGGTTTTTAACAAGTTTCTTGGATTTAGTGAAAAAAATAGGATTGATTTTTGAAGGTGTTAATAACCAATCATTATAAGGTAGTTAAAGAAGCAATGATTCAATGGTTTTTAACAACTTTTATGAATCTAGTAAAGAAATTGGATTGATTTTTCAAAGTGTTCATAACTAAGCCTTAAAGGGTAGCCTCGGAAGCAATGTTTTTAAAGGTTTTTAACAACTTTCTTGAATTTAGTAAAAAAAATAGGATTGATTTTACACAGTGTTTATAGCCAAACCTAAAAAGGGTAGCCACAGAAGCAATGTTTCAAAGATTTTTAACAACTTTCTTGGATGTAGTAAGAAAAAGGATTGATTTTTAAAAGTGTTCATAGCCAAGCCTCAAATGGTAGGCACAGAAGCAATGTTTCAATGGTTTTTGACATCTTCCTTGAATCTAGTTAAAAGATAGGATTGATTTCTCACAGTGTTCATAACCAAGCCTTGAAAGCTAGCCACAGAAGCAATGTTTCAATGGTTTTTTAAGAATTTATTTTGAATGTAGTAAAAAAATATGATTGATTTTCCAAAGTATTCATAACCAAACCTTTATGGGTAGCCACAGAAGCAATGTTTCAATGGTTCTTAACAACTTTCTTGAATGAAGTTAAAAAATAGAATTGATTTTTCAAAGTGTTCATAACCAAACCTCAATGGGTAGCCACAAAAGCAATGTTTCAATGTTTTTTAACAACTTTCTTTAATGTAGTAAAAAAATAGTATTGATTTTCAATGTGTTCATAACTAAGTTTTAAAGGGCAGCAACTGAAGAAATGTTTCAATGGTTTTTAACAACCTTCTTGAATTTAGTAAAAAAAATAGGATTGATTTCCAAAAGTGTTCATAACGAAACATTAAAGGGTAGCCACAGAACTAATTTTCAATGGTTTTTAACAACTTTCTTGAATGTAGTAAAAAAGAGGATTGATTTTTCAAAGTTTCCATAACCAAGCCTTGAAGGGTACCCATAGAAGCAATGTTTCAGTGGTTTCTGACGAGTTTTCGAATGTAGTAAAAAAATAGGATTGATTTATCAAAGTGTGCATAAACAACCTTTGAAGGGTAGCCACAGAAGCAATGTTTCAATGGTTTTTATCAACCTTACTGAATCTAGTAAAAAAAAAAGATTGTTTTTTCAAACTGTTCATAATCGAGCCTCAAAGGGCAGCCATATGAGCAATGTTTCAATGGTTTTTAACAACTTTCAAGAATGTAGTAAAAAAATAGGATTGATTTCTCAAAGTGTTCATAACCAAGCCCTAAAGGGTAGCCACAGAAGCAATGTTTAAATGGTTTTTAACAACTCTTATGAATGTATTAACTATATACGAGCCAGTGATAAAACCAACCTAAAAAGCTATAAACAGAGCTTTTTTAGCTTTTAAAACCAATGGTTCCAATGTTTTTAACAATTTTCTGGGAAGTAGTGATCGTAAAAAAAGTTGTCAAAAAAACAAGTGGCAAATATCAATTCCATATGATGTCAAGTTGTCGAGCTATCTCCCTGCATACATGTCCACCCATGGACAGATAGATTATCCTTGGTAATACTCAATATTTCTCTAGTCTGCTCGTATACGGTGGCTGCGAATGAATTCCCTATCAGAAATATTATGTTTCTTTGGTAAACATTCCTTCATTTTTTTGACTTCTTCCTGTGAGTGTTGGTCAAGAAGTAAGTAGATATAATATGGAAGGCAAATTCAATCAGTAAAGGTAGTTTAACTACAGTCAACCCATAGATAATAAAGTTATTATCAATTTCCTATTGGGGGCTCTTAGTCACCAATCCTACATATATATATATATATATATATATATATTAAAATTAAATCTTGTTCCGTAGACACTATGGCATGCCCGTTCTAAAGCTGTACCTGGTTTCATGAAAATCTTCGAGAAGTTTAAACTTTAGATGATGAGATACTGTTCTTTATTTCTTTGTGATGTTGTTGATAGCAACAATCAAAACAGAAACAGTGTTCTTAATTGTGATAACCATCAATAGAAATATAGTCAGAGTTTTCTTCAGTTTTCAAGTTAGGCTGGCTATTTATGTATGTATCACACGCACAGGCTGTGCCAATGTTGTTGTTTTTTTGCTTGTTTGTTTTTTTGTCTGTTTTTATGATAGAAACACTCCAGGATAAAAAAAATGCCCGACTTAGGACCGTGCCAGTGAGAAAGGGAGCCAGCCGTAAAGTCGGGGAGAACCTTTATTACATGAGACTTTCAATTTACAACTCTAGTGTATTCGATCCAAACTGGGTTCCCCTCACTTGTGACCTTGCGCCTCGCTAAGATAAGCTTAGTGAACATTAGTATTATATTGATATATTTTCCGATTTTTCAACAGGTTCCAAAACACTGATCCAATGTCTGATCTCTATATGTTTTACTGAATCCCAGATGACGATTAGGATTCTCACGATCCAGTTGTCCGTGGCCAAGACCCTCAGGATTCCACATTGAACACAATTATGCCGGAAGATTCCAAACTCCCTGACAAGCAGGGCTACGCAAAACTGATTGAACCGTTTCACCTAAAGAAAAAAAAGTATGAAACAACACAAAACAGAATTATTCGCATCAACAGATGTTTAAATTGGTTATGAAATTATTTTTTTGATAATAACATGAAGGACTGTGTAAATTAAAAAATATATTTATTTAACCAAAATGTGACATATTTGAAGCAATAACATGTTTCCAACAACCGTCACATGATTACCACTGTTGGACTCCCCACCGAAATTCTCTGAGCCTCAGAATGTGCTCGAAGCCGTTCCTCGTGGGTCGTTGGCCACTGAATTCTTGACCATTTACAACCAGTTTCAAAAATGTTTCAAGTTTGGAGTCGACTTTGTTAACAACAACAATTACAACAATTTTATAATTTAATCTTTAGACTTAGTTTTGACACTTTGATTATAATATAATCACTACTTCCAAGAAAAGTGTTGAAAATCTTCAATATATTAAAATACTACCATGGTTTTTGAAACTAAAATTAGGCTTGCTTTTAATACTCACTCATATACTATCACTACATGCAAGAAAATTATTAAAGACCTTTGAAACATTGGTTTCTAATCTGAGAAGGCTCTCTCAATACCTTTTTGGCTTAGTTTGGACACTTTGAGAATTTACTATGATGTGAAAATTTAAGTATATGTTATAACAGCATCCCCAAAATTTTGGACTTTGATACCAATGTTTTGAAGGTTTTTTTAACAATTTACTTCACTGTAATGATAATATGTGATTGAATTTTCAAAGTGTCCAAACCAAGCCTGGAAGAGTATAAACAGGGCCTTGAAACTAGTGTCTCAAAGGGTTTTTTACACAATTTGCTTGAATGTAGATATAATATATAGATATATGTCAAAAGCAAACCTAAAAAGTTATGAACAGAGCCTTTTCAGCTTTGAATCCAATGTTTCAATACGTTTTCATGCATTTTTTTAATAATATATAAGTAAGAGTCAAAACCAAGCCCAAGAAATTATGCACAGTGCCTTTTTAGCTTTGACAATGAATGTTTACAAGGTTTATAACAATTGTCTTGAACGTAGAAATCATATATAATTGAATTTTCCAGGTGTAAAAAAAACCCAAGCCTGGAAAGGTATAAACGGAGCCTTCTTAGCTCCAAAGCGAATATTATCAACTATTAATATTCTAATGCAAACTAAAATAGCAATGGGCTGGATATGTTGCAGCAATGGTACACATCAAACACACATTATGATTCACAACAGGCATCAGCAGAGAAAGCATGTGCTACCGAGGGAGTTCGGGAGAATACAAGATGGAGAGATGAACCAGACATATTCAGAAAGATAATGATGATACCATAATCGATTCTTTTCTTTTTTTAATCATTGTGGGTATTCCTGTGGGTGCTGTTCCCACAAAATATACTAAACCAGCCGTGGTTCTGGGTTAGTAAAAGAAGGCAACAAGACGGAATTTCGTTTTTATGTTTTATATAGAATATTGATTATCAATATCTCTGGAGACGGGAAATGCCTATTCGCAGTTGAAATGAGAGGAAGCTGATTATCATCTATGTCAAAATGACGACTGGTCTCTCATGTCACGAACGGTAGTCTACTGAATGGTAGCAGCGGTTGACGGTTACTAAGGGCGGCATCTAACACGAGAAAGAGCTGGCAACGAGTCTCTTCTCCAGACCCAAATTTTATTCTGCTTGCTTGTTACAAAAATTCTTTCTATTTAAGCCCTCGGTATCGACACTGTATCTCTTGTAATTGACTTCCCTTTCTCTCCCTCTCCTGCCATCCCGACCTTTCCAGAAAAACCCCAAACCTTGACCCTCATTCATCAGGTCTGTTCAATATCATAAATTAGTCTCCCCCTCTCTCAAGGGCTCCGCAACAACCTTTCTTTCATAAGCTTTACTCTCTCTCTCTAGACCCCAGACACTGACCCTTATATCTGGCTTTGTTTTTTAAACTCAGGATTTGACAGATGACACTAGATTGAAAAAGTACAGGCAACTCAACTTCCCACGACAAGGTCATCGGATCGGGAACAAAACCTTTTTCCAAAAGCATTTGTTTTGCAACCCAGGATTTGACAGATGACACTAGATTGAGAAATTGCAGATGTCCGCACCCGGAAACATGTAATTCTCAACTTGCTACAGTATCCTCAAAAAACACATTATACCTTTTAACACAGATAACTCCTTTTGTAATAACAATAGTAATTACTGGTAATAACCATAATAATTTTTAGTAACAGCCATAGTAATTTTCAGGACACTGGGGACTCCTGGCCCCCTAATCTCACATCATTACTTTAATGGGACTTTTAAAAGAGAACTATCTTCAATATTTACTTTATCACAATGATATTTCAATAGTAGGATTTGGATAAATGAAACTATTATTTTATTGAAGAACCACTTCCCAATGACTGTTCATTATCATATTGGATATTGAATTACTAAACAAACCTACAATACTCAATGCTTAATAAACATCGTACAATGATTTAGAAGTGAATATTTCGACAAATTTCAACTATGAATCTCCCCCTCCACATTTTTATAATAATAAAGAATAGATGAGATGCACTTTTAGGCTTTTTCCCTGGAGTTCGACCCCGATCCAAAGTTATCTTGTCCTTTCACCCCCAACCCCTTCCGTACAAGAGTTGAAAGGTAAGTCGGTGTTTGATCAGTTAATGATGAGTCCCGACCCCCAACCGACACACAGACACACCATCCGTCCGAACGTGCGCTTCTATGAAAGGGAATCCAATTTCAGGCCTTCAGTCACCAGTTAGGCCTCATTGATCTTCATCAGAATGAATAGAAAAAAAAAATGCATCGTTGTGAAAGAATTTGTGAAAAATATTGGAAAGTTCAGAATGAATAAAACGGTGTTTTTTTTTTCAAAAAACAGATTTATTTGCATCAACTGATTTTTTAATTGTTTATGAAATTATTTCTTTGATAATAACATGAAGGACTGTGTAAAATGAAAAACATATTTATTCAACGAAAATGCGACATATTTGAAGCCATAACATATTTCCAGCGACCCTCTCATGATTACCACTGTTGGACTTCCCAGCCGAATTCTCTGAGTCTCAGAATGTGCTCGAAATCCTTACTCATGGGTCGTCGGCCACTGAATTCTTTACCTTTTACAACTGGTTATAGCCTCCCTAGAAATATTGTTTATTATCAATATCCATATTTCCAAACATAAACATATTGAATCAACACTGAACAGTTCGCATTGTAGTAGTGCAATTTCTAAGTCAACGCAGATTAAACAATAAAAATATTTTCTGTCAAATGATAAACGAATGAATAAAATAAATTGATGTTGTATTTGTTTTTGTGAGTTTTATCAATCTAGCTGAACTCCCGTCCAAGTTTGGGGTTGACTTTGTTTTTGTACCACAACAACCACAACAACAATCCTCAGGAATTTGGGATAGTAAAATCTCCACTGTTAGTCTGCGCTGTCAGTACAGTACAGTACGCTTTAAGTATTTATATTTGAAGTTTTTCACTTCAATGAATCAGATCTCTTGAATGTTGGGTCTTGTTTTTTTAGAGTCAGATGAAACTAGTCGTTGTTTGAGTTCTCACTTAGCCTGCTTGATTATAATATCATCCAATGGCTTTGTGATGTTAATCCGCAGGTCTTGGTAATTACTGATATATATATATATATATATATATATATATATACATATATATATACATATATATATATATTATCACCATGACAACCAAACATCATCTTAATATTATGCTCTATCGAAAGAAAACTGTGCAAAATTCTTGTTTTATCAACAATACTATAAAGATGGCTTTTATTTACTGTTAAAATTGCATTGAACCCAGTTTTTGTCTTTTCAAAACAAATTCAATAGCAGTTAACAAAAATCAACTGAATATATCATATCAAGAAAAACGGTCCAACATGGGCAACAAAACAAGCCAGCCAACCGAACCATCTGCAGCATCAGAGACCGTTGAAGTGGCCATTACCCCCTTTATCATAGAGGTGGGTGAGGACCCACCCATCGCTATGAGTCCTCCAATGTGCACGCTGGATATTGAGAGACCGTTGCCAGGCGTAGAGGGAGCCTCAACATCCGTTGGTACTGTCCTATCGATGGTAGAGGCTCCTATTCACCGGGTGAACTTCGGTCAACTATCACCCAGGATTGAGGAAGCTTCAACACCTACCATAGGGGCAGCTAATCGGGTTCATCTTCCTCAACCAAGATTGCCTGGCAATGCTTCTGCAGTGAACCAGAGGATAAAGCTAAAGATGCACCTTTTTCTTATTGTCTTGGCATTGTTGATTGTCATTACATTGACATTAACAATACATTTGGCCATTGTAGCTACTCCATATGCCCTGATTTTTGATATTATAAGTATGATGGCATTGTATGGTGTATTTGCATGTATTTTACACCGATATTGAACCATGGGCGTGCTTGAGTTTTTTTCTGAAAATTGTGAATCTTAATACGGATGTTTGGTTCTTTGAGCGTGTCGATGTTATGATCAAAATGGAATTGTTAATGATGTCTATTATGAACGTCTCGTTCTTTTACCTTTGAAATTTGGATAATGCTTTCGAGAAGCCTACCGTATTGAACCTGGCAATATTCTGTTGGAGTTTATTTCGTTTTCAGGAAGCCTCTCTCATTAAAACTGACAATGGTCTCCTCGGTAACTTTTTCATCTTTGGGGGGAAGCCAATGAAATTGAACAAATAGTCCGTGAGACTTTATTTCGTTTTGGGGAACCTGTGACACTGATATTCACGATGGTCTCTTCAAGACTCTTTTCATTTCTGGGAGGTAGCAAGAGAAATTGAATCTGAAAATAGTTTGTGAGACTTTATCTTGTTTCCAGGAAGCCTTTAAGAATGATATTCATAATAGTGTCTTCAAGACTCTTTTTGTTTTCGGGAGGAAGCCAGTGAAATTGAACCTGGAAATAGTCTGTGAGACTTTATCTTGTTTCCAGGAAGCCTTTAAGACTGATATTCACAATGGTGTCTTCAAGACTCATTTCGTTTCCGGGAGGAAGCCAGTGAAATTGGTAACTTAAAATAGTCTGCGAGACTTTATTTTGTTTCCAGGAAGCCTTTAAGACTGATATACACAATGTTCTCTTCGAGACTTTATTTTTGTGATGTTAATCCATGGCTCTTGGTGATTTTCATTTTATTAAGAATTATTACTATGATTGTTTAATAATCATAATTATTATTTTTCATTAAAAACCACTTCCCATTCATTGTTTGTTATCTTATTCGAGATCAAAGTAATGATTGTATTTCCGAATATCAAAACCATGCCTAGAGAGATATGAACAGAGAATTTTTAGCTTTGAAACAAATGTTTTCAAGGTTTCCAACTATTTTCTTTAATGTAGTTATGATACATAATCAAATTTTCGTAGTGTCAAAGACATGTCTAAAAGGGTATAAACAAAGCCTTTTTAGCTTTGGAACCAATGTTTGAGAGATTTTTAACATTTTTCTTGAAAGCATTGATATTAACTGAGTGAGTGTCAAATTCAATCCTCAAAAGGTATAAACACAGCTATTTTTAGCTTTGAAAACCTGTGTTTTTCAGCTTTTTCAGCCATATTCTTTCAGGTAGTAATAAAAAACGATTGTATCTTGGGAATGTCAAAACCAAGACTGAAAAGGTATGAGCAGAGACTTTTTAGCTTCAAAACCAATGTTCCAGAGGTTTTAAACGCTTTCATTGAATGTATTATAAATAATTGAATGACAATCCAAACCAAGCCTAAAAAGGTATAAACAGAGCCTTTTTAGCCCTGAAACCAATGTTCCAAGAATTTTATCAATTTTCTCAAATGCAGTAATAATGTAGAATTAAAAGTATCAAAAGTGAGCCCGAGATCCTTTTCAGCTTTAAAAAGCAATGTTCTCAATGTTTTTCATCAATTTCTTTGAATTCAAAAACCCTTTATGATTGTGCAAAAACCTTGCCTGAAGTGCTATAAACATGGCATTTTTTGCTTTGAAATCAATGTTCTCCAATGTTTTTCATTAATTTTCTCAAATGCAGTTATAGTATATGATTGAATTTTCAGATTGTCATACAAAGCCTAAAAAGTTGTTAATAGAGCTCTTTTAGCTTTGAAATCAATGTCGTAAGGGTTTTTTAATAATTTTCATGGATGTTTAAGTGATATATGTTTAAAAGGTGTAAACAGGGAATCTTAACTTTAGAAACCAATTTCTCGGAAGCAATGATAATACATGAGTAAGAGTTGAGACCAAAGCTGAAAGGGCACGAACATAGCTTTTTTTACCTTCATAACCAATGTTTCTAAGGTTATGACGATTTTCTTGAACAAAATAATAATATAAGAGTAAGTGTCAAAAGCAAGCCTAAAAAGGTATTAGCAGAGCCTTTTTGGCATTGAAACCAGTGTTTCCAAGGTTTTGCAACAGTTTTCTTGAATGTAATCCTGATATATGATTGAAGATTCAAAGTGTTAAAACTGAGCCTTGAAAGATATGAAATGAGCCTTTTTAACTTTTCAAGCGATGGTCTAAAGATATTTTGACAATTTCCTTTTAATGTTGTAATATCGTATGACTGAATCTTGAAAGTGTCAAAAGCAGATCCATAGGGTATAAATAGAGTCTTTTTAGCTTCCAAAACCAATGTTTTCAGGTTTTTTTCAAAATTTTCTCTGATGTAATAATAATATATGATTGAACTCCGTCAAGAGCAAGCCCCAAAAAGCTATATACAGAGTCTTTTCAGCTCTGAAATCCATGTCGTTATTGTTTTTCAATAATTTTCATGAATATATCAATGAGATATGATTGAACATTGGAAGTGTGAAAACCAAACCGAAAAGGGTATAAACAGGGACTTTTCAGCTTTGAAACCACTATTTCAAGGTTTTATAACAATTCTATTGAATGTAGTAATAATAGATGAATATGTGTCAAAACCATAACTGAAAGGGTATAAAAAGAGCCTTTCTAGCTTTGAAACCCATATTTTTGAAGTTTCAAACAATTTACTTGAATGAAGTAATAATAAATGAATATTTGTCAAAACCATAACTGAAAGGGTATTAAAAAGAGCCTTTCTAGCTTTGAAACCCATATTTTTGAAGTTTCAAACAATTTACTTCAATGAAGTAATAATAAATGAATATTTGTCAAAACCATAACTGAAAGGGTATTAAAAAGAGCCTTTCTAGCTTTGAAACCCATATTTTTGAAGTTTCAAACAATTTACTTGAATGAAGTAATAAGAAATGAATATGTGTCAAAACCATAACTGAAAGGGTATTAAAAAGAGCCTTTCTAGCTTTGAAACCCATATTTTTGAAGTTTCAAACAATTTACTTCAATGAAGTAATAATAGATGAATATTTGTCAAAACCATTACTGAAAGGGTATAAAAAGAGCCTTTCTAGCTTTGAAACCCATATATTTGAAGTTTCAAACAATTTACTTGAATGAAGTAATAATAGATAAATATGTGTCAAAACCAAGCCAAGCCTTTTAAGGTTTGAAAACATTGTTTTAGAGGTTTCTCATCAATTTGTCTGAATGTAGTCAAAATATATCATTGAAATATCAAAGTGACCATAAACAAAGCCTAAAAGGGTATGAATAAAGCATTTTCAGCTTTGAAACCAATGTTTCCAATGTTTTTCATGAAATTTTTACGATGCTGTTATAACACATACTTGAATTTTCAAAATGTCCAATCCAAGCCTAACAAGGTATAAACAGAGCCTTTTTAGATTAGAAACCAATGTTTCAAAGGTCTTTAATACTTTTCTTGCATGTAGTGATAGTATATGAGTGAGTATTAAAAACGAATGTTTTCAATATTTTCAACACTTTCCAAGGAAGTAGTAATAATATATAATCAAAGTGTCAAAACTGAGCCTAAAATGCTGTAAACAGAGTCTTTTTAGCTTTGATAGCAATGTTTTGAAGGTTTTTAACAATTTACTTCAATGTAGTAATAATATATGATGCAATTTTCAAAGTGTCAAAACCAAGTCTGAAAGGGTATAAACAGAGCCTTTTTAGCCTTGAAAGTAATGTTTGGAAGGTTTTTTTCAAAATAATATATAGATGTGTATGAAGAGCAAAGCTAAAAAGATATAAACAGAGCCTTTTTAGCTTTGAATCGTATATTTCAATAAGTTTTCTTGCATTCTTTAATAATATATGAGTAAAAAGAAATTATACATGGAGCCTTTTTAGCTTTGACAATGTATGTTTACAAGGTTTTTAACAATTGTCTCAAAAGTAGTAATCATATACAATTGAATTTTGCAGGTGTAAAAAAGCAAGCCTGAAAAGGTATAGACGGAGCCTTCTTAGCTTCAGAGCGAATGTTATCAACTATTAATATTCTAATGCACTGTAAAATAGCAATGGGCTGGATATATTGCAGGAATGGCACACACAAAACATACATTATGATTGACAACAGGCATCAGCAGAGGAAACATGTGCTACCAAGGTAGTCCGGCAGAATACAAGATGGAGAGACGAAGCAGACATATTCGGAAAGTACTGGCTCCGTGACGCCAACGATAGAGAGGTGTTGTTGCAAAATCTGATTTGGACAAATGAAAGTATTAATTCATCAAAAACCACTTCCCAATGACTGCTTGTTATCTTATTAGACATTAAATTACAAAACTATCCTACTATGCTCGAGTGAAATTCATAAGCAATTTTTAGTATCATTTTTTTACAATCCTTTATAATCATTGTAAAATGATTTAGTAGCGAATATTTCGACAAATTCCAACTTTGAATGTTCCTCCCTCCAATTGTAATAATAAGAGGGAATAGATGAGAGGCACTTTTAGCCTTCTCCCTTGGAGTTTGACCCTGATTCAAAGTTGTCTTGTCCTTTCGTCCCCGACCCCTTTCATACAAGAGATCAGACGTAAGTGGGCGTTTCATCGGACAATGATGAGCCCCAAACCCCACCACACACACACACAAACACACACACACACACACACACACACACACATTATTATCATCACATGATTCTTTTATTTCCTCTATAAATTGTTGAGAAGACACTGGAAATGACCAAATCAACTAAACATTTTTTTTAAATACCAGCTGAAATAATTTATTTTTCGATCACGAAAAGCTATAATCAAACCCTTTTTAAGTCTGAAACTAAACTGAAACTAAAGTTTTAGAGGTTTTCCCAATATTTTCCTGAATGTGGTAAAAAAAAAAGTACTGATTTTACAAAGTGTTCATAACCAAGCCTGATGAGCAATGTTTCAAAGGTTTTTAACAACTTTCTTAAATGTAGTAACAATATACTAGTCAGTGATAAAACCAACCTGAAAAGCTATAATCAGAGCCTTTCTATATTTGGAACTAAAGTTTTAGAGGTTTTCCAACAATTTTCCTGAATGTAGAAAAAAAAATAGTACTAACTTTTCATAGTGTTCATAACCAAGTCTTAAAAGGTAGCCGCAGAAGCAATGCATGAGGGGTTTTTTATCAACTTTCTTGAATGTAGTAACAATATACGAGTCAGTGATAAAACCAACCTAAAAAGCTATAATCAGAGCGTTTCTATATTTGAAAGTGAAGATTTAGAGGTTTTCCAACAATTTTCCAGAATATAGTAAAAAAAATAGTACCGATTTTTCAAAGTGTTCATAACCAAACCTTAAAAGGTAGCCACAGAAACAATGTTCCAAAGGTTTTTAACAACTTTCTTGAATGTAGTAACAATATACAAGTCAGAGATAAAAACAACCTAAAAAGATATAATCAGACCCTCTTTAGGTCTTTAAGTAAAGTTTTAGAGGTTTTCCAACAATTTTCCTGAATGTAGCAGAGAAAAATAGTCCTGATTTTCAAAGTGTTAATAACCAAGCCTTAAAGGGTAGCCACAGAAGCAATGTTCTAAAGGTTTTTAACAACTTTCTTGAATATAGTTACAATATACGAGTCAGTGATAAAACCAACCTCAATAGCTATAAACATAGCCTTTATATATTTGAAACTAAAGTTTTTGAGGTTTTCCAAATATTTTCCTGAACGTAGTGAAGAAAAATAGTATTGATTTTTCAAAGTGTTTATAACCAAGCCTTGAAGGGTAGCAACAGAAACAATGTTTAGGGGGTTTTAACAACTTTGTTGAATGTAGTAACAATATACGAGTCAGTGATAAAACCAACCTAAAAAGCTATAAACATAGCCTTTGTATATTTGAAACTAAAGATTTAGAGGTTTTCCAACAATTTTCCTGAATGAAGTACTGATTTTACAAAGTGTTCATAATCAAGCCTGAGAAGCAATGTTTCAAAGGTTTTTAACAACTTTCTTGAATGTAGTAACAATATACGAGTCAGTGATAAAACCAACCTAAAAAGCTATGATCAGAGCGTTTCTATATTTGAAAGTGAAGATTTAGAGGTTTTCCAACAATTTTCCAGAATATAGTAAAAAAAATAGTACCGATTTTTCAAAGTGTTCATAACCAAACCTTAAAAGGTAGCCACAGAAACAATGTTCCAAAGGTTTTTAACAACTTTCTTGAATGTAGTAACAATATACAAGTCAGAGATAAAAACAACCTAAAAAGATATAATCAGACCCTCTTTAGGTCTTTAAGTAAAGTTTTAGAGGTTTTCCAACAATTTTCCTGAGTGTAGCAGAGAAAAATAGTCCTGATTTTTCAAAGTGTTAATAACCAAGCCTTAAAGGGTAGCCACAGAAACAATGTTCCAAAAGTTTTTAACAACTTTCTTGAATGTAGTAACAATATACAAGTCAGAGAAAAAACAAACCTAAAAAGCTCTAATCAGAGCCTTTTTAGGTTTGAAACTTAAGTTTTAGAGGTTTTCCAGCAATTTGCCTGAATGTAGTAAAAAAATAATACTGATTTTTTAAAGTGTTCACAACCAAGCCTTAAAGGGTAGCCACAGGACTATGTATCAAAGGTTTTTAACAACTTTTTGGATGTTGTAACAATATATGAGTCAGTGATAAAACCAACTTTACAAGCTGTAAACATAGGCTTTGTATATTCAGAACTAAAGTTTTATAGGTTTTCCAAACATTTTCCTGAAATTTGTAAAAAATAGTTCTCATTTTTTGAAGCGTTCATAACCAAGTTTTAAAGGTTAGCCACAGAAGCAATATTTCAAAGATTTGTAACAACTTTCTTGAATGTGGTAACATTGTATAAGTAAGTGATATAACTAACCTAAAAAGCTATAAACATAACCTTTTTAGGTTCAAAACCACTTTTTTAGAGGTTTTCCAACAATTTTCTAGGATGTAGTGAGAAAAAAGTATAGATTTTTCATAGTGTTAATAACCAAGCCTTAAAGGATAGCCACAGAAGCAATGTTTCGAAGGTTTTTAACAACTTTCTTGAATCTAGTAACAATATACGTGTCAGTGATAAAACCGACCAGAAAAGCTATAATGAGATTTTTTTTAGGTTTGAAACTAAAGTTTTAGTTGTTTTCCAACAATGCTCCTGAATGAATTGAATAAAAAAGAACTGATTTTCCAAAAAAGATATAATCAGACCCTCTTTAGGTCTTAAACTAAAGTTTCAGAGGTTTTCCAACAATTTTCCTGTATGTAGTGAAAAATAGTAGTGATTTTTCACTAAGCCTTGAAGGGTAGCCAGAGAAGCAATGTTTCAAAGGTTCTTAACAACTTTCTTGAATGTAGTAACAATATACGAGTCATTGATAAAACCAACCTGAAAAGCTTTAATCAGAGCCTTTCTATATTTGAAACTAAAGTTTTAGAGGTTTTCCAACAATTTTCCTGAATGTAGTAAGGAAAAAAGTACTGATTTTTCAGAGTCTTCATAACCAAGCCTTGAAGGGTAGCCAGAGGTGCAATGTTTCAAAGGTTTTTAACAACTTCTTGAATGTAGTAACAATGTACAAGTCAGAGATAAAACCAACCTAAAAAGATATAAACATAGCCTTTCTATATTTGAAACTAAAATTTTAGAGGTTTTCCAACAATTTTCCTGAATGTAGTAGAGAAAAATAGTACTGATTTTTCAGAGTGTTCATAACCAAGCCTTAAAGGGTAGCCAGAGAAGCGATGTTTCATAGTTTTTTAACAACTTTTTTGAATATAGTAACAATATATGAGTCAGTGATAAAACCAACCTAAAAAACTATAATCAGAGATTTTCTATATTTGAAAGTAAATATTTAGAGGTTTTCCAACAATTTTACTGAATGTAGTAAAAAAATAAGTACTGATTTTTCAAAGTGTTCATAACCAAGCCTTAAAGGGTAGCCAGAGAAGCATTGTTTCAAAGGTTTTTAACAACTTTCTTGAATGTAGTAACAATAAACGAATGAGCCTAAAAAGCTATAAACCTAAAAAGCTGTAAACAGACCCTTTTTAGCTCCTATAACTAATGTTTTTAATATTTTTAACAATTTTTTGTGAAGTTATGATAATAAAAGAAGTTGGCAATAAAACATGTGGCAAATATCAACTCCGTATGATGCAAAGTTGTCGAGCTATCTCCCTGCATACATGTCCACCCATAGACAGATGAATTATCCTTGGTAATACTCAATATTTCTCTAGTCTAGCTTGTAAACGATGGCTGAGAATGAATTCCCTATCAGAAATATTATGTTCCTTTGGTAAACATTCCTTTATTTCTAAAACTTCTTCCTTTGAGAGTGGGACAATAAGTAAGTAGATACAACACTGAAGGCAAATTCTATCAGTAAAGCTAGTTTGACTACTGTCAACCCATAGATAATAAAGGTTTTATCAATTTCCAATAGGGGGCTCCTTATCACCAATCCTATACATATATATATATATATATATATATATATGTGTGTGTGTGTATATATTATAATTAAATCTTGTTCCGTAGACACTAGGGCATGCCCATTCTAATGCTGTACCTGGTTTCATGAAAATCTTCAGGAGGTTTAAACTTGAGATGATGAGACACTGTTCTTTATTTATTTGTGATGTTGTTGATAGCAACAATCAAAACAGAAACAGTGTCCTTAATTGTGATAAGCATCAATCGAAATATAGTCAGAGTTTTGTTCAGTTTTCAAGTTAGGCTGGCTATGTATGTATGTATCACACGTACGGGCTGTGCCAATGTTGTTTTTTTGTTTGTTTGTTTTTTTGTCTTTTTTTAAGGAATAAACACTTCAGGAAAAAAAATTGTCCGACTTAGGACGGTGCCAGTGAGAAAGTCGGGGAGAACCTGTATTACATGAGACTTTCAATTTACAACTCCAGTGTATTCGATCCAAACTGGGTTCCCCCTCACTTGTGAGCTTGCGCCCCACTAAGATAAGCTTAGTGAACATTAGTATTATATTGATATATTTTCCGATTTTTCAACAGGTTCCAAAACACTGATCTAATGTCTGATCTCTATATGTTTTACGAAATCCCAGACAACGATTAGGATTCTCACGATCCAGTTGTCTATGGCTGAGATGCTCAGGATTCCAAATTGAAGACAATTAAGCCGGAAAATTCAAAACTCCCTGACAAGGAGTGCTACGCAAAACTGATTGAACCGTTCCACCTAAAGAAAAAATAAGTATTGAATAACACAAAACAGAATTATTTGCATCAACAGATGTTTTCATTGTTTATGAAATTATTTTTTTGATAATAACATGAACGATGTGGTAAAATAAAAAATATATTTATTTAACTAAAATGCGACATATTTGAAGCAATAACATGTTTCCAGCAACGTTCTCATGATTACCACTGTTGGACTTCCCACCAAAATTCTCTGAGCCTCAGAATGTGCTCGAAACCCTCTTTGTGGGTTGTCGGCCACTGAATTCTTTACTATTTACAACCAGTTTTAGCCTCCCTTGTATTATTTTTTGAATCAAGTTTTGAGTTGAAAATAATCTGTTAGACTTTATTTTGTTCCCACAAAGCCATTAACGCTGATATTCACAATGGTCTCTTCAAGACTCTTTTCCTTTCCAGGAGGAAGCCAGTGAAATTGAACCTGAAAATAGTCTGTGACACATTATTTTGTATCCAGGAAGCCTTTTAGACTGAAATCCAAAATGGTCTATTCGAGACTCTTTCTGTTTTCGGGAGAAAGCCAGTGAAATTAAACCTGAAAATAGTCTGTTAGACTTCATTTTGTATCCCGTAAGCCTTTTAGATTGAAATTCACAATTATCTCTTCGAGATGCTTTTCATTTCTGGGAGGAAACTAGTGAAATTGAACCTGAAAATAGTCTGTGAGACTTTAATTTGTTTCCAGGGGGCTTTTGAGACTGAAATTCACAATGGTCTCTTCAGCACTCTTTTTGTTTTCAGGAGGAAGCCAGTGAAAATAGTCTATGACACTTTATTTCATTTTTAGGAAGTCTATGAGACAGAAATTCACAATTGTCCTTTAGAGTCTCTTTTTGTTTTCAGGAGGAAAACAGTGAAATTGAACCTGAAAATAGTCTGTGAGACTCTATTTTGTTTTTGGGAAGTCTATGAGACTGAAAATTCACTAAGGTTTTGTCAATTCTTTTTTTGTTTTGGAGAGGAAGCCAGTGAAATTGAACCTTGAAATAGTCTGCTGGACTTTATTTTGTTCCAAGGAATCCTTTTAGACTGAAATTCACAATGGTCTACTCAAGACATTTTTTGTTTTTGGGAGGAAGCAAGTGAAATTGAACCTGAAAATAGTCTTTAAGACTTTATTTAGTTTCCAGGGAGCCTTTTAGACTAAAATTCACATTGTCCTTTGGGGACACTTTTTGTTTTCGGGATGAAAACAGTGATATGGAACCTGAAAATAGTCTGTGAAACTTTATTTAGTTTCCAGGAAGCCTTTCAGACAGAAATTCACAATTGTCCTTTAGAGTCTCTTTTTTTTTCGGGAGGAAAACAGTGAAATTGAACCTGTGAAGTGTCTGTTAGACTTTATTTAGTTTCCAGGAAGCCTTTTAGACATAAATTCAAAATTGTCCTTTAGAGTCTCTTTTTGTTTTCTGGAGGAAAACAGTGAAATTGAACCTGAAAATTGTCTGTGACACTTTATTTTGTATCCAGGAACCTTTAAGATTGATATCAACAATGGTCTCTTCAAGACTCATTTTTTTTTCGGGAGGGAGCCAGTTGAATTGAACCAGAAAAAAGTCTGCGAGACTTTATTTTTTTTCCAGGAAGCTTCCAAGACTGAAATATGCAATGGTTTCTCCAGTAATCTTTTTGTTTTCGGATGGAAGCCAGTTAAATTTAAACTGAAAATATTCTGTGAGACTTTTTTTTTTTCCAGGAAGCCTTTAAGACTAAATTTCACAATCGTCCATTCGGGACTCTTTCTGTTTTCGGGAGGAAAACAGTGAAATTGAACCTGAAAATAGTTGTGAGACTTTATTTAGTTTCCAGGAAGCCTTTTAGTCTAAAATTCACAACTGTTCCTTAGGGACTCTCTTTGTTTTTGGGAGGAAAACAGTGAAATTGAACCTGAAAAGAGTCTATGAGACTTTATTCATTTTCCAGGAAGCCTTTCAGACTAAAATTCACAATTGTCCTTTAGGGACTCTTTCTGTTTTCGGGAGGAATACAATGAAATTGAACCTGAAAATAGTCTGTGAGACTTTATTTAGTTTCCAGGAAGCCTTGTAGACTAAAATTCACAATTGTCCTTTAGGGACTCCTTTTGTTTTCGGGAGGAAAACAGTGAAATTGAACCTGAAAATAGTCTGTGAGACTTTTTATAGTTTCCAGGAAGCCTTTTAGACTAAAATTCACAATTGTCCTTTGGGGACTCATTTTGTTTTCGGGAGGAAAACAATGAAATTGAACCTGAAAATAGTCTTTGAAACTACATTTAGTTTCCAGGAACCCTTTCAGACTAAAATTCACAATTGTCCTTTAGGGACTCTCTTTTTTTATTTAGTTTCCAGGAAGCCTTTTAGACTAAAATTCACAATTGTCCTTTAGGGACTCTTTTCGTTTTCGGGAGGAATACAATGAAATTGAACCTGAAAATAGTCTGTGAGACTTTATTTAGTTTCCAGGAAGCCTTCTAGACTCAAATTCACAATTGTCCTTTAGGGACTCTTTTTGTTTTCGGGAGGAAAACAGTGAGATTGAACCTGAAAATAGTCTGTGAGATTTTATATAGTTTCCAGGAAGCCTTTTAGACTAAAATTCACAATTGTCCTTTAGGGACTCTTTTCGTTTTCGGGAGGAAAACAATGAAATTGAACCAGAAAATAGTCTGTGAGACTACATTTAGTTTCGTTTTCGGGAGGAATACAATGAAATTGAACCTGAAAAGAGTCTATGAGACTTTATTCATTTTCCAGGAAGCCTTTTAGACTAAAATTCACAATTGTCCTTTAGGGACTCTTTCTGTTTTCGGGAGGAAAACAGTGAAATTGAACCTGAAAATAGTCTGTGAGACTTTATTTAGTTTCCAGGAGGTTTTTCAGACTCAAATTCACAATTGTCCATTAGGGACTCTTTTTGTTTTCGGGAGGAAAACAGTGAAATTGAACCTGAAAAGAGTCTATGAGACTTTATTTAGTTTCCAGGAAGCCTTTCAGACTAAAATTCACAATTGTCCTTTAGAGACTCTTTTCGTTCTCGGGAGGAAAACAGTGAAATTGAACCTGAAAATAGTCTATGAGACTTTATTTAGTTTCCAGGAAGCCTTTTAGACTAAAATTCACAATTGTCCTTTAGGGACTCTTTTTGTTCTCGGGAGGAAAACAGTGAAATTGAACCTGAAAATAGTCTGCGAGACTTTATTTAGTTTCCAGGAAGCCTTTTAGACTAAAATTCACAATTGTCCTTTAGGGACTCTTTTTGTTTTTGGTAGGAAAACAGTGAAATTGAACCTGAAAATAGTCTGTGAGACTTTATTTAGTTTCCAGGAAGCCTTTTAGACTAAAATTCACAATTGTCCTTTTTTTTGACTCTTTTTGTTTTCTGGAGGAAAACAGTGAAATTGAACCTGAAAAGAGTCTATGAGACTTTATTCATTTTCCAGGAAGCCTTTTACACTAAAATTCACAATTGTCCTTTAGGGACTCTTTCCGTTTTCGGGAGGAAAACAGTGAAATTGAACCTGAAAATAGTCTGTGAGACTTTATTTAGTTTCCAGGAAGCCTTTTAGACTAAAATTCACAATTGTCCTTCAGGGACACTTTTTGTTTTCGGGAGGAAAACAGTGAAAATAAACCTGAAAAGAGTCTATGAGACTTTATTTAGTTTCCAGGAAGCCTTTTAGACTAAAATTCACAATTGTCCTTTACGGACTCTTTTCGTTCTCGGGAGGAAAACAGTGAAATTGAACCTGAAAATAGTCTGCGAGACTTTATTTAGTTTCCAGGAAGCCTTTTAGACTAAAATTCACAATTGTCCTTCAGGGACACTTTTTGTTTTTGGGAGGAAAACAGTGAAATTGAACCTGAAAATAGTCTGTGAGACTACATTTAGTGTCCAGGAAGCCTTTTAGACTAAAATTCACAATTGTCCTTTAGGGACTCTTTTCGTTTTCGGGAGGAATACAATGAAATTGAACCTGAAAATAGTCTGTGAGACTTTATTTAGTTTCCAGGAAGCCTTCTAGACTCAAATTCACAATTGTCCTTTAGGGACTCTTTTTGTTTTCGGGAGGAAAACAGTGAGATTGAACCTGAAAATAGTCTGTGAGATTTTATATAGTTTCCAGGAAGCCTTTTAGACTAAAATTCACAATTGTCCTTTAGGGACTCTTTTCGTTTTCGGGAGGAAAACAATGAAATTGAACCAGAAAATAGTCTGTGAGACTACATTTAGTTTCGTTTTCGGGAGGAATACAATGAAATTGAACCTGAAAAGAGTCTATGAGACTTTATTCATTTTCCAGGAAGCCTTTTAGACTAAAATTCACAATTGTCCTTTAGGGACTCTTTCCGTTTTCGGGAGGAAAACAGTGAAATTGAACCTGAAAATAGTCTGTGAGACTTTATTTAGTTTCCAGGAGGTTTTTCAGACTCAAATTCACAATTGTCCATTAGGGACTCTTTTTGTTTTCGGGAGGAAAACAGTGAAATTGAACCTGAAAAGAGTCTATGAGACTTTATTTAGTTTCCAGGAAGCCTTTCAGACTAAAATTCACAATTGTCCTTTAGAGACTCTTTTCGTTCTCGGGAGGAAAACAGTGAAATTGAACCTGAAAATAGTCTATGAGACTTTATTTAGTTTCCAGGAAGCCTTTTAGACTAAAATTCACAATTGTCCTTTACGGACTCTTTTCGTTCTCGGGAGGAAAACAGTGAAATTGAACCTGAAAATAGTCTGCGAGACTTTATTTAGTTTCCAGGAAGCCTTTTAGACTAAAATTCACAATTGTCCTTTTTTTTGACTCTTTTTGTTTTTGGTAGGAAAACAGTGAAATTGAACCTGAAAATAGTCTGTGAGACTTTATTTAGTTTCCAGGAAGCCTTTTAGACTAAAATTCACAATTGTCCTTTTTTTTGACTCTTTTTGTTTTCTGGAGGAAAACAGTGAAATTGAACCTGAAAAGAGTCTATGAGACTTTATTCATTTTCCAGGAAGCCTTTTACACTAAAATTCACAATTGTCCTTTAGGGACTCTTTCCGTTTTCGGGAGGAAAACAGTGAAATTGAACCTGAAAATAGTCTGTGAGACTTTATTTAGTTTCCAGGAAGCCTTTTAGACTAAAATTCACAATTGTCCTTCAGGGACACTTTTTGTTTTCGGGAGGAAAACAGTGAAAATAAACCTGAAAAGAGTCTATGAGACTTTATTTAGTTTCCAGGAAGCCTTTTAGACTAAAATTCACAATTGTCCTTTACGGACTCTTTTCGTTCTCGGGAGGAAAACAGTGAAATTGAACCTGAAAATAGTCTGCGAGACTTTATTTAGTTTCCAGGAAGCCTTTTAGACTAAAATTCACAATTGTCCTTCAGGGACACTTTTTGTTTTTGGGGGGAAAACAGTGAAATTGAACCTGAAAATAGTCTGTGAGACTACATTTAGTGTCCAGGAAGCCTTTTAGACTAAAATTCACGATTGTCCTTTTTTTTTGACTCTTTTCGTTTTCGGGAGGAAAACAGTGAAATTGAACCTGAAAATAGTCTGTGAGACTTTATTTAGTTTCCAGGAAGCCTTTTAGACTAAAATTCACAATTGTCCTTTAGGGACTCTTTTCGTTTTCTGGAGGAAAACAGTGAAATTGAACCTGAAAATAGTCTGTGAGACTTTATTTAGTTTCCAGGAGGTTTTTCAGACTCAAATTCACAATTGTCCATTAGGGACTCTTTTTGTTTTCGGGAGGAAAACAGTGAAATTGAACCTGAAAAGAGTCTATGAGACTTTATTTAGTTTCCAGGAAGCCTTTTAGACTAAAATTCACAATTGTCCTTCAGGGACTCTTTTTGTTTTCGGGAGGAAAACAGTGAAATTGAACCTGAAAATAGTCTGCGAGACTTTATTTAGTTTCCAGGAAGCCTTTTAGACTAAAATTCACAATTGTCCTTTAGGGACTCTTTTCGTTCTCGGGAGGAAAACAGTGAAATTGAACGTGAAAATAGTCTGCGAGACTTTATTTAGTTTCCAGGAAGCCTTATAGACTAAAATTCACAATTGTCCTTCGAGGACACTTTTTGTTTTCTGGAGGAAAACAGTGAAATTGAACGTGAAAATAGTCTGCGAGACTACATTTAGTTTCCAGGAAGCCTTTCAGACTCAAATTCACAATTGTCCATTCGGGACTCTTTTTGTTTTCGGTAGGAAAACAGTGAAATTGAACCTGAAAATAATCTGTGAGACTTTATTTAGTTTCCCGGAAGCCTCATAGACTAAAATTCACAATTGTCCTTTAGGGACTCTTTTTGTTTTCGGGAGGAAAACTGTGAAATTGAACCTGAAAATAGTCTGTGAGACTTTATTTAGTTTCCAGGAGGTTTTTCAGACTGAAATTCACAATTGTCCATTAGGGACTCTTTTTGTTTTCGGGAGGAAAACAGTGAAATTGAACCTGAAAAGAGTCTATGAGACTTTATTTAGTTTCCAGGAAGCCTTTTAGACTAAAATTCACAATTGTCCTTTAGAGACTCTTTTTGTTTTCGGGAGGAAAACAGTGAAATTGAACCTGAAAATAGTCTGCGAGACTTTATTTTGTTTCCAGGAAGCCTTTTAGACTAAAATTCACAATTGTCCTTTAGGGACTCTTTCTGTTTTGTGGAGGAAAACAGTGAAATTGAACCTGAAAAGAGTCTATGAGACTTTATTTAGTTTCCAGGAAGCCTTTTAGACTGAAATTCACAATTGTCTTTTAGGGACTCTTTCTGTTTTCTGGAGGAAAACAGTGAAATTGAACCTGAAAAGAGTCTATGAGACTTTATTTAGTTTCCAGGAAGCCTTTTAGACTAAAATTCACAATTGTCCTTTAGGGACTCTTTTCGTTCTCGGGAGGAAAACAGTGAAATTGAACCTGAAAATAGTCTTCGAGACTTTATTTAGTTTCCAGGGAGCCTTTTAGACGAAAATTCACAATTGTCCTTTAGGGACTCTTTTTGTTTTTGGGAGGAAAGCAGTGAAATTGAACGTGAAAATAGTCTGCGAGACTTTATTTAGTTTCCAGGAAGCCTTTTAGACTAAAATTCACAATCGTCCTTTAGGGACTCTTTTTGTTTTCTGGAGGAAAACAGTGAAATTGAACCTGAAAATAGTCTGCGAGACTTTATTAAGTTTCCAAGAAGCCCTCTGGACTAAGATTCACAACTGTCCTTTAGGGACTCTTTTTGTTTTGGGGATGAAAACAGTGAAATTGAACCTGAAAATAGTCTGTGAGACTACATTTAGTTTCCAGGAAGCCTTTCAGACTCAAATTCACAATTGTCCATTCGGGACTTTTTTTGTTTTCGGGAGGAAAACAGTGAAATTGAACCTGAAAATAGTCTGTGAGACTTTATTTAGTTTCCAGGAAGCCTTGTAGACTAAAATTCACAATTGTCCTTTAGGGACTCTTTTTGTTTTCGGGAGGAAAACTGTGAAATTGAACCTGAAAATAGTCTGTGAGACTTTATTTAGTTTCCAGGAGGTTTTTTAGACTCAAATTCACAATTGTCCATTAGGGACTCTTTTTGTTTTCGGGAGGAAGACAGTCAAATACAACCTGAAAATAGTCTGTGAGACTACATTTAGTTTCCAGGAAGCCTTTCAGACTGAAATTCATAATTGTCCTTTAGGGACTCTTTTTCTTTTCGGGAGGAAAACAGTGAAATTGAACCTGAAAAAAGTCTGTGAGACTTTATTTTGTTTTCAGGAAGCCTTTGAGAATGATATTCACAATGGTTTTTCTCAAGACTCTCTCTGTTTTCGGGAGGAAAACAGTGAAATTGGACCTCAAAATCGTCTGTGACTTTTTATTTTGTGTCTAAGAAGCCTTGAAGACTGAAATTCACAATGGTGTCTTCAAGCCTCTTTTGTTTTCAGGAAGAAGCCAATGAAATTGAACGTGAAAATCGTTTGTGAGACTTTATTTTGTTTATGGTAAGTATATGAGACTGAAATTTACAATCGTGTCTTCAAGACTCTTTCTGTTACCGGGAGGAAGCCCGTAAAATTGTACCTGAAAATATTCAGTTAGATTTTAATTTTTTCCCAGGAAGCGTTCAAGACTGATATTCACATAGGTCACTTCAAGACTGTTTCTGTTTTTCGGGAGGAAGCCAGTGAAATTGAAACTGAAAATAGTCTGTGAGACTTTATATCGTTTTTGGGTAGTCTTTGAGACTGAAATTCACAATGGTTTTTTCAAGACTTTTTTCGTGTCTGGGATGAAGCCAGTGATAAAAATCTGGAAATAGTCTGTGAGATCTTATTTTGTTTCCCAGAAGCCTTTACCACTGATATTCACGATGTTCTCTTCAAGACTCTTTTTGTTTTTGGAAGGGAGCCTGTGAAATTGAACGTTGAAATAAATTATGAAAATTTATTTTGTTTTCAAAAAGCCTATAAATTGAAATTCACAATTGTCCCTTCAAGACTCTTTTTGTTTTGGGAGGAAGCCAGTGAAATTGGAACTGGAAATAGAGTCTGAGAATTTATTTTGTATCCAGGAAGCCTTTAAGAATGATATTGTCAATGGTCTTTTCAAAACACTTTTTAGTTTCGGGAACGAAGCCTGTGAAATCAAACCTGAAAATAGTTTGTGAGACTACATTGTTCACTGAGAGCCTTTAGGACTGAGGTTCACAATGATCATTTCGAAACTTTTTTCGTTCCCGGGAGGGAACCCAAGAAATTGAACCAGAAAATAGTCTGTGAGACTTTATTCCGTTTAAGGGAAGTGTATGAGACTTAAATTCACAAAAGTCTCTTCAAGATTCTTTTTGTTACCGGGAGGAAGCCCGTAAAATTGTACCTCAAAATATTCAGTTAGATTTTAATTTTTTTTCCCAGGAAGCTTTCAAGACTGATATTCACATAGGTCACCTCAACACTCTTTTTGTTTTCGGGAGGAAGCCAATTAAGTTGAAACTAAAAATAGTCTGTGAGACTTTATCTCGTTTTTGTGTAGTTTGAGAGACTGAAATTCACAATCGTGTCTTCAAAACTCTTTTCGTTTCCAGGGGGATGCCCATGAAATTGTACCTGAAAATATTCTGTGGGACTTTATTTTGTTTTTGGGAAGTTTATGAGATTGATATCCACAATGGTCTCTCCAAGACTCTTTTCGTTTCTGGGAGGAAACCAGTGAAATTGAACCTGAAAATAGTCTGTGAGACTTTATTTTGTTCCCAGGAAGACTTTAAGACTAATACTTTCAATGGTTTATTCAAGACTCTTTTCGTTTCCGGGATGAAACCAGTGAAATTGAACCAGGATATAGTCCGTGAGACTTTAATTTGTTTCCATGTAGCTTTTAGCGATGAAATTCTGTATGGTCTCTCCGAGACACTTTTCGTTTTGGGGAGGAAGCCAGTAAAATCGAATTCAAAAATAGTCTGTGATACTTTATCTTGTTTCCAGGAAGTCTTTGACATCGATATTCACGATAGTGTTTTCAAGACTCTTTCTGTTTCCAGGAGGAAACCAGTGAAATTGAGCCTGAAAAAAGTCTTTGAGACTTTATTTTGTTTCCACAAAGCCTTTAAGCCTGAAATTCACTATGGTCTCTTCGAGACTCTATTTATTTTCGGGAGGAAAACAGTGAAATTGAACCTGAAAATAGTCTGTGAGACTTTATTTTGTTTCCAGGAAGCCTTTGAAACTGAAATTCACAATTGTTCCTTCGAAACTCTTTTTGTTTTTTTGAGGAAGCCAGTGAAATTAAACCTGAAAATAGTCTGTGAGACTTTATTTTGTTTCCTGGAAGCCTTGGAGACTTAAATTCACAATTGTTCCTTTGAAACACTTTTTGTTTTTTTGAGGAAACCAGTGAAATTGAACCTGGAAAAAGTCTGTGAGACTTAATTTTCTATCCAGGAATCCTTTAGGAATGATATTCACAATGGTCTCTTCAAGTCTTTAAGAATGATATTCACAATAGTGTTTTCAAGACTCTTTCTGTTTCCAGGAGGAAACCAGTGAAATTGAGCCTGAAAAAAGTCTTTGAGACTTTATTTTGTTTCCACAAAGCCTTTAAGCCTGAAATTCACTATGGTCTCTTCGAGACTCTATTTATTTTCGGGAGGAAAACAGTGAAATTGAACCTGAAAATAGTCTGTGAGACTTTATTTTGTTTCCAGGAAGCCTTTGAAACTGAAATTCACAATTGTTCCTTCGAAACTCTTTTTGTTTTTTTGAGGAAGCCAGTGAAATTAAACCTGAAAATAGTCTGTGAGACTTTATTTTGTTTCCTGGAAGCCTTGGAGACTGAAATTCACAATTGTTCATTTGAAACACTTTTTGTTTTTTTGAGGAAACCAGTGAAATTGAACCTGGAAAAAGTCTGTGAGACTTAATTTTCTATCCAGGAATCCTTTAGGAATGATATTCACAATGGTCTCTTCAAGTCTTTAAGAATGATATTCATAATAGTGTCTTCCAGACTCTTTTTGTTTCCAGGAGGAAACCAGTGAAATTGAGCCTGAAAATAGTCTTTCAGACTTTATTTTGTTTCCACGAAGCCTTTAAGACCGAAATTCACTATGATCTCTTTGAGACTCTCTTTGTTTTCGGGAGGTAGCCAGTGGAATTTAACCTGAAATTAGTCCGTGAGTCACTATTTTGTTTCCAGAGAGCTTTTATGACTGATACTCACAATAGTCTCTTTAAGACTCTTTTTCGTTTTCGAGAGGAAGCCAGTGAAATTGAACCAGGATATAGTCTGTGAGACTTTATTTTGTTTCCATGTAGCTTTTAAGACTGAAATTCACTATGGTCTCTTCGAGACTCTTTTCGTTTTGGGGAGGAAGCCAGTGAAATTGTACTTGAAAATAGTCTTTGAGACTTTATCTTGTTTCCGGGAAGCCTTTAAGAATGATATTCACAATAGTGTCTTCGAGACTTTTTTTGTTTCCGGGAGGAAACCAGTGAAATTGAGCCTGAAAATAGTCTTTGATATTTTTTTCGTTTCCAGGAAGCCTTTGAGACTGAAATTCACAATTGTCCCTTCAAAACTCTTCTTGTTTTTTTCAGGAAGCCAGTGAAATTGAACCTGGAAATAGTCTGTGAGACTTTATTTTCTTTCCAGGAAGCCTTTAGGAATGCTATTCACAATGGTCTCTTCAATAATGTTTTTGTTTCCGGGAGGAAGCCAGTGGAATTTAACCCGAAATTAGTCCGTGAGACATTATCTTGTTTCCAGGAAGCCTTTAAGAATGATATTCATAATAGTGTCTTCAAGACTCTTTTTGTTTCCGGGACGAAACCAGTGAAATTGAGCCTGAAAATAGTCTTTGAGACTTTATTTTGTTTCCACAAAGCCTTTAAGACTGAAATTCACTATGGTCTCTTCGAGACTCTCTTTGTTTTCGGGGGGTAGCCAGTAGAATTTAACCTGAAATTAGTCTGTGAGTCACTATTTTGTTTCCAGAGAGCTTTTATGACTGATACTCACAATAGTCTCTTTAAGACTCTTTTTCGTTTCCGGGAGGAAGCCAGTGAAATTGAACCAGGATATAGTCTGTGAGACTTCATTTGGTTTCCATGTAGCTTTTAAGACTGAAATTCACTATGGTCTCTTCGAGACTCTTTTCGTTTTTGGGAGGAAGCCAGTAAAATCGAATTTAAAAATAGTCTTTGATACTTTATCTTGTTTCTAGGAAGCCTTCAACATTGATATTCACAAAAGTGTTTTCAAGACTCTTTTTGTTCCCGGGAGGAAACCAGTGAAATTGAGCCTGAAAATCGTTTTTGAGACTTTATTTTGTTTCCACGAAGCCTTTAAGACTGAAATTCACTATGATCTCTTTGAGACTCTTTTTGTTTTCGGGAGGAAAACAGTGAAATTGAACCTGAAAATAGTCCATGAGACTTTTATTTGTTTCTAGGAATCCTTTAAGAATGATATTCACATTAGTCCGGGAGGATACCAGTGGAATTGAACCTGAAATCGTCAGGTCCAATCTGACAGGCTTCACAAATCATTATCCACATTCAAAGACATAAAAACGAGATGTATCTGATTGACGATTCCATTTTCATCACAACATCGACACGCTCAAAAGAACAAACATCCGAATTTCCAAAAAAAGTCAACATTCATAATTTTGAGAAAAAATTTAAAGCAACTCAATGCCTAAATCCTGGTGGCAAAGATAAACAATGATAAAATTCACAGCCAGCATACATATAATCTCTGAAATCACCACATATATATTAGCGGCAACGGCCAATACTACACTTAATATCAATGCAATCACAACTAAAAATGCCAAGGCAATGAGTAGAAGGCGATGCTTCTGCTTCATCCTATGGTTCACTGCAGAAGCATTGCCAGGCAATCTTGTTCGAGGAAGATGACCCCTATTAGCTGCCCCTATGGTTGGTGTTGAGGCATCCTCAATCCTGGGTGGTAGTTGAGCGAAGTGCACCCGGTGAGACGGAGTCTCTACCATCGGTAGGACAGTAGCAACGGATGTTGAGGCTCCCTCTTCGCCTGGCAACGGTCTCTCAATATCCAGCGTGCACATTGGAGGACTCATAGCGATGGGAGGGTCCTCACCCACCTCTATGATAAAGGGGGTAATTGCCACTTCGACGCTTTCTGATGGTGCAGATGGTTCAGTTGGCTGGCTTGTTTTGTTGCTCATTTTGGGCCCTTTTTCTTGTTATGAAATATACAATTAATTTTGGTCAAGCTATTTAATAGTTTTTAAGTGAAAAAAACTTGGATCAATGAAATTTTAACAGTAAATTAAAGAAATGTTTGTAGTTTTGTTGATAAAACAAGACTTGCGTACAGTTTTCTTCCGATACGGCAGAATATTAAGATGGCGTTCGGTTGTCATGGTGATAACGTTCACTGATCGTATGGAAATAAGCTTGACCATATTTGGAAACGTTTTCATGGATTATATTTCATAGCTACGTATATATTCATTATTTTTTATTAAATAAAATGTCTGTAAGTGCTTATCAATATCTGAAATACATTATATAAATATTTATATGTATGTATATATATATGTATATATATATATATATATATATATATATATATATATATATATATATATATATATATATATATATATATATTTAACACCATCATCATTCCATGTACTCCAAGATGAATCCTTAATGATCTCTCTCTATCTCTCTCTCCATCTCTCTCTCTCTCTCTCTCTCTCTCTCTCTCTCTCTCTCTCTCTCTCTCTCTATCTCCTTCTCTCTCTCTCTCCGTTGAATCGCTTTACAACTCCCACAGGTATCTACTTTGTTTATATATATATATATATATATATATATATATATATATATATATATATATACACATATATATATATATATATATATATATATATATATATATATATACACACATATATATATATACACACATATATATATATATATATATATATATATATATATATATCAGTAATTACCAAGACCTGCGGATTAACATCACGAAGCCATTGGATGATATTATAATCAAGCAGGCTAAGTGAAAACTCAAACAACGACTAGTTTCATCTGACTCTAAAAAAACAAGACCCAACATTCAAGAGATCTGATTCATTGAAGTGAAAAACTTCAAATATAAATACTTAAAGCGTACTGTACTCTACTGACAGCGCAGACTAACAGTGGAGATTTTACTATCCCAAATTCCTGAGGATTGTTGTTGTGGTTGTTGTGGTACAAAAACAAAGTCAACCCCAAACTTGGACGGGAGTTCGGCTAGATTGATAAAACTCACAAAAACAAATACAACATCAATTTATTTTATTCATTCGTTTATCATTTGACAGAAAATATTTTTATTGTTTAATCTGCGTTGACTTAGAAATTGCACTACTACAATGCGAACTGTTCAGTGTTGATTCAATATGTTTATGTTTGGAAATATGGATATTGATAATAAACAATATTTCTAGGGAGGCTATAACCAGTTGTAAAAGGTAAAGAATTCAGTGGTCGACCACCCATGAGTAAGGATTTCGAGCACATTCTGAGACTCAGAGAATTCGGCTGGGAAGTCCAACAGTGGTAATCATGAGAGGGTCGCTGGAAATATGTTACGGCTTCAAATATGTCGCATTTTCGTTGAATAAATATGTTTTTTATTTCACACAGTCCTTCATGTTATTATCAAAGAAATAATTTCATAAACAATTAAAAAATCAGTTGATGCAAATAAATCTGTTTTTTGTTGTTTAATGTGTCGCATTTTGGTTAAATAGATATATACATATATATATATCATAAATGAATATATTTTGAAAGAGAAAAAAAACGCATTTTTATTCTTTCTGAACTCTCCAATATTTTTCACAAATTCTTTCACAACAATGCATTTTTTTTTTCTAATCATTCTGATGAAGATCAATGAGGCCTAACTGGTGACTGAAGGCCTGAAATTGGATTCCCTGTCATAGACGCGTACGATCGGCCGTATGGTGTGTCTGTGTGTCGGATGGGGGTCGGGACTCATCGTTAACTGATGAAACACCGACTTATCTTTCAACTCTTGTACGGCAGGTGTTGGGGGTGAAAGGACAAGATAACTTTGGATCGGGGTCGAACTCCAGGGAAAAAGCCTAAAAGTGCATCTCATCTATTCTTTATTATTATAAAAATGTGGAGGGGGAGATTCATAGTTGAAATTTGTCGAAATATTCACTTCTAAATCATTGTACGATGTTTATTAAGCATTGAGTATTGTAGATTAGTTTAGTAGTTCAATATCTAATAATAATAATGATAATGAACTGTCATTGGGAAGTGGTTTTTTAATAAAATAATAGTTTCATTTATACAAATCATACTATTGAAATATTATTCTGATAAAGTAAATATTAACGATAGTTCTCTTTTAAAAGTCCCAATAAAGTAATGATTAAAAAAAGAAAAGAATCGATAATGGTATCATCATTATCTTTCTGAATATGTCTGGTTCGTCTCTCCATCTTGTATTCTCCCGAACTCCCTTGGTAGCACATGTTTTCTCTGCTGATGCCTGTTGTGAATCATAATGTGTGTTTGATGTGTACCATTGCTGCAACATATCCTGCCCATTGCTATTTTTGTTTGTATTAGAATATCAATAGTTGATAATATTCGCTCTGGAGCTAACAAGGCTCCGTTTATACCTTTTCAGGCTTGCTTTTTTACACATGGGAAATTCAATTATATATCATTTCTACGTTCGGAACAATTGTTAAAAACCTTGTAAATATTCATCTTCAAAGTTAAATAGGCTCCGTGTATAATTTCCATCGAACCTCTTAGCAACAAATGGCTTCTTCGACGTAGCCACACACTTACCATTAGGCTAAACAGCCCGCTGGTTAGGCAAAGGCTAAATAACTGCTTTCAAACCGAATTCTTATCTGGTTTCTATTTTTTGATTTTTCATTTCACTCATTATTCGTTCCTCTTTCGGACGTTCTAACGGGAATGAACTGGAAAATCAATTGGAAACAACTTGTTTTTTCCCTTATTAATAATCTCATTCCACACCAAACTCGTCTCTATAACGTGGCTGCTTTTCAAAAGAATCTCTTGTTTTTCTCGTTATGTTAAACGCTTAGGATTTGAAAGGTTCAAATAGCTTTCAAGGGAGATAAGCGATCAAGAGTATTCCAGAGTTATTGTTCTTGACGACAACTTTTTCTCTTCACTTTCACTATCTTTCATCCACGTCTCGATATTTGTTGGGCTGTTTGGATATTTTGATAATTCAAAAACCTTTCTAGCTATTATCAATATGTCAGTGAATATCTAGATATTCATCTAAAGATATCTTTGCTGTTGGGTTTTTTTAAAAACTTTTATATTATTACTGCATTCAAGAAAGTTGTTGAAGACCTTTAAAAGAGTGGGTCTGAAGTGACAAAGGTCTATTCATACCCTTTTAGGCTTGCTTAGGGACAATGAAATCGCATTAGTTTAATGAAAGAAATTCTTCTCTTCTCTAAGATAATTTCTCTTGCAGTCTTAGCATAGAGATACTTTATTTGATAAATGGGCTTTAAAAATAGTATATACCTGAAAAGCTATGAAATACCTAGATAAAATTTTCAGCTATAGATAAGGAATTAGAGTTAGCAACACCGGTCACTGAATTCTGTGTGCACGGCCAGTTTGTGTGCAAATTTTAGTGTCAACTCCCCCACCCCCAGAGCGCATAAGGGCAACGGCTGCTCGCTGGGACTGCGAATGGGGACACATTTGGCCATTTCCAGTGTCATTTTAACAATTTAACGTGGATGATTTAACAAATGATGATGATGATGATGGTGGTGAAGAAGAAGAAGGAAAAGAAGAAGAAGGAAAAGAAGAAGAAGAAGGAGAGGAAGAAAAAAATGGAGAAGAAGAAGAAGGAAACAATTTTACTAATTTGGTAATTTCCAATATTTTTGCACCATGTCTTTCAGAACTTAGATTTTTCATTCATTTTTATAATTGTTTTAAGGTCACCACGGCCTTGAGAAAGCCCGAAATGGGATTCCCTGTCGTAGAAGCGTAAACTCAGCCTGAAGGTGTATGTTGGGACAGGGGGGGGGGGCGTGGTTCATCATTGACTGATGAAACACTGACTTATCTTTGAACTCTTGTAGGAAACAAAACAACTTTGAATCGGGGTCAAACTCCAGGGAAAAAGCTTAAACGCAGATCTCATCCATTATTCCCTCTTATTCTTACATTTCGAGGTAGGGGGGAAGATTCAAAGTTGAATTTTGTTTTCGAAGTATACGCTTCTAAATCATCGTACGATGATTATAAAGGATTGTTAAAAAAAAAAGAAAGAAAATTGCTTGTGAATTTTATTTGAGTATTGTAAGATAGTTTAGTAATTCAATATCTAATAAATACCAAAGAGTCATTGGGAAGTGATTTTTGATGAAATGATATATTCATTTCTCTTATTGTCCGTGGTTGGATGAAAACATTACTCCCTGGATTCGCTACTCCTGTCTATCATTGGTGTGGCGAAGTCAATAGTTTCTGAATTTCTCTAGTTCGTCACTTTATCTTCTTTTCTGCCTCCTTCGGTTGTGTATGTGATCTCTGGAGATCCATGGGGCAAATCGTGATGTCCATCGGGAGTGTGCCATTCTTGCAACATGACAAGCCCATTGCCATTTAGATTTCCACTGAAAATTACTGAAGAAACTTTAAAAACATTGGTTTCTAAGCTGAAGAGCTCTGTTTAGACCATTTTAGGCCTGGCTCAATTCTGCCAAGAGGTGTCAGAAAAGTTACAGCGGGGATAATTAGCTTGTGGCGGCCAAGTGTTCGTAACGACGTTGATTTTTGATCCTTCGATGTTGGCTCCTCTAATCATTGCAAAGCAGAATTCACCAAGCGTTGGATTGTTCACCCACTGACAGGAACATGAGTTAGCTTTACGCTTTTGTGAGACAGGTTAGTTTTATCCCTGTGATCAACACTAGGTTTATTTTCCCTGGCTTTCAATTTCACTCCCAGAAACGAAAGAAGTCTCCGAGAAACCATTGTGAATATCAGTCTTAAAGGCTTCCTGGAAACAGAATAAAGTCTCATAGATTTTTTTCAGATTCAATCTCACTGGCTTCCTTCCGAAAACGAAAAGAATCTCGGAGAGACCATTGTGAATATCAGTCTTAAAGGCTTCCTGGAAACGAAATAAAGTCTCACAGACTATTTTCTGGTTCAATTTCACTTGCTTCCTCCCGGAAATGAAAAGAGTCTTGAAGAGACCATTATGAATATCAGTGTCACAGGTTCCCCAAAACGAAATAAAGTCTCACGGACTATTCGTTCAATTCCATTGGCTTCCCCCCAAAGACGAAAAAGTTAATGAGGAGACCATTGTCATTTTTAATCTGACAGGCTTCCTGAAAACGCAATAAACTCCCACGGAATAATGCCAGGTTCAATACAGCAGGCTTCTCGAAAACATGATCCTAATTTCAAAGGCAAAAAAACGAGACGTATATAATAGACATCATTGACAATTCCATTTTTATCACAACATTGACACGCTCAGAAAAACAAACATCCGTATTTTCAAGTCAAGATTCACAATTTTCAGAAAAAAACTCAAGCACTCCCTTAGTTCAATGATGGAGTGAAAGATAAGCCAACACACCAATACATAGCTATCATACTTATAATGCCACTAATCAGGGCATATGGAGTAGCTGCAATGGCCAAAATTATAGTGAATGCAAATGTAATGGCAAACACCAACGCCAAGAAAAGTTGAAGATTGAACACCTTTCGTTTCATCCTACAATTTTTGTCTACGGCTGAAACATTGCCAGGAAATATTGGTCCAGGAAGATGAACCTGATTAGCTTCCGCTATGGTAGGTGTTGAGGCTTCCTCAATCCTGGGTGATAGTTGACCGATGTTCACCAGATGAGACAGAGCCTCTACCATCGGTAGGACAGTAGCAACGGAAAATGAGGCTCCCTCTACGCCTGGCAACGGTCTCTCAATATCTAGCGTGCACGTTAGAGGATTCATAGCGATCGGTGGGTCCTTACCCACCTCTATGATGAAGGGGGTAATGGCCACTTCAACAGTCTCTGATGCTGCAGATGGTTCAGTTGGCTGGCTTCTTTTGTTGCCCATGTTGGACTGTTTTTCTTGTATGTGTGTGTGTGTGTGTGTGTGTGTGTGTGTGTGTGTTTGTTTGAATATTTGTGTGCGTGTGTGCTTTAGAAACAGTCAACGAAAACTGTCAACAGTTGTAGTGAGCCAAATTCAGACGATTGGTTGAGAGAGTGCCCGACATGGCTTGTTCAATGTTCTGCCAAAGACCCCTCTCAAAAGACGCGAAGAATGGACAGGGTTGGCAGTTGTGAATGTGACTCTCAAACAATAGAGAAGCTCACTTCATGGTGTCACACTGCCGACCAGGGCAACCCAGCGGGGAGGGTCTGTTCATGCTCGCAAAGTTACGTCCGCTCTCTTCAGGAATATTCGAATACAAAAAAAAAAAAAAAAAAAAAAAACCAGAAAAACAGGTCTGCTTTTGCTGTCCCATTCTGTATTTGAAACTGTGATATCTATAATCTCATGTTCGGCAAAGATTACACTGCAAAGGAAGGAAAGGGTTGACGCTGTGGAGAACAACTTCAACTTGGCCAATGGTTTGCAGTTTCAAATTCGACGGTAGCATTTTAAAGATGTTTAATAGTTCTAAAAGCTTCTTACGAACTCAACCGACCAGTGAAGAGAGATACTCTCCTCTTCCCAGCATTACTCCAGCTATTTACAATCAACTTATGGGAGTATTCATTACACAACTATGCACCAGTATTCTTTAAAATCATATATTCATACAAGGCTTACTTCTTTCTTTCACACTAAGCCCCGCCTCCTTTTTTTTTACAGCCGAGGGAAAATCCAGAATTCGGGTAAACTGAAAATTTGCTTTCAAAGAATTTTTCTGACAATGTTACTTCTTTCAAAATGAACTAAAAAGTTATTCAAATTACAGAATAAAATCTTGAGTAAATATGTTACTCCGTTCAAAGCAATCCTACTTTCATCAAATAAAATCTTGCCGAAAGAGTTTTATTAGCATAGAGAGATAAGTGTACCAAATTATTTTTAAACCATTTCAAGTTTTGCTTTGCACAATCATTCAGTGTGCATATACTTCACAAATTGCACAAATCTGCACACATTTCGTAAATTTTCACAGATTGCACAAATTTTCACAAATCGCAGAAATTGGCACGAATAGCAGGATATGAGGTTTTAGCAGAAATTTACACAAATTGCACGAATTTGCACAAATTTCATAACGCAGGTTTGTCTGACTAATGAATATTTGAAGAAACCTAAATTTCACTCCTCTCTTCTAATCATTGCCTTCTTATCAGAAACTGTAAACGAAAACTGTCACCAAAACTATCAGCATAAGTTTCTTCAGTTTTTAATCCGGTCTGGCTGACTAGTTGGCTTTCCATGTAAGAATCATCCGTCTAGGCTCCGACGCTGGAACTAGAGGGCTGAAAATTAAACCATTACTTTTTAGTATGTCTACAAAAACAGATTTTTCTCATTTTGGAAAGTTACCCCTCAAAATAGGTTTCAGTGAGGATGGGTCTCAATTTATTATGTAAGTTTATGCTAAATTGTTGCCTTAGATTGTGCCCGGTTGTGTCCATCCTTGTTTTTAGAAAATCTAGACTTTTACTGATCCAGCAGAATGTGATAGAATTATCTTGTTTATCTACGTTTTTTCCAAATTTCAATTGATCATCCCCAAACACTGCATGCTGACAAAAGCAGTAGTTGGGTGACAGTTTCTATTGAGAGACTAACCAGCCCTGTCTTTCATTACTTTTTATATATCTATGAGATAAAGTATTGTAAACGATAATTGACAATTTTGACACAATTTTTTTTTCATCCCAGAATATCTCTTATGTGAAGGTGTTTGTAAGATTTATAGTACAACAAGCGTGGGTATATGTAATAATGCATTTAGTAGATTGTCATTCTTAGAAAGTGCTCAATACCATCAGCAGAGCGGTTATAAAATAAGTAAAGATTTTCCAATGGTTCATTACTGATTGTACATACTGTTCTACCTGAAAGTCTTTGTCAAGCAAAACAGAGGTTACAATCTGTAATAAACTATCGAAAAAATCTTTACTCATCATAAATATATATATATATATGTATATATATATATATATATATGAAATATATATTTATTTATTCTATTTATTTTGTTTACATACTAATATCGTTAAATGTTACGGTTGTGAAGCTTTATATTGAGATATTCAGATATGATTGAAGCATCCTTCCCTTTATTTGGGTACCTTCCGGGTAAACAAAGGTATTGATTTTTGTGAAATTATTTTAAGCAAACAACAGGATTAAATGAACATCATTTTTTTCGTTTATATATATATATATATATATATATATATATATATATATACATATATATATATATATATATATATATATACATATATATATATATATATATATATATATATATATATATATATATATATATATATGAATTATAAATCGCATTATATTATATAGAAACTTATTAAAGATGATATCCCGTCGTTACACGGTTAATGTATCATTCAATTTAGACAAAGTAAATAGAATGAACTATTAATGAAAATGGGAAATCGAACCTTTGACCGATAAGTCAGCCGTTTCAATACAGCAATGCACTTACCATTGTGCTAAACAGCCCACCGGTAATGCAAAGGTCAAATAACTGCTTTCAACTCAAATTCTCATCTCGTTTATTCTCTTCTTAGTTATTTGGCCTTGCAATCCCAATGGCTGTTTAGCACGATGTGAAGTGCATCAGTATGCTGAAAAAGCCACCATATCGGTCGCAGGTTCGATTCCTGTAGCAGCACCATTCTCTTCAATTGTTTATTCTATTTACCTTGTTTAAATTGAGACTTATATTAACCGTGTAACAAGTTTCTATATAATATAACGCGATTTATGACTCCCTCTGTCGGACCAAGTATGTCTGTTTCTAGAATACATATATGTATACATATGTCCCCTTCCTTGAACGTAGTTATCTGCTGAATTTTAATCTGAAATGTATTATTATATAAGATATTTTGTTTGTTTGTTGCTTTCCTGTCACGCTCAAACAGATGCAAAAAAGGACTGGAATACTGCGAATACACCGATACAAAATGGCTGCTGCTCTTTCCCAGCAGCAACCTATTTTGTGTCTGTATGTGCACCTTCGCCGGTATTAAGTGGGTGACTGCTGTTGGAATCAATTTACTACCATTGCTGTAGAATCAATTCAGCTATTTTCTTGGTTTGCACCCCCCCCCAAAAAAAAAAACAGAAATATTAATCGTGTAATAAAACAAATTATATGTTCATGATTTATCCACGCGTAATAATATCGTCGTTTATGATGGGTAATATACTTGTTCACCATGTGATGTTCGATCTATGTGATTAGTATTCACCACTGAATCAAGAGCATTAACAAAGAAGGAGATCATGTTTAAAAATATACATGGTGAATATATATATCATGATCTCCGTGGTCCCCAGAGACAAAATCCGACTTTTCTACCCATCTGGAGTTTAATGTTAAGGTATCGTAGAAACAGTTAGAAAACTAAAATGGCAATGGGCTGGATATGTTGCAAAAGCAACATAATGATCTTTACGGAGACGTGACTTGAAACCACACGACGACCCATGTCAGTCTGATCGAACGTCACTTTATACATAAAAGCATTTTAAAAAAAAGAAGAAAAAAAATCTCTCACTAAGAAAAATCCATATCAAAATTCATTCACTGCTAAAGCAAACCAAAAAAACAAATAAAAAGCGATTGTCTGTCACGGAAATTCAAAATAAGTAAATAATGTGAGATAGAACATTTTTGAGACGATAAAAAATGTAGAATGGCGAAAATGGAATGAACGTGGTAAACTGTAAAGGATTACAAAAACGGAATGGCAGAACAAGAAAACCTAACAATACGATGAGTGTAGAGATCTCTTTTTATGAACGTCAGAGATTTAAGTGATTGAATTGAATAAAACACGTACATATCTTTACATACAAAGATATTCTTTGAACAATTATTTATTTTTCTGAACCCGGATTTGACCCCCAAGATGATTTCAACAGGATGAATGAATGAGTTCTATGTTTGATCTTTGGATTAAGCATGTCACCGATTTTTTTTTTCGATTTCGTTCCGTCCCATTATGCAAAACATTGAATTGCGTTCATGTTTTTTAAAACACTTTCTTTGTTCACCTCTACCTATGAAGTTGAGAGAGCTATATGTATTCAACTTTGTTTGTTTTCCCATAGAGGGCCGGATTGAGGCATTCAGGGGCCCTGGACATTGATAAGATCAGGGTCTCATTAATGTTCTGAAATGTATATTGAATCACCGTAGCCCCACGAACTACCTGCCCGACTACCCAGCCATGTGGGCTACAGATTCTTCTATGTGTGTGTATGTGTGTGTGTGTTTAAGTGTGTATCTGGGCGCCCTTGGTCACATTTCCAGGGCGACAACCTTGGATACTTGTATGAAGGCACCGCTAGACACCATCTAAAAATTCCTATTTTTGTTTTTTCAAAAAAAGCTTCTTTTGAGACATTTTGGGACGAATAATGCCCGAATCTTGCGTAGGTATTTTCTAGATAATTTTAGATGAAAGATCCTTTTTATTTTTTTTTTAAAAGAAGATAATTCTCGATAAAATATCTTTATTTGTGGATAAGATAATATTAGATAATTTTTCAGATAATTAGTTCTAGTACACACGTGGGCTATGTTGATTCATTTACGCAAGGTACAGAAATATTTCTATTATCTTATAATATTCAAATTTCTTAAACGGTTCGAAATATACTTTTAGTAGGCACCAAATTTTCGTAGGCCCAAGGTACTGTGCCGATTGTGCCTAATTGATAATACGACTTAGGGTCCACACAATATTTCTTGAAGTTCTCAATGAATTTCAAAGGCATTTCGTGAAAAGGAGGTGCTGATCTAAACTTTCCGATGCTGGAACTGACATAACACTCGCTATTTCCTGAATATTTTCTCAATATCGAACAAATAAAAAAAAAACTTTTTTTTTTGAAGTGACAAATATTAACTGGGGAGGGTAGCAGCCTTTTGGGAGTTTAGGGAATGTATATTATCTCGTTCATATATCTTGGATTTTTCTTTTGTACAAGGGGTGCGGAAGCAACACTCTGGTGGGCTCTAGTAGCTACTGCACCCATAGTGCCAGGGGAAAATCTCTAAAAATTTGAGGACGAGCCCAGGGAGTCAATCTCGACTGGAAGATATGTTCTTCATTTTGAAGGGGAAAAGCTAAAAAAAAAAAAGAAAAGAAAAGAAAAGCTAATTAAAGTGATAGATTTACATTTCAGGGGGAGTAAGTAAAGATTTGCACATTTCAAACTGTTTCCTTTATTTTTCATTTTTGAACATTTTCATTGGGTTTTAAGTTAGTTTACAGCTTTGGCAGAAGTAAGCGCTCTCTGAGTGCTCTCTATTTTTTTCTTTCTTTCATTCAAATTATCGTTGTTTTCAATTCAATCATTTTCTTCTTCATGACGATCTCGCTTCTTTTTCCTTTCTTTCTCCCCTTTTTACCGACTCATTTTCTTTTTTCTCTCTTTCTTCCTATTTGGAATTGAATTATCGGTTCTCTCCCTCTCTCTCTCTCTCTCTCTCTCTCTCTCTCTCTCTCTCTCTCTCCTTCATTTTCTTCATGCCTCTGTGATGATCCGTATTTTTTTTCTTTTTTCCTTTCTTTCTTTTATTTTTTCTCTCTTCTGACTTCTCATTTGTCGTTTTCATTCATTTGTTTTCTTCTTCTTCTCTGATGATCTCTCTTTTTTACCTTTCTTTCTTTCTTACTTTCTTTCTTTCTCTTTGTCTGTCTTCATTTATATTTGTCTTTCTCTCTTTCTTTCTTTCTTCCAGTTTTTCTTCCTTTTGAAACGTGGCTGTCTTTTCTCTTTGAGTGCTTCATTCTTTCTTTTTTTTCTATCTTTTTTCTTTTTTTCTTTCTTCTGAATTCTTTGTCCTCTTTTCTCTTCATTTTTCTTGTTTCTCGTCTTCCATATTTGTACAGGAATGTTCTTTCAAAATCCCCGATATTCAATAAATATCCTTTCGGCACCCCCAACCCCACAATATACACGACTGCAATAGATTTTTTCCTTTAATCTTCAAAACTTTTTCTTTTCTTCTTTTCTTTCTTTTGTCATTTGAATTTTCTTCATTCAGAAATACCTTTGACATGTTTCCCCTCCATTACTCGTTCAATACTGTCACGTTTTCTTTCGTTTTGTATTTTTTAATTCATCCATTGAATGACCGTAGCCTTCAAATATGCAAAAGTTCTCCCCTTTTCATTTATATATGCTTCTTTTTGTTTGTCTGTGTTTTTTGTATAACTTTCCTGGTCATACCAGTTGTCTACAGAGCACTCTACTATACTCTAAAAATGTTTTATTTTCATTTTTGGAAAAAGGTATTATTTTCTACCTTTGGAGAGAAGGTCACTTAAGCAGGTTTATAAACACCATCTCGATTGTCCAGAGTAATTGAAAACAGTCATGGAGGCTAATCCAGAAACAGACGTCTGGAGCAAAGCCAAGGAGTCAACCTCATAACAGTAAAAAGACATCTGACCATAGGTCAGTGATAAGAACAAAATTCTGAAGAACGTACGCCATGCTTTCACCAATGATCGACAACTCGCACGGGTTGACACTTGATGCAGTTTACTTGATCGTTTGAAAGAAAAGGTCCTTTTTATCGATTGATGCTATGATTGTTCAATTATTGACTGTGATGGTAGGTTTTCTTCAATCATTCATTTTAAAGTTCAGGTCGCAAATCGTCATTCGACAGAAAAAAGTATTGAGTGTAGCCGTGGAGGCTCACCCAGAATTAAACTCACGGGTGTTGGAAGTAAAGCTGGGGGTTGCTTACCTAGAATTAAACTCTCAGGTGTTGGGAGCAAAGCTGGGGATTGCCCACCCAGAATTAAACTCTCAAGTGTTGGGAGCAAAGCCGGGGGTTGCCTACCAAGGATTAAACTCTCGGGTGTTGAGAGCAAAGCTGGGGGTTGCCAACCCAGTATTAAATTCTCAGGTGTTGGGCGCTAAGCTAGGGGTAGCCCGAACAACAGTCGGTAGTCGACTGGCACACATTGGCAAAGTGTAAATCTATAAGCTGGTATGCCATGATTTGACAGGTTGCATAGAACGATACTTGCTGCATTTTCTTCGTTCATTCAAAAGAAAAGATCTCCTTCTGTATTGTTTGTTTACTGTTGATGGAAAAAAAGTGTTTTCTTTATGAGAATCGTGAATCTGGTTTTCTTTCAATAAACTCTCCCCTTCCCCCTCTAATTTCCTGACCCCCATCCCAAATCTTCACCTCCAAAAGATCTTTTAGTTTATGCTGCAACAGAGTGAATTAAAGTGTGAATTTCACTCTATTTATTTAAGCTGACCTTTTTCCTGTTCACTATCTTTATGGTTTATTCGAGTGATGTCAAATCAAAGATCGAATAATGCAAATTCGAACAATTTTGTTGTGTGAGTTCGAATTTGACGTAAAGTGGTGGTGACTGCTCACAATATCAACCAAGTATGTAGCCAGAGAACTATCAACGAAAGAATACCTTAACCTTGGTTCCCAAAATTTCGAAATGGATACGAGAGACTTTAAGATGGGTGGGTCGTGGATGTACTTCAACGGTTAACGACATTCAATTTAAGGTCATTACCTAGATGGACCCGTGCCATACATCTCGTGGGGTTAAAGAGAAACTAAACGTTGACCATTCAACAGTTGTTAGACATTTGCAACAAATTAGAAAAGCAAAAAAGATCGATAAATGAGTCGTGAGCTGAACAAATTGAAAAAAAAATGCCACGTCGTGCGACTGTTCCTTGCAGAAATTGAATAAACTTGGTTTCAAAACTCAATCTTACCCAGCTTAATAACCAGACCTCTCTCTGACCGACTACCACTTTTCCAAACATTTTGATCACTTCCCTCAAAGTAAAGTTTTCCAACAACCAAGAAGAAGTTTAAATACTTTCGAAGAATCTGTTGCTTCTGGAACTCTTGAATCCTATGCATCTAAAGCAAAAGCCCCTAAACAGGGTCGTCCAATAAACGAGATACAAAACCAGTCACCTTGAAATTCTACTTAAAATACTGCTTGATCGATTCCATAACCTGCACAGTCCTTACCTTATAAAAAGATATTCAAGGTATCGGTATTTTAAACATCAGACAATCAGATATACAGACACAGTAATTTTGTTAACGAAGATTGTGGCTAAACACCAAAGAATAGGAAATTCACCAGTGTCGGCTACGTTAAACACCACTTTTCCCTCAGGGGCTGTTGGTCCCTAAAGCTTTCTCCAAATGACTGTCGTGTTTATTCTCAGAACCTTTACTACTAGACTGCAAATACGAATAAACAATAATCTCCAAAACCATTACAGTCTTTCGTTATGGTGACTGAGGGAGGGTTACATGAGTCTTGAAAATAAGCTGCTTCAGTGTATATAAATGTAATTTATGATAGTCACCTATGGAGCTTAAACATGGAAACTGACACAAAAATCGACCCTCAAACTGAGAACCATACAACGTTCACGGGACAGAACCATACTCTTCGGTGCATGGAGTGTATTACTATATAGATATATTTAGTATATCAGTGGATTAGAGGGAAAAATGGGAGTCGCAGATATTATAGAATCGATTAGAAAACTCAAATGGAAGTGGGCTGGCCATGTGACAAGAATGTTGGTTAAACACTAGACATTGAGGTTCACAATGTTGATCCCAAGAAATCATATGCAGAAGTGTAGCTCCCCCCCTCCGAAAAAAAAAACATGACTGCATGACAAACTAGACAAGTTTGGAAAATATTGGCTCCGTGACGTCCACGATAGAAGGTCTACCGAAAGTTGGAAAAGCTGTTTGTCCAACAAAGGACGACTTAAGGTGGTAACTGCTGCTGCTGCTGCTGCTGCTGATGATGATGATGATGGTACACACATTTTTGTTTTACACAAACGATCTTTGTTTGCTCACCTACAAAAACTTTGTAAATCTCTTTCAAAACGTATTGAAACGTTGACTTTGGTAGTAATTACATAATGAAAACTTGGTTAGTCGTAAAACTAACCCTAACTTTACCATAGATAGCTTTAATTGTTTGGGTGTCGTCTTAAACTACTGATATAAGCTAAAACCATGAACTTCCGACTTGTGGCTTCGTCTTATCTGATGATCGTCTTATCTACCGAAATACACTAGAAAATACAAAAGAATTGAACAACCATAGCCATCAAAGTTGGCAACAAGTTTTATCCTTTCTTCTCCTCTCTAACGTATAACAAGCGCTGGAAATAAAAAAGATTTCGAAAGTAAGGAACAATGAATTTTCTTCCAAAATGAATCATGTCTCCGTTATGCTGTTGATTAGTGTGTTCACTTGGTGATAAAGAGATTGGTGGTTCGAATCAATCCGGGATCTGCTTCATTTCTTTTCAAACAAAAGTACTTATGTTCGAGGACATCAAATGTATACATTAATATTAAAGAAAACAGGACCAGTAAAAAAAAAATGGCATTCATGCGCAATGTGTTGATGTAATTTTAAAATCTCAGAAATTCCGAACAAGGATATTATAACATAGAATAGCAACAAAAAAAATATTAATGCAGAGGCAAAATTCAAGAAAGTTTAGTTAGATGTGGGTAACATGCTACTACCATAAATAGCTATATTGTACCACTGCATTAATACTTTTTTGTCAATTTCATATAAAAATATTTGATATGTTTCAAGTTTCTTAAAACGACGCTGATACATTGGGCCGGCACGAATTTTTTCTTAATTCATAACATTACATATAAGAAAATACTGTTTCACGTTCTTAGCTGTTAATTCATACACCCACACACATATATGTACATATATATATTAGAAAGTGGACATTTTGGTTCGATAGAATGAAATACAAATTGCGTTTTATTGTATAGAAACTGATCCGAAATGATCTTCTGTTATTACACGGTTAATACATCATTCAATTTAGACGATGTAAATTTAATAAACAATTAAAGCAAATGGGGTTGCTGCAGGAATCGAACCTGTTACCGTTATGTAGCAGCTTCAACGTACCAATGCACTTACCATTGTGTTATGCAGGTTTTGCCTTATCAGCGGGCTGTTTAGCTACCACTACCGTGGCTTAATGTCAAATTCAGCTAAACTTTGTAAATATCAAGAATATTCTGCTTCATTTTTAAAATGTATCTACACCTTTGTTAAGTTAGCTTAATGTTTCGTGTTTAAAGCTGCAAAGCTTCCTAGACTATATATATATATATATATATATATATATATATATATATATATATATATATATACACGCGCACACACACACACACACATACCTAGTTTGAAAAAGAATTTCCGTCTGAGACGTTGATATTCGAGATTCTTCTTTGTTCAAGCGAACTATGCACACGTTCACCCTGGTAAATATACCTCAAAAAGTAACCAACACAGCTTGATGCATTTTTTATGCAAATGGTCAAGTTCAGTCATTCATAACATCGTGAACAAACATTGTGTATAGATATATTCTAAAAAGCTTTACAGCTTTAAACTTCAGTTACCCATTTCCCAATATCTGTCAATGCTATTTACGTGATTTTCAAAAGTGATTTTTTTCTTTGTTTCCCTCCTACCTTGTTATTATTGTACGATATATATATATATATATATATATATATATATATATATATATATATATATATATATATATATATATATATATATATATATTTATATATATATATATATATATATTTTATAATTGTGTCATCCAGAGACAGCTGTTTTGATGTATTACATCTCTTCAGCGTGGCTATAGACTTTCCATTAACCCATCTAGAACCGCAAAGCAAGACTGAAACCTTCACTTCAGATCTGGAGACCGATATCCTACCCTTGGGATTTTTTACGACGGAGTTTGGAACAGGTCCGCCAATTCCATTTTCCTAGGATCTAAATGCTCGGCTATTGCACGGCCAAGACTTAGGCACTAAGAATTGCTGCCAAAAAAGTTTTCTCAATGCATTGAACCCTCTCTTGCGTGTGAAAAAAAAAAGAAAAAAAATACAGATAGACTTCTTTAGTTGAGGGCAAATGCAGACTCCGAAGAAAATGACGATTTTAATTTTGCAAAGACTTAAAATGTATTCTGTAGAGAGATTGGGACCTGTTTGTTTATCTCCTGTGATGTTTTTTTTATAAAAGTATCAACATTATCACACTTTAGTTGAGCGTGAATGCTACTGGGCACAGAATGGGCCCCCCAACCTTATTTGAAAGGGGGGGGGTCTTCAATATCTAACTTGATAAAATCTTACCCTGGAGTCCGATCAGTAACCACGGATAATTTGGTGACCATACATATAGCTGTTCATCTATTTTGCAGAAAAAAAACATTAGATCAATAAAAACGAATAGATAAAAACTTAAGAAAAGCGAAAAATAAAAAAAACTTTCAATGATCTTAAAGAATCAGATTTATCAAACGTTCAATAATTGATCGTAAATTCTACGTGTACAACGGCTGAAATGTGATTTTTTCATTTGATAGGGAAATGTTCAATATTTGATTTGATAAAATCTTACACTGGAATCTGATCAAAAACCACAGATTATTTGGTGGCCATAGATCTAGCCGTTCATCTGTTTTTCAACTTTCTTGACCTTTTTTTTTTCTGAAATTTGGTTATAAAGTAGACCTGGTTGTTTGTTTATATTTTATGTGCAATTAAAATTGAATAAGTTCTTTATTTTGAATACATATTCCAATGAAATTTTGCATGAAGTTTGGGGATATATGAAAACTTTGGTAAGGTGAATTATGGGCGATCCTATTTTTTGTTTACGTTTTATAAACAAAATATGCTTGGGGTTAAATGAAACAGGATTTTGTTTCTAATTAGGAAACATTTCCGAACCTTGGTCGATTTTGCTGAAATCAGGTTAGAATCTTGGAGAAAATTCCAGAATCATGAAATGGTTTATTATGGCCAGTCCGATTGTTTGTTTATGTTTTTATTTGATTTATCATACTTTAATAAAATTTCGTATGAATGTGGGGACATATTGACTCTTAAGTATAGTGAGTTACGTATGATTTGATTGTTTGTTTACGTTTCATGATGAAAAAAAAACAAACATGTTTTTGGTTCAAAATGGGTAAAATTTCCGATTCCTGATTGATTTGGCTAAAATTAGGCTGAAATGTTGGGTAAACCCACGGAAATGATTTTAAAAAATGGTTAGGCGTGGTTTAAAATTAACAAATCAACAACAAAACCGATATCAATATAAATTATAGTCAATCGGAATCGATTGATATCAATTTCGTGCCAATAAGTCCTGAAAAGAGAGTAATGATCTATCGATATATATATATATATATATATATATATATATATATATATATATATATATATATATATATATATATATATTTACACTTCTGATCAAAAATTCTAGACCACTTGAAAATTTTTTAAAAGAAACTTTTCTTAATGATAGATTTTAAACTTTTCCCAATTAGGGTTATCAATCCAACAATCTAAAAGGTTATGGAAATAAAAAGCTACATTCCAAACATTTTATTCAGATATTGACATTTTTATAAAATAAGACGTTTTACACTTGATCAAAATTATAAGACCAGAGACAAAAATTCTACGAAATTGTACGAAGAATGTACGAAAACATTCAACAATCAAATTAAAAATGAGTTCTACCTGGTTTTGATGACTTCAAAAATTCTTTCATGCATGCTAGGAATTAGCGTTTCCTTTAAGATGCGGAGGATGTTGCTCCAGCTTCTGAAGATGACTTCACGAATTTCATTTTTTGTTAAATATTGTTTTCCATTTCAATAAACATCTCTTGCCATCCATCCCCAAACATTTTCAATTGGGTTCATGTCCGGTGAGTATGCATGATGTCTCAAGAGATGGATCCCATTTTCTTGTAGAAAGGTCAAGGTCCATTGTGAAGAGTGGATTGCAGCATAACCCTGTTGGAATAACCATTCATCCCCACATCCAGATGACCCTCCGATACTTTTTGTAACATGCTAACATAACCAACCACTCTCTGACGACCCTGCACCGCGTGGAGCCCCATCGTCCCTCTGTAAGAAAAGGCACCCCATACCATTAGGGACCCTCCACCACTACGATGTGTTGAGAAACTTTGAGGAGGCATGTTTTTGTGATGCCAATATCGTTGGAAGCCATCAGAACCATCTAGATTGAATTTTTTCTCATCAGAAAACAGGACTTTCTTCCACTTCTCAACGTGCCATGTTTGGTATTCACGACCAAACCTTGAACGGTCCACCTTGTGACGTGGAAGCAGCCTAGGAATTTGTTTACAGTTTTTATTTATCATTCCTTTTTGTCGTAAGTGTCGTCTGATGGTTACTAGACTTCAATCAGCATCTGTGACCGCCTTAATTTGACTAAAAGAAAGGCCCCTGTCTTTCCCAACAACCCGTCTTATTCTCTTACTTGATACAAGGGAGGTTTGGGGGGAGGGCTTACCGGTGGATTTTGATTTCCCATAATTCTCACTGTCCTTTAGAAAATTGCAAATCACAGTTTTACTGCGATTTACTTTAGCTGCGATCGCTCGTTGCGACAAACTTTGCTTCTGGAAATCCAGAGTTCGAGTACGCTGAACTCCAGTAAGTTTGGTTGCTTTAGGCTGAGTGACACCTTTAGGCAGTGATTGCTAATCTCTAACTGGACTCAAAACATTAGAATTATCCTAGATCTAACAATTTATGACCCTGGTCTTTTAATTTTGATCAAGTGTAAAACACCCTATTTTATAAAAATGTCTGTTTCTGAATGAAATGTTTGGAATGTAGCTTTTTGTTTCTATAACCTTTTAGATTGTAGGACTGATAACCTTAAGTGGGATATATATATATATATATATATATATATATATATATATATATATATATATATATATATATATATATATATATATAGTTAGAAAACTTTTACAATACATTTTTGTATCACTTCAGTCACCCATTTCCCAATATCTTTCAATGCAATTTATGTAATCATCAAGAGATTTTTTCTTTGTTTCCCTTAAACTTTGTTATCAGTGTACGATATATATATATATATACATACATACATATATATATATATATATATATATATATATATATATATATATATATATATATATATATATATATATATATATATATGTACATATAATTATTGTGTCATCCACAATGATATATATATATATATATATATATGTATTTAGACAGCAATTCTTCTTTTATACAGGTTTCAGTAAACAGTTTTGATATTTTTTGTCGGTAAGACCTTGTAAGCTCCTCAAATTTTTGGATGTTTTCCCTAATAGCCAATTCGAAGGAATTTGTAAATATTCAGAAATTCATGTCGTATTTATCGTTTTTTAATCTTTCGACCATCGTCAATATCCTTCAAGTCTGGGTCTTAAGTTGGACGGCTTTGTTGGCCCCAGTTTTTGAATTTTTACAGTTTTTTTGATCATCAATTTACATCTGCTTCATTTCAAGTTAAAGTGAATTGTGGATCTGTTTAATTTATCATTTGAAGTAATATTTTGTAATATCTGTAAAAAAATATATGAATTATTTCATAATATCTATAATTGTTATAATTATTATTCAGTAATAACTGTAATTGATATATGTATTATTTTGCAATATATATAATTGATATATGTATTGTTTTTTAACATCTTTAATTGATGTATGTATTATTTTATTATATCTGTTGTTGATATCTGTATTATTTTGTTATAACTCTAATTCATACATATATTTTTTGTAACATCTATAATTGATAAAAATATTTTTTGTAAAACCTGTAATTAATATGTGTGTTTTTGTCATACCTGTAATTGATATTTGTATTATTTTGTAAAATCTGTACTTAATATATGTATTTTTTTCAATACTCATAAATGATATATATATATATATCATTTTGTAATACCTAAAGTTAATATATGTATTTTATGTAATATCTGTAATTTATATATATCATTTTTGATACTTGTAATTGATATTTGTATCATTTTAAAATATCTATGATTGATATAAGTTTTATATAGTAATATCTGCAATTAATGTATTATTTTGTAATATCAATATTTGACGTATGGATTATTTTGTAATATACATAATTGATATATATATATATATATATATATATATATATATATATATATATATATATATATATATATATGTATGTATATATATATGTATATTAATTGTAATCTAATTGATATATGTATTTTTTGAAACATCTGTATTCGATATATATGTAATTTTGTAATACTTGTAAAAGATATATGTATTATTTGGTAATATCTGTAAATAATATGCGATTTTTTTGTGATATCAGAAAGTGATATATGTATTATTTTCTAATATCTGTGATTGGTATTTGCATTTTCTTGTAATAACGGCGGTTGATATATATATATATATTTTTTGTCATACCTGTGATTAATATGTTGATTATTTTGTAAAATCTGTAATTAATATAAGTATTATTTTGTAATACCTATAATTGATATGTTTATTAATTTACGATATCTACCATAGATATTTGTATAATATAGTAATATCTGCGATTGATGTATGTATTTTTTATATCAATAATTGATATCTATTCTCTGTAAAGATATATATATATATATATATATATATATATATATAATGTGTACTTTAGAGAGTGAGACGGACTCGGAAGTGAAGTTTCTGGTGGTAAGGTTTATTAATCCTTATAAGTCAATAGTCCATACATGTTTCGGGATTCTTTCCATCATCAGTGGTGTGTGCTGTGTGAGTGTGTATTAAAATGTACCATGTGGAACCAGAGTCCACTGCCAGGGGCTATACATTGTGGGTAAGTTTTGTTGTCAGGGCTACTAGAAGCCTCCTGCTGAATGGAAGAATGACCAGCAGGTATCAGGACTTTGGTAAAGTAGCAGCAGTTGGTCTTGGGGAGGGCAGAGTGTGTCAAGGTAGGGGGTAGTGATGTGGAGTTAGATTTTTTGATATGTTTGGGGTAGTGTAGAAGGAGGGGTGGTTTGGTCAAGGAGGTACATAGGTATCAACCTTAAAAGTTCCTGAAAATGTTTTGGCTATGATTTGGACGGGGGTTATAACAGGCTAAGGTAAAGTTTTTCCTATGGGTCTAGGTGACTTTGAAGCTTCCATTATTGAATGTGTCTTAGATGTGGGTGTGAGGATATTAATGATAGGAGTTGTGTATATTAGGGTTCTATGTGGTGAGGGTTGTTCAGTTTAGTGTTTAATCCATTAGGATATAGGGTTTTAAGTTTGTTGATCCACATGTCTTCGTGTTTTTCTAGAACTTTAGTTATATCAATTGGAGTAGTTTTTTCTATTTTTTCTATGATGGTGAAGCTAGCGTCAGTGGCAAAATTGTGGTCAGGTGTGCAAAAGTGTAGTTCTACGGGAAGTGGGCTACAATTATTTTTTGACTTGATCCTATGTCTATAATTGTTGAGTCTAATATTAAATTGCCACTCGGACTTGCCTATGTACTGTAACTTACATCTATTGCACTCTAGAAGGTATATAATGTTCTTACTGCAGCAGTTGCTATTGTGATATATGTGGTAACTCTCTTTTGTGGTGGTGCTTGTGAATGTGTTGGTGTACTTGAGGTGGTTGCAACATAGACTGTTTTTTATGTTGCAGGGTGTGCAAAATTTAATTTTTCTAGGTGTATTTTTGTGTACGACTTTATTGTTAACGATATTATTGCTACTGATCATGTCTCTGATGTTTTGGGGTCTGCGGTAGGAGATATCACATGGGTCTGTGAATGTTTTTTTTTATCTATTTTGATCGTGAGAATGTTCCATCTATTATTGATGATGTGTGCTAAGGGTGGGAGTGTGTTGTTGAAGGTTGTTATAAGGGGTATGCGGTTAGGTTTGTTATTGTGGGACAGTATAAGGGTTTCATCTCTGGGTATTCCAGTTGCTTTTTTTATTTGTTTTTTTGTGTCGTATTTCAGATATTGATAAGCACTTACAGACATTTTATTCAATAAAAAAATGATGAATATATACTTAGCTATGAAATATAGATATAATCCATGAAAACGTTTCCAAATATGGTCAAGCTTATTTCCATACGATCAGTGAACGTTATCACCATGACAACCGAACGTCATCTTAATATTCTGCCGTATCGGAAGAAAACTGTGCAAAATTCTTGTTTTATCAACAATACTATAAAGATTTCTTTCGTTTACTGTTAAGATTTCATTGAACCCAGTTTTTGTCTTTTCAAAACAAATTCAATAGCAGTTAACAAAAATCAATTGAAAATATCATATCAAGAAAAACGGTCCAACGTGGGCAACAAAACAAGCCAGCCAACTGAACCATCTGCAGCATCAAAAACAGTCGAAGTGGCCATTACCCTCTTCATCATAGAGGTGGGTAAGGACCCACCGATCGTTATGAATCCTCTAACGTGTACGCTGGATATTGAGAGACCGTTCCCAGGCGTAGAGGGAGCCTCAACATCCGTTGGTACTGTCTCATCTGGTGAACATCGGTCAACAATCACCCAGGATTGAGGAAGCCTCAACACCTACCATAGCGGAAGCTGATCAGGTTCATCTTCCTGGACCAATATTACCTGGCAATGTTTCAGCAGTGGACAAAAATTGTAGGATGAAACGAAAGGTGTTCAATCTTCAACTTTTCTTGGCGTTGGTGTTTGCCATTACATTTGCATTCACTATAATTTTGGCCATTGCAGCTACTCCATATGCCCTGATTAGTGGCATTATAAGTATGATAGCTATGTATTGGTGTGTTGGCTTATCTTTCACTCCAATATTGAACCATGGGAGTGCTTGAGTTTTTTTCTGAAAATTGTGAATCTTGACTTGAAAATACGGATGTTTGTTTTTTTGAGCGTGTCAATGTTGTGATAAAAATGGAATTGTCAATGATGTCTATTATATATATCTCTTGTTTTGCCTTTGAAATTAGGATCATGTTTTCGACAAGCCTGCCGTATTGAACCTGGCAATATTCAGTGGGAGTTTATTGCGTTTTCAGGAAGCCTGTCAGATTAAAACTGACAATGGTCTCGTCATTAACTTTTCTGTCTTGGGGGGAAGCCAATGGAATTGAACGAATTATTTCGTTTTGGGGAACCTGTGACACTGATATTCACGATGGTCTCTTCAAGACTCTTTTCATTTCCGGGAGGAAGCAAGTGAAATAGAACCTGAAAATAGTCTGTGAGACTTTATTTCGTTTCCAGGAAGCCTTTAAGACTGATATTCACAATGGTCTCTCCGAGATTCTTTTCGTTTTCGGGAGGAAGCCAGTGAAATTGAACCTGAAAAAAATCTGTGAGAGTTTATTCTGTTTCCAGGAAGCCTTTAAGACTGATATTCACAATGGTTTCTCGGAGACTTCTTTCGTTTCTGGGAGTGAAATTGAAAGCCAGGGAAATTAAACCTAGTGTTGATCACAGGGATAAAACTAACCTGTCTCACAAAAGCGTAAAGCTAACTCATGTTCCTGTCAGTGGGTGAACAATCCAACGCTTGGTGAATTCTGCTTTGCAATGATTAGAGGAGCCGACATCGAAGGATCAAAAATCAACGTCGTTACGAACACTTGGCCGCCACAAGCTAATTATCCCCGCTGTAACTTTTCTGACACCTCTTGGCAGAATTGAGCCAGGCCTAAAGTGGTCTAAACAGAGCTCTTCAGCTTGGAAACCAATGTTTTTAAAGTTTCTTCAGAAATTTTCAGTGGAAATCTAAATGGCAATGGGCTTGTCATGTTGCAAGAATGGCACACTCCCGATGGACATCACGATTTGCCCCATGGATCTCCAGAGATCACATACACAACCGAAGGAGGCTGGCAGAATAGAAGATGAAGTGACGAACTAGAGAAATTCAGAAACTATTGACTTCGCCACACCAATGATAGACAGGAGTAGCGAATCCTGGGAGTAATGTTTTCATCCAACCACGGACAATAAGAGAAATGAATATATCATTTCATCAAAAATCACTTCCCAATGACTCTTTGGTATTTATTAGATATTGAATTACTAAACTATCTTACAATACTCAAATAAAATTCACAAGCAATTTTCTTTCTTTTTTTTTTAACAATCCTTTATAATCATCGTACGATGATTTAGAAGCGTATACTTCGAAAACAAAATTCAACTTTGAATCTTCCCCCCTACCTCCAAATGTAAGAATAAAAGGGAATAATGGATGAGATCTGCGTTTAGCCTTTTCCCTGGAGTTTGACTCCGATTCAAAATTGTTTTGTTTCCTACAAGAGTTCAAAGATAAGTCAGTGTTTCATCAGTCAATGATGAACCACGACCCCAGCCAACATACACCGTCAGGCTGAGTTTACGCTTCTACGACAGGGAATCCCATTTCGGGCTTTCTCAAGGCCGTGGTGACCTTAAAACAATAATAAAAATGAATGAAAAATCTAAGTTCTGAAAGATATGGTGCAAAAATATTGGAAATTACCAAATTAGTAAAATTGTTTCCTTCTTCTTCTTCTCCATTTTTTTCTTCCTCTCCTTCTTCTTCTTCTTTTCCTTCTTCTTCTTTTCTTTCTTCTTCTTCACCACCATCATCATCATCATCATTTGGTAAATCATCCACGTTAAATTGTTAAAATGACACTGGAAATGGCCAAATGTGTCCCCATTCGCAGTCCCAGCGAGCAGCCGTTGCCCTTATGCGCTCTGGGGGTGGGGGAGTTGACACTAGAATTTGCACACAAACTGGCCGTGCAGACAGAATTCAGTGACCGGTGTTGCTAACTCTAATTCCTTATCTATAGCTGAAAATTTTATCTAGGTATTTCATAGCTTTTCAGGTATATACTATTTTAACGCCCATTTATCAAATAAAGTAACTCTATGCTAAGACTGCAAGAGAAATTATCTTAGAGAAGAGAAGAATTTCTTTCATTAAACTTAGCCGATTTTATTGTCCCTAAGCAAGCCTAAAAGGGTATGAATAGAGCTTTTTCACTTCAGACCCACTCTTTTAAAGGTCTTTAACAACTTTCTTGAATGCAGTAATAATATAAAAGTTTTTAAAAAAACCCAACAGCAAAGATATCTTTAGATGAATATCTAAATATTCACTGACATATTGATAATAGCTAGAAAGGTTTTTGAATTATCAAAATATCCAAACAGCCCAACAAATATCGAGACGTGGATGAAAGATAGTGAAAGTGAAGAGAAAAAGTTGTCGTCAACAAGGGTACCTCGGAAATACTCTTGATCACTTATCTCCCTTACAAGCTATTTGAACCTTTCAAATCCTAAGCGTTTAACATAACGAGAAAAACAAGAGATTCTTTTGAAAAGCAGCCACGTTATAGAGACGAGTTTGGTGTGGAATGAGATTATTAATAAGGGAAAAAACAAGTTGTTTCCAATTGATTTCCCAGTTCATTGCCGTTAGAACGTCCGGAAGAGGAACGAATAATGAGTGAAATGAAAAATCAAAAATAGAAACCAGATAAGAATTCGGTTTGAAAGCAGTTATTTAGCCTTTGCCTAACCAGCGGGCTGTTTAGCCTAATGGTAAGTGTGTGGCTACGTCGAAGAAGCCATTTGTTGCTAAGAGGTTCGATGGAAATTATACACGGAGCCTATTTAACTTTGAAGATGAATATTTACAAGGTTTTTAACAATTGTTCCTAACGTAGAAATGATATATAATTGAATTTTCCATGTGTAAAAAAGCAAGCCTGAAAAGGTATAAACGGAGCCTTGTTAGCTCCAGAGCGAATATTATCAACTATTGATATTCTAATACAAACAAAAATAGCAATGGGCAGGATATGTTGCAGCAATGGTACACATCAAACACACATTATGATCCACATTAGGGATCACCAGAGGAAACATGCGCTACCGAGGGAGTCCGGCACAATACAACATGGAGAGACGAACCAGACATATTCAGAAAGATAATGATGATACCATTATCGATTCTTTTCTTTTTTTAATCATTACTTTATTGGGACTCTTAAAAGAGAACTATCGTTAATATTTACTTTATCAGAATAATATTTCAAAAGTATGATTTGGATAAATGAAACTATTATTTTATTAAAAAACCACTTCCCAATGACAGTTCATTATCATTATTATTATTAGATATTGAACTACTAAACTAATCTACAATACTCAATGCTTAATAAACATCGTACAATGATTTAGAAGTGAATATTTCGACAAATTTCAACTATGAATCTCCCCCTCCACATTTTTATAATAATAAAGAATAGATGAGATGCACTTTTAGGCTTTTTCCCTGGAGTTCGACCCCGATCCAAAGTTATCTTGTCCTTTCACCCCCAACCCCTTCCGTACAAGAGATCAAAGATAAGTCGGTGTTTGATCAGTTAACGATGAGTCCCGACCCCCATCCGACACACAGACACACCATACAGCCGAACGTACGCTTCTATCACAGGGAATCCAATTTCAGGCCTTCAGTCACCAGTTAGGCCTCATTGATCTTCATCAGAATGAATAGAAAAAAAATGCATCGTTGTGTAAGAAATTGTGAAAAATATTGGAAAGTTCAGAATGAATAAAAATGTGTTTTTTTTTTCTTTCAAAATATATTCATTTATGATATATATATATGTATATATCTATTTAACCAAAATGCGACACATTAAACAACAAAAAACAGATTTATTTGCATCAACTGATTTTGTAATTGTTTATGAAATTATTTCTTTGATAATAACATGAAGGACTGTGTGAAATAAAAAACATATTTATTCAACGAAAATGCGACATATTTGAAGCCATAACATATTTCCAGCGACCCTCTCATGATTACCACTGTTGGACTTCCCAGCCGAATTCTCTGAGTCTCAGAATGTGCTCGAAATCCTTACTCATGGGTGGTCGACCACTGAATTCTTTACCTTTTACAACTGGTTATAGCCTCCCTAGAAATATTGTTTATTATCAATATCCATATTTCCAAACATAAACATATTGAATCAACACTGAACAGTTCGCATTGTAGTAGTGCAATTTCTAAGTCAACGCAGATTAAACAATAAAAATATTTTCTGTCAAATGATAAACGAATGAATAAAATAAATTGATGTTGTATTTGTTTTTGTGAGTTTTATCAATCTAGCCGAACTCCCGTCCAAGTTTGGGGTTGACTTTGTTTTTGTACCACAACAACCACAACAACAATCCTCAGGAATTTGGGATAGTAAAATCTCCACTGTTAGTCTGCGCTGTCAGTAGAGTACAGTACGCTTTAGGTATTCATATTTGAAGTTTTTCACTTCAATGAATCAGATCTCTTGAATGTTGGGTCTTGTTTTTTTAGAGTCAGATGAAACTTGTCGTTGTTTGAGTTTTCACTTAGCCTGCTTGATTATAATATCATCCAATGGCTTCATGATGTTAATCCGCAGGTCTTGGTAATTACTGATATATATATATATATATATATATATATATATATATATATATATATATATATGTATATATATATATATATATATATATATATATATATATATATATTTATATATATATAAATATATATATATATATGTGTGTATATATATATATATATATATATATATATATATATAAACAAAGTAGATACCTGTTGGAGTTGTAAAGCGATTCAACGGAGAGAGAGAGAGAAGGAGAGAGAGAGAGAGAGAGAGAGAAAGAGAGAGAGAGAAGGAGAGAGAGATAGAGAGATATCATTAAGGGTTCATCTTGGAGTACATGGAATGATGATGGTGTTAAATATATATATATATATATATATATATATATATATATATATATATACATATATATATACATACATATAAATATTTATATAATGTATTTCAGATATTGATAAGCACTTACAGACATTTTATTTAATAAAAAATAATGAATATATACGTAGCTATGAAATATAATCCATGAAAACGTTTCCAAATATGGTCAAGCTTATTTCCATACGATCAGTGAACGTTATCACCATGACAACCGAACGCCATCTTAATATTCTGCCGTATCGGAAGAAAACTTTACGCAAGTCTTGTTTTATCAACAAAACTACAAACATTTCTTTAATTTACTGTTAAAATTTCATTGATCCAAGTTTTTCTCACTTAAAAACAATCAAATAGCTTGACATAAATTAATTGCATATTTCATAACAAGACAAACGGCCCAAAATGAGCAACAAAACAAGCCAGCCAACTGAACCATCTGCACCATCAGAAAGCGTCGAAGTGGCAATTACCCCCTTTATCATAGAGGTGGGTGAGGACCCACCGATCGCTATGAGTCCTCCAATGTGCACGCTGGATATGGAGAGACCGTTGCCAGGCGTAGAGGGAGCCTCAACATCCGTTGCTACTGTCCTACCGATGGTAGAGGCTCCGTCTCACCGGGTGCACTTCGCTCAACTACCATCCAGGATTGAGGATGCCTCAACACCAACCATAGGGGCAGCTAATAGGGGTCATCTTCCTCGAACAAGATTGCCTGGCAATGCTTCTGCAGTGAAACAGAGGATGAAGCAGAAGCATCGCCTTCTACTCATTGCCTTGGCATTTTTAGTTGTGATTGCATTGATATTAAGTGTAGTATTGGCCGTTGCCGCTAATATATATGTGGTGATTTCAGAGATCATATGTATGCTAGCGGTGAATAGTATCATTGTTTATCTTTGCCACCAGGATTTAGGCATTGAGTTGCTTTAGATTTTTCTCAAAATTATGAATGTTGACTTTTTTTGGAAATTCGGATGTTTGTTCTTTTGAGCGTGTCGATGTTGTGATGAAAATGGAATCGTCAATCAGATACATCTCGTTTTTATGTCTTTGAATGTGGATAATGATTTGTGAAGCCTGTCAGATTGGACCTGACGATTTCAGGTTCAATTTCACTGGTATCCTCCAGGACTATTGTGAATATCATTCTTAAAGGATTCCTGGAAACAAAAAAAAGTCTCATGGACTATTTTCAGGTTCAATTTCACTGTTTTCCTCCCGAAAACAAAAAGAGTCTCAAAGAGATCATAGTGAATTTCAGTCTTAAAGGCTTCATGGAAACAAAATAAAGTCTCAAAGACGATTTTCAGGCTCAATTTCACTGGTTTCCTCCCGGGAACAAAAAGAGTCTTGAAAACACTTTTGTGAATATCAATGTTGAAGGCTTCCTGGAAACAAAATAAAGTATCAAAGACTATTTTTAAATTCGATTTTACTGGCTTCCTCCCCAAAACGAAAAGAGTCTCGAAGAGACTATAGTGAATTTCAGTCTTAAAAGCTACATGGAAACAAAATGAAGTCTCACAGACTATATCCTGGTTCAATTTCACTGGCTTCCTCCCGGAAACGAAAAAGAGTCTTAAAGAGGCTTTTGAGAGTATCAGTCATAAAAGCTCTCTGGAAACAAAATAGTGACTCACTGACTATTTTCAGGTTAAATTCCACTGGCTACCTCCCGAAAACAAGGAGAGTCTCGAAGAGACCATAGTGAATTTCAGTCTTAAAGGCTTTGTGGAAACAAAATAAAGTCTCAAAGACTATTTTCAGGCTCAATTTCACTGATTTCCTCCCGGAAACAAAAAGAGTCTTGAAGACCCTATTATGAATATCATTCTTAAAGGCTTCCTGGAAACAAGATAATGTCTCACAGACTAATTTCGAGTTAAATTCAACTGGCTTCCTCCCGGAAACAAAAACATTATTGAAGAGACCATTGTGAATATCATTTCTAAAGGCTTCCTTGAAAGGAAATAAAGTCTCACAGACTATTTCCAGGTTCAATTTCACTGGCTTCCTCAAAAAAACAAGAAGAGTTTCGAAGGGACAATTGTGAATTTCAGTCTCAAAGGCTTCCTGGAAACGAAAAAAATATCAAAGACTATTTTCAGGCTCAATTTCACTGGTTTCCTCCCGGAAACAAAAAGAGTCTTGAAGACACTATTGTGAATATCATTCTTAAAGGCTTCCTGGAAACAAAATAAAGTCTCAAAGACTATTTTCAAGTACAATTTCACTGGCTTCCTCCCCAAAACGAAAAGAGTCGCGCAGAGACCATAGTGAATTTCAGTCTTGAAAGCTACATGGAAACAAAATAAAGTCTCACATATCATTTACTGGTTCAATTTCACTGTTTTCCTCCCGAAAATGAAAAGATTCTTGAAGAGACTATTGTGAATATCAGTCATAAAAACTCTCTGGAAACAAAATAATGTCTCAAAGACTAATTTCAGGTTAAATTCCACTGGCTTCCTCCCGGAAACAAAAATCAGTATTGAAGAGACCATTGTGAATATCATTCCTAAAGGCTTCCTGGAAAGAAAATGAAGTCTCACAGACTATTTCCAGGTTCAACTTCACTGGCTTCCTCAAAAAAACAAATAGAGTTTCGAAGGAACAATTGTGAATTTCAGTCTCAAAGGCTTCCTGGAAACAAAATGAAGTCTCAAAGACTATTTTCAGGCTCAATTTCACTGGTTTCCTCCCGGAAACAAAAAGAGTCTTGAAGACACTATTGTGAATATCATTCTTAAAGGCTTCCTGGAAACAAAATAAAGTCTCAAAGACTATTTTCAAGTACAATTTCACTGGCTTCCTCCCCAAAACGAAAAGAGTCTCGAAGAGACCATTGTGAATTTCAGTCTTAAAAGCTACATGGAAACAAAATAAAGTGTCACAGACTATATCCTGGTTCAATTTCACTGGCTTCCTCCCGGAAACGAAAAAGAGTCTTAAACAGACTATTGTGAGTATCAGTCATCAAAGCTCTCTGGAAACAAAATAGTGACTCACAGACTAATTTCAGGTTGAATTCCACTGGCTACCTCCCGAAAACAAAAGGAGTCTCGAAGAGACCATACTGAATTTCGGTCTTAAAGGCTTCGTGGAAACAAAATAAAGTCTCAAAGACTATTTTCAGGCTCAATTTCGCTGGTTTCCTCCAGGAAACAAAAAGAGTCTTGAAGACACTATTGTGAATATCATTCTTAAAGACTTGAAGAGACCATTGTGAATATCATTCCTAAAGGATTCCTGGATAGAAAATAAAGTCTCACAGACTTTTTCCAGGTTCAATTTCACTGTTTTCCTCCCGAAAACAAATAGAGTCTCGAAAAGACCATAGTGAATTTCAGGCTTAAAGGCTTCCCAGAAACAAAATAAAGTCTCAAAGACTTTTTCCAGGCTCAATTTCACTGGTTTCCTCCTGGAAACAGAAAGAGTCTTGAGAACACTATCGTGAATATCGATGTCAAAGGCTTCCTGGAAACAAGATAAAGTATCACAAACTATTTTTGAATTCGATTTTACTGGCTTCCTCCCCAAAACGAATAGTGTCTCGGAGAGACCATACAGAATTTCATTGCTAAAAGCTACATGGAAACAAATTAAAGTCTCACGGACTATATCCTGGTTCAATTTCACTGGTTTCATCCCGGAAACGAAAAGAGTCTTGAATAAACCATTGAAAGTATTAGTCTTAAAGGCTTCCTGGGAACGAAATAAAGTCTCACAGACTATTTTCAGGTTCAATTTCACTGGTTTCCTCCCAGAAACGAAAAGAGTCTTGGAGAGACCATTGTGGATATCAATCTCATAAACTTCCCAAAAACGAAATAAAGTCCCACAGAATATTTTCAGGTACAATTTCATGGGCATCCCCCTGGAAACGAAAAGAGTTTTGAAGACACGATTGTGAATTTCAGTCTCTCAAACTACACAAAAACGAGATAAAGTCTCACAGACTATTTTTAGTTTCAACTTAATTGGCTTCCTCCCGAAAACAAAAAGAGTGTTGAGGTGACCTATGTGAATATCAGTCTTGAAAGCTTCCTGGGGAAAAAAATCAAAATCTAACTGAATATTTTGAGGTACAATTTTACGGGCTTCCTCCCGGTAACAAAAAGAATCTTGAAGAGACTTTTGTGAATTTAAGTCTCATACACTTCCCATAAACGGAATAAAGTCTCACAGACTATTTTCAGGTTCAATTTCTTGGGTTCCCTCCCAGGAACGAAAAAAGTTTCGAAGAGATCATTGTGAACCTCAGTCCTAAAAGTTCTCAGTGAACAATGTAGTCTCACAAACTATTTTCAGGTTTGATTTCACAGGCTTCGTTCCCAAAACTAAAAAGTGTTTTGAAAAGACCATTGAGAATATCATTCTTAAAGGCTTCCTGGATACGAAATAAGTTCTCAGACTCTATTTTCAGTTTCAATTTCACTGGCTTCCTCCCAAAACAAAAAGAGTCTTGAAGGGACAATTGTGAATTTCAATTTATAGGCTTTTTGAAAACAAAATACATTTTCATAATTTATTTCAACGTTCAATTTCACAGGCTCCCTTCCGAAAACAAAAAGAGTCTTGAAGAGAACATGAAAACAAAAAGAGTCCCTGATGAAACAATTGTGAATTTGAGTCTAAGAGGCTTCCTGGAAACTAAATAAAGTCTCACAGACTATTTTCAGGTTCAATTTCACTGTTTTCCTCTCAAAAACAAAAAGAGTCCCTAAAGGACAGTTGTGAATTTTAGTCAGGAAGGCTTCCTGGAAACTAAATAAAGTCTCACAGACTATTTTCAGGTTCAATTTCACTGTTTTCCTCCCGAAAACAAAAAGAGTCCCTAAAGGACAATTATGAATTTCAGTCTGAAAGGCTTCCTGGAAACTAGATGTAATCTCATAGACTATTTTCAGGTTCAATTTCACTGTTTTCCTCCCAAAAACAAAAAGAATCCCTGAAGGACGATTGTGAATTTTAGTCCAGAAGGCTTCTTGGAAAATAAATAAAGTCTCACAGACTTTTTTCAGGTTCAATTTCACTGTTTTCCCCCCGAAAACAAAAAGAGTCCCTAAAGGACAATTGTGAATATGAGTCTGAAAGGCTTCCTGGAAACAAAATAAAGTCTCACAGACTATTTTCAGGATCAATTTCACTGTTTTCCTCCCGAAAACAAAAAGAGTCCCTAAAGGACAATTGTGAATTTTAGTCGGAAAGACTTCCTGAAAACTGAATAAAGTCCCATAGACTATTTTCAGGTTCAATATCACTGGTTTCCTACTGAAAACGGAAAAGGTCTTGAAGAGACCATTGTGAATATGAGTCTTAAAGGCTTCCTGTAAACAAAATGAAGTCTTTCAGACTATTTTCAGGTTCAATTTCACTGGCTTCTCCCTGAAAACGAAAAGAGTCTTGAAGAGACCATTGTGAATTTCAGTCCCATAGATGTGCTAAAAACGAAATAAAGTGTCATAAACTATTTTCACTGGCTTCCTCCTGAAAACAAAAAGAGTGCTGAAGAGACCATTGTGAATTTCAGTCTCAAAAGCCCCCTGGAAACAAATTAAAGTCTCACAGACTATTTACTGGTTCAATTTCACTAGTTTCCTCCCAGAAATGGGAAGCATCTTGAAGAGATAATTATGAATTTCAATCTAAAAGGCTTCCTGGATACAAAATAAAGTCTCACAGACTATTTTCAGTTTCAATTTAACTGGCTTCCATCCGAAAACAAAATGAGTATTGGAGAAACCATTGCAAATTTCAGTCTTAAAAGCTTCCTGGAAACAAAATAAAGTCTCGCAGACTTTTTTCAGTTTCAATTCAACTGGCTTCCTCCCGAAAACGATAGGAGTCTTGAAGAGACCATTGTTGATATCAATCTTAAAGGTTCCTGGAAACAAAATAAAGTGTCACAGACTATTTTCAGGTTTAATTACACTGGTTTCCTCCTGAAAACGGGAAAAGTCTTGAAGAGACCATTGTGAATATCAGTCTTAAAGGATTCCTTAGAACAAAATAATGTCCAGCAGACTATTTCAAGGTTTGATTTCACTGGCTTCCTCCAGAAAACAAAAAGAGTATTGACAAAACCTTAGTGAATTTTCAGTCTCATAGACGTCCCAAAAACAAAATAGAGTCTCACAGACTATTTTCATGTTCAATTTCACTGTTTTCCTCCTGAAAACAAAAAGAGTCCCTGATGAAACAATTGTGAATTTGAGTCTAAGAGGCTTCCTGGAAACTAAATAAAGTCTCACAGACTATTTTCAGGTTCAATTTCACTGTTTTCCTCTCAAAAACAAAAAGAGTCCCTAAAGGACAGTTGTGAATTTTAGTCAGGAAGGCTTCCTGGAAACTAAATAAAGTCTCACAGACTATTTTCAGGTTCAATTTCACTGTTTTCCACCCGAAAACAAAAAGAGTCCCTAAAGGTCAATTGTGCATTTTAGTCTAAAAGGCTTCCTGGAAACTAAATAAAGTCTCACAGACTATTTTCAGGTTCAATTTCACTGTTTTCCTCCCGAAAACAAAAAGAGTCCCTAAAGGACTGTTGTGAATTTTAGTCCAGAAGGCTTCCTGGAAAATAAATAAAGTCTCACAGACTATTTTCAGGTTCAATTTCACTGTTTTCCTCCCGAAAACAAAAAGAGTCCCTGAAGGACAATTGTGCATTTTAGTCTAAAAGGCTTCCTGGAAAATAAATAAAGTCTCGCAGACTATTTTCAGATTCAATTTCATTGCTTTCCTCCCGAAAACAAAAAGAGTCCCTAAAGGACAATTGTGAATTTTAGAATAAAAGGATTCCTGGAAAATAAGTAAAGTCTAACAGACTAGTTTCAGGTTCAATTCCACTGTTTTCCTCCAGAAAACAAAAAGAGTCCCTAAAGGACGATTGTGAATTTTAGTCCAAAAGGCATCCTGGAAACTAAATAAGTCTCACAGACTATTTTCAGGTTCAATTTCACTGTTTTCCTCCAGAAAACAAAAAGAGTCCCTAAAGGACAATTGTGGATTTTAGTCCAGAAGGCTTCCTGGGAACTAAATAAAGTCTAACAGACTATTTTCAGGTTCAATTTCACTGTTTTCCTCCAGAAAACAAAAAGAATCCCTAAAGGACGATTGTGAATTTTAGATTAAAAGGCTTCCTGGAAACTAAATAAAGTCTAACGGACTATTTTCAGGTTCAATTTCACTGTTTTTCTCCCGAAAACAAAAAGAGTCCCTAAAGGACAATTGTGAATTTGGGTCTGAAAGGCTTCCTGGAAACTAAATAAAGTCTCACAGACTATTTTCAGGTTCAATTTCACTGTTTTCCTCCAGAAAAAAAAAAGAGTCCCTAAAGGACGATTGTGAATTTAAGTTTGAATGGCTTCCTGGAAACTAAATAAAGTCTCACAGACTATTTTCAGGTTCAATTTCACTGTTTTCCTCCAGAAAACAAAAAGAGTCCCTAAAGGACGATTGTGAATTTTAGTCCAGAAGGCTTCGTGGAAACTAAATAAAGTCTCACAGACTATTTTCAAGTTCAATATCACTGTTTTCCTCCCGAAAACAAAAAGAGTCCCTAAAGGACGATTGTGAATTTTAGTCTAAAAGGCTTTCTGAAAATTAAATAAAGTTTAACAGACTATTTTCAGGTTCAATTTCACTATTTTCCTCCAGAAAACAAAAAGAGTCCCTGAACGACAATTGTGATTTTAGTCTGAAAGGCTTCCTGGAAACTAAATAAAGTCTAACAGACTATTTTCAGGTTCAATTTCACTGTTTTCCTCCCGAAAAGAAAAAGAGTCCCTAGAGGACAATGTGAATTTTAGTCTAAAAGGCTTCCTGGAAACTAAATAAAGTCTCACAGATTATTTTCAGGTTCGATTTCACTGTTTTCCTCCAGAAAACAAAAAGAGTCCCTAAAGGACGATTGTGTATTTTAGTCCAAAAGGCTTCCTGGAAACTAAATAAAGCCTCTCAGACTATTTTCAGGTTCAATTTCACTGTTTTCCTCCAGAAAACAAAAAGAGTCCCTAAAGGACAATTGTGAATTTGAGTCTGAAAGGCTTCCTTGAAACTAAATAAAGTCTAACAGATTATTTTCAGGTTCAATTTCACTGTTTTCCTCCTAAAACCAAAAAGAGTCCCTAAAGGACGATTGTGAATTTTAGTCCAAAAGGCTTCCTGGAAACTAAATAAAGTCTAACAAATTATTTTCAGGTTCAATTTCACTGTTTTCCTCCAGAAAACAAAAAGAGTCCCTAAAGGACAATTGTGAATTTTAGTCCAAAAGGCTTCCTGGAAACCAAATAAAGTCTAACAGATTATTTTCAGGTTCAATTTCACTGTTTTCCTCCAGAAAACAAAAAGAATCCCTAAAGGACGATTGTGAATTTTAGATTAAAAGGCTTCCTAGAAACTAAATAAAGTCTCACGGACTAATTTCAGGTTCAATTTCACTGTATTCCTCCAGAAAACAAAAAGAGTCCCTAAAGGACAATTGTGAATTTGAGTCTGAAAGGCTTCCTTGAAACTAAATAAAGTCTAACAGACTATTTTCAGGTTCAATTTCACTGTTTTCCTCCAGAAAACAAAAAGAGTCCCCAAAGGACAATTGTGAATTTTAGACTAAAAGGCTTCCTGGAAACTAAATAAAGTCTCACAGACTATTTTCAGGTTCAATTTCACTGTTTTCCTCCCAAAAACAAAAAGAGTCCCTAAAGGACGATTGTGAATTTGAGTCTGAAAGGCTTCCTGGAAACAAAATAAAGTCTCACAGACTATTTTCAGTTTCAATTTAACTGGCTTCCATCCGAAAACAAAAAGATTACTGGAGAAACCATTGCATATTTCAGTCTTAGAAGCTTCTTGGAAAAAAATAAAGTCTCGCAGACTTTTTTCTGGTTCAATTCAACTGGCTCCCTCCCGAAAAAAAATGAGTCTTGAAGAGACCATTGTTGATATCAATCTTAAAGGTTCCTGGATACAAAATAAAGTGTCACAGACAATTTACAGGTTCAATTTCACTGTTTTCCTCCAGAAAACAAAAAGAGTCCCTAAAGGACGATTGTGAATTTTAGTCTAAAAGGCTTTCTGAAAATTAAATAAAGTTTAACAGACTATTTTCAGGTTCAATTTCACTATTTTCCTCCAGAAAACAAAAAGAGTCCCTGAACGACAATTGTGATTTTAGTCTGAAAGGCTTCCTGGAAACTAAATAAAGTCTAACAGACTATTTTCAGGTTCAATTTCACTGTTTTCCTCCCGAAAAGAAAAAGAGTCCCTAGAGGACAATGTGAATTTTAGTCTAAAAGGCTTCCTGGAAACTAAATAAAGTCTCACAGATTATTTTCAGGTTCGATTTCACTGTTTTCCTCCAGAAAACAAAAAGAGTCCCTAAAGGACGATTGTGTATTTTAGTCCAAAAGGCTTCCTGGAAACTAAATAAAGCCTCTCAGACTATTTTCAGGTTCAATTTCACTGTTTTCCTCCAGAAAACAAAAAGAGTCCCTAAAGGACAATTGTGAATTTGAGTCTGAAAGGCTTCCTTGAAACTAAATAAAGTCTAACAGATTATTTTCAGGTTCAATTTCACTGTTTTCCTCCTAAAACCAAAAAGAGTCCCTAAAGGACGATTGTGAATTTTAGTCCAAAAGGCTTCCTGGAAACTAAATAAAGTCTAACAAATTATTTTCAGGTTCAATTTCACTGTTTTCCTCCAGAAAACAAAAAGAGTCCCTAAAGGACAATTGTGAATTTTAGTCCAAAAGGCTTCCTGGAAACCAAATAAAGTCTAACAGATTATTTTCAGGTTCAATTTCACTGTTTTCCTCCAGAAAACAAAAAGAATCCCTCAAGGACGATTGTGAATTTTAGATTAAAAGGCTTCCTAGAAACTAAATAAAGTCTCACGGACTAATTTCAGGTTCAATTTCACTGTATTCCTCCAGAAAACAAAAAGAGTCCCTAAAGGACAATTGTGAATTTGAGTCTGAAAGGCTTCCTTGAAACTAAATAAAGTCTAACAGACTATTTTCAGGTTCAATTTCACTGTTTTCCTCCAGAAAACAAAAAGAGTCCCCAAAGGACAATTGTGAATTTTAGACTAAAAGGCTTCCTGGAAACTAAATAAAGTCTCACAGACTATTTTCAGGTTCAATTTCACTGTTTTCCTCCCAAAAACAAAAAGAGTCCCTAAAGGACGATTGTGAATTTGAGTCTGAAAGGCTTCCTGGAAACAAAATAAAGTCTCACAGACTATTTTCAGTTTCAATTTAACTGGCTTCCATCCGAAAACAAAAAGATTACTGGAGAAACCATTGCATATTTCAGTCTTAGAAGCTTCTTGGAAAAAAATAAAGTCTCGCAGACTTTTTTCTGGTTCAATTCAACTGGCTCCCTCCCGAAAAAAAATGAGTCTTGAAGAGACCATTGTTGATATCAATCTTAAAGGTTCCTGGATACAAAATAAAGTGTCACAGACAATTTACAGGTTCAATTTCACTGTTTTCCTCCCGAAAACAAAAAGAAACTCTAAAGGACAATTGTGAATTTTTGTCTGAAAGGACTCATGGAAACTAAATAAAGTCTCACAGACTATTTTCAGGTTCAATTTCACTGTATTCCTCCCGAAAACAAAAAGAGACTCTAGAGGACAATTTTGAATTTTTGTCTAAAAGGCTTCCTGGAAACTAAATAAAGTCTAACAGACAATTTACAGGTTCAATTTCACTGTTTTCCTCCCGAAAAAAAAAAAGAGACTCTAAAGGACAATTGTGAATTTCTGTCTTAAAGGTTTCATGGAAACTAAATAAAGTCTAACAGACTATTTTCAGGTTCAATTTCACTGTTTTCCTCCCGAAAACAAAAAGAAACTCTAAAGGACAATTGTGAATTTTTGTCTGAAACGACTCATGGAAACTAAATAAAGTCTCACAGACTATCTTCAGGTTCAATTTCACTGTATTCCCCCCGAAAACAAAAAGAGTCCCTAAAGGACAGTTGTGAATTTTAGTCCAGAAGGCTTCCTGGAAATTAAATAAAGTCTAACAGACACTTTACAGGTTCAATTTCACTGTTTTCCTCCCGAAAAAAAAAAACAGACTCTAAAGGACATTTGTGAATTTCTGTCTGAAAGGCTTCATGGAAACTAAATAAAGTTTAACAGACTATTTTCAGGTTCAATTTCGCTGTTTTCATCCTGAAAACAAAAAGAGTCCCCAAAAGACAATGTGAATTTTAGTCTAAAAGGCTCCCTAGAAACTAAATAAAGTCTCACAGACTATTTTCAGGTTCAGTTTCACTGTTTTCCTCCCAGGAACAAAAATTGTTTTGAAGAGACAATTGTGAATTTTAGTCTTAAAGGCTTCCTGGGAACAAAATAAAGTCTCAAAGACTATTTTCAGGTTAAATTTCACTTGCTTCCTCCCAAAAACAAAAAATGTTTTGAGTAGACCATTGTGAATTTCAGTCTAAAAGGATTCCTTGGAACAAAATAAAGTCCAGCAGACTATTTCAAGGTTCAATTTCACTGGCTTCCTCTCCAAAACAAAAAGAGTATTGACAAAACCTTAGTGAATTTTCAGTCTCATAGACTTCCCAAAAACAAAATAGAGTCTCACAGACTATTTCCAGGTTCAATTTCACTGTTTTCCTCCTGAAAACAAAAAGAGACTCTAAAGGACAATTGTGAATTTCTGTCTCATAGACTTCCAAAAAACGAAATAAAGTGTCATAGACTATTTTCACTGGCTTCCTCCTGAAAACAAAAAGAGTGCTGAAGAGACCATTGTGAATTTCAGTCTCAAAAGCCCCCTGGAAACAAATTAAAGTCTCACAGACTATTTTCAGGTTCACTTTCACTAGTTTCCTCCCAGAAATGAAAAGCATCTCGAAGAGATAATTGTGAATTTCAATCTAAAAGGCTTACGGGATACAAAATGAAGTCTAACAGACTATTTTCAGGTTTAATTTCATTTGCTTTCTCCCGGAAACAGAAAGAGTCTCGAATAGACCATTTTGGATTTCAGTCTAAAAGGCTTCCTGGATACAAAATAATGTGTCACAGACTATTTTCAGGTTAAATTTCACTGGCTTCCTCCTGGAAAGGAAAAGAGTCTTGAAGAGACCATTGTGAATATCAGCGTTAATGGCTTTGTGGGAACAAAATAAAGTCTAACAGATTATTTTCAACTCAAAACTTGATTCAAAAAATAATTCAAGGGAGGCTAAAACCGGTTGTAAATAGTAAAGAATTCAGTGGCCGACAACCCACAAAGAGGGTTTCGAGCACATTCTGAGGCTCAGAGAATTTTGGTGGGAAGTCCAACAGTGGTAATCATGAGAACGTTGCTGGAAACATGTTATTGCTTCAAATATGTCGCATTTTAGTTAAATAAATATATTTTTTATTTTACCATGTCGTTCATGTTATTATCAAAAAAATAATTTCATAAACAATGAAAACATCTGTTGATGCGAATAATTCTGTTTTGTGTTATTCAATACTTATTTTTTCTTTAGGTGGAACGGTTCAATCAGTTTTGCGTAGCACTCCTTGTCAGGGAGTTTTGAATTTTCCGGCTTAATTGTCTTCAATTTGGAATCCTGAGCATCTCAGCCATAGACAACTGGATCGTGAGAATCCTAATCGTTGTCTGGGATTTCGTAAAACATATAGAGATCAGACATTAGATCAGTGTTTTGGAACCTGTTGAAAAATCGAAAAATATATCAATATAATACTAATGTTCACTAAGCTTATCTTAGTGGGGCGCAAGCTCACAAGTGAGGGGGAACCCAGTTTGGATCGAATACACTAGAGTTGTAAATTGAAAGTCTCATGTAATACTGGTTCTCCCCGACTTTCTCACTGGCACCGTCATAAGTCGGACAATTTTTTTTCCTGAAGTGTTTATTCCTTGAAAAAAGACAAAAACAAACAAACGAAAAAACAACATTGGCACAGCCCGTACGTGTGATTTAACACTGAACAAAACTCTGACTATATTTCGATTGATGGTTATCACAATTAAGGACACTGTTTCTGTTTTGATTGTTGCTATCAACAACATCACAAATAAATAAAGAACAGTGTCTCATCATCTCAAGTTTAAACCTCCTGAAGATTTTCATGAAACCAGGTACAGCATTAGAATGGGCATGCCCTAGTGTCTACGGAACAAGATTTAATTATAATATATACACACACACACATATATATATATATATATATATATGTATAGGATTGGTGATAAGGAGCCCCCTATTGGAAATTGATAAAACCTTTATTATCTATGGGTTGACAGTAGTCAAACTAGCTTTACTGATAGAATTTGCCTTCAGTGTTGCATCTACTTACTCGTTGTCCCACTCTCAAAGGAAGAAGTTAGAGAAATAAAGGAATGTTTACCAAAGGAAGATAATATTTCTGATAGGGAATTCATTCTCAGCCATCGTTTACAGGTGGACTAGAGAAATATTGAGTATTACCAAGGATAATTCATCTGTCTATGGGTGGACATGTATACAGGGAGATAGCTCGACAACTTTGCATCATACAGAGTTGATATTTGCCACATGTTATTATTGACAACTTCTTTTATTATCATAACTTCACAAAAAATTGTTAAAAATATTAAAAACATTAGTCATAGGAGCTAAAAAAGCTCTGTTTATAGCTTTTTAGGTTTATAGCTTTTTAGGCTCATTCGTTTATTATTAGTACATACAAGAAAGTTGTTAAAAACCTTTGAAACATTGCTTCTGTGGCTACCCTTTAAGGCTTGGTTATGAACACTTTGAAAAATCAGTACTTGTTTTTTTACTACATTCAGTAAAATTGTTGGAAAACCTCTAAAACTTTTGTTTCAAAACTAAAAAGGCTCTGATTATAGCTTTTCAGGTTGGTTTTATGTCTGACTCGTATATTGTTACTACATTCAAGAAAGTTGTTAAAAACCTTTGAAACATTGCTTCTGTGGCTACCCTTTAAGGCTTAGTTAATAACACTGTGAAAAATCAGTACTATTTTCACTACATTAAGGAAAATTGTTGGAAAACCTCTAAATATTTACTTTCAAATATAGAAAATCTCTGATTATAGTTTTTTAGGTTGGTTTTATCACTGACTCATATATTGTTACTATATTCAAAAAAGTTGTTAGAAAACTTTGAAACAATGCTTCTCTGGCTACCCTTTAAGGCTTGGTTATTAACACTGTGAAAAATCAGTACTATCTTTCTCTACTACATTCAGGAAAATTGTTGGAAAACCTCTAAAACTTTAGTTTCAAATATATAAAGGCTATGTTTATAGCTATTGAGGTTGGTTTTATCACTGACTTGTATATTGTTACTACATTCAAGAAAGTTGTTAAGAACCTATGAAACATTGCTTCTCTGGCTACCCTTCAAGGCTTAGTTATTAACACTTTGAAAAATCAGTACTATTTTTCACTACATTCAGGAAAATTGTTGGAAAACCTCTGAAACTTTAGTTCAAGACCTAAAGAGGGTCTGATTATATCTTTTTTGGAAAATCAGAACTTTTTTATTTACTTCATTCAGGAGCATTGTTGGAAAACCACTAAAACTTTAGTTTCAAACCTAAAAAAAATCTCATTATAGCTTTTCTGGTCGGTTTTATCACTGACACGTATATTGTTACTAGATTCAAGAAAGTTGTTAAAAACCTTCGAAACATTGCTTCCGTGGCTATTCTTTAAGGTTTGGTTATTAACACTATGAAAAATCTATACTTTCTTCTCACTACATCCTGGAAAATTGTTGGAAAACCTCTAAAAAAGTGGTTTTGAACCTAAAAAAGCTATGTTTATGGCTTTTTAGGTTAGTTATATCACTAACTTATACAATGTTACCACATTCAAGAAAGTTGTTACAAATCTTTGAAATATTGCTTCTGTGGCTAACCTTTAAAACTTGGTTATGAACGCTTCAAAAAATGAGAACTATTTTTTACAAATTTCAGGAAAATGTTTGGAAAACCTATAAAACTTTAGTTCTGAATATACAAAGGCTATGTTTACAGCTTGTAAAGTTGGTTTTATCACTGACTCATATATTGTTACAACATCCAAAAAGTTGTTAAAAACCTTTGATACATACTCCTGTGGCTACCCTTTAAGGCTTGGTTGTGAACACTTTAAAAAATCAGTATTATTTTTTTACTACATTCAGGCAAATTGTTGGAAAACCTTTAAAACTTCAGTTTCAAACCTAAAAAGGCTCTGATTAGAGCTTTTTAGGTTTGTTTTATCAATGACTCGTATATTGTTACTATATTCAAAAAAGTTGTTAAAAACCTATGAAACAATGCTTCTCTGGCTACCCTTTAAGGCTTGGTTATGAAGACTCTGAAGATTCAGTACTTTTTTTTTTACTACATTCAGGAAAATTGTGGGAAAACCTATAAAACTTTAGTTTAAGACCTAAAGAGGGTCTGATTATATCTTTTTAGGTTGGTTTTATCTCTGACTCGGAAATTGTAACTACATTCAAGAAAGTTGTTACAAACCTTTGAAACATTGCTTCTCTGGCTACCCTTTAAGGCTTAGTTATTAACACTGTGAAAATTCAGTACTATTTTTCACTACATTAAGGAAAATTGTTGGAAAACCTCTAAATATTTACTTTCAAATATAGAAAATCTCTGATTATAGTTTTTTAGGTTGGTTTTATCTCTGACTTGTACATTGTTACTACATTCAAGAAAGTTGTTAAAAATCTTTGAAACATTGCACCTCTGGCTACCCTTCAAGGCTTGGTTATGAAGACTCTGAAAAATCAGTACTATTTTTCTCTACTACATTCAGGAAAATTGTTGGAAAACCTCTAAAATTTTAGTTTCAAATATATAAAGGCTACGTTTATAGCTATTGAGGATGGTTTTATCACTGACTCGTATATTGTTACTACATTCAAGAAAGTTGTTAAGAACCTATGAAACATTGCTTCTCTGGCTACCCTTTAAGGCTTAGTTATTAACACTGTGGAAAATCAGTACTATTTTTCACTACATTCAGGAAAATTGTTGGAAAACCTCTAAAACTTTAGTTCAAGACCTAAAGAGGGTCTGATTATATCTTTTTTGGAAAATCAGTACCTTTTTATTTACTTCATTCAGGAGCATTGTTGGAAAACCACTAAAACTTTAGTTTCAAATATAGAAAGGCTATGTTTATATCTTTTTATGTTGGTTTTATCACTGACTCGTATATTGTTACTAGATTCAACAAAGTTGTTAAATCCCCTTAAACATTGTTTTTGTTGCTAGCCTTCAAGGCTTGGATATGAACACTTTGAAAAATCAATACTATTTTTCTTCACTACATTCAGGAAAATTGTTGGAAAACCTCTAACTTTTCAGTTCCAAATATATAAAGGCTATGTTTATAGCTATTGAGGTTGGATTTATCACTGACTCGTATATTGTTACTACATTCAAGAAAGTTGTTAAAAACCTTTGAAACATTGCTTCTGTGGCTACTTTCTAAGGCTCGGTTATGAACACTTTGAAAAATCAGTACTATTTTTTTTGCTACATTCCGGAAAATTGTTGGAAAACCTATAAAACTTTAGTTTCAAATATAGAAAGGCTCTGATTATAGCTTTTCAGGTTAGTTTTATCACTGACTCGTGTATTGTTACTACATTTGAGAAAGTTGTTAAAAACCTTTGAAACAATGCTTCTCTGGCTACCTTTTAAGGCTTGGTTATGAACACTTTGAAAAATCAATACTATTTTTCTTCACTACGTTCAGGAAAATATCTGGAAAATCTCTAAATCTTTAGTTTCAAATATATAAAGGCTATGTTTATAGCTATTGAGGTTGGTTTTATCACTGACTCGTATATTGTTACTACATTCAAGAAAGTTGTTAAAAACCTTTGAAACATTGCTCCTGTGGCTACCCTTTAAGGCTTGGTTATGAACACTCTGAAAAATCAGTGCTTTTTTCCTTGCTACATTCAGGAAAAAGGTTGGAAAACCTCTAAAACTTTAGTTTCAAATATAGAAAGGCTATGTTTATAGCTATTGAGGTTGGTTTTATCTCTGACTCGTATATTGTTACTACATTCAAGAAAGTTGTTAAAAACCTTTGAAACTTTTCTTCTCTGGCTACCCTTTAAGGCTTGGTTATTAACACAGTGAAAAATCAGTACTATTTTTTTTTATTATATTCTGCAAAATTGTTAGTAAACCTCTAGAATTTCAAATATAAAAAAGCTATGTTCATAGCTTTTTAGGTTGGTTTTATCACTGACTCGTATATTGTTACTACATTCGAGAAAGTTGTTAAAAACCTTTGAAACATTGCTTCTTTGGCTACTCTTTAAGGATTGGTTATGAACACTCTGGAAAATCAGTACCATTTTTTTTTACTATGTCCAGGAAAATATATGGAAAACCTCTAAAACTTCAGTTTCAAATATAGAAAGGCTATGTTTATAGCTTTTTAGGATGGTTCTATCACTGACTTGTATATTGTTACTACATTCAAGAAAGTTGTTAAAAACCTTTGAAACATTGCTTCTCAGGCTACCCTTTTAGGCTTAGTTATGAACACTTTGAAAACCAGTATTATTTTTCTTTACTCAAGTCAGGAAAATTGTTGGAAAACCTCTAAAACTTTAGTTTCAAATATAGAAAGGCTATGTTTATAGCTAATGAAGTTGGTTTTATCACTGACTCGTGTATTGTTACTACATTCAAGAAAGTTGTTAAAAACCTTTGAAACATTGCTTCTCAGGCTTCGTTATGAATACTTTGTAAAATCAGTACTTCATTCAGGAAAATTGTGGGAAAACCTCTAAAACTTTAGTCCAGTTTAGTTTCAGACTTGAAAAGGGTCTGATTATAGCTTTTCGTGATTGAAAAATAAATTATTTCAGCTGGTATTTAAAAAAAATGTTTAGTTGATTTGGTCATCTCCAGTGTCTTCTCAACAATCTATAGAGGAAATAAAAGAATCATGTGATAATAATAAAGTGTGTGTGTGTGTGTGTGTGTGTGTGTGTGTGTGTGTGTGTGGTGGGGTTTGGGGCTCATCATTGTCCGATGAAACGCCCACTTACGTCTGATCTCTTGTATGAAAGGGGTCGGGGACGAAAGGACAAGACAACTCTGAATCAGGGTCGAATCTCAGGGGAGAAGGCTAAAAGTGCCTCTCATCTATTCCCTCTTATTATTACAATTGGAGGTGGGAACATTCAAAGTTGGAATTTGTTGAAATATTCGCCACTAAATCATTTTACAATGATTATAAAGGATTGCAAAAAAATAATACTAAAAATTGCTTATGAATTTCACTCGAGCATAGTAGAATAGTTTTGTAATTTAATGTCTAATAAGATAACAAGCAGTCATTGGGAAGTGGTTTTTGATGAATTAATACTTTCATTTGTCCAAATCAGATTATTTTGAAACAACACCTCTCTATCGTTGGCGTCACGGAGCCAGTACTTTCCGAATATGTCTGCTTCGTCTCTCCATCTTGTATTCTGCCGGACTACCTCGGTAGCACATGTTTCCTCTGCTGATGCCTGTTGTCAATCATAATGTATGTTTGGTGTGTGCCATTCCTGCAATATATCCAGCCCATTGCTATTTTACAGTGCATTAGAATATTAATAGTTGATAACATTCGCTCTGAAGCTAAGTAGGCTCCGTCTATACCTTTTCAGGCTTGCTTTTTTTACACCTGCAAAATTCAATTATATATGATTACTACTTTCGAGACAATTGTTAAAAACCTTGTAAACATACATTGTCAAAGCTAAAAAGGCTCCATGTATAATTTCTTTTTACTCATATATTATTAAAGAATGCAAGAAAACTTATTGAAATATTCGATTCAAAGCTGAAAAGGCTCTGTTTATATCTTTTTAGCTTTGCTCTTCATACACATCTATATATTATTTTGAAAAAAGCCTTTCAAACATTAGTTTCAAGGCTAAAAAGGCTCTGTTTATACCCTTCCAGACTTGGTTTTGACACTTTGAAAATTCCATCATATATTATTACTACATTGAAGTAAATTGTTAAAAACCTTCAAAACATTGCTATCAAAGCTAAAAAGACTCTGTTTACAGCATTTTAGGCTCAGTTTTGACACTTTGATTATATATTATTACTACTTCCTTGGAAAGTGTTGAAAATATTGAAAACATTCGTTTTTAATACTCACTCATATACTATCACTACATGCAAGAAAAGTATCAAAGACCTTTGAAACATTGGTTCCTAATCTAAAAAGGCTCTGTTTATACCTTGTTAGGCTTGGATTGGACATTTTGAAAATTCAACTATGTGTTATAGCAGCATCGTAAAAATTTCATGGAAAACATTGGAAACATTGGTTTCAAAGCTGAATACTTTATTCATACCCTTTTAGGCTTTGTTTATGGTCACTTTGATATTTCAATAATATATTTTGACTACATTCAGACAAATTGATGAGAAACCTCTAAAACATTGTTTTCAAACCTTAAAAGGCTTGGCTTGGTTTTGACACATATTCATTTATTATTACTTCATTGAAGTAAATTGTTTGAAACTTCAAAAATATGGGTTTCAAAGCTAGGAAGGCTCTTTTTATACCCTTTCAGTTATGGCTTTGACACATATTCATCTATTATTACTTCATTGAAGTAAATTGTTTGAAACTTCAAAAATATAGGTTTCAAAGCTAGAAAGACTCTTTTTATACCCTTTCAGTAATGGTTTTGACATATATTCATCTATTATTACTTCATTCAAGTAAATTGTTTGAAACTTCAAAAATACTGGTTTCAAAGCTAGAAAGACTCTTTTTATACCCTTTCAGTTATGGTTTTGACACATATTCATCTATTATTACTTCATTGAAGTAAATTGTTTGAAACTTCAAAAATATGGGTTTCAAAGCTAGAAAGGCTCTTTTTATACCCTTTCAGTTATGGTTTTGACATATATTCATCTATTATTACTTCATTCAAGTAAATTGTTTGAAACTTCAAAAATATGGGTTTCAAAGCTAGAAAGGCTCTTTTTATACCCTTTCAGTTATGGTTTTGACACATATTCATTTATTATTACTTCATTGAAGTAAATTGTTTGAAACTTCAAAAATATGGGTTTCAAAGCTAGAAAGGCTCTTTTTATACCCTTTCAGTTATGGTTTTGACATATATTCATCTATTATTACTTCATTCAAGTAAATTGTTTGAAACTTCAAAAATATGGGTTTCAAAGCTAGAAAGACTCTTTTTATACCCTTTCAGTTATGGTTTTGACACATATTCATTTATTATTACTTCATTGAAGTAAATTGTTTGAAACTTCAAAAATATGGGTTTCAAAGCTAGAAAGGCTCTTTTTATACCCTTTCAGTTATGGTTTTGACATATATTCATCTATTATTACTTCATTCAAGTAAATTGTTTGAAACTTCAAAAATATGGGTTTCAAAGCTAGAAAGACTCTTTTTATACCCTTTCAGTTATGGTTTTGACACATATTCATTTATTATTACTTCATTGAAGTAAATTGTTTGAAACTTCAAAAATATGGGTTTCAAAGCTAGAAAGGCTCTTTTTATACCCTTTCAGTTATGGTTTTGACATATATTCATCTATTATTACTTCATTCAAGTAAATTGTTTGAAACTTCAAAAATATGGGTTTCAAAGCTAGAAAGACTCTTTTTATACCCTTTCAGTTATGGTTTTGACACATATTCATTTATTATTACTTCATTGAAGTAAATTGTTTGAAACTTCAAAAATATGGGTTTCAAAGCTAGAAAGGCTCTTTTTATACCCTTTCAGTTATGGTTTTGACATATATTCATCTATTATTACTTCATTCAAGTAAATTGTTTGAAACTTCAAAAATATGGGTTTCAAAGCTAGAAAGACTCTTTTTATACCCTTTCAGTTATGGTTTTGACACATATTCATTTATTATTACTTCATTGAAGTAAATTGTTTGAAACTTCAAAAATATGGGTTTCAAAGCTAGAAAGGCTCTTTTTATACCCTTTCAGTTATGGTTTTGACATATATTCATCTATTATTACTTCATTCAAGTAAATTGTTTGAAACTTCAAAAATATGGGTTTCAAAGCTAGAAAGACTCTTTTTATACCCTTTCAGTTATGGTTTTGACACATATTCATTTATTATTACTTCATTGAAGTAAATTGTTTGAAACTTCAAAAATATGGGTTTCAAAGCTAGAAAGGCTCTTTTTATACCCTTTCAGTTATGGTTTTGACATATATTCATCTATTATTACTTCATTCAAGTAAATTGTTTGAAACTTCAAAAATATGGGTTTCAAAGCTAGAAAGACTCTTTTTATACCCTTTCAGTTATGGTTTTGACACATATTCATTTATTATTACTTCATTGAAGTAAATTGTTTGAAACTTCAAAAATATGGGTTTCAAAGCTAGAAAGGCTCTTTTTATACCCTTTCAGTTATGGTTTTGACATATATTCATCTATTATTACTTCATTCAAGTAAATTGTTTGAAACTTCAAAAATATGGGTTTCAAAGCTAGAAAGGCTCTTTTTATACCCTTTCAGTTATGGTTTTGACACATATTCATTTATTATTACTTCATTGAAGTAAATTGTTTGAAACTTCAAAAATATGGGTTTCAAAGCTAGAAAGGCTCTTTTTATACCCTTTCAGTTATGGTTTTGACATATATTCATCTATTATTACTTCATTCAAGTAAATTGTTTGAAACTTCAAAAATATGGGTTTCAAAGCTAGAAAGACTCTTTTTATACCCTTTCAGTTATGGTTTTGACACATATTCATTTATTATTACTTCATTGAAGTAAATTGTTTGAAACTTCAAAAATATGGGTTTCAAAGCTAGAAAGGCTCTTTTTGTAACCTTTCAGTTATGGTTTTGACACATATTCATTTATTATTACTTCATTGAAGTAAATTGTTTGAAAGTTCAAAAATATGGGTTTCAAAGCTAGAAAGGCTCTTTTTATACCCTTTCAGTTATGGTTTTGACAACTATTCATCTATTATTACTTCATTCAAGTAAATTGTTTGAAACTTCAAAAATATGGGTTTCAAAGCTAGAAAGGCTCTTTTTATACCCTTTCAGTAATGGTTTTGACACATATTCATCCATTATTACTTCATTCGAGTTAATTGTTTGAAACTTCAATAATATGGGTTTCAAAGCTAGAAAGACTCTTTTTATACCCTTTCAGTTATGGTTTTGACACATATTCATCTATTATTACTTCATTCAAGTTAATTGTTTGAAACTTCAAAAATATGGGTTTCAAAGCTAGAAAGGCTCTTTTTATACCCTTTCAGTAATGGTTTTGACACATATTCATCTATTATTACTTCATTGAAGTAAATTGTTTGAAAGTTCAAAAATATGGGTTTCAAAGCTAGAAAGGCTCTTTTTATACCCCTTCAGTTATGGTTTTGACACATATTCATCTATTATTACTTCATTGAAGTAAATTGTTTGAAAGTTCAAAAATATGGGTTTCAAAGCTAGAAAGGCTCTTTTTAATACCCTTTCAGTTATGGTTTTGACACATATTCATTTATTATTACTTCATTCAAGTTAATTGTTTGAAACTTCAAAAATATGGGTTTCAAAGCTAGAAAGGCTCTTTTTATACCCTTTCAGTAATGGTTTTGACACATATTCATTTATTATTACTTCATTGAAGTAAATTGTTTGAAAGTTCAAAAATATGGGTTTCAAAGCTAGAAAGGCTCTTTTTATACCCCTTCAGTTATGGTTTTGACACATATTCATCTATTATTACTTCATTGAAGTAAATTGTTTGAAAGTTCAAAAATATGGGTTTCAAAGCTAGAAAGGCTCTTTTTAATACCCTTTCAGTTATGGTTTTGACACATATTCATTTATTATTACTTCATTCAAGTTAATTGTTTGAAACTTCAAAAATATGGGTTTCAAAGCTAGAAAGGCTCTTTTTAATACCCTTTCAGTTATGGTTTTGACACATATTCATCTATTATTACTTCATTCAAGTTAATTGTTTGAAACTTCAAAAATATGGGTTTCAAAGCTAGAAAGGCTCTTTTTATACCCTTTCAGTTATGGTTTTGACAACTATTCATCTATTATTACTTCATTCAAGTAAATTGTTTGAAAGTTCAAAAATATGGGTTTCAAAGCTAGAAAGGCTCTTTTTATACCCTTTCAGTAATGGTTTTGACACATATTCATCCATTATTACTTCATTCAAGTTAATTGTTTGAAACTTCAATAATATGGGTTTCAAAGCTAGAAAGACTCTTTTTATACCCTTTCAGTTATGGTTTTGACACATATTCATCTATTATTACTTCATTGAAGTAAATTGTTTGAAAGTTCAAAAATATGGGTTTCAAAGCTAGAAAGGCTCTTTTTATACCCTATCAGTTATGGTTTTGACACATATTCATCTATTATTACTTCATTCAAGTAAATTGTTTGAAACTTCAAAAATATGGGTTTCAAAGCTAGAAAGACTCTTTTTATAACCTTTCAGTTATGGTTTTGACACATATTCATCTATTATTACTTCATTGAAGTAAATTGTTTGAAAGTTCAAAAATATGGGTTTCAAAGCTAGAAAGGCTCTTTTTATACCTTTTCAGTTATGGTTTTGACACATATTCATTTATTATTACTTCATTGAAGTAAATTGTTTGAAACTTCAAAAATATGGGTTTCAAAGCTAGAAAGACTCTTTTTATAACCTTTCAGTTATGGTTTTGACACATATTCATCTATTATTACTTCATTGAAGTAAATTGTTTGAAACTTCAAAAATATGGGTTTCAAAGCTAGAAAGGCTCTTTTTATACCCTTTCAGTAATGGTTTTTACACATATTCATTTATTATCACTTCATTGAAGTAAATTGTTTGAAACTTCAAAAATATAGGTTTCAAAGCTAGAAAGACTATTTTTATACCCTTTCAGTTATGGTTTTTACACATATTCATTTACTATTACTTCATTCAAGTAAATTGTTTGAAACTTCAAAAATATAGGTTTCAAAGCTAGAAAGGCTCTTTTTATACCCTTTCAGTTATGGTTTTTACACATATTCATTTACTATTACTTCATTCAAGTAAATTGTTTGAAACTTCAAAAATATGGGTTTCAAAGCTAGAAAGGCTCTTTTTATACCCTTTCAGTAATGGTTTTGACACATATTCATCTATTATTACTTCATTCAAGTAAATTGTTTGAAACTTTAAAAATATGGGTTTCAAAGCTAGAAAGGCTCTTTTTATACCCTTTCAGTTATGGTTTTGACACATATTCATCTATTATTACTACATTCAATAGAATTTGTTATAAAACCTTAAAATAGTGGTTTCAAAGCTGAAAAGTCCCCGTGTATACCCTTTTCGGTTCGGTTTTCACACTTCCAATGAACAATCATATCTCATTGATATATTCATGAAAATTATTGAGGAACAATGAAGACATGGATTTCAGAGCTGAAAAGACTCTGTATATAGCTTTTTGGGGCTTGGTTTTCACTCAGTGCAATCATATATTCTTACTACATTAGAGAAAATTTAAAAAAAACAAACCTTGAAAACATTGGTTTTGGAAGCTAAAAAAGGCTCTGTTTATACCCTCTAGGTCTGCTTTTGGCACTTTCAAGATTCAGTTATACGATAATAATACATTGAAAGGAAATTGTCAAAATACCTTTAGACCATTGCTTGAAATGTTAAAAAGGCTCATTTAATATCTTTCAAGGCTCAGTTTTAACACTTTGAAACTTCAATCATATATTAGGACTACATTCAATAAAACTGTTGCAAAACCTTGGAAACACTGGTTTCAAGGCCAAAAACGCTCTGCTAATACCTTTTTAGGCTTGCTTTTGACACTTCCAAAGTTCAATCATATCTTATTGATATATTCATGAAAATTATTGAAAAACCATGAAGACATGGCTTTCAGAGCTGAAAAGACTCTGTTTATGGCTGTTTTTGGCTTGGTTTTCACACTTACTCTTGTATTGTTATTATGTTCAAGAAAATTGTCAAAACCTTGGGAAAATTAGTTTTCAAGGTAAAAAAGCTTCGTTTGTAACCTTTTCAGGTTAGGTCTTGACTCTTACTTACGTATTATCACTGCATCCGAGACATTGGTTTCCAAAGTTAAGAATTCCTGTTTACACCTTTTTATGCTTGGTTTAGACATTTTGAAAATACAATCATATATCATTACTGCATGAAAGAAAATGTAGAAAAATCTTGGAAGCATTGCTTTTCAAAGCTAAAAAGGCTCTGTTCATACCTTTTTAGGCTGGGCTTTGCCACTTCTCATATATCATTACGTTTGGGAGAATTGTTAGAAAAAAACCGCACATTGTTTTCAAAGCTGTTTACAACGTTTCGGGCTCAGCTGTGACACTTTGAGAATTCAATCATATCAGATTGATACATTCATGGAACTTATTGAAAAACCTTGAAAACATTGGTTTCAAAGCTAAAAAGGCTCTATTTACAAGCTCTTCATCTTGGTTTTGACCCTCCAACCCATATATTATAACTACATTCAAGATTATTGATAAAAACCTTGAAAACATTGCTTTCAAATCTTACAAGGCTCTGCTTTTGATATTTCAATAGTCTAGCATACATTATTTTTCAATACAAGACATTTGTTGAAAATCCTTGAAAACATATATTGCACAGTTTATATGATTTGAACACTTTCAATATTCAATCATACAATATAACTGTATTGAAGAAAATTGCTGTAAAACTTTGAAAATATTGTTTTCAAAAGATAAAAGATAAAAATCCTTTAAAACATTGGTTCGTAAACTTGAAGTGTCTTTATTATGCTTATTTGAGTGGGCTTTCTCGTTTTTTTTTTTTCAATATTATAATATGCAGAAAAATTCTCGAAACTAAATATTCAAAACATCTCTTCAAATGTTGGTTCCAAATTCAAACTGTCTTCATTATTCGAATTTAGGTTATTTTAAAAATGAATTTGAATCAAATTACATAGAAATCCTACAGCTCTAACAGTTTAAAACACTCTTGAAAATATCAATGTGAATTGTCGTTAAAAAACCGTTTTGCCTGGTATTTTAAAAAAAAGTTTGATTACTTAGGCTTTTTCCAGCGTCTCCTTTACAATCTATGGAATAAAGTGTCATCATCATCATCATCATCATTATCATCATCCCCGCTAAAAACACCTTTTCACTTATTCTGAACTTTCTGTTATTTTGACACCAGATCTTTCACAAAGATGCATTTTATTTTTTATTCATTATGATAACATTCATAGAGGCCAAACCGGTGACTGAAAGGCATGAAATTGGATTCCCCGTCATGGAAGCGTACGTTCGGCCAGACAGTGTGTGTGTGTGTGTGGATTTTCGGAGCTCATCGTTCACTGATGAAACACTGTTTTTGAAACCTTGAAACATTGTTTTTCAAGGTAAAAAAAGCTATGTTTATATCTTTCTAGGCTTGCTTTTCTCACTTACTAATAGATTAATTAATACATCAAAGAGAATAGTTAAGAACCTTTAAAACATTACTTTCTAAGCTGTTTATACCTTTTCAGCCTCGCTTTTTACACTTTAAAATTCAATCGTTTATTATTGATAGATTCAAGAAAATTATCAAAAAACTTTCAAGACATTGGTGTCAAAGCTAAGAAAACTTTCTTTATACCATTTTAGCTTTGGTTTCAACATTTTCAAAATCCAATTTTATATTATTACTACATTATTTAGAATTGTTAAAAAAACTTTAAAACATTGCTTTTGAAGCTAAAAAGGCCCTGCTTATATCTTTATATACTAAATTAAGAAAACAAATATTAAAAACCTCCAAAATATTGGTTTATGAGCTTGAAATATCCTTATTACACTTATTTGAGTTGATTTTCACATTTTTCCGTTTTAAAATATGTAGAAATATTGCAGCACAAGAAATTTAAAACATCCTTTCAAACGTAGGTTCCAAAAGTGAAAAGTTATTTTCACAATGAATTTGAATCATATTAAGGAGAAATACTAGAGAAATAAAAGTTTGAAACACTTTTGAAATTATCAACGTAATTCGTGATTAAAAAAATAAATTATTTCAGCTGGTATTTGAAAAAAAAAGTTTTATTGATTTGGCAATTTCCATTGTCTCCTCAACAATCTATAGAAGGAATTGAATAATTATGTAATAATGATAATCATCATCATCATTGTAGTAGGGAAATAATTACTAATATTACTAGTACTACAGTAGTAAAACTAGTAATTATATACCCCGCCCCCCCAAAAGCTTTCTGTTATTTTTAACGAAGTATTTGGATTTAGTAAAAAAAAAAAGGATTGATTTTACACAGTGTTCATAACAAAACCTAAAAAGGGTAGCCTCGGAAGCAATGTTTTAAAGGTTTTTAACAACTTTCTTGAATTTAGTAAAAAAAAAAAAGGATAGATTTTACACAGTGTTCATAACAAAACCTAAAAAGGGTAGCCTCGGAAGCAATGTTTTGAAGGTTTTTAACAAGTTTCTTGAATTTAATAAGAAAAAAAAGGATTGATTTTACACAGTGTTCATAACAAAACCTAAAAAGGGTAGCCTTGGAAGCAATGTTTCAAAGGTTTTTAACAACTTTCTTGAATATAGTAAGAAAAAAAAGGATTGATTTTACACAGTGTTCATAACAAAACCTAAAAAGGGTAGCCTCGGAAGCAATGTTTTAAAGGTTTTTAACAACTTTCTTGAATTTAGTAAGAAAAAACAGGATTGATTTTACACAGTGTTCATAACAAAACCTAAAAAGGGTAGCCTCGGAAGCAATGTTTTAAAGGTTTTTAACAACTTTCTTGAATTTAGTAAAAAAAAAAAAGGATTGATTTTACACAGTGTTCATAACAAAACCTAAAAAGGGTAGCCTCGGAAGCAATGTTTTGAAGGTTTTTAACAACTTTCTTGAATTTAGTAAAAAAAAAAAGGATTGATTTTACACAGTGTTCATAACAAAACCTAAAAAGGGTAGCCTCGGAAGCAATGTTTTAAAGGTTTTTAACAACTTTGTTGGATTTAGTAAGAAAAAAAAAGATTGATTTTACACAGCGTTCATAACAAAACCTAAAAAGGGTAGCCTCGGAAGCAATGTTTTAAAGGTTTTTAACAACTTTCTTGAATTTAGTAAAAAAAAAAAGGAATGATTTTACACAGTGTTCATAACTAAACCTAGAAAGGGTAGCCTCGGAAGCAATGTTTTTAAAGGTTTTTAACAACTTTCTTGAATTTAGTAAAAAAAAAAAAGGATTGTTTTTACACAGTGTTCATAACAAAACCTAAAAAGGGTAGCCTCGGAAGCAATGTTTTAAAGGTTTTTAACAACTTTCTTGAATATAGTAAGAAAAAAAAGGATTGATTTTACACAGTGTTCATAACAAAACCTAAAAAGGGTAGCCTCGGAAGCAATGTTTTAAAGGTTTTTAACAACGTGTTTGGATTTAGTAAAAAAAAAAGGATTGATTTTACACAATGTTCATAACAAAACCTAAAAAGTGTAGCCTCGGAAGCAATGTTTTTAAAGGTTTTTAACAACTTTCTTGAAATTAGTAAAAAAAAAAGGATTGTTTTTACACAGTGTTCATAACAAAACCTAAAAAGGGTAGCCTCGGAAGCAATGTTTTAAAGGTTTTTAACAACTTTCTTGAATATAGTAAGAAAAAAAAGGATTGATTTTACACAGTGTTCATAACAAAACCTAAAAAGGGTAGCCTCGGAAGCAATGTTTTAAAGGTTTTTAACAACGTGTTTGGATTTAGTAAAAAAAAAAGGATTGATTTTACACAATGTTCATAACAAAACCTAAAAAGTGTAGCCTCGGAAGCAATGTTTTTAAAGGTTTTTAACAACTTTCTTGAAATTAGTAAAAAAAAAAGGATTGTTTTTACACAGTGTTCATAACAAAACCTAAAAAGGGTAGCCTCGGAAGCAATGTTTTAAAGGTTTTTAACAACTTTCTTGAATTCTGTAAAAAAAAAAGGATTGATTTTACACAGTGTTCATTACAAAACCTAAAAAGGGTAGCCTCGGAAGCAATGTTTTAAAGGTTTTCAACAACTTTCTTGAATTTAGTAAAAAAAAAAGGATTGATTTTACACAATGTTCATAACAAAACCTATAAAGTGTAGCCTCGGAAGCAATGTTTTAAAGGTTTTTAAGAACTTTGATGGATTTAGTGAAAAAAAGGGTTGATTTTACACAGTGTTCATAACAAAACCTAAAAAGGGTAGCCTCGGAAGCAATGTTTTAAAGGTTTTTAACAACCTATTTGGATTTAGTAAAAGAAAAAAGGATTGATTTTACACAATGTTCATAACAAAACCTAAAAAGTGTAGCCTCGGAAGCAATGTTTTAAAGGTTTTTAACAACTTTGTTGGATTTAGTGAAAAAAAAAGGATTGATTTTACACAGTGTTCATTACAAAACCTAAAAAGGGTAGCCTCGGAAGCAATGTTTTAAAGGTTTTTAACAACGTATTTGGATTTAGTAAAAAAAAAAAGGATTGATTTTACACAATGTTCATAACAAAACCTAAAAAGTGTAGCCTCGGAAGCAATGTTTTAAAGGTTTTTAACAACTTTGTTGGATTTAGTGAAAAAAAAAGGATTGATTTTACACAGTGTTCATAACAAAACCTAAAAAGGGTAGCCTCGGAAGCAATATTTTAAAGGTTTTTAACAACTTTGTTGGATTTAGTGAAAAAAACAGGATTGATTTTACACAGTGTTCATAACAAAACCTAAAAAGGGTAGCCTTGGAAGCAATGTTTTTAAAGGTTTTTAACAACTTTCTTGAATTTAGTAAGAAAAAAAAGGATTGTTTTTACACAGTGTTCATAACAAAACCTAAAAAGGGTAGCCTCGGAAGCAATGTTTTAAAGGTTTTTAACAACGTATTTGGATTTAGTAAAAAAAAAAAGGATTGATTTTACACAGTGTTCATAACAAAACCTAAAAAGGGTAGCCTCGGAAGCAATGTTTTAAAGGTTTTAAACAAGTTTCTTGAATTTAATAAAAAAAAAAGGATTGATTTTACACAGTGTTCATAACAAAACCTAAAAAGGGTAGCCTGGGAAGCAATGTTTCAAAGGTTTTTAACAACTTTCTTGAATATAGTAAGAAAAAAAAGGGTTGATTTTACACAGTGTTCATAACAAAACCTAAAAAGGGTAGCCTCGGAAGCAATGTTTTGAAGGTTTTCAACAACTTTCTTGAATTTAGTAAAAAAAAAAAAGGATTGATTTTACACAGTGTTCATAACAAAACCTAAAAAGGGTAGCCTTGGAAGCAATGTTTTAAAGGTTTTTAACAAGTTTCTTGAATTTAATAAGAAAAAAAAGGGTTGATTTTACACAGTGTTCATAACAAAACCTAAAAAGGGTAGCCTCGGAAGCAATGTTTTAAAGGTTTTTAACATTTTTCTTGAATTTAGTAAGAAAAAAAAGGGTTGATTTTACACAGTGTTCATAACAAAACCTAAAAAGTGTAGCCTCGGAAGCAATGTTTTAAAGGTTTTTAACAACTTTGTTGGATTTAGTAAAAAAAAAAAAGGATTGATTTTACACAGTGTTCATAACAAAACCTGAAAAGGGTAGCCTCAGAAGCAATGTTTTAAAGGTTTTTAACAACTTTGTTGGATTTAGTAAAAAAAAAAAGGATTGATTTTACACAGTGTTCATAACAAAACCTAAAAAGGGTAGCCTCGGAAGCAATGTTTTAAAGGTTTTTAACAACTTTGTTGGATTTAGTGAAAAAAAAAGGATTGATTTTACACAGCGTTCATAACAAAACCTAAAAAGGGTAGCCTCGGAAGCAATGTTTTAAAGGTTTTTAACAACTTTCTTGAATTTAGTAAAAAAAAAAAGGATTGATTTTACACAGTGTTCATAACTAAACCTAGAAAGGGTAGCCTCGGAAGCAATGTTTTTAAAGGTTTTTAAAAACTTTTTTTGAATTTAGTAAAAAAAAAAAGGATTGTTTTTACACAGTGTTCATAACAAAACCTAAAAAGGGTAGCCTCGGAAGCAATGTTTTAAAGGTTTTTAACAACTTTCTTGAATTCTGTAAAAAAAAAAGGATTGATTTTACACAGTGTTCATTACAAAACCTAAAAAGGGTAGCCTCGGAAGCAATGTTTTAAAGGTTTTTAACAACGTATTTGGATTTAGTAAAAAAAAAAGGATTGATTTTACACAATGTTCATAACAAAACCTAAAAAGTGTAGCCTCGGAAGCAATGTTTTAAAGGTTTTTAGCAACTTTGTTGGATTTAGTGAAAAAAACAGGATTGATTTTACACAGTGTTCATAACAAAACCTAAAAAGGGTAGCCTCGGAAGCAATATTTTAAAGGTTTTTAACAACTTTGTTGGATTTAGTAAAAGAAAAAAGGGTTGATTTTACACAGTGTTCATAACAAAACCTAAAAAGGGTAGCCTCGGAAGCAATGTTTTTAAAGGTTTTTAACAACTTTCTTGAATTTAGTAAGAAAAAAAAGGATTGATTTTACACAGTGTTCATAACAAAACCTAAAAAGGGTAGCCTTGGAAGCAATGTTTCAAAGGTTTTTAACAACTTTCTTGAATATAGTAAGAAAAAAAAGGATTGATTTTACACAGTGTTCATAACAAAACCTAAAAAGGGTAGCCTCGGAAGCAATGTTTTGAAGGTTTTTAACAACTTTCTTGAATTTAGTAAAAAAAAAAGGATTGATTTTACACAGTGTTCATAACAAAACCTAAAAAGGGTAGCCTCGGAAGCAATGTTTTTAAAGGTTTTTAACAACTTTCTTGAATTTAGTAAAAAAAAAAAAGGATTGATTTTACACAGTGTTCATAACAAAACCTAAAAAGGGTAGCCTCGGAAGCAATGTTTTAAAGGTTTTTAACAAGTTTCTTGAATTTGATAAGAAAAAAAAGGATTGATTTTACACAGTGTTCATAACAAAACCTAAAAAGGGTAGCCTCGGAAGCAATGTTTTAAAGGTTTTTAACAACTTTCTTGAATTTAGTAAGAAAAAAAAGGATTGATTTTACACAATGTTCATAACAAAACCTATAAAGTGTAGCCTCGGAAGCAATGTTTTAAAGGTTTTTAAGAACTTTGATGGATTTAGTGAAAAAAAAGGGTTGATTTTACACAGTGTTCATAACAAAACCTAAAAAGGGTAGCCTCGGAAGCAATGTTTTAAAGGTTTTTAACAACCTATTTGGATTTAGTAAAAGAAAAAAGGATTGATTTTACACAATGTTCATAACAAAACCTAAAAAGTGTAGCCTCGGAAGCAATGTTTTAAAGGTTTTTAACAACTTTGTTGGATTTAGTGAAAAAAAAAGGATTGATTTTACACAGTGTTCATTACAAAACCTAAAAAGGGTAGCCTCGGAAGCAATGTTTTAAAGGTTTTTAACAACGTATTTGGATTTAGTAAAAAAAAAAAGGATTGATTTTACACAATGTTCATAACAAAACCTAAAAAGTGTAGCCTCGGAAGCAATGTTTTAAAGGTTTTTAACAACTTTGTTGGATTTAGTGAAAAAAAAAGGATTGATTTTACACAGTGTTCATAACAAAACCTAAAAAGGGTAGCCTCGGAAGCAATATTTTAAAGGTTTTTAACAACTTTGTTGGATTTAGTGAAAAAAACAGGATTGATTTTACACAGTGTTCATAACAAAACCTAAAAAGGGTAGCCTTGGAAGCAATGTTTTTAAAGGTTTTTAACAACTTTCTTGAATTTAGTAAGAAAAAAAAGGATTGTTTTTACACAGTGTTCATAACAAAACCTAAAAAGGGTAGCCTCGGAAGCAATGTTTTAAAGGTTTTTAACAACGTATTTGGATTTAGTAAAAAAAAAAAGGATTGATTTTACACAGTGTTCATAACAAAACCTAAAAAGGGTAGCCTCGGAAGCAATGTTTTAAAGGTTTTAAACAAGTTTCTTGAATTTAATAAAAAAAAAAGGATTGATTTTACACAGTGTTCATAACAAAACCTAAAAAGGGTAGCCTGGGAAGCAATGTTTCAAAGGTTTTTAACAACTTTCTTGAATATAGTAAGAAAAAAAAGGGTTGATTTTACACAGGGTTCATAACAAAACCTAAAAAGGGTAGCCTCGGAAGCAATGTTTTGAAGGTTTTCAACAACTTTCTTGAATTTAGTAAAAAAAAAAAAGGATTGATTTTACACAGTGTTCATAACAAAACCTAAAAAGGGTAGCCTTGGAAGCAATGTTTTAAAGGTTTTTAACAAGTTTCTTGAATTTAATAAGAAAAAAAAGGGTTGATTTTACACAGTGTTCATAACAAAACCTAAAAAGGGTAGCCTCGGAAGCAATGTTTTAAAGGTTTTTAACATTTTTCTTGAATTTAGTAAGAAAAAAAAGGGTTGATTTTACACAGTGTTCATAACAAAACCTAAAAAGTGTAGCCTCGGAAGCAATGTTTTAAAGGTTTTTAACAACTTTGTTGGATTTAGTAAAAAAAAAAAAGGATTGATTTTACACAGTGTTCATAACAAAACCTGAAAAGGGTAGCCTCAGAAGCAATGTTTTAAAGGTTTTTAACAACTTTGTTGGATTTAGTAAAAAAAAAAAGGATTGATTTTACACAGTGTTCATAACAAAACCTAAAAAGGGTAGCCTCGGAAGCAATGTTTTAAAGGTTTTTAACAACTTTGTTGGATTTAGTGAAAAAAAAAGGATTGATTTTACACAGCGTTCATAACAAAACCTAAAAAGGGTAGCCTCGGAAGCAATGTTTTAAAGGTTTTTAACAACTTTCTTGAATTTAGTAAAAAAAAAAAGGATTGATTTTACACAGTGTTCATAACTAAACCTAGAAAGGGTAGCCTCGGAAGCAATGTTTTTAAAGGTTTTTAAAAACTTTTTTTGAATTTAGTAAAAAAAAAAAGGATTGTTTTTACACAGTGTTCATAACAAAACCTAAAAAGGGTAGCCTCGGAAGCAATGTTTTAAAGGTTTTTAACAACTTTCTTGAATTCTGTAAAAAAAAAAGGATTGATTTTACACAGTGTTCATTACAAAACCTAAAAAGGGTAGCCTCGGAAGCAATGTTTTAAAGGTTTTTAACAACGTATTTGGATTTAGTAAAAAAAAAAGGATTGATTTTACACAATGTTCATAACAAAACCTAAAAAGTGTAGCCTCGGAAGCAATGTTTTAAAGGTTTTTAGCAACTTTGTTGGATTTAGTGAAAAAAACAGGATTGATTTTACACAGTGTTCATAACAAAACCTAAAAAGGGTAGCCTCGGAAGCAATATTTTAAAGGTTTTTAACAACTTTGTTGGATTTAGTAAAAGAAAAAAGGGTTGATTTTACACAGTGTTCATAACAAAACCTAAAAAGGGTAGCCTCGGAAGCAATGTTTTTAAAGGTTTTTAACAACTTTCTTGAATTTAGTAAGAAAAAAAAGGATTGATTTTACACAGCGTTCATAACAAAACCTAAAAAGGGTAGCCTTGGAAGCAATGTTTCAAAGGTTTTTAACAACTTTCTTGAATATAGTAAGAAAAAAAAGGATTGATTTTACACAGTGTTCATAACAAAACCTAAAAAGGGTAGCCTCGGAAGCAATGTTTTGAAGGTTTTTAACAACTTTCTTGAATTTAGTAAAAAAAAAAGGATTGATTTTACACAGTGTTCATAACAAAACCTAAAAAGGGTAGCCTCGGAAGCAATGTTTTTAAAGGTTTTTAACAACTTTCTTGAATTTAGTAAAAAAAAAAAAGGATTGATTTTACACAGTGTTCATAACAAAACCTAAAAAGGGTAGCCTCGGAAGCAATGTTTTAAAGGTTTTTAACAAGTTTCTTGAATTTGATAAGAAAAAAAAGGATTGATTTTACACAGTGTTCATAACAAAACCTAAAAAGGGTAGCCTCGGAAGCAATGTTTTAAAGGTTTTTAACAACTTTCTTGAATTTAGTAAGAAAAAAAAGGATTGATTTTACACAGCGTTCATAACAAAACCTAAAAAGGGTAGCCTCGGAAGCAATGTTTTAAAGGTTTTTAACAACGTATTTGGATTTAGTAAAAAAAAAAAAGGATTGATTTTACACAGTGTTCATAAGAAAACCTAAAAAGGGTAGCCTCGGAAGCAATGTTTTAAAGGTTTTTAACAACTTTGTTGGATTTAGTAAAAAAAAAAAGGATTGATTTTACACAGTGTTCATAACAAAACCTAAAAAGGGTAGCCTCGGAAGCAATGTTTTAAAGGTTTTTAACAACTTTGTTGGATTTAGTAAGAAAAAAAAAGATTGATTTTACACAGCGTTCATAACAAAACCTAAAAAGGGTAGCCTCGGAAGCAATGTTTTAAAGGTTTTTAACAACTTTCTTGAATTTAGTAAAAAAAAAAAGGAATGATTTTACACAGTGTTCATAACTAAACCTAGAAAGGGTAGCCTCGGAAGCAATGTTTTTAAAGGTTTTTAACAACTTTCTTGAATTTAGTAAAAAAAAAAAAGGATTGTTTTTACACAGTGTTCATAACAAAACCTAAAAAGGGTAGCCTCGGAAGCAATGTTTTAAAGGTTTTTAACAACCTATTTGGATTTAGTAAGAAAAAAAAGGATTGATTTTACACAGTGTTCATAACAAAACCTAAAAAGGGTAGCCTCGGAAGCAATGTTTTAAAGGTTTTTAACAACGTGTTTGGATTTAGTAAAAAAAAAAGGATTGATTTTACACAATGTTCATAACAAAACCTAAAAAGTGTAGCCTCGGAAGCAATGTTTTTAAAGGTTTTTAACAACTTTCTTGAAATTAGTAAAAAAAAAAGGATTGTTTTTACACAGTGTTCATAACAAAACCTAAAAAGGGTAGCCTCGGAAGCAATGTTTTAAAGGTTTTTAACAACTTTCTTGAATTCTGTAAAAAAAAAAAGGATTGATTTTACACAGTGTTCATTACAAAACCTAAAAAGGGTAGCCTCGGAAGCAATGTTTTAAAGGTTTTCAACAACTTTCTTGAATTTAGTAAAAAAAAAAGGATTGATTTTACACAATGTTCATAACAAAACCTATAAAGTGTAGCCTCGGAAGCAATGTTTTAAAGGTTTTTAAGAACTTTGATGGATTTAGTGAAAAAAAAGGGTTGATTTTACACAGTGTTCATAACAAAACCTAAAAAGGGTAGCCTCGGAAGCAATGTTTTAAAGGTTTTTAACATTTTTCTTGAATTTAGTAAGAAAAAAAAGGGTTGATTTTACACAGTGTTCATAACAAAACCTAAAAAGTGTAGCCTCGGAAGCAATGTTTTAAAGGTTTTTAACAACTTTGTTGGATTTAGTAAAAAAAAAAAAGGATTGATTTTACACAGTGTTCATAACAAAACCTGAAAAGGGTAGCCTCAGAAGCAATGTTTTAAAGGTTTTTAACAACTTTGTTGGATTTAGTAAAAAAAAAAAGGATTGATTTTACACAGTGTTCATAACAAAACCTAAAAAGGGTAGCCTCGGAAGCAATGTTTTAAAGGTTTTTAACAACTTTGTTGGATTTAGTGAAAAAAAAAGGATTGATTTTACACAGCGTTCATAACAAAACCTAAAAAGGGTAGCCTCGGAAGCAATGTTTTAAAGGTTTTTAACAACTTTCTTGAATTTAGTAAAAAAAAAAAGGATTGATTTTACACAGTGTTCATAACTAAACCTAGAAAGGGTAGCCTCGGAAGCAATGTTTTTAAAGGTTTTTAACAACTTTTTTTGAATTTAGTAAAAAAAAAAAGGATTGTTTTTACACAGTGTTCATAACAAAACCTAAAAAGGGTAGCCTCGGAAGCAATGTTTTAAAGGTTTTTAACAACTTTCTTGAATTCTGTAAAAAAAAAAGGATTGATTTTACACAGTGTTCATTACAAAACCTAAAAAGGGTAGCCTCGGAAGCAATGTTTTAAAGGTTTTTAACAACCTATTTGGATTTAGTAAGAAAAAAAAGGATTGATTTTACACAGTGTTCATAACAAAACCTAAAAAGGGTAGCCTCGGAAGCAATGTTTTAAAGGTTTTTAACAACGTGTTTGGATTTAGTAAAAAAAAAAGGATTGATTTTACACAATGTTCATAACAAAACCTAAAAAGTGTAGCCTCGGAAGCAATGTTTTTAAAGGTTTTTAACAACTTTCTTGAAATTAGTAAAAAAAAAAGGATTGTTTTTACACAGTGTTCATAACAAAACCTAAAAAGGGTAGCCTCGGAAGCAATGTTTTAAAGGTTTTTAACAACTTTCTTGAATTCTGTAAAAAAAAAAAGGATTGATTTTACACAGTGTTCATTACAAAACCTAAAAAGGGTAGCCTCGGAAGCAATGTTTTAAAGGTTTTCAACAACTTTCTTGAATTTAGTAAAAAAAAAAGGATTGATTTTACACAATGTTCATAACAAAACCTATAAAGTGTAGCCTCGGAAGCAATGTTTTAAAGGTTTTTAAGAACTTTGATGGATTTAGTGAAAAAAAAGGGTTGATTTTACACAGTGTTCATAACAAAACCTAAAAAGGGTAGCCTCGGAAGCAATGTTTTAAAGGTTTTTAACATTTTTCTTGAATTTAGTAAGAAAAAAAAGGGTTGATTTTACACAGTGTTCATAACAAAACCTAAAAAGTGTAGCCTCGGAAGCAATGTTTTAAAGGTTTTTAACAACTTTGTTGGATTTAGTAAAAAAAAAAAAGGATTGATTTTACACAGTGTTCATAACAAAACCTGAAAAGGGTAGCCTCAGAAGCAATGTTTTAAAGGTTTTTAACAACTTTGTTGGATTTAGTAAAAAAAAAAAGGATTGATTTTACACAGTGTTCATAACAAAACCTAAAAAGGGTAGCCTCGGAAGCAATGTTTTAAAGGTTTTTAACAACTTTGTTGGATTTAGTGAAAAAAAAAGGATTGATTTTACACAGCGTTCATAACAAAACCTAAAAAGGGTAGCCTCGGAAGCAATGTTTTAAAGGTTTTTAACAACTTTCTTGAATTTAGTAAAAAAAAAAAGGATTGATTTTACACAGTGTTCATAACTAAACCTAGAAAGGGTAGCCTCGGAAGCAATGTTTTTAAAGGTTTTTAACAACTTTTTTTGAATTTAGTAAAAAAAAAAAGGATTGTTTTTACACAGTGTTCATAACAAAACCTAAAAAGGGTAGCCTCGGAAGCAATGTTTTAAAGGTTTTTAACAACTTTCTTGAATTCTGTAAAAAAAAAAGGATTGATTTTACACAGTGTTCATTACAAAACCTAAAAAGGGTAGCCTCGGAAGCAATGTTTTAAAGGTTTTTAACAACGTATTTGGATTTAGTAAAAAAAAAAGGATTGATTTTACACAATGTTCATAACAAAACCTAAAAAGTGTAGCCTCGGAAGCAATGTTTTAAAGGTTTTTAGCAACTTTGTTGGATTTAGTGAAAAAAACAGGATTGATTTTACACAGTGTTCATAACAAAACCTAAAAAGGGTAGCCTCGGAAGCAATATTTTAAAGGTTTTTAACAACTTTGTTGGATTTAGTAAAAGAAAAAAGGGTTGATTTTACACAGTGTTCATAACAAAACCTAAAAAGGGTAGCCTCGGAAGCAATGTTTTTAAAGGTTTTTAACAACTTTCTTGAATTTAGTAAGAAAAAAAAGGATTGATTTTACACAGTGTTCATAACAAAACCTAAAAAGGGTACCCTTGGAAGCAATGTTTCAAAGGTTTTTAACAACTTTCTTGAATATAGTAAGAAAAAAAAGGATTGATTTTACACAGTGTTCATAACAAAACCTAAAAAGGGTAGCCTCGGAAGCAATGTTTTGAAGGTTTTTAACAACTTTCTTGAATTTAGTAAAAAAAAAAGGATTGATTTTACACAGTGTTCATAACAAAACCTAAAAAGGGTAGCCTCGGAAGCAATGTTTTTAAAGGTTTTTAACAACTTTCTTGAATTTAGTAAAAAAAAAAAAGGATTGATTTTACACAGTGTTCATAACAAAACCTAAAAAGGGTAGCCTCGGAAGCAATGTTTTAAAGGTTTTTAACAACTTTCTTGAATTTAGTAAGAAAAAAAAGGATTGATTTTACACAGCGTTCATAACAAAACCTAAAAAGGGTAGCCTCGGAAGCAATGTTTTAAAGGTTTTTAACAACGTATTTGGATTTAGTAAAAAAAAAAAAGGATTGATTTTACACAGTGTTCATAAGAAAACCTAAAAAGGGTAGCCTCGGAAGCAATGTTTTAAAGGTTTTTAACAACTTTGTTGGATTTAGTAAAAAAAAAAAGGATTGATTTTACACAGTGTTCATAACAAAACCTAAAAAGGGTAGCCTCGGAAGCAATGTTTTAAAGGTTTTTAACAACTTTGTTGGATTTAGTAAGAAAAAAAAAGATTGATTTTACACAGCGTTCATAACAAAACCTAAAAAGGGTAGCCTCGGAAGCAATGTTTTAAAGGTTTTTAACAACTTTCTTGAATTTAGTAAAAAAAAAAAGGAATGATTTTACACAGTGTTCATAACTAAACCTAGAAAGGGTAGCCTCGGAAGCAATGTTTTTAAAGGTTTTTAACAACTTTCTTGAATTTAGTAAAAAAAAAAAAGGATTGTTTTTACACAGTGTTCATAACAAAACCTAAAAAGGGTAGCCTCGGAAGCAATGTTTTAAAGGTTTTTAACAACCTATTTGGATTTAGTAAGAAAAAAAAGGATTGATTTTACACAGTGTTCATAACAAAACCTAAAAAGGGTAGCCTCGGAAGCAATGTTTTAAAGGTTTTTAACAACGTGTTTGGATTTAGTAAAAAAAAAAGGATTGATTTTACACAATGTTCATAACAAAACCTAAAAAGTGTAGCCTCGGAAGCAATGTTTTTAAAGGTTTTTAACAACTTTCTTGAAATTAGTAAAAAAAAAAGGATTGTTTTTACACAGTGTTCATAACAAAACCTAAAAAGGGTAGCCTCGGAAGCAATGTTTTAAAGGTTTTTAACAACTTTCTTGAATTCTGTAAAAAAAAAAAGGATTGATTTTACACAGTGTTCATTACAAAACCTAAAAAGGGTAGCCTCGGAAGCAATGTTTTAAAGGTTTTCAACAACTTTCTTGAATTTAGTAAAAAAAAAAGGATTGATTTTACACAATGTTCATAACAAAACCTATAAAGTGTAGCCTCGGAAGCAATGTTTTAAAGGTTTTTAAGAACTTTGATGGATTTAGTGAAAAAAAAGGGTTGATTTTACACAGTGTTCATAACAAAACCTAAAAAGGGTAGCCTCGGAAGCAATGTTTTAAAGGTTTTTAACAACCTATTTGGATTTAGTAAAAGAAAAAAGGATTGATTTTACACAATGTTCATAACAAAACCTAAAAAGTGTAGCCTCGGAAGCAATGTTTTAAAGGTTTTTAACAACTTTGTTGGATTTAGTGAAAAAAAAAGGATTGATTTTACACAGTGTTCATTACAAAACCTAAAAAGGGTAGCCTCGGAAGCAATGTTTTAAAGGTTTTTAACAACGTATTTGGATTTAGTAAAAAAAAAAGGATTGATTTTACACAATGTTCATAACAAAACCTAAAAAGTGTAGCCTCGGAAGCAATGTTTTAAAGGTTTTTAACAACTTTGTTGGATTTAGTGAAAAAAACAGGATTGATTTTACACAGTGTTCATAACAAAACCTAAAAAGGGTAGCCTCGGAAGCAATATTTTAAAGGTTTTTAACAACTTTGTTGGATTTAGTAAAAGAAAAAAGGATTGATTTTACACAGTGTTCATAACAAAACCTAAAAAGGGTAGCCTCGGAAGCAATGTTTTTAAAGGTTTTTAACAACTTTCTTGAATTTAGTAAGAAAAAAAGGATTGTTTTTACACAGTGTTCATAACAAAACCTAAAAAGGGTAGCCTCGGAAGCAATGTTTTAAAGGTTTTTAACAACTTTGTTGGATTTAGTAAAAGAAAAAAGGATTGATTTTACACAGTGTTCATAACAAAACCTAAAAAGGGTAGCCTCGGAAGCAATGTTTTTAAAGGTTTTTAACAACTTTCTTGAATTTAGTAAGAAAAAAAGGATTGTTTTTACACAGTGTTCATAACAAAACCTAAAAAGGGTAGCCTCGGAAGCAATGTTTTAAAGGTTTTTAACAACTTTCTTGAATTTAGTAAAAAAAAAAAAGGATTGATTTTACACAGTGTTCATAACAAAACCTAAAAAGGGTAGCCTCGGAAGCAATGTTTTAAAGGTTTTTAACAACTTTCTTGAATTTAGTAAAAAAAAAAAAGGATTGATTTTACACAGTGTTCATAACAAAACCTAAAAAGGGTAGCCTCGGAAGCAATGTTTTAAAGGTTTTAAACAAGTTTCTTGAATTTAATAAAAAAAAAAGGATTGATTTTACACAGTGTTCATAACAAAACCTAAAAAGGGTAGCCTGGGAAGCAATGTTTCAAAGGTTTTTAACAACTTTCTTGAATATAGTAAGAAAAAAAAGGGTTGATTTTACACAGTGTTCATAACAAAACCTAAAAAGGGTAGCCTCGGAAGCAATGTTTTGAAGGTTTTTAACAACTTTCTTGAATTTAGTAAAAAAAAAAAAGGATTGATTTTACAAAGTGTTCATAACAAAACCTAAAAAGGGTAGCCTTGGAAGCAATGTTTTAAAGGTTTTTAACAAGTTTCTTGAATTTAATAAGAAAAAAAAGGGTTGATTTTACACAGTGTTCATAACAAAACCTAAAAAGGGTAGCCTCGGAAGCAATGTTTTAAAGGTTTTTAACATTTTTCTTGAATTTAGTAAGAAAAAAAAGGATTGATTTTACACAGTGTTCATAACAAAACCTAAAAAGGGTAGCCTCGGAAGCAATGTTTTAAAGGTTTTTAACAACGTGTTTGGATTTAGTAAAAAAAAAAGGATTGATTTTACACAATGTTCATAACAAAACCTAAAAAGTGTAGCCTCGGAAGCAATGTTTTTAAAGGTTTTTAACAACTTTCTTGAAATTAGTAAAAAAAAAAGGATTGTTTTTACACAGTGTTCATAACAAAACCTAAAAAGGGTAGCCTCGGAAGCAATGTTTTAAAGGTTTTTAACAACTTTCTTGAATTCTGTAAAAAAAAAAAGGATTGATTTTACACAGTGTTCATTACAAAACCTAAAAAGGGTAGCCTCGGAAGCAATGTTTTAAAGGTTTTCAACAACTTTCTTGAATTTAGTAAAAAAAAAAGGATTGATTTTACACAATGTTCATAACAAAACCTATAAAGTGTAGCCTCGGAAGCAATGTTTTAAAGGTTTTTAAGAACTTTGATCGATTTAGTGAAAAAAAAGGGTTGATTTTACACAGTGTTCATAACAAAACCTAAAAAGGGTAGCCTCGGAAGCAATGTTTTAAAGGTTTTTAACAACCTATTTGGATTTAGTAAAAGAAAAAAGGATTGATTTTACACAATGTTCATAACAAAACCTAAAAAGTGTAGCCTCGGAAGCAATGTTTTAAAGGTTTTTAACAACTTTGTTGGATTTAGTGAAAAAAAAAGGATTGATTTTACACAGTGTTCATTACAAAACCTAAAAAGGGTAGCCTCGGAAGCAATGTTTTAAAGGTTTTTAACAACGTATTTGGATTTAGTAAAAAAAAAAAGGATTGATTTTACACAATGTTCATAACAAAACCTAAAAAGTGTAGCCTCGGAAGCAATGTTTTAAAGGTTTTTAACAACTTTGTTGGATTTAGTGAAAAAAACAGGATTGATTTTACACAGTGTTCATAACAAAACCTAAAAAGGGTAGCCTCGGAAGCAATGTTTTTAAAGGTTTTTAACAACTTTCTTGAATTTAGTAAGAAAAAAAGGATTGTTTTTACACAGTGTTCATAACAAAACCTAAAAAGGGTAGCCTCGGAAGCAATGTTTTAAAGGTTTTTAACAACTTTCTTGAATTTAGTAAAAAAAAAAAAGGATTGATTTTACACAGTGTTCATAACAAAACCTAAAAAGGGTAGCCTCGGAAGCAATGTTTTAAAGGTTTTAAACAAGTTTCTTGAATTTAATAAAAAAAAAAGGATTGATTTTACACAGTGTTCATAACAAAACCTAAAAAGGGTAGCCTTGGAAGCAATGTTTTAAAGGTTTTTAACAAGTTTCTTGAATTTAATAAGAAAAAAAAGGGTTGATTTTACACAGTGTTCATAACAAAACCTAAAAAGGGTAGCCTCGGAAGCAATGTTTTAAAGGTTTTTAACATTTTTCTTGAATTTAGTAAGAAAAAAAAGGGTTGATTTTACACAGTGTTCATAACAAAACCTAAAAAGGGTAGCCTCGGAAGCAATGTTTTAAAGGTTTTTAACAACGTATTTGGATTTAGTAAAAAAAAAAAAGGATTGATTTTACACAGTGTTCATAACAAAACCTGAAAAGGGTAGCCTCAGAAGCAATGTTTTAAAGGTTTTTAACAACCTATTTGGATTTAGTAAAAAAAAAAAGGATTGATTTTACACAGTGTTCATAACAAAACCTAAAAAGGGTAGCCTAGGAAGCAATGTTTTCAAGGTTTTTAACAACTTTGTTGGATTTAGTAAGAAAAAAAAAGATTGATTTTACACAGCGTTCATAACAAAACCTAAAAAGGGTAGCCTCGGAAGCAATGTTTTAAAGGTTTTTAACAACTTTCTTGAATTTAGTAAAAAAAAAAAGGATTGATTTTACACAGTGTTCATAACTAAACCTAGAAAGGGTAGCCTCGGAAGCAATGTTTTAAAGGTTTTTAACAACTTTCTTGAATTCTGTAAAAAAAAAAGGATTGATTTTACACAGTGTTCATTACAAAACCTAAAAAGGGTAGCCTCGGAAGCAATGTTTTAAAGGTTTTTAACAACGTATTTGGATTTAGTAAAAAAAAAAGGATTGATTTTACACAATGTTCATAACAAAACCTAAAAAGTGTAGCCTCGGAAGCAATGTTTTTAAAGGTTTTTAACAACTTTCTTGAATTTAGTAAAAAAAAAAAGGATTGTTTTTACACAGTGTTCATAACAAAACCTAAAAAGGGTAGCCTCGGAAGCAATGTTTTAAAGGTTTTTAACAACTTTCTTGAATTTAGTAAAAAAAAAAAAGGATTGATTTTACACAGTGTTCATAACAAAACCTAAAAAGGGTAGCCTCGGAAGCAATGTTTTAAAGGTTTTTAACAAGTTTCTTGAATTTAATAAAAAAAAAAGGATTGATTTTACACAGTGTTCATAACAAAACCTAAAAAGGGTAGCCTGGGAAGCAATGTTTCAAAAGTTTTTAACAACTTTCTTGAATATAGTAAGAAAAAAAAGGATTGATTTTACACAGTGTTCATAACAAAACCTAAAAAGGGTAGCCTCGGAAGCAATGTTTTGAAGGTTTTTAACAACTTTCTTGAATTTAGTAAAAAAAAAAAAGGATTGATTTTACACAGTGTTCATAACAAAACCTAAAAAGGGTAGCCTTGGAAGCAATGTTTTAAAGGTTTTTAACAAGTTTCTTGAATTTAATAAGAAAAAAAAGGGTTGATTTTACACAGTGTTCATAACAAAACCTAAAAAGGGTAGCCTCGGAAGCAATGTTTTAAAGGTTTTTAACATTTTTCTTGAATTTAGTAAGAAAAAAAAGGGTTGATTTTACACAGTGTTCATAACAAAACCTAAAAAGGGTAGCCTCGGAAGCAATGTTTTAAAGGTTTTTAACAACTTTCTTGAATTTAGTAAAAAAAAAAAAGGATTGATTTTACACAGTGTTCATAACAAAACCTAAAAAGGGTAGCCTCGGAAGCAATGTTTTGAAGGTTTTTAACAACTTTCTTGAATTTAGTAAAAAAAAAAAGGATTGATTTTACACAGTGTTCAAAACAAAACCTAAAAAGGGTAGCCTCGGAAGCAATGTTTTGAAGGTTTTTAACAACTTTCTTGAATATAGTAAGAAAAAAAAGGATTGATTTTACACAGTGTTCATAACAAAACCTAAAAAGGGTAGCCTCGGAAGCAATGTTTTAAAGGTTTTTAACAAATTTCTTGAATTTAGTAAAAAAAAAAGGATTGATTTTACACATTGTTCATAACAAAACCTAAAAAGTGTAGCCTCTGAAGCAATGATTCAGTGGTTTTTAACAACTTTTATGAATCTAGTAAAGAAATTGGATTGATTTTTCAAAGTGTTCATAACTAAGCCTTAAAGGGTAGCCTCGGAAGCAATGTTTTTAAAGGTTTTTAACAACTTTCTTGAATTTAGTAAAAAAAATAGGATTGATTTTACACAGTGTTTATAGCCAAACCTAAAAAGGGTAGCCACAGAAGCAATGTTTCAAAGATTTTTAACAACTTTCTTGGATGTAGTAAGAAAAAGGATTGATTTTTAAAAGTGTTCATAGCCAAGCCTCAAATGGTAGCCACAGAAGCAATGTTTCAATGGTTTTTGACAACTTCCTTGAAACTAGTTAAAAGATAGGATTGATTTCTCACAGTGTTCATAACCAAGCCTTGAAAGGTAGCCACAGAAGCAATGTTTCAATGGTTTTTAAGAATTTTTTTTGAATGTAGTAAAAAAATATGATTGATTTTCCAAAGTATTCATAACCAAACCTTTATGGGTAGCCACAGAAGCAATGTTTCAATGGTTCTTAACAACTTTCTTGAATGAAGTTAAAAAAAAGAATTGATTTTTCAAAGTGTTCATAACCAAACCTCAATGGGTAGCCACAAAAGCAATGTTTCAATGTTTTTTAACAACTTTCTTAAATGTAGTAAAAAAATAGTATTGATTTTCAATGTGTTCATAACTAAGTTTTAAAGGGCAGCAACTGAAGAAATGTTTCAATGGTTTTTAACAACCTTCTTGAATTTAGTAAAAAAATAGGATTGATTTCTTTGGGTGTTCATAACCAAGCCTTAAAGGGTAGCGATAGAAGAAATGTTTCAATGGTTTTTAGCAACTTTCTTGAATCTAGTAAAAAAATAGGATTGATTTTCAAAAGTGTTCATAACGAAACATGAAAGGGTAGCCACAGAACTAATTTTTCAATGGTTTTTAACCACTTTCTGGAATGTAGTAAAAAAGAGGATTGATTTTTCAAAGTTTCCATAACCAAGCCTTAAAGGGTACCCATCGAAGCAATGTTTCAGTGGTTTCTGACGAGTTTTCGAATGTAGTAAAAAAATAGGATTGATTTTTCAAAGTGTGCATAAACAACCTTTGAAGGGTAGCCACAGAAGCAATGTTTCAATGTTTTTTATCAACCTTACTGAATCTAGTAAAAAAAAATGATTGTTTTTCCAAACTGTTCATAATCAAGCCTCAAAGGGCAGCCATATAAGCAATGTTTCAATGGTTTTTATCAACCTTACTGAATCTAGTAAAAAAAAAAGATTGTTTTTTCAAACTGTTCATAACCAAGCCTCAAAGGGTAGCCACAGAAGCAATGTTTAAATGGTTTTTAACAACTCTTATGAATGTATTAACTATATACGAGCCAGTGATAAAACCAACCTAAAAAGCTATAAACAGAGCCCTTTTAGCTTTTAAAACCAATGGTTCCAATGTTTTTAACAATTTTCTGGGAAGTAGTGATCGTAAAAAAAGTTGTCAAAAAAACAAGTGGCAAATATCAATTCCATATGATGTCAAGTTGTCGAGCTATCTCCCTGCATACACATCCACCAACAGACAGATAGATTATCCTTGGTAATACTCAATATTTCTCTAGTCTGCTCATATACGGTGGCTGCGAATGAATTCCCTATCAGAAATATTGTGTTTCTTTGGTAAACATTCCTTCATTTTTTTGACTTCATCATGTGAGTGTTGGTCAAGAAGTAAGTAGATATAATATGGAAGGCAAATTCAATCAGTAAAGGTAGTTTAACTACAGTCAACCCATAGATAATAAAGTTATTATCAATTTCCTATTGGGGGCTCTTAGTCACCAATCCTACATATATATATATATATATATATATATTAAAATTAAATCTTGTTCCGTAGACACTATGGCATGCCCGTTCTAAAGCTGTATCTGGTTTCATAAAAATCTCCAAGAAGTGTAAACTTGAGATGATGAGACACTGTTGTTTATTTCTTTGTGATGTTGTTGATAGCAACAATCAAAACAGAAACAGTGTTCTTAATTGTGATAACCATCAATAGAAATATAGTCAGAGTTTTCTTCAGTTTTCAAGTTAGGCTGGCTATTTATGTATGTATCACACGCACAGGCTGTGCCAATGTTGTTGTTTTTTTGCTTGTTTGTTTTTTTGTCTGTTTTTATGATAGAAACACTCCAGGATAAAAAAAATGCCCGACTTAGGACCGTGCCAGTGAGAAAGGGAGCCAGCCGTAAAGTTGGGGAGAACCTGTATTACATGATACTTTCAATTTACAACTCTAGTGTATTTGATCCAAACTGGGTTCCCCTCACTTGTGACCTTGCGCCTCGCTAAGATAAGCTTAGTGAACATTAGTATTATATTGATATATTTTCCGATTTTTCAACAGGTTCCAAAACACTGATCCAATGTCTGATCTCTATATGTTTTACGAAATCCCAGACAACGATTAGGATTCTCACGATCCAGTTGTCTATGGCTGAGATGCTCAGGATTCCAAATTGAAGACAATTAAGCCGGAAAATTCAAAACTCCCTGACAAGCTGGGCTACGCAAAACTGATTGAACCGTTTCACCTAAAGAAAAAAAAGTATGAAACAACACAAAACAGAATTATTCGCATCAACAGATGTTTTCATTGTTTATGAAATTATTTTTTTGATAATAACATGAACGACATGGTAAAATAAAAAATATATTTATTTAACTAAAATGCGACATATTTGAAGCAATAACATGTTTCCAGCAATGTTCTCATGATTACCACTGTTGGACTTCCCACCGAAATTCTCTGAGCCTCAGAATGTGCTCGAAACCCTCTTTGTGGGTTGTCAGCCACTGAATTCTTTACTATTTACAACCGGTTTTAGCCTCCCTTGAATTATTTTTTGAATCAAGTTTTGAGTTGAAAATAATCTGTTAGACTTTATTTTGTTCCCACAAAGCCATTAACGCTGATATTCACAATGGTCTCTTCAAGACTCTTTTCCTTTCCAGGAGGAAGCCAGTGAAATTGAACCTGAAAATAGTCTGTGACACATTATTTTGTATCCAGGAAGCCTTTTAAACTGAAATCCAAAATGGTCTATTCGAGACTCTTTCTGTTTCCGGGAGAAAGCAAATGAAATTAAACCTGAAAATAGTCTATTAGACTTCATTTTGTATCCAGGAAGCCTTTTAGATTGAAATTCACAATTATCTCTTCGAGATGCTTTTCATTTCTGGGAGGAAACTAGTGAAATTGAACCTGAAAATAGTCTGTGAGACTTTAATTTGTTTCCAGGGGGCTTTTGAGACTGAAATTCACAATGGTCTCTTCAGCACTCTTTTTGTTTTCAGGAGGAAGCCAGTGAAAATAGTCTATGACACTTTATTTCATTTTTAGGAAGTCTATGAGACAGAAATTCACAATTGTCCTTTAGAGTCTCTTTTTGTTTTCGGGAGGAAAACAGTGAAATTCAACCTGGAAATAGTCTGTGAGACTCTATTTTGTTTTTGGGAAGTCTATGAGACTGAAAATCCACTAAGGTTTTGTCAATACTCTTTTTGTTTTGGGGAGGAAAACAGTGAAATTGAACCTTGAAATAGTCTGCTGGACTTTATTTTGTTCCAAGGAATCCTTTTAGACTGAAATTCACAATAGTCTACTCAAGACATTTTTTGTTTTTGGGAGGAAGCAAGTGAAATTGAACCTGAAAATAGTCTTTAAGACTTTATTTTGTTCCCAGGAAGTCTTTAAGACTAAAATTCACAATTGTCTCTTCAAAACACTTTTTTTTCCTGGGAGGAAAACAGTGAAATTGAACCTGAAAATAGTCTGTGAGACTTTATTTAGTTTCCAGGGAGCCTTTTAGACTAAAATTCACATTGTCCTTTGGGGACTCTTTTTGTTTTCGGGATGAAAACAGTGAAATTGAACCTGAAAATAGTCTGTTAGACTTTATTTAGTTTCCATGAAGCCCTTCAGACAGAAATTCACAATTGTCCTTTCGAGTCTCTTTTTTTTTTTCGGGAGGAAAACAGTGAAATTGAACCTGCAAAGTGTCTGTTTGACTTTATTTAGTTTCCATGAAGCCTTTCAGACAGAAATTCAATATTGTGCTTTAGAATCTCTTTTTTTTTTTCGGGAGAAAAACAGTGAAATTGAACCTACAAAGTGTCTGTTAGACTTTATTTAGTTTCCAGGAAGCTTTCTACACTAAAATTCACAATTGTCCTTTAGGGACTCTTTTTGTTTTCAGGAGGAATACAGTGAAATTGAACCTGAAAATAGTCTGTGAGAATTTATTTAGTTTCCAGGAAGCCTTTTAGTCAAAAATTCACAATTGTCCTTCAGGGACTCTTTTTGTTTTCGGGAGGAAAACAGTGAAATTGAACCTGAAAACAGTCTGTGAGACTTTATTTAGTTCCCAGGAAGCTTACTAGACTAAAATTCATAATTGTCCTTTAGGGACTCTTTTTGTTTTCGGGAGGAAAACAATGAAATTGAACCTGAAAATAGTCTGTGAGACTATATTTAGTTTCCAGGAAGCCTTTTAGTCAAAAATTCACAATTGTCCTTCAGGGACTCTTTTGTTTTCAGGAGAAAAACAGTGAAATTGAACCTGAAAATAGTCAGTTAGACTTTATTTAGTTTCCAAAAAGTCTTTTAGACTAAAATTCACAATTGTCCTTTAGGGACTCTTTCTGTTCTCGGGAAGAAAACAATGAAATTGAACCTGAAAATAGTCTGTGAGACTATATTTAGTTTCCAGGACGCCTTCTAGACTAAAATTCACAATTGTCCTTTAGGGACCCTTTTTTTTTTTCGGGAGGAAAACAGTGAAATTGAACCTGATAAAGTCTGTGAGACTTCATTTAGTTTCCAGGAAGCCTTTTAGACTAAAATTCACAATTGTCCTTTAGGGACTCATTTTGTTTTCGGGAGGAAAACAGTGAAATTGAACCTGAAAATAGTCTGTGAGACTTTATATAGTTTCCAAGAAGCCTTTTAGACTAAAATTCACAATTGTCCTCTAGGGACTCTTTTTGTTTTCGGGAGGAAAACAGTGAAATTGAACCTGAAAATATTCTGTGAGACTTCATTTAGTTTCCAGGAAGCTTGTCCATTAGGGACTCTTTTTGTTTTCGGGAGGAAAACAGTGGAATTGAACCTGAAAATAGTCTGTGAGAATTTATTTAGTTTCCAGGAAGCCTTTTAGTCTAAAATTCTTAATTGTCCTTTAGGGACTCTTTTTGTTTTCAGGAGAAAAACAGTGAAATTGAACCTGAAAACAGTCTGTGAGACTTTATTTAGTTCCCAGGAAGCCTACTAGACTAAAATTCACAATTGTCCTTTAGGGACTCTTTTTGTTTTCGGGAGGAAAACAGTGAAATTGAACCTGAAAATAGTCTGTGAGACTTTATTTAGTTTCCAGGAAGCCTTTTAGACTAAAATTCACAATTGTCCCTTAGTGACTCTTTTTGTTTTCGGGAGGAAAACAGTGAAATTGAACCTAAAAATAGTCTGTGAGACTTTATTTAGTTTCCAGGAAGCCTTTTGGACTAAAATTCACAATCGTCCTTTAGGGACTCTTTTTGTTTCCGGGAGGAAAACAGTGGAATTGAACCTGAAAATAGTCTGTGAGACTTTATTTAGTTTCCAGGAAGCCTTTTGGACTAAAATTCACAATTGTCCATTAGGGACACTTTTTGTTTTTGGGAGGAAAACAGTGAAATTGAACCTGAAAATAGTCTGTGAGACTTTATATAGTTTCCAGGAAGCCTTTTAGACTAAAATTCACAATTGTCCTTTAGGGACTCTTTCTGTTTTCGGGAAGAAAACAATGAAATTGAACCTGAAAATAGTCTGTGAAACTTTATTTAGTTTCCAGGAAGCCTTTTAGACTAAAATTCACAATTGTCCTCCAGGACGCTTGTCCATTAGGGACTCTTTTTGTTTTGGGGAGGAAAACAGTGGAATTGAACCTGAAAATAGTCTGTGAGACTACATTTTGTTTCCAGGAAGCCTACTAGACTAAAATTCACAATTGTCCTTTAGGGACTCTTTTTGTTTTTGGGAGGAAAACAGTGAAATTGAACCTGAAAATAGTCTATGAGACTTTATTTAGTTTCCATGAAGCCTTTTAGACTCAAATTCACAATTGTCCTTAAGGGACTCTTTTTGTTTTGGGGAGGAAGACAGTCAAATACAACCTGAAAATAGTCTGTGAGACTACATTTAGTTTCCAGGAAGCCTTTCAGACTGAAATTCATAATTGTCCTTTAGGGACCCTTTTTTTTTTTCGGGAGGAAAACAGTGAAATTGAACCTGAAAAAGTCTGTGAAACTTTATTTAGTTTCCAGGAAGCCTTTTAGTCTAAAATTCACAATTGTCCTTCAGGGACTCTTTTTGTTTTCAGGAGGAAAACAGTGAAATTAAACCTGAAAATAGTCTGTGAGACTTTATTTAGTTTCCAGGAAGCCTTTTAGACTCAAATTCACAATTGTCCATTAGGGACTCTTTTTTGTTTTCGGGAGGAAAACAGTGAAATTGAACCTGAAAATAGTCTGTGAGACTTCATTTAGTTTCCAGGAAGCCTTTAAGACTAAATTTCACAATCGTCCTTTAGTGACTCTTTTTGTTTTCAGGAGGAAAACAGTGAAATTGAACCTGAAAATAGTTGTGAGACTTTATTAGTTTCCAGGAAGCCTTTTAGACTCAAATTCACAATTGTCCTTTAGGGACCCTTTTTGTTTTTGGGAGGAAAACAGTGAAATTGAACCTGAAAATAGTCTGTGAGACTTTATTTAGTTTTCAGGATGCCTTTTAGACTAAAATTCACAATTGTCCTCCAGGGACTCTTTTTGTTTTCGGGAGGAAAACAGTGAAATTGAACCAGAAAATAGTCTGTGAGACTTTATTTAGTTTCCAGGAAGCCTTATAGACTAAAATTCACAATTGTCCTTTAGGGACCCTTTTTTTTTTCGGGAGGAAAACAGTGAAATTGAACCTGAAAAAGTCTGTGAGACTTCATTTAGTTTCCAGGAAGCTTTCTACACTAAAATTCACAATTGTCCTTTAGGGACTCTTTTTGTTTTCAGGAGGAATACAGTGAAATTGAACCTGAAAATAGTCTGTGAGAATTTATTTAGTTTCCAGGAAGCCTTTTAGTCAAAAATTCACAATTGTCCTTCAGGGACTCTTTTTGTTTTCGGGAGGAAAACAGTGAAATTGAACCTGAAAACAGTCTGTGAGACTTTATTTAGTTCCCAGGAAGCTTACTAGACTAAAATTCATAATTGTCCTTTAGGGACTCTTTTTGTTTTCGGGAGGAAAACAATGAAATTGAACCTGAAAATAGTCTGTGAGACTATATTTAGTTTCCAGGAAGCCTTTTAGTCAAAAATTCACAATTGTCCTTCAGGGACTCTTTTGTTTTCAGGAGAAAAACAGTGAAATTGAACCTGAAAATAGTCAGTTAGACTTTATTTAGTTTCCAAAAAGTCTTTTAGACTAAAATTCACAATTGTCCTTTAGGGACTCTTTCTGTTCTCGGGAAGAAAACAATGAAATTGAACCTGAAAATAGTCTGTGAGACTATATTTAGTTTCCAGGACGCCTTCTAGACTAAAATTCACAATTGTCCTTTAGGGACCCTTTTTTTTTTTCGGGAGGAAAACAGTGAAATTGAACCTGATAAAGTCTGTGAGACTTCATTTAGTTTCCAGGAAGCCTTTTAGACTAAAATTCACAATTGTCCTTTAGGGACTCATTTTGTTTTCGGGAGGAAAACAGTGAAATTGAACCTGAAAATAGTCTGTGAGACTTTATATAGTTTCCAAGAAGCCTTTTAGACTAAAATTCACAATTGTCCTCTAGGGACTCTTTTTGTTTTCGGGAGGAAAACAGTGAAATTGAACCTGAAAATATTCTGTGAGACTTCATTTAGTTTCCAGGAAGCTTGTCCATTAGGGACTCTTTTTGTTTTCGGGAGGAAAACAGTGGAATTGAACCTGAAAATAGTCTGTGAGAATTTATTTAGTTTCCAGGAAGCCTTTTAGTCTAAAATTCTTAATTGTCCTTTAGGGACTCTTTTTGTTTTCAGGAGAAAAACAGTGAAATTGAACCTGAAAACAGTCTGTGAGACTTTATTTAGTTCCCAGGAAGCCTACTAGACTAAAATTCACAATTGTCCTTTAGGGACTCTTTTTGTTTTCGGGAGGAAAACAGTGAAATTGAACCTGAAAATAGTCTGTGAGACTTTATTTAGTTTCCAGGAAGCCTTTTAGACTAAAATTCACAATTGTCCCTTAGTGACTCTTTTTGTTTTCGGGAGGAAAACAGTGAAATTGAACCTAAAAATAGTCTGTGAGACTTTATTTAGTTTCCAGGAAGCCTTTTGGACTAAAATTCACAATCGTCCTTTAGGGACTCTTTTTGTTTCCGGGAGGAAAACAGTGGAATTGAACCTGAAAATAGTCTGTGAGACTTTATTTAGTTTCCAGGAAGCCTTTTGGACTAAAATTCACAATTGTCCATTAGGGACACTTTTTGTTTTTGGGAGGAAAACAGTGAAATTGAACCTGAAAATAGTCTGTGAGACTTTATATAGTTTCCAGGAAGCCTTTTAGACTAAAATTCACAATTGTCCTTTAGGGACTCTTTCTGTTTTCGGGAAGAAAACAATGAAATTGAACCTGAAAATAGTCTGTGAAACTTTATTTAGTTTCCAGGAAGCCTTTTAGACTAAAATTCACAATTGTCCTCCAGGACGCTTGTCCATTAGGGACTCTTTTTGTTTTGGGGAGGAAAACAGTGGAATTGAACCTGAAAATAGTCTGTGAGACTACATTTTGTTTCCAGGAAGCCTACTAGACTAAAATTCACAATTGTCCTTTAGGGACTCTTTTTGTTTTTGGGAGGAAAACAGTGAAATTGAACCTGAAAATAGTCTATGAGACTTTATTTAGTTTCCATGAAGCCTTTTAGACTCAAATTCACAATTGTCCTTAAGGGACTCTTTTTGTTTTGGGGAGGAAGACAGTCAAATACAACCTGAAAATAGTCTGTGAGACTACATTTAGTTTCCAGGAAGCCTTTCAGACTGAAATTCATAATTGTCCTTTAGGGACCCTTTTTTTTTTTCGGGAGGAAAACAGTGAAATTGAACCTGAAAAAGTCTGTGAAACTTTATTTAGTTTCCAGGAAGCCTTTTAGTCTAAAATTCACAATTGTCCTTCAGGGACTCTTTTTGTTTTCAGGAGGAAAACAGTGAAATTAAACCTGAAAATAGTCTGTGAGACTTTATTTAGTTTCCAGGAAGCCTTTTAGACTCAAATTCACAATTGTCCATTAGGGACTCTTTTTTGTTTTCGGGAGGAAAACAGTGAAATTGAACCTGAAAATAGTCTGTGAGACTTCATTTAGTTTCCAGGAAGCCTTTAAGACTAAATTTCACAATCGTCCTTTAGTGACTCTTTTTGTTTTCAGGAGGAAAACAGTGAAATTGAACCTGAAAATAGTTGTGAGACTTTATTAGTTTCCAGGAAGCCTTTTAGACTCAAATTCACAATTGTCCTTTAGGGACCCTTTTTGTTTTTGGGAGGAAAACAGTGAAATTGAACCTGAAAATAGTCTGTGAGACTTTATTTAGTTTTCAGGATGCCTTTTAGACTAAAATTCACAATTGTCCTCCAGGGACTCTTTTTGTTTTCGGGAGGAAAACAGTGAAATTGAACCAGAAAATAGTCTGTGAGACTTTATTTAGTTTCCAGGAAGCCTTATAGACTAAAATTCACAATTGTCCTTTAGGGACCCTTTTTTTTTTCGGGAGGAAAACAGTGAAATTGAACCTGAAAAAGTCTGTGAGACTTCATTTAGTTTCCAGGAAGCCTTTTAGACTAAAATTCACAATTGTCCTTTAGGGACTCTTTTTGTTTTCAGGAGGAAAACAGTGAAATTGAACCTGAAAACAGTCTGTGAGACTTTATTTAGTTTCCAGGAAGCCTTTTAGACTAAAATTCACAATTGTCCTTTAGGGACTCTTTTTGTTTTCAGGTGGAAAACAGTGAAATTGAACATGAAAATAGTCTGTGAGACTCTATTTTGTTTTTGGGAAGTCTATGAGACTGAAAATTCACTAAGGTTTTGTCAATACTCTTTTTGTTTTCTGGAGGAAGCCAGTGAAATTAAACCTTGAAATAGTCTGCTGGACTTTATTTTGTTCCAAGGAATCCTTTAAGACTGATATTCACAATGGTTTCTACAAGACTCTTCCCGTTTTCAGGAGGAAACCAGTGTAATTAAACCTGAAAATAGTCTGTGACACTTTATTTTGTTTCCAGGAACCTTTAAGATTGATATCAACAATGGTCTCTTCAAGACTCCTATCGTTTTCGGGAGGAAGCCAGTTGAATTGAACCTGAAAAAAGTCTGCGAGACTTTATTTTGTTTCCAGGAAGCTTTTAAGACTGAAATTTGCAATGGTTTCCCCAATACTCTTTTTGTTTTCGGATGGAAGCCAGTTAAATTGAAACTGAAAATAGTCTGTGAGACTTTAAATTGTTCCAAAGGGGGCTTTTGAGACTGAAATTCACAATGGTCTCTTCAGCACTCTTTTTGTTTTCAGGAGGAAACCAGTGAAAATAGTCTATGACACTTTATTTCGTTTTAGCAAGTCTATGAGACTGAAATTCACAATGGTCTCTTCAAGACTCTTTTCGTTTTCAGGGAGAAGCCAGTGAAATTGAACCTGAAAATAGTCTGAAAGACTTTATTTTGTTTACAGAAAGCCTTTAAGACTTATATTCACAATGGTCTCTTCAAGACCTTTTCCGTTTTCAGTAGGAAACCAGTGATATTGAACCTGGAAATGGTCTTTAAGACTATATTTCGTTTTTGGGAAATCTATGAGACTGAAATTCACAAAGGTCTCTTAGGGACCTTTTTTTTTTTTCAGGAGGAAGCCAGTGAAATTGAACCTGAAAATAGTCTGTGAGACTTCATTTAGTTTCCAGGAAGCCTTTAAGACTAAATTTCACAATCGTCCTTTAGTGACTCTTTTTGTTTTCAGGAGGAAAACAGTGAAATTGAACCTGAAAATAGTTGTGAGACTTTATTTAGTTTCCAGGAAGCCTTTTAGACTCAAATTCACAATTGTCCTTTAGGGACCCTTTTTGTTTTTGGGAGGAAAACAGTGAAATTGAACCTGAAAATAGTCTGTGAGACTTTATTTAGTTTTCAGGATGCCTTTTAGACTAAAATTCACAATTGTCCTCCAGGGACTCTTTTTGTTTTCGGGAGGAAAACAGTGAAATTGAACCAGAAAATAGTCTGTGAGACTTTATTTAGTTTCCAGGAAGCCTTATAGACTAAAATTCACAATTGTCCTTTAGGGACCCTTTTTTTTTTCGGGAGGAAAACAGTGAAATTGAACCTGAAAAAGTCTGTGAGACTTTATTTAGTTTCCAGGAAGCCTTTTAGACTAAAATTCACAATTGTCCTTTAGGGACTCTTTTTGTTTTCAGGAGGAAAACAGTGAAATTGAACCTGAAAACAGTCTGTGAGACTTTATTTAGTTTCCAGGAAGCCTTTTAGACTAAAATTCACAATTGTCCTTTAGGGACTCTTTTTGTTTTCAGGTGGAAAACAGTGAAATTGAACATGAAAATAGTCTGTGAGACTCTATTTTGTTTTTGGGAAGTCTATGAAACTGAAAATTCACTAAGGTTTTGTCAATACTCTTTTTTTTTTCTGGAGGAAGCCAGTGAAATTAAACCTTGAAATAGTCTGCTGGACTTTATTTTGTTCCAAGGAATCCTTTAAGACTGATATTCACAATGGTTTCTTCAAGACTCTTCCCGTTTTCAGGAGGAAACCAGTGTAATTAAACCTGAAAATAGTCTGTGACACTTTATTTTGTTTCCAGGAACCTTTAAGATTGATATCAACAATGGTCTCTTCAAGACTCCTATCGTTTTCGGGAGGAAGCCAGTTGAATTGAACCTGAAAAAAGTCTGCGAGACTTTATTTTGTTTCCAGGAAGCTTTTAAGACTGAAATTTGCAATGGTTTCCCCAATACTCTTTTTGTTTTCGGATGGAAGCCAGTTAAATTGAAACTGAAAATAGTCTGTGAGACTTTAAATTGTTCCAAAGGGGGCTTTTGAGACTGAAATTCACAATGGTCTCTTCAGCACTCTTTTTGTTTTCAGGAGGAAACCAGTGAAAATAGTCTATGACACTTTATTTCGTTTTAGCAAGTCTATGAGACTGAAATTCACAATGGTCTCTTCAAGACTCTTTTCGTTTTCAGGGAGAAGCCAGTGAAATTGAACCTGAAAATAGTCTGAAAGACTTTATTTTGTTTACAGAAAGCCTTTAAGACTTATATTCACAATGGTCTCTTCAAGACCTTTTCCGTTTTCAGTAGGAAACCAGTGATATTGAACCTGGAAATGGTCTTTAAGACTATATTTCGTTTTTGGGAAATCTATGAGACTGAAATTCACAAAGGTCTCTTAGGGACCTTTTTTTTTTTTCAGGAGGAAGCCAGTGAAATTGAACCCGAAAATAGTATGTGAGACTTTATTTATTCTCTTCAAGACTTTTTTTGTTTTCGGGAGGTTACCAGTGAGATTAAACTTGAGAATAATCTTTGGGACTTCATTTTGTTTTCAGGAAACCTTTAAGACTGAAATTCGAAATGGTGAAAAAAGTCTGCGAGACTTTATTTTGTTTCCAGGAAGCTTTTAAGACTGAAATTTGCAATGGTTTCTCCAATACTCTTTTTGTTTTCGGATGGAAGCCAGTTAAATTGAAACTGAAAATAGTCTGTGAGACTTAATTTTGTTTCCAGGAAGCTTTTAAGACTGAAATTCACAAATGTCTCTTCGAAACTGTTTTTATTTTCGGGGGGGGAGCTAGTAAAATTGAACCAGAACAATGTTGGTGAGACTTTATTTTGTTCCCGGGATGCCTTTAAGACGGAAATTCACACTTGTCTCTTCGAGATTCTTTTCAATTTTGGGGGGGAAGCCAGTGAAATTGAACTTAAAAATGGTCTGAGAGACTTTATTTTGTTTCCAGGAAGCCTTTTAGTTTAAATTTCACAACTGTCCTTTAGGGACTCTTTTTGTTTTCGGGAGGAAAACAGTGAAATTGAACCTGAAAATAGTCTGTTAGACTTTATTCAGTTTCCAGGAAGCCTTTTGGACTAAAATTCACAATCGTCCTTTAGGGACTCTCTTTGATTTCGGGAAGAAAACAGTGGAATTGAACCTGAAAATAGTCTGTGAGACTTTATTTAGTTTCCATGAAGCCTTTTAGACTCAAATTCACAATTGTCCTTAAGGGACTCTTTTTGTTTTTGGGAGGAAGACAGTCAAATACAACCTGAAAATAGTCTGTGAGACTACATTTAGTTTCCAGGAAGCCTTTCAGACTGAAATTCATAATTGTCCTTTAGGGACCCTTTTTTTTTTTCGGGAGGAAAACAGTGAAATTGAACCTGAAAAAGTCTGTGAGACTTTATTTAGTTTCCAGGAAGCCTTTTAGTCTAAAATTCACAATTGTCCTTCAGGGACTCTTTTTGTTTTCAGGAGGAAAACAGTGAAATTAAACTGAAAACAGTCTGTGAGACTTTATTTAGTTTCCAGGAAGCCTTCTAGACTAAAATTCACAATTGTCCTTTAGGGACTCTTTTTGTTTTTGGGAGGAAAACAGTGAAATTGCACCTGAAAATAGTCTGTGAGACTTTATTTTGTTTTCAGGAAGCCTTTGAGAATGATATTCACAATGGTTTTTTTCAAGACTCTTTCTGTTTTCGGGAGGAAAACAGTGAAATTGAACCTCAAAATCGTCTGTGACTTTTTATTTTGTGTCTAAGAAGCTTTGAAGACTGAAATTCACAATGGTGTCTTCAAGCCTCTTTTGTTTTCAGGAAGAAGTCAGTGAAATCGAACGTGAAAATCGTCTGTGAGACTTTATTTTGTTTATGGTAAGTATATGAGACTGAAATTTACAATGGTGTCTCTAAGACTCTTTCTGTTACCGGGAGGAAGCCCGTAAAATTGTACCTAAAAATATTCAGTTAGATTTTAATTTTTTTTTCCCAGGAAGCTTTCAAGACTGATATTTACATAGGTCACCTCAACACTCTTTTTGTTTTCGGGAGGTAGCCAATTAAGTTGAAACTAAAAATAGTCTGTGAGACTTTATATCGTTTTTGGGTAGTCTTTGAGACTGAAATTCACAATTGTTTTTCAAGACTCTTATTGTTTCTGGGATGAAGCCAGTGATAAAAATCTGGAAATAGTCTGTGAGATCTTATTTTGTTTCCCGGAAGCCTTTACCACTGATATTCACGATGTTCTCTTCAAGATTCTTTTTGTTTTCGGAAGGGAGCCTGTGAAATTGAACGTTGAAATAAATTATGAAAATTTATTTTGTTTTCAAAAAGCCTATAAATTGAAATTCACAATTGTCCCTTCAAGACTCTTTTTGTTTTGGGAGGAAGCCAGTGAAATTGAAACTGAAAATAGAGTCTGAGAATTTATTTTGTATCCAGGAAGCCTTTAAGAATGATATTCTCAATGGTCTTTTCAAAACACTTTTTAGTTTCGGGAACGAAGCCTGTGAAATCAAACCTGAAAATAGTTTGTGAGACTACATTGTTCACTGAGAGCCTTTAGGACTGAGGTTCACAATGATCTCTTCGAAACTGTTTTCGTTCCCAGGAGGGAACCCAAGAAATTGAACCAGAAAATAGTCTGTGAGACTTTATTCCGTTTATTGGAAGTGTATGAGACTTAAATTCACAAAAGTCTCTTCAAGATTCTTTTTGTTACCGGGAGGAAGCCCGTAAAATTGTACCTAAAAATATTCAGTTAGATTTTAATTTTTTTTCCCAGGAAGCTTTCAAGACTGATATTCACATAGGTCACCTCAACACTCTTTTTGTTTTCGGGAGGAAGCCAATTAAGTTGAAACTAAAAATAGTCTGTGAGACTTTATCTCGTTTTTGTGTAGTTTGAGAGACTGAAATTCACAATCGTGTCTTCAAAACTCTTTTCGTTTCCAGGGGGATGCCCATGAAATTGTACCTGAAAATATTCTGTGGGACTTTATTTCGTTTTTGGGAAGTTTATGAGATTGATATCCACAATGGTCTCTCCAAGACTCTTTCCGTTTCTGGGAGGAAACCGGTGAAATTGAACCTGAAAATAGTCTGTGAGACTTTATTTCGTTCCCAGGAAGCCTTTAGACTGATACTTTCAATGGTTTATTCAAGACTTTTTTCGTTTCCGGGATGAAACCAGTGAAATTGAACCAGGATATAGTCCGTGAGACTTTAATTTGTTTCCATGTAGCTTTTAGCGATGAAATTCTGTATGGTCTCACCGAGAGAAGCCAGTAAAATCGAATTCAAAAATAGTCTGTGATACTTTATCTTGTTTCCAGGAAGCCTTTGACATCGATATTCACGATAGTGTTTTCAAGACTCTTTCTGTTTCCAGGAGGAAACCAGTGAAATTGAGCCTGAAAAAAGTCTTTGAGACTTTATTTTGTTTCCGGGAAGCCTTTAAGCCTGAAATTCACTATGGTCTCTTCGAGACTCTATTTGTTTTCGGGAGGTAGCCAGTGGAATTTAACCTTAAATTAGTCTGTGAGTCACTATTTTGTTTTCAGAGAGCTTTTATGACTGATACTCACAATAGTCTCTTTAAGACTCTTTTTCGTTTTCGGGAGGAAGCCAGTGAAATTGAACCAGGATATAGTCTGTGAGACTTTATTTTGTTTCCATGTAGCTTTTAAGACTGAAATTCACTATGGTCTCTGCGAGACTCTTTTCGTTTTGGGGAGGAAGCCAGTGAAATTGTACTTGAAAATAGTCTTTGAGACTTTATTTTGTTTCCAGGAAGCCTTTAAGAATGATATTCACAATGGTGTCTTCAAGACTCTTTTTGTTTCCGGGAGGAAACCAGTGAAATTGAGCCTGAAAATAGTCTTTGAGATTTCATTTTCTTTCCAGGAAGCCTTTAGGAATGATATTCACAATGGTCTCTTCAATACTGTTTTTTGTTTCCGGGAGGAAGCCAGTGGAATTTAACCTGAAATCAGTCTTTGAGACATTATTTTGTTTCCAGAGAGCTTTTATGACTGATATTCACAATAGTCTCTTTAAGAATCTTTCCATTTTCGAGAGGAAAACAGTGAAATTGAACCAGGAAATAATCTGTGAGACTTTATTTTGTTTCCATGTAGCTTTTAATACTGAAATTCACTATGGTCTCTTTGAGACTCTTTTCGTTTTGGGGAGGAAGCCAGTGGAATTGTACTTGAAAATAGTCTTTGAGATTTTATCTTGTTTCCGGGAAACCTTTAAGAATGATATTCACAATAGCGTCTTCCAGACTCTTTTTTTTTTCGGGAGGAAGCCAGTGAAATTGTACTTGAAAATAGTCTTTGAGACTTTATCTTGTTTCCGGGAAACCTTTAAGAATGATATTCACAATAGTGTCTTCAAGACTCTTTATGTTTCCGGGTGGAAACCAGTGAAATTGAGCCTGAAAATAGTCTTTGATATTTTTTTCGTTTCCAGGAAGCCTTTGACACTGAAATTCACAATTGTCCCTTCGAAACTCTTCTTGTTTTTTTGAGGAAGCCAGTGAAATTGAACCTGGAAATAGTCTGTGAGACTTTATTTCCTTTCAAGGGAGCCTTTAGAAATGATATTCACAATGGTCTCTTCAATAATGTTTTTTGTTTCCGGGAGGAAGCCAGTGGAATTTAACCTGAAATTAGTCTTTGAGACATTATTTTGTTTCCAGAGAGCTTTTATGACTGATATTCACAATAGTCTCTTCAAGAATCTTTCCATTTTCGAGAGGAAAACAGTGAAATTGAGCCTGAAAATAGTCTTTGAGACTTTATTTTGTTTCCACAAAGCCTTTAAGACTGAAATTCACTATGGTCTCTTCGAGACTCTCTTTGTTTCCGGGAGGTAGCCAGTGGAATTTTACCTGAAATTAGTCTGTGAGTCACTATTTTGTTTCCAGAGAGCTTTTATGACTGATACTCACAATAGTCTGTTTAAGACTCTTTTTCGTTTCCGGGAGGAAGCCAGTGAAATTGAACCAGGATATAGTCTGTGAGACTTCATTTTGTTTCCATGTAGCTTTTAAGACTGAAATTCACTATTGTCTCTGCGAGACTCTTTTCGTTTTGGGGAGGAAGCCAGTAAAATCGAATTTAAAAATAGTCTTTGATACTTTATCTTGTTTCCAGGAAGCCTTCAACATTGATATTCACAAAAGTGTTTTCAAGACTCTTTTTGTTCCCGGGAGGAAACCAGTGAAATTGAGCCTGAAAATCGTCTTTGAGACTTTATTTTGTTTCCACGAAGCCTTTAAGACTGAAATTCACTATGATCTCTTTGAGACTCTTTTTGTTTTCGGGAGGAAAACAGTGAAATTGAACCTGAAAATAGTCCATGAGACTTTTTTTTGTTTCCAGGAATCCTTTAAGAATGATATTCACATAAGTCCGGGAGGATACCAGTGAAATTGAACCTGAAATCGTCAGGTCCAATATGACAGGCTTCACAAATCATTATCCACATTCAAAGACATAAAAAAGAGATGTATCTGATTGACGATTCCATTTTCATCACAACATTGACACGCTCAAAAGAACAAACATCCGAATTTCTAAAAAAAGTCAACATTCATAATTTTGAGAAAAATCTAAAGCAACTCAATGCCTAAATCCTGGTGGCAAAGATAAACAATGATACTATTCACCGCTAGCATACATATGATCTCTGAAATCACCACATATATATTAGCGGCAACGGCCAATACTACACTTAATATCAATGCAATCACAACTAAAAATGCCAAGGCAATGAGTAGAAGGCGATGCTTCTGCTTCATCCTCTGGTTCACTGCAGAAGCATTGCCAGGCAATCTTGTTCGAGGAAGATGACCCCTATTAGCTGCCCCTATGGTTGGTGTTGACGCATCCCTAATCCTGGGTGGTAGTTGAGCGAAGTGCACCCGGTGAGACGGAGCCTCTACCATCGGTAGGACAGTAGCAACGGATGTTGAGGCTCCCTCTACGCCTGGCAACGGTCTCTCCATATCCAGCGTGCACATTGGAGGACTCATAGCGATGGGTGGGTCCTCACCCACCTCTATGATAAAGGGGGTAATTGCCACTTCGACGCTTTCTGATGGTGCAGATGGTTCAGTTGGCTGGCTTGTTTTGTTGCTCATTTTGGGCCGTTTTTCTTGTTATGAAATATGCAATTAATTTATGTCAAGCTATTTGATTGTTTTTAAGTGAGAAAAACTTGGATCAATGAAATTTTAACAGTAAATTAAAGAAATGTTTGTAGTTTTGTTGATAAAACAAGACTTGCGTAAAGTTTTCTTCCGATACGGCAGAATATTAAGATGGCGTTCGGTTGTCATGGTGATAACGTTCACTGATCGTATGGAAATAAGCTTGACCATATTTGGAAACGTTTTCATGGATTATATTTCATAGCTACGTATATATTCATTATTTTTTATTAAATAAAATGTCTGTAAGTGCTTATCAATATCTGAAATATATTATATAAATATTTATATGTATGTATATATATATGTATATATATATATATATATATATATATATATATATATATATATATATATATTTAACACCATCATCATTCCATGTACTCCAAGATGAACCCTTAATGATCTCTCTCTATCTCTCTCTCCTTCTCTCTCTCTTTCTCTCTCTCTCTCTCTCTCCTTCTCTCTCTCTCTCCGTTGAATCGCTTTACAACTCCCACAGGTATCTACTTTGTTTATATATATATATATATATATATATATATATATATATATATATATATATATATATATATATATATACACACACATATATATATATATATATATATATATATATATATATATATATATATATATATATATATATATATATATATATATATATATATATATCAGTAATCACCAAGACCTGCGGATTAACATCACGAAGCCATTGGATGATATTATAATCAAGCAGGCTAAGTGAAAACTCAAACAATGACAAGTTTCATCTGACTCTAAAAAAACAAGACCCAACATTCAAGAGATCTGATTCATTGTAGTGAAAAACTTCAAATATGAATACCTAAAGCGTACTGTACTGTACTGACAGCGCAGACTAACAGTGGAGATTTTACTATCCCAAATTCCTGAGGATTGTTGTTGTGGTTGTTGTGGTACAAAAACAAAGTCAACCCCAAACTTGGACGGGAGTTCGGCTAGATTGATAAAACTCACAAAAACAAATACAACATCAATTTATTTTATTCATTCGTTTATCATTTGACAGAAAATATTTTTATTGTTTAATCTGCGTTGACTTAGAAATTGCACTACTACAATGCGAACTGTTCAGTGTTGATTCAATATGTTTATGTTTGGAAATATGGATATTGATAATAAACAATATTTCTAGGGAGGCTATAACCAGTTGTAAAAGGTAAAGAATTCAGTGGTCGACGACCCATGAGTAAGGATTTCGAGCACATTCTGAGACTCAGAGAATTCGGCTGGGAAGTCCAACAGTGGTAATCATGAGAGGGTCGCTGGAAATATGTTATGGCTTCAAATATGTCGCATTTTCGTTGAATAAATATGTTTTTTATTTCACACAGTCCTTCATGTTATTATCAAAGAAATAATTTCATAAACAATTAAAAAATCAGTTGATGCAAATAAATCTGTTTTTTGTTGTTTAATGTGTCGCATTTTGGTTAAATAGATATATACATATATATATATCATAAATGAATATATTTTGAAAGAAAAAAAAACACATTTTTATTCATTCTGAACTTTCCAATATTTTTCACAATTTCTTACACAACGATGCATTTTTTTTTCTATTCATTCTGATGAAGATCAATGAGGCCTAACTGGTGACTGAAGGCCTGAAATTGGATTCCCTGTCATAGAAGCGTACGTTCGGCCGTATGGTGTGTCTCTGTGTCGGATGGGGGTCGGGACTCATCGTTAACTGATGAAACACCGACTTATCTTTGATCTCTTGTACGGAAGGGGTTGGGGGTGAAAGGACAAGATAACTTTGGATCGGGGTCGAACTCCAGGGAAAAAGCCTAAAAGTGCATCTCATCTATTCTTTATTATTATAAAAATGTGGAGGGGGAGATTCATAGTTGAAATTTGTCGAAATATTCACTTCTAAATCATTGTACGATGTTTATTAAGCATTGAGTATTGTAGATTAGTTTAGTAGTTCAATATCTAATAATAATAATGATAATGAACTGTCATTGGGAAGTGGTTTTTTAATAAAATAATAGTTTCATTTATCCAAATCATACTATTGAAATATTATTCTGATAAAGTAAATATTAACGATAGTTCTCTTTTAAAAGTCCCAATAAAGTAATGATTAAAAAAAGAAAAGAATCGATAATGGTATCATCATTATCTTTCTGAATATGTCTGGTTCGTCTGTCCATGTTGTATTCTGCCGGACTCACTCGGTAGCGCATGTTTCCTCTGGTGATCCCTAATGTGGATCATAATGTGTGTTTGATGTGTACCATTGCTGCAACATATCCTGCCCATTGCTATTTTTGTTTGTATTAGAATATCAATAGTTGATAATATTGGCTCTGGAGCTAAGAAGGCTCCGTTTATACCTTTTCAGGCTTGCTTTTTTACACATGGAAAATTCAATTATATATCATTTCTACGTTCGGAACAATTGTTAAAAACCTTGTAAATATTCATCTTCAAAGTTAAATAGGCTCCTTGTATAATTTCCATCGAACCTCTTAGCAACAAATGGCTTCTTCTACGTAGCCACACACTTACCATTAGGCTAAACAGCCCGCTGGTTAGGCAAAGGCTAAATAACTGCTTTCAAACCGAATTCTTATCTGGTTTCTATTTTTTGATTTTTCATTTCACTCATTATTCGTTCCTCTTTCGGACGTTCTAACGGGAATGAACTGGAAAATCAATTGGAAACAACTTGTTTTTTCCCTTATTAATAATCTCATTCCACACCAAACTCGTCTCTATAACGTGGCTGCTTTTCAAAAGAATCTCTTGTTTTTCTCGTTATGTTAAACGCTTAGGATTTGAAAGGTTCAAATAGCTTGTAAGGGAGATAAGTGATCAAGAGTATTTCCGAGGTACCCTTGTTGACGACAACTTTTTCTCTTCACTTTCACTATCTTTCATCCACGTCTCGATATTTGTTGGGCTGTTTGGATATTTTGATAATTCAAAAACCTTTCTAGCTATTATCAATATGTCAGTGAATATTTAGATATTCATCTAAAGATATCTTTGCTGTTGGGTTTTTTTAAAAAATTTTATATTATTACTGCATTCAAGAAAGTTGTTAAAGACCTTTAAAAGAGTGGGTCTGAAGTGACAAAGCTCTATTCATACCCTTTTAGGCTTGCTTAGGGACATTAAAATCGCATTAGTTTAATGAAAGAAATTCTTCTCTTCTCTAAGATAATTTCTCTTGCAGTCTTAGCATAGAGTTACTTTATTTGATAAATGGGCGTTAAAATAGTATATACCTGAAAAGCTATGAAATACCCAGATAAAATTTTCAGCTATAGATAAGGAATTAGAGTTAGCAACACCGGTCACTGAATTCTGTCTGCACGGCCAGTTTGTGTGCAAATTTTAGTGTCAACTCCCCCACCCCCAGAGCGCATAAGGGCAACGGCTGCTCGCTAGGACTGCGAATGGGGACACATTTGGCCATTTCCAGTGTCATTTTAACAATTTAACGTGGATGATTTAACAAATGATGATGATGATGATGGTGGTGAAGAAGAAGAAAGAAAAGAAGAAGAAGGAAAAGAAGAAAAAGAAGGAGAGGAAGAAAAAAATGGAGAAGAAAAAGAAGAAGGAAACAATTTTACTAATTTGGTAATTTCCAATATTTTTGCACCATATCTTTCAGAGCTTAGATTTTTCATTCATTTTTATTATTGTTTTAAGGTCACCACGGCCTTGAGAAAGCCCGAAATGGGATTCCCTGTCGTAGAAGCGTAAACTCAGCCTGACGGTGTATGTTGGGTGGGGTCGTGATTCATCATTGACTGATGAAACACTGACTTATCTTTGAACTCTTGTAGGAAACAAAACAACTTTGAATCGGGGTCTAACTCCAGGGAAAAGGCTAAACGCAGATCTCATCCATTATTCCCTCTTATTCTTACATTTGGAGGTAGGGGGGAAGATTCAAAGTTGAATTTTGTTTTCGAAGTATACGCTTCTAAATCATTGTACAATGATTATAAAGGATTGTTAAAAAAAAATAAAGAAAATTGCTTGTGAATTTTATTTGAGTATTGTAAGATAGTTTAGTAATTCAATATCTAATAAATACCAAAGAGTCATTGGGAAGTGATTTTTGATGAAATGATATTTTCATTTCTCTTATTGTCCGTGGTTGGATGAAAACATTACTACCTGGATTCGCTACTCCTGTCTATCATTGGTGTGGCGAAGTCAATAGTTTCTGAATTTCTCTAGTTCGTCACTTCATCTTCTATTCTGCCAGCCTCCTTCGGTTGTGTATGTGATCTCTGGAGATCCATGGGGCAAATCGTGATGTCCATCGGGAGTGTGCCATTCTTGCAACATGACAAGCCCATTGCCATTTACATTTCCACTGAAAATTACTGAAGAAACTTTAAAAACATTGGTTTCCAAGCTGAAGAGCTCTGTTTAGACCATTTTAGGCCTGGCTCAATTCTGCCAAGAGGTGTCAGAAAAGTTACAACGGGGATAATTAGCTTGTGGCGGCCAAGTGTTCGTAACGACGTCGATTTTTGATCCTTCGATGTCGGCTCCTCTTATCATTGCAAAGCAGAATTCACCAAGCGTTGGATTGTTCACCCACTGACAGGAACATGAGTTAGCTTTACGCTTTTGTGAGACAGGTTAGTTTTATCCCTGTGATCAACACTAGGTTTAATTTCCCTGGCTTTCAATTTCACTCCGAGAAACCATTGTGAATATCAGTCTTAAAGGCTTCCTGGAAACAGAATAAAGTCTCACAGATGTTTTTTAGGCTCAATTTCACTGGCTTCCTCCCGAAAACAAAATGAATATCGGAGAGACCATTGTGAATATCAGTCTTAAAGGCTTCCTGGAAACGAAATAAAGTCTCACAGACTATTTTCAGGTTCAATTTCACTGGATTCTTCCCGAAAACGAAAAGAGTCTCGAAGAGACCATTATGAATATCAGTCTTAAAGGCTTCCTGGAAACGAAATAATGTCTCATAGACTATTAACAGGTTCAATTTCACTTGCTTCCTCCCGGAAATGAAAAGAGTCTTGAAGAGACCATTGTGAATATCAGTCTTAAAGTCTTCCTGGAAAGAAAATAAAGTCTCACAGACTATTTTCAGGTTCAATTTCACTGGCTTCCTTCCGAAAACGAAAAGAGTCTTGAAGAGACCATCGTGAATATCAGTGTCACAGGTTCCCCAAAACGAAATAAAGTCTCACGGACTATTCGTTCAATTCCATTGGCTTCCCCCCAAAGACGAAAAAGTTAATGAGGAGACCATTGTCATTTTTAATCTGACAGGTTTCCTGTAAACGCAATAAACTCCCACGGAATAATGCCAGGTTCAATACGGCAGGCTTCTCGAAAACATGATCCTAATTTCAAAGGCAAAAAAAGAGACATATATAATAGACATCATTGACAATTCCATTTTTATCACAACATTGACTCGCTCAGAAAAACAAACATCCGTATTTTCAAGTCAAGATTCACAATTTTCAGAAAAAAACTCAAGCACTCCCTCAGTTCAATGATGGAGTGAAAGATAAGCCAACACACCAATACATAGCTATCATACTTATAATGCCACTAATCAGGGCATATGGAGTAGCTGCAATGGCCAAAATTATAGTGAATGCAAATGTAATGGCAAACACCAACGCCAAGAAAAGTTGAAGATTGAACACCTTTCGTTTCATCCTACAATTTTTGTCCACGGCTGAAACGTTGCCAGGAAATATTGGTCCAGGAAGATGAACCTGATCAGCTTCCGCTAAGGTAGGTGTTGAGGCTTCCTCAATCCTGGGTGATAGTTGACCGATGTTCACCAGATGAGACACAGCCTCTACCATCGGTACGACAGTACCAACGGATGTTGAGGCTCCCTCTACGCCTGGCAACGGTCTCTCAATATCTAGCGTGCACGTTAGAGGATTCATAGCGATCGGTGGGTCCTTACCCACCTCTATGATGAAGGGGGTAATGGCCACTTCGACTGTTTTTGATGCTGCAGATGGTTCAGTTGGCTGGCTTGTTTTGTTGCCCATGTTGGGCTGTTTTTCTTGTATGTGTGTGTGTGTGTGTGTGTGTTTGAATATGTGTGTGCGTGTGTGCTTTAGAAACAGTCAACGAAAACTGTCAACAGTTGTAGTGAGCCAAATTCAGACGATTGGTTGAGAGAGTGCCCGACATGGCTTGTTCAATGTTCTGCCAAAGACCCCTCTCAAAAGACGCGAAGAATGGATAGGGTTGGCAGTTGTGAATGTGACTCTCAAACAATAGAGAAGCTCACTTCATGGTGTCACACTGCCGACCAGGGCAACCCAGCGGGGAGGGTCTGTTCATGCTCGCAAAGTTAGGTCCGCTCTCTTCAGGAATATTCGAATACACCAAAAAAAAAAACAAAAAAAAAAAACAGAAAAACAGGTCTGCTTTTGCTGTCCCATTCTGTATTTGAAACTGTGATATCTATAATCTCAACTTCAACTTGGCCAATGGCTTGCAGTTTCAAATCCGACGGTAGCGTTTTAAAGATGTTTAATAGTTCTAAAAGCTTCTTACGAACTCAACCGACCTGTGAAGAGAGATACTCTCCTCTTCCCAGCATTACTCCAGCTATTTACAATCAACTTATGGGAAATATATATTTATTTATTCTATTTATTTTGTTTACATACTAATATCGTAGAATGTTACGGTTGTGAAGCTTTATATTGAGATATTCAGATATGATTGAAGCATCCTTCCCTTTATTTGGGTACCTTCCGGGTAAACAAAGGTATTGATTCTTGTGAAATTATTTTAAGCAAACAACAGGATTAAATGAACATCATTTTTTTCGTTTATATATATATATATATATATATATATATATATATATATATATATATATATATATATATATATATATATATGAATTATAAATCGCATTATATTATATAGAAACTTATTAAAGATGATATCCTGTCGTTACACGGTTAATGTATCATTCAATTTAGACAAAGTAAATAGAATGAACTATTAATGAAAATGGGAAATCGAACCTGTGACCGATAAGTCAGCCGTTTCAATACAGCAATGCACTTACCATTGTGCTAAACAGCCCACCGGTAATGCAAAGGTCAAATAACTGCTTTCAACTCAAATTCTCATCTCGTTTATTCTCTTCTTAGTTATTTGGCCTTGCAATCCCAATGGCTGTTTAGCACGATGTGAAGTGCATCAGTATGCTGAAAAAGCCACCATATCGGTCGCAGGTTCGATTCCTGTAGCAGCACCATTCTCTTCAATTGTTTATTCTATTTACCTTGTTTAAATTGAGACTTATATTAACCGTGTAACAAGTTTCTATATAATATAACGCGATTTATGACTCCCTCTGTCGGACCAAGTATGTCTGTTTCTAGAATACATATATGTATACATATGTCCCCTTCCTTGAACGTAGTTATCTGCTGAATTTTAATCTGAAATGTATTATTATATAAGATATTTTGTTTGTTTGTTGCTTTCCTGTCACGCTCAAACAGATGCAAAAAAGGACTGGAATACTGCGAATACACCGATACAAAATGGCTGCTGCTCTTTCCCAGCAGCAACCTATTTTGTGTCTGTATGTGCACCTTCGCCGGTATTAAGTGGGTGACTGCTGTTGGAATCAATTTACTACCATTGCTGTAGAATCAATTCAGCTATTTTCTTGGTTTGCACCCCCCCCAAAAAAAACAGAAATATCAATCGTGTAATAAAACAAATTATATGTTCATGATTTATCCACGCGTAATAATATCGTCGTTTATGATGGGTATTATACTTGTTCACCATGTGATGTTCGATCTATGTGATTAGTATTCACCACTGAATCAAGAGCATTAACAAAGAAGGAGATCATGTTTAAAAATATACATGGTGAATATATATATCATGATCTCCGTGGTCCCCAGAGACAAAATCCGACTTTTCTACCCATCTGGAGATTAATGTTAAGGTATCGTAGAAACAGTTAGAAAACTAAAATGGCAATGGGCTGGATATGTTGCAAAAGCAACATAATGATCTTTACGGAGACGTGACTTGAAACCACACGACGACCCATGTCAGTCTGATCGAACGTCACTTTATACATAAAAGCATTTTAATAAAAAGAAGAAAAAAAATCTCTCACTAAGAAAAATCCATATCAAAATTCATTCACTGCTAAAGCAAACCAAAAAAACAAATAAAAAGCGATTGTCTGTCACGGAAATTCAAAATAAGTAAATAATGTGAGATAGAACATTTTTGAGACGATAAAAAATGTAGAATGGCGAAAATGGAATGAACGTGGTAAACTGTAAAGGATTACAAAAACGGAATGGCAGAACAAAAAAACCTAACAATACGATGAGTGTAGAGATCTCTTTTTATGAACGTCAGAGATTTAAGTGATTGAATTGAATAAAACACGTACATATCTTTACATACAAAGATATTCTATGAACAATTATTTATTTTTCTGAACCCGGATTTGACCCCCAAGATGATTTCAACGGGATGAATGAATGAGTTCTATGTTTGATCTTTGTATTAAGCATGTCACCGATTTTTTTCCCGATTTCGTTCCGTCCCATTATGCAAAACATTGAATTCCGTTCATGTTTTTTAAAACACTTTCTTTGTTCACCTCTACCTATGAAGTTGAGAGAGCTATATGTATTCAACTTTGTTTGTTTTCCCATAGAGGGCCGGATTGAGGCATTCAGGGGCCCTGGACATTGATAAGATCAGGGTCTCATTAATGTTCTGAAATGTATATTGAATCACCGTAGCCCCACGAACTACCTACCCGACTACCCAGCCCTGTGGGCTACAGATTCTTCTGTGTGTGTGTGTGTGTGTATCTGGGCGCCCTTTGTCACATTTCCAGGGCGACAACCTTGGATACTTGTATGAAGGCACCGCTAGACACCATCTAAAAATTCCTATTTTTGTTTTTTGAAAAAAAGCTTCTTTTGAGACATTTTGGGACGAATAATGCCCGAATCTTGCGTAGGTATTTTCTAGATAATTTTAGATGAAAGATCCTTTTTATTTCTTTTTAAAGATAATTCTAGATAAAATATCTTTATTAGTGCATAAGATGATATTAGATAATTTTTCAGATAATTAGTTCTGGTACACACGTGGGCTATGTTGATTCATTTACGCAAGGTACAGAAATATTTCTATTATCTTATAATATTCAAATTTCTTAAACGGTTCGAAATATACTTTTAGTGGGCACCAAATTTTCGTAGGCCCAAGGTACTATGCTGATTGTGCCTAATTGATAATACGAATTTGTGCACACACTATATTTCTAGGAGTTCTCAATGAATTTCAAAGACATTAAGCCTTTAAGACTGATATTCACTATGATCTCTTCAAAACTCTCTTCGTTTTCGGGAGGAAGCCAGTGAAATTGAACCTGAAAATAGTCCGTGAGACTTTATTTTGTTTCCCAGAAGCCTTTAACCCTGAAATTCAGGAAGGTCTATTCAAGACTCTTTTCGTTTTCGGAAGGAAAACAGTGAAATTGAACCTGAAAATAGTCTGTGAGACTTTATTTTGTTTCCAGAGAGCCTTTAAGACTGATATTTACAATGGTCTCTTCAAGACTCTTTTTGTTTCCAGGAGGAAGCCAATGAAATTAAACCTGAAAAATAGTCTGTGAGACTTTATTTTGTTCCCAGAGAGCCTTGGAGACTGATATTCACAATGGTCTCTTTAAAACTCTTTTCGTTTTCGGGAGGAAGCCAGTGAAATTGAACCTGAAAATAGTCTGTGAAACTTTATTTCGTTTTGTGGAATTCTATTAGACTGAAATTCACAATGGTGTCTTCAAGACTCTTTTCAATTTTCGGAAGGAAAACAGTGAAATTGAACCTGAAAATAGTCTGTGAGACTTTATTTTGTTTTTGGGAAGTCTATGAGACTGATATTCACAATGGCCTCTTCAAGACTTTTTTCGTATTCGGGAGGAATGCAAGTGAAATTAGATCTCAAAATAGTCTGGGGGACATTATTTTGTTTTCGGGAAGCCTGTACCATTGAACCTGGTATTATTCTGGGAGACTGTATTTTGTTTTCGGGAATCCTGTGAGACTGAAATTCACAATGGTTTCTTTATGACTGTGGAATTGGATCTCAAAATGATCAGTGTGACTTTATTTGGTTTTATGGAAGCCAATGCCAATGAACCTGGAAATATTCTCTGAGTATTTATTTCTTATTCAGGAAGACTGTGAGACTGGAATTCACGATGAACTCTTCGAGTCTCTCTTCGTTTTCAGGAGGAAACCAGTGAAATTGGATCTACCAATAGTCTGTGAGACTTTATCTTGTTTTCGGGAAGCCTGTGCCATTGAACTTGACAATATTCTGTGAGACTTTATTTTGCTTCAATGAAACTTGTGAGACTGAAATTCACCATGGTCTCTTCGAGACTCTTTTTGTTTCCGGGAAGAAGCCAGGGAAATTGAATCTACCAATATTCTTTGAGACTTTATTTTGTTTTTGGGAAGCCTGTACCATTGAACCTGGCAGAGTTCTGTGAGTCGGTATTTTGTTTTTGGGGAGCCTGTGAGATTGAAATTCACAATGGTCTCTATATGACTATTTTCGTTTTGGGGAGGAACGCAAGTGAAATTGAATCTACCAATATTCTTTCAGACTTCATTTTTTTTTACGGGAAGCCTGCCAGACTGGGATTCAAAATAGTTTTTTCAAGACTCTTTATGTATTCGGGAGGAAGCCAGTGAAATTGAATCTGCTAATAGTCTGTGAGACTTTATTTCGTTTTCGGGAAGCCTGTGAGACTGGAATTCACAATGGTCTCTTCAAGACTCTCTTTGTTTTTGGGAGGAATGCAAGTGAAATTGGATCTCAAAATAGTCTGTAAGAGTTTATTTTGTTTTGGGGAAGCCTGTGCCATTGAACCTGACAATATTCTGTGAGACTTTATTTTGTTTCCGGGAAACCTCTGAGAATAAAATTCACAATGGTCCCTTGGAGAAATTCAGAAGCTACTGACTTCGCCACACCAATGATAGACAGGAGTAGCGAATCTTGAGAGGAAGGTTTCCATCCAACCACGGACGATAAGAGAAATGAAAATATCATTTTATCAAAAATCACTTCCCAATGACTCTTTGGTATTTATTAGATATTGAATTACTAAACTATCTTACGATACTCAAATAAAATTCACAAGCAATTTTCTTTCTTTTTTTTTAACAATCCTTTATAATCATTGTACAATGATTTAGAAGCGTATACTTCGAAAACAAAATTCAACTTGGAATCTTCCCCCCTACCTCCAAATGTAAGAATAAGAGGGAATAATGGATGAGATCTGCGTTTAGCCTTTTCCCTGGAGTTTGACCCCGATTCAAAGTTGTTTTGTTACAGTCAATGATGAACCACGACCCCCCTGCCCAAACATACACCGTCAGGCTGAGTGTACGCTTCTATGACAGGGAATCCCATTTCGGGCTTTTTCAAGGCCGTGGTGACCATAAAACAATTATTAAAATGAATGGCAAATCCAAGTTCTGAAAGATATGGTGCAAAAATATTGGAAATTACCAAATTTGTAAAATTGTTTCCTTCTTCTTCTTCCTCTCCTTCTCCTTCTCCTTCTCCTTCACCACCACCACCATCATCATCATCATTATTTGTTAATTCTTCCACGTTAAACTGTTAAAATGACACTGGAAATGGACAAACGTGTCCCAACTCGCATTCTCAGCGAGCAGCCGTTGCCCTTATGCGCTCTGGGGGTGAGGGAGTTGAGCCTAAAATTTGCACACAAACTGGCCGTGCAGACAGAATTCAGTGACCGGTGTTGCTAACTCTAATTCCTTATCTATAGCTGAAAATTTTATCTAGGTTTTTCATAGCTTTTCAGGTATATACTATTTTAACGCCCATTTATCAAATAAAGTAAAACTATATTGAGACTGCAAGAGAAATTATCTTAGAAAAGAGAAGAATTTCTTTCATAAAACTTAGCCGATTTTATTGTCCCTAAGCAAGCCTAAAAGGGTATGAATAGAGCTTTTTCACTTCAGACCCACTCTTTTAAAGGTCTTTAACAACTTTCTTGAATGTAGTAATAATATAAAAGTTTTTTAAAAAATCTAACAGCAAAAATATCTTTAGATGAATATCTAAATATTCACTGACATATTGAAAATAGCTTAAAAAGGTTTTTGAATTATCAAAATATCCAAACAGCAGTTATTTAGCCTGTGCCTTTATCAGCGGACTGTTCAGCCCAATGGTAAGTGTGTGGCTACGTTGAAGTGACCACTTTTTGCTAACAGGTTCGATAGAAGCCGTATTTAGGCCTTCCATTGTTTCCTCTGTTTATGTCGTGAAAATTCAATGATATATTAACCGTGTGACGGCAGCAAATGATTTCGGATCAGTTTCATTTTATTGAAAATTAATTTCATAATTGTTTGATAATCATAATTAATTTTTTTTAATTAGAAACCACTTCCCGATGATTGTTCGTTATCTTGATAGAGATTAAAGTACAAAACTATCCTACAATGCTCAAGTAAAATTCATAGGCGATTTTTTTACGATCATTTATAATCATAGCGCAAAGATTTAGAGGCGAATATTTCGACAAATTACAACTTGGAATCTCCCCCCCCCCCACCTTGTAATAATGAGAGGGAATAGGTGAGATGCATTTTTAGCCTTTTTCCTAGAGTTCGAACCCGATTCAAAATTGTCTTGTCCTTCCATCCCCGACCCGTTCCGTGTAAGAGATCCAAAGTAAGTCGGCGTTTCATCATCAACGATGAGCCCTGACCGCCCCCACCCCACCCACATATCATCTGGTCGAACATACGTTTCTATGACAGGGAATCCAATTTCGGGCCTTTCAGTCTCCGGTTTGGCCTCTTTGAATATTATCAGAATGAATGAAAAAAATATGCAACTTTGTGAAAGATTTGGTGTAAAATATTGGAAAGTTCAGAATGAATGAAAAGGTTTTTTTTTTCTTTTAAAATATCAGGGATATCATCATCATCATCGTCATCGTCATCATCATCATCATCATCATCATCGTCATCGTCATCGTCGTCATCATCATCATCATCATCATCATCATTACATGATTTCTTCGATAAATTGTTGAAGAGACAATGGAAATGGCCAAATCAATAAAATATGTTGTTTTTTAAATACGAACTTAAATGATTTTTTGGATTTTTAAAAAATGCAACTTTGTGGAAGATTTGGTGAAAAATATTGGAAAATCCAAAATTGATAAAAAGGCGTTTTTTTTTCTTTTAAGATATCTGTAATATCATTATTATTTTAATCAAGTCTCCTATTTTACATTGTTGAGGTGACACTGGAAATGGCAAAATCAATAAAATGTGTTGTTTTTGTTTCTGAATATCAAGTGAAATGATTTTAATCGAAATTACGAGATATATTAATAATTTCGTGTGTGTTTTCAGCTTTTCATACTTTAGTGATGATGCTTAATATGATTTGAATTAGTTGTAAAAATTGACTTAAATTAGCAAAATGAAGAGAGTTTGAGCCCTGGAACCAAAGTCTTAAAGGTTTTCAACAATATTCTTGAATGCAGTTAAAATATATAATTGAATTTTCAAAATGTCCGAAACCATGCCTAAAAGGGTATAAAGAGAACCTTTTCAGTTTTGAAACAAATGTCTCAAAGGTCTTTAACAATTTACTTGAATGTAGTAATAATATAGAATTGAATTTCCAAAGTGTGGAAAACAAAAATTGAAACGGTATTTCTAACAATCACCTGAAATTTACTAATAATATATGATTGACTATTCAAAGTGTTGAAACCAAGCCTAAAATCATACAAAAAGGGACTTTTAAAGCGTGAAACACGTTTTCAAGGTTTTTCAACAGTTTTCCTCAATTTAGTGATGATATTTGGTAGACTATTCAGATATCAAAAGTAGAGCTTTCTTTAGCTTTGAATCCAATGTTTTCAAGGTTTTTATCAATCATCTTGAATGCAGAAATAATGTATGAGGGTCAAAACCAAGTCTTAGAGGATATAAACAGAGCATGTTTAGCTTTGAAACGAATATCTTAAATGTTTTTAACAATTTTTCTCCAATGTAATTATAGTAAATAAATAGAATTGTAAAGTGTTGAATCCAAGCCTAAAAAGGTATAAACAGAGCCTCTTAGCTTCAAAAAACCTATGTTTTCAAAGTTTTCCAACAATCTTCAGTAATGTAGTAAAATATGTGATTTTATCTTCAAAATGTCAAAACCAAACCCAAAAGGGCATAAAAAGAGCCTTTTTAGCACGTAAAACCAATGTTTTAAATAATTTCTTTACTGTAATTAAAATACATGATTGTGCATTCGAAATGTCAAAACGAAGTCTTAAAAGATCTTTTCAGCTCTGAAAGCAATGTCCCAATGATTTTTCAATAATTTTCATGAATGTATCAATAGTATATGATTGAATTTTTAACAATTAGCCCAATAGGTTATGTACAGGAACTTTTCAGCTTTGAAACCAATCTTTCAAAGGTTTCTAATAATTCTATTGAAGTTAGTGATATTGCATGAGTCAGTGTCAAAACCAAGCTCTAAAAGGGTATAAAAAAAAGCCTTTTTAGCTTTGAAAATCAATGTTTGAAAGTTTTTTGCTAAAGCTTTCTCTAATGTAGTGATAACATATGAATATGTGCGAAAACCAAGCCTAAAAGCTATCAACCGAGTCTTTTTAGCTTCTAAAACCCATGTTTTCAATGTTTTTAACACTTTTCTGGGAAGTAGTGATCATATATAATCAAATAATTCAAAGCATAAAAACTGAGCGTAAAAAGTTGTAAACAGAGACTTTTTAGTTCAAACCAATGTCCTCAAGGTTTCCCGATGATTTTCATGGATGTCTTAGTAATATATGATTGAATCCTCAAAATGTCAAAACCGAACCTAAAAAGGTATAAACAGAGACTTTTTAGTCCCCAAAACCAATGCATCCAAGGTTTTTCAACAATTCTCACAAATGAAGCAATTATATATGATGGTGTTTTCAAAATGACAAAAACGTGCCCTAAAAGGGTATGAACAGAGCCTTTTCAGTTTTGAATCCAAAAGGTATTATTGATGTTATGGAATATAGATATAATAATATATTCATCGATTTTTCAACAGGTTCCAAAACACTGATCCAATGTCTGATCTCTATATGTTTTACGAAATCCCAGACAACGATTAGGATTCTCACGATCCAGTTGCCCGTGGCCGAGACGCTCAGGATTCCAAATTGAACACAATTATGCTGGAAGATTCCAAACTCCCTGACAAGCAGGGCTACTCATAACTGATTGAACCGTTCCACCTAAAGAAAAAAAAGTATTAAACAACACAAAACAGAATTATTCGCATCAACAGATGTTTTAATTGGTTATGTAATTATTTTTTTGATAATAACATGAAGGTCTGCGTAAAATAGAAAATATATTTATTTAACCAAAATGTGACATAATAGAAAATAATAGAAACCAAGCCTAGAACGGAAGCAACAGAAGCAAGGTTTCAATGGATTTCAACAACTTCCTTGAGTGTAGTAACAAAAATAGGATTGATTTTTCAATGTGTTCGTAACTAAAGCTTTAAGGGTAGCCACAGAAACAATGTTTTGAACGTTTTATACAACTTTCTTAAATGTAGTAAAAAGAAAAAGGATTGATTTTTCACAGTGTTCATAACCAAACCTGAAAAAAGTAACATCAGAAACAATGTTTGAAAAAAAAGATTTATTTTCCAGAGTGTTCATAACCAAGCCTTGAAGGGAAGCCTCAGAAGAAATGTTTCAATGGTTTTTAACAACTTTCTTGAATGTAATAAGAAAAAGGGATTGATTTTCCAAAGTGTTCATAACCAAGCCTTGAAGAGAAGCCTCAAGAGCAATGTTTCTATGGTTTTTAACAACTGCCTTGGATGTAAAAAAAAAAATGATTGATTTTCCAAAGTGTTCATATCCAAACTTTGAAGGTAAGCCACAAAAACAATGTTTCAATGGTTTTTAACAAGTTTCTTGGATGTAATAAAAAAAAAAAGATTGATTTTCCGAGGTGTCCAGAACAAAACCTTGAAGGATAGCCACAGAAGTAATGTTTCAATGCTTTTATACATCTTTCTTGAATGTAATATAAAAAAAAAAATGATTTCCCAAAGTGTTTATAAACCAGACTTGAAGGGAAGCCTCAAAAGCAATGTTTCAATGGTTTTTAACAGATTTCTTGAATACAATAAAAAAAAAGACTGCTTTTCCAAAGTGTTCATAGCCAAGCCTTCAAAAGAAGCCTTAGAAGAAATGTATCAATGGTTTTAACATCTGTCTTGAATGTTATAAAAAAAAAGGGATTGATTTCCCAAAGTGTTCATAACTAAGCCCTGAAGGGAAGCCTCAGAAGCAATGTTTCAATGGTTTTTAAAAACTTTCTTGAATGTAATAAAAAAAAAAAATTTATTTTCCAAAGTGTTCATAACCAAGCCTTGAAGGGAAGCCTCAGAAGAAATGTTTCAATGGTTTTTAACAACTTTCTTGAATGTAATAAGAAAAAGGATTGATTTTCCAAAGTGTTCATAACCAAGCCTTGAAAGGAAGCCATAGAAGCAATGTTTCAATGGTTTTAAACAATTTCCTTCAATATAATTAAAAAAAAGGATTGATTTTCCAAAGAATTCATAACCAAGCCTTGAAAGGAAACCTCAAAAGCAATGTTTCAATGGTTTTAACAACTTTTTTGAATGTAATGAGAAAAAAAAGGATTGATTTTCCAAAGGGTTCATAACCGAGCGTTGAAGGGGAGCCTCAGAAGCAATGTTTCAATGGTTTTCAACAACTTTCTTGAATGTAACGAAAAAAAAGATTGATTTTCCAAAGTGTTCATAAGCAAGCCTTGAAAGGAAGACATAGAAGCAATGTTTCAATGGTTTTTAACAACTTTCTTGAATGTAATAAAAAAAAAGGATTGACTTTCCGAAGTGTTCATCACCAAGCCTTGAAGGGAGGCCTCAAAAGCAATGTTTCAATGGTTTTCAACATCTTTCTTGAATGAAATTAAAAAAAAACTGCTTTTCCAAAGTGTTCATAACCAAGCCTTGATGGGAAGCCATAGAAGCAATGTTTCAATGGTTTTTAACAACTGTCTTGGATGTAAAAAAAAATATGATTGATTTTCCAAAGTGTTCATATCCAAACCTTGAAGCAAAGCCACAAAAACAAGTTCTTTGGATGTAATAAGGAAAGAAAGATTGCTTTTCCAAAGTGTCCAGAACAAAGCCTTGAATGAGAGCCACAGAAGCAATGTTTCAATGGTTTTAAACATCTTTCTTGAATGTAATATAAAAAAAGATTGATTTCCCAAAGTGTTCATAAACCGGACTTGAAGGGAAGCCTCAAAAGCAATGTTTAAATGGTTTTTAACAAATTTCTTGAATGTAATAAAAGAAAAAGATTGAATTTCCAAAGTGTTCATAACCAAGCCTTCGAAGGAAGCCTTAGAAGAAATGTATCAATGGTTTTAACATCTGTCTTGAATGTAATAGAAAAAAAAGATTACTTTTCCAAAGTGTTCATTACCAAACTCTGAAGGGCAGCCTCAGAAGCAATGTTTCAATGGTTTTCAACAACTTTCTTGAATGTAATGAAAAAGAAAGAATTTATTTTCCAAAGTGTTCATAAGCAAGCCTTGAAAGGAAGCCATAGAAGCAATGTTTCAATGGTTTTTAACATCTTTCTTGAATGTAATTAAAAAAAAAGGATTGTTTTTCCAAAGTGTTCATGACCAAGCCTTGAAAGGAACCCTCAGAAGAAATATTTGAATGGTTTTTAACAACTTTCTTGAATGTAATCAAAAAAAAAGATGGATTTCCCAAAGTGTTCTTAACCAAGCCTTGAAGGGAAGCCTCAGAAGCAATGTTTCAATGGTTTTTAACAACTTTCTTGAATGTAATAAAATAAAAAGGATTGATTTTCCGAAGTGTTAATAACCAAGCCTTGAAGGGAAGCCACAGAAGCAATATTTAAATGGTTTTTAACTACTATTTTGAATAAAATTTTAAAAAAGGATTGATTTTCCAAAGTTTTCATAACTAAGCCTGATAAGGAAGACTCAGAAGCAATGTTTCAATGGTTTTCAGCAGCTTTCTTCAATGTAACAAAAAAAAAAGATTGATTTTTCAAAGTGTTCATAATCAAGCCTTGAAGGGAAGCCATACTGGCAATGTTTCAATGGTTTTTAACATCTTTTTGTATGTAATGAAAAAAATGATTGATTTTCCAAAGTGTTCATGACCAAGCCTTGAAGGGAAGCCTCAGAAAAAAATGTTTCAATGGTTTTTTTTTTTTCCAAAGTTTTCATAACTAAGCCTGATAAGGAAGACTCAGAAGCAATGTTTCAATGGTTTTCAGCAGCTTTCTTCAATGTAACAAAAAAAAAAGATTGATTTTTCAAAGTGTTCATAACCAAGCCTTGAAGGGAAGCCATACTGGCAATGTTTCAATGGTTTTTAACATCTTTTTGTATGTAATGAAAAAAATGATTGATTTTCCAAAGTGTTCATGACCAAGCCTTGAAGGGAAGCCTCAGAAAAAAATGTTTCAATGGTTTTTAACAACTTTTTTGAATGTAATAAAAAAATGATTGATTTTCCAAAGTGTTCATAATCAAGTCTTGAAGAGAAGCCTCGGAAGCAATGTTTCCCTGGTTTTTAACAACTTTTTTGAATGTTATAAAAAAAAAGGATTGATTTCCCAAAGTGTTCATAACCAAGCCTTGAAGGGAAGCTGCAGAAGCAATGTTTCAATGGTTTTTAACATCTCTCTTGAATAAAATTAAAAAAAAAGATTGCTTTTCCAAAGTGTTCATAACCAAGCCTCGATGGGAAGCCTTAGAAGCAATGTTTCAATGGTTTTTAACAACTTTTTGAATGTAATAAAAAAAATGATTGATTTTCCAAAGTGTTCATGACCAAGCCTTGAAGGGAAGCCATAGAAGAAATGTTTCAATGGTTTTTAACATCCTTCTTAAATATATTATGAAAAATTAAGATTTATTATCCGAAGTGTTCATAACCAAGCCTCGAAGGGAAGCCATACTGGCAATGTTTCAATAGTTTTCAACAAATTTCTTGAATGTAATAAATAAAAAAGGATTGATTTTCCAAAGTGTTCATAACCAAGCTTTCAAGAAAAGCCTCAGAAGCAATGTTTCAATAGTTTTTAACATCTTTCTTGAATAAAATAAAAAAAAAGGATCGATTTTCCAAAGTGTTCATGACCAAGCCTTTAAAGGGAAGCCTCAGAAGCAATGTTTCAATGGTTTTTAACATCCTTTTTGAATGTAATAAAAAAAAAAATTGCTTTTCCAAAGTGTTCATAACCCAGCCTTGAAAGGAAGCCACAGAAGCAATGTTTGAATGGTTTTTAACATCTTTTGAATGTAATAAAAAAAATGATTGTTTTTCCAAAGTGTTCATGACCAATCCTTGAAGAGAAACCACAGAAGCAATGTTTCAATGGTTTTCAACAACTTTCTTGAATGGAATAAAAAAGGATTGATTTCTCAAAGTGTTCATTACCAAGCCTCGAAAGGGATACTGCAGAAGCAATGTTTCAATGGTTTTTAACAACTTTCTTGAATGTAACAAAAAAATAGGATTGATTTTCCAAAGTGTTCATAACATAGCCTCAACAGGTAACCACAGAAGCCATGTTTCAATGGTTTTTAACAACTCTTTTGAATGTAGTAACAATATACGGGTCAGTGATAAAACCAACCTAAAAAGCTATAAACAGAGCCTTTTTAGCTTCTAAAACCAATGGTGTCAATGTTTTTAACAATTTTTTTGGAAGTAATGATAGTAAAAGAAATTGTCAATAAAACAAGTGGCAAATATCAACTCCGTATGATGTCAAGTTGTCGAGCTATCTTCCTACATACACATCCCCTCATAGACAGATAGATTATACTTAATAATTCTCAATATTTCTCTAGTCCGCTCGTACACGGTGGCTGTGAATGAATTCCCTATCAGAAATATTATGGTACTTTGGTAAACATTCCTTCATTTTTGTGACTTCTTCCTGTGAGTGTTGGCCAAGAAGTAAGTAGATGTAATACTGAAGGCAAATTCTATCAGTAAAGGTAGTTTGACTACAGTCAACCCATAGATAATAAAGTTATTATCAATTTCCAATAGGGGGCTCCTTGTCACCAATCCTATATATATATATCAAAATTAAACAGTTCGCATTGTAGTAGTGCTTTCTTTCTCGAGAATGCTGTCTATCTCTCTTCGGCAAGGTGTAGATCCAGTATATGTAGAAGTATTGAAACATATTTACAATCACGGCAGCTCTTTTATCAGGCTACATAAAGACTCGGACCCCTTCCAGCTCCAGAAAGGAGTAAGACAAGGTGATACCAGCTCACCTAAACTCTTCACAGCCTGCCTCGATATGATCTTCAGAAAGCTAGACTGGGAGATTAAAGGAATTAAAATAGACGGCAAGTATCTGAGCAACCTCAGATTCGCAGACGACATAGCCCTTTATAGAGAACCTACACAACCTCCAACTAATGATAGATGAACTAAATTAAGAGAGCAAGAAAGTCGGCCTACAGATGAACTTCAGCAAGAGGAAGATCATGTGCAACAACCACATTCGAGATAAAAACACTAAGATCAAAATCGAGGACACAGAACTCAAGAAAGTAGACCACTACATCTACCAAGGACAACTAATCTCCATGAAACCCTCAAAAGAAGAAGGAATCAAGGGAAGAATCACACTAGGATGGCAAACCTTTGGCAGAGCTAGCTCAACCTTGAAAAAAAATAGGATCCCATTAATCCCAAAGAGAAGGGTGTATAACCAATGCATCCTCCCAATAATCACTTATGGAGCTGAAACATGGGACTTAACCAAGAGACAGACTCGTAAGCTAGGAACCATGCAACATGCACATGAAAGAATAATGATAGAGCAGTGTGGAAAATCCTGGGGAAGGTCTATGTCCAACGACGGACAATAAAAGACTGATGATGATGATGATCATCATCATCATCAGGACATAGCTATGAAATATAATCCATGAAAACGTTTCCAAATATGGTAAAGCTTATTTCCAGATGATCGGTGAACGTTCTCACCATGACAACCTAACGTCATCTTAATGTTCTGCCAGATCGGGAGAAAACTGTGCAAAATTCTTGTTTTATCAACAATAGTATAAAGATTGCTTTCATTTACTGTTAAAATTGCATTGAAGCCAGTTTTTGTCTTTTCAAAACAAATTCAATAGCAGTTAACAAAAATCAACTGAATATATCATATCAAGAAAAACGGTCCAACATGAGCAACAAAAGAAGCCAGCCAACCGAACCATCTGCAGCATCAGAGACTGTCGAAGTGGCCATTACCCCCTTCATCATAGACGTGGGAACCATGCAACGTGCACATGAAAGAATAATGCTGGGCCTCACATGGAGAGACCACAAAACAGCACAGTACATCCGGGAAAAGACAAGACTTAGAGACATCATAGAATCAACAAAAAAATCTCAAATGGCGGTGGGCTGGCCATGTTGCAAGAATGGCAGACAATCGATGGACATCACGACTCACAACATGGATCCCCCGACACTCACGTGCAACCAAGGCCGGCAAAATGTTAGATGGAAAGACGAACTAGACAAGTTCAGGAACTACTGGCTCCACGACGCCCATCATAGAGAAGTGTGGCAAATCCTGGGGAAGGTCTATGTCAAACGAAGGATGCTAAAAGACTGATGATAATGATGATGATCATCATCATCATGACATAGCTATGAAATTTAATCAATGAAAACGTTTCCAAATATGGTCAAGCTTATTTCCATATGATCGGTAAACGTTCTCACCATGACAACTTAACGTCATCTTAATGTTCTGCCGTATCGAAAGAAAACTCTGCAAAATCCTTGTTTTATCAAAAATACTATAAAGATTGCTTTCATTTACTGTTAAAATTGCAATAAATTGTTTATGGGAGAAAGCCAGTGAAATTGAACCTGAAAATAGTATGTGAGACTTTATTTCTTTTTTTGGGAAGTGTATGAGATAGAAATTCACGATGGTTACTTCAAGACCCTTTTTCTTTCCGGGAGGAAGCCAGTGAAATTGAACCTGAAAATAGTCTGTGAGACTTCATTTCTTTTTTAGGAAGTATATGAGACTGGAATTCACGATGATTTCTTTGAGACTCTTTTCCTTTTCTGGAGGAAGCCAGTGAAATTGAACCTGAAAATAGTCTGTGAGATTTTATTCCGTTTCTGGGAAGTCTATGAGTCTGGAATTAACAATGGTCTTTTCAAGACACGTCTCATTTTTGGGAGAAAGCCAGATAAATTGAACCCGAAAATAGTCTGTGAGACTTTATTCCATTTTTGAGAAGTCTATGAGTCTTGAATTCACAATGGCCCCTTCAAGACTCTTTTCTTTTTGGGGAGGAAGCCAGTGAAATTGAACCTGAAAATAGTCTGTGAGACTTTATTTCATTTTTGGGAAGTCCATGAGATTGATAGTCACAATGGTTTTTTCGAGACTCTCTTCGTTTTCAGGTGGGGGCCAGTGAAATTGGAACTGAAAATAGTCTGTGGAACTTTATTTCGTTTTTGGGAAGTCTATGAGACTGAAATTCACAATGGTGTTTTCAAGACTCTTTTCGTTTTCGGGAGGAAGCCAGTGAAATTGAACCTGAAAATAATCCGTGAGACTTTATTTTGTTTCCAGGAAGCCTTTAAGATGGAAATCCACAATGGTGTCTTCAAGACTCTTTTTGTTTTTGGGAGAAACCGAGTGAAATTGAACCTTAAAATAGTCTTTGAGACTTCATTTTGTTTCCTGGAAGCCTTTAGGACTTATATTCACAATGATCTATTCAAGACACTTTTCATTTTTGGGAGAAAGCCAGTGAAATTGAACCTGAAAATAGTCTGTGAGACTCTATTTCATTTTTGGGATGTCTATGAGACTGATATTCACAATAGTCTCTCCGAAACTCCTTTCGTATTCGGGAGGAATCCAGTGAAATTGAACCTGAAAAACAGTCTGTGAGACTTTATTTTGTTCCCAGGAGGCCTTCAAGACTGATATTCACAATGGTCTCTTCAAGACAGATAAAGATGACGATGATACTATGACTGATATTTTTTCAATCATTACTTCAATGAGACTAAAAAAAACTATCGCCAGTGAAAATGATCCTGAAAATAGTCTATGAGACTTTATTTTGTTTTTTGGAAGTCTATGAGACTGAAATTCACAATGGTTTCTTCGAGACTCTCTTCATTTTCGGGAGGAAGCCAGTGAAACTGAACCTGAAAATAGTCTGTGAGACTTTATTTTGTTTCGAGGAAGCCTTCAAGACTGATATTAACAATGGTATCTTCAAGACTCTTTTCAATTTCGGGAGGAAGCCAGTGAAATTGAACCTGAAAAATAGTCTGTGAGACGTTATTCTGTCTTTGGAAAGTCTATGAGATTGAAATTCACAATGGTGTCTTCAAGACTTTTCTCCTTTTCGGGAAGAAGCCAGTGAAATTGAACCTGAAAATAGTCAGTGAGACTTTATATTGTTCAAGGGAGCTTTTCAGACTGATATTCACAATGGTCTTTTCAAGACTCTTTTTGTTTTCAGTAAGCCAGTGAAATTGAACCTGAAAATAGTCTGTGAAACTTTATTTTGTTTCGAGGAAGCCTTCAAGACTGATATTCACAATGGTATCTTCAATACTCTCTACGTTTTCGGGAGGAAGCCAGTGAAATTGAACCTGAAAAATAGTCTGTGAGACTTCATTTTGTTTCCAGGAGGCCTTTAAGACTGATATTCACAATGGTCTCTTCAAGACAGATAAAGATGACGATGATACCATGACTGATATTTTTTCAATCATTACTTCAATGAGACTAAAAAAAACTATCGTCAACATATGTTTCATTATTTTCATTATTTTCATATTAATTCGATGCAGTGATTTGAAGAAATGAAAATATCATTTTATCAGAAATCACTCCCCAATGACTCTTTGATATTTATTAGATATTGAATTACTGAACTCTCTTACAATGCTCAAAGAAAATTCACAAGCAATTTTCTTTCTTTTATTTCACAATCCTTTATAATCATCTTACAATGATTTAGAAGCGTATACTTCGAGAGAAAAAATTCAACTTTGAATCTTCCCCCCTCCTTCCAAATGTAAGAATAAGAGGGAATAATGGATGAGATCTGCGTTTAGCCTTTTCCTTGGAGTTTGACCCTGATTCAAAGTTGTTTTGTTTCCTACAAGAGTTCAAAGATAAGTCAGTGTTTCATCAGTCAATGATGAACCACACCCCCACTTCCCTGTCCCAACATACACCTTCAGGCTGAGTGTACGCTTCTATGACAGGGAATCCCATTTCGGGCTTTTTCAAGACTGTTGTGACCTTAAAACAATTTTAAAATGAATGACAAATGTAAGTTCTGAAAGATATAGTGCAAAAATATTGGAAATTACCAAATTTGTAAAAAAGTTTCCTTCTTCTTCTTCCCCTCCTTCTTCGTCTTCTTCACCACCACCACCACCACCATCATCATCATCATCATCATCGTAGGTAACTCTGAAAAGCCTAAAAGGATATTCAACTTTCTTGAATGAAGTAATAATATAAAAGTTTTAAAACAAACTTAACAACATAGATATCTTTTGATGAATATCTAAATATTCACTGACATATTGATAATAGCTAGAAAGGTTTTTGAATTATCAAAATATCCAAACAGCCCAACAAATATCGAGACGTGGATGGAAGATAGTGAAAGTGAAAAGAAAAAGTTGTTGTCAAGAACGGTAACTCTGAAATACTCTTGATCGCTTATAAACAGCTTTGAAAGTAATGTTTTAAAGGTTCTTAACTATTCTCTTTGATGTATTAATTAATCTATTAGTAAGTGAGAAAAGCAAGCCTAGAAAGATATAAACATAGCTTTTTTTACCTTGAAAAACAATGTTTCAAAGTTTCAAAAACAGTGTTTCATCAGTGAACGATGAGCTCCGAAAATCCACACACACACACACTGTCTGGCCGAACGTACGCTTCTATGACAGGGAATCCAATTTCATGCCTTTCAGTCACCGGTTTGGCCTCTATGAATGTTATCATAATGAATAAAAAATAAAATGCAACTTTGTGAAAGATCTGGTGTAAAAATAACAGAAAGTTCAGAATGAGTAAAAAAGTGTTTTTAGCGGGGATGATGATGATGATGATGACGCTACCACGACGACGACGACGACGATTACACGTTATTACATAGATGATGATGATGATGATGATATTACGCGTTTTTCCATAGATGATGATGATGATGATGATTACACGTTATTCCATAGATTGTAAAGGAGACGCTGGAAATAGCCAAAGTAATCAAACTTTTTTTTTAAATACCAGGCAAAACGGTTTTTTAACGACAATTCACATTGATATTTTCAAGAGTGTTTTAAACTGTTAGAGCTGTAGTATTTCTATGTAATTTGATTCAAATTCATTTTTAAAATAACCTAAATTCGAATAATGAAGACAGTTTGAATTTGGAACCAACATTTGAAGAGATGTTTTGAATATTTAGTTTCCTGAATTTTTATGCATATTATAATATTGAAAAAAAAAAAACGAGAAAGCCCACTCAAATAAGCATAATAAAGACACTTCAAGTTTACGAACCAATGTTTTAAAGGATTTTTATCTTTTATCTTTTGAAAAGAATATTTTCAAAGTTTTACAACAATTTTCTTCAATACAGTTATATTGTATGATTGAATATTCAAAGTGTTAAAATAAAGCTCAAAATCATATAAATTGTGCAATATATATATTGGAATTTTTGAGAGGAGGTATTATTATTATTTCTATTGATATTTGGACCATCCTCATCTTTGTTGTTTTTCATACAACGTTTTGGCCGTTGCACACTACGGCCTTCGTCAGGTATAATCTGGGATGATTTTAGGAAGTAACGAACCGAACCCTTTTTTTATCCGACGGGGGTATATTGACCGTACTCCCCTCTTTTAGCGTTAGCAGTATTGTTATACTGTCTCACACTATGATCGAACCTAGAACCATCAGATTACTTAACAGTAATTTGTCTGATGCTGTAACCACTGTGCTATGTGTCCATTTGGACAACCAGTGCTAATTTTTAGTAACCTCAAACCTTAGGTGACGGATTTTTTTTTTTTTGATGTTATTGTTTTCTGTCTTTTATTATTAGAGGTTCCCATATGGTATCCATTTCAATGCTAGGATTACTCAGACAGTTTTGCTTGCCTAGCATATGGGCCGACTCTTTCGATTTACGAATTTTCCAGTGTTCTTCCTGATCAATTATCTCAACCTTGTTCTTTCCACACATGGTCAGCTGTACCCGATTTATTGGTTTCATCTTTACTCACCGCTTTTCGGTGTTCTTCCACCCGATCCTTCAAGGGGCGACATGTTTCACCTGTGTATTCGTGCCCACAGCTGCACGGTATTGAGTATACCTAGTTTTTAGTGTTCGATAACTCAGTGGGTGGTTTGGTGCGGGAGAGGTAGCTGCGTAGCGTTGATCTGCTTCTGAATACGGCCCGGATATTATCTGGGGTGCAGATCCTCTGAGACACATTCTTAAGGTAGGGGAGACAGACTGTTGTTGGTTTATGATTGTCATCCTCCTCCTCTGTCACTCTCCTTTCACTAGTGGTGACAGTTAAGCCTTTGGGATAACCATTTTTCTGGAGATTCTTGCTTAAATTATGCATCTCGCAGAGGTATGTGTTAGAGTTGCTACTTATTAACTTTGCTCGGTGCTGTAAGCATCGGACGATCCCTTTTTTAATGCTGTATGGATGGTTAGAGGCGAAGTTGAGATATCGACCAGTGAACGTCGACTTACGATACACAGATGTATTGAAACCTTGTTCTGATCTTGTTACGAGTACATCCAGGAAGGCTAATTTATTGTTACTCTCCTTTTCCATTGTGAACTGTATAGAAGCTCTGATTGAGTTCACATGGTCAAGTAGTAACTGTGGGTCTTCCAGATGTGGCCATAGTACGAAGGTGTCATCTACATATCTAAGCCACATGCTTGGCCTTAGTGGTGATATTCCTAAGGCCAATTCTTCAAAGTACTCCATGTATATATTTGCCATCACTGGTGATAGCGGTGATCCCATAGCTAAGCCTTCCTCCTGTTGGTACATCTCAGTCCCCAGTTGGAAGTATGTTGTTTCTATGCAGAAAGTCAACATTTCCATTAGGTTGTTAAGGGGGATGCCGGTACGTTCATCCAATGTGGGATCTGAACCTAATTTATCCCTAACTACTGATTGTGCTTCGGACGTAGGAACTCGTGTGAAGAGACTCACCACGTCTAGGCTCAACATTCGTTGTGTTTGAATTGGTGCCCCTCAGAGTTTTTCTACGAAGTCAGCTGAGTTCTTCACATAGGATGAGGTCTTACCCACCAGCGGGTTGATTATACTCACCAGGTACATGCTCAGTTGATGGCATGCTGAGCCCCGACAGCTTACTATAGGTCGTAATGGAGTACCTACCTTGTGAATCTTTGGGAGGCCACACATATGTGGTGGCTTACTATATCTTTGAGTTAACTGTCTGTCTGGGGGAAATGATCCTTGTTCTTGCTTAGGATCTGCGACAGCTTCCTCTCAGTTTTCAGAGTTGGATCTCTTTTTAACTTGCCACCCTCCTCAATTATGTTGGCCAACTTTTCACTGTACGCTAGCTTGTCCATTAGCACAGTTGCGTTTCCCTTATCTGCTGGCAGTATGACTATGCTTGTGTCACTCCAAAGGGTCTTGATGGCCGCCCATTCCTCCTTTTTTATATTGGGCTCAGAGGCCTGTCTCATCTTATTCAAGGCTGCTGCCTCGATTGGTGATTCGGGATTGCGAAGTTGAGACCTTTATTTAGTATAGATTCTTCAGAGTTTGATAGTATTCGTTGACTCAAGTTGATCTTTGGACTTTAAGCATTGTTCTTTCAGCTTTGCTAGCTTCCTTGTATCGGTCATATAGGATTTTTGGTGACAGTTCTCGATTCTAATACTGTCTAGGTGTAGGAGCGCTTGCTTTCGAGTAACGATCTCATCCTGTAGCTGCTTTTTTCTCCATCTGTTGTGGCATATTCTCTCTCGTACTAGGGCATGACCTAGTTGAGCCAGTTGAGCTCGCTTCAATCGTGCCGGGGGTTTTGTCATTAGGAATGTCAGGTGATTTGACGTTCTAGCCAGTTTTTGGTGGAGACGTTCGACTCGTACCGATTAGTAAGTATATCTCGGAATTTTTGAGATGAGGTATTATTATTTCTATTGATATTTGGACCATCCGTTTCGGCCGTTACATTCTACGGCCTTCGTCAGGTATAATAGAGTGCAACGGCCGAAACGTTGTGCAATATATGTTTTCAAGGATTTTCAACAAATGTCTTGTATTCAAAAATAATGTATGCTAGACTATTGAAATATCAAAAGCAGAGCCTTCTAAGATTTGAAAGCAATATTTTCAAGGTTTTTATCAATAATCTTGAATGTAGTTATAATATATGGGTTGGAGGGTCAAAACCAAGATGAAGAGCTTGTAAATAGAGCCTTTTTAGCTTTGAAACCAATGTTTTCAAGGTTTTTCAATAAGTTCCATGAATGTATCAATCTGATATGATTGAATTCTCAAAGTGTCACAGCTGAGCCCGAAAGGTTGTAAACAGCTTTGAAAACAATGTGCGGTTTTTTTCTAACAATTCTCCCAAACGTACTAATGATATATGAGAAGTGGCAAAGCCCAGCCTAAAAAGATATGAACAGAGCCTTTTTAGCTTTGAAAAGCAATGCTTCAAAGATTTTTCTACAATTTGCTTTCATGCAGTAATGATATATGATTGTATTTTCAAAATGTCTAAACCAAGCATAAAAAGGTGTAAACAGGAATTCTTAACTTTGGAAACCAATGTCTCGGATGCAGTGATAATACGTAAGTAAGAGTCAAGACCTAACCTGAAAAGGTTACAAACAAAGCTTTTTTACCATGAAAACTAATTTTCCCAAGGTTTTGACAATTTTCTTGAACATAATAACAATACAAGAGTAAGTGTGAAAACCAAACCAAAAAGAGCCATAAACAGAGTCTTTTCAGCTCTAAAAGCCATGTCTTCATGGTTTTTCAATAATTTTCATGAATATATCAATAAGATATGATTGAACTTTGGAAGTGTCAAAAGCAATCCTAAAAAGGTATTAGCAGAGCGTTTTTGGCCTTGAAATCAGTGTTTCCAAGGTTTTGCAACAGTTTTCTTGAATGTAGTCCTAATATATGATTGAAGATTCAAAGTGTTAAAACTGAGCCTTGAAAGATATGAAATGAGCCTTTTTAACTTTTCAAGCAATGGTCTAAAGGTATTTTGACAATTTCCTTTCAATGTATTATTATCGTATAACTGAATCTTGAAAGTGCCAAAAGCAGACCTAGAGGGTATAAACAGAGCCTTTTTTAGCTTCCAAAACCAATGTTTTCAAGGTTTGTTTTTTTTAAATTTTCTCTAATGTAGTAAGAATATATGATTGCACTGAGTGAAAACCAAGCCCCAAAAAGCTATATACAGAGTCTTTTCAGCTCTGGAATCCATGTCTTCATTGTTCTTCAATAATTTTCATGACCCATATTTTTGAAGTTTCAAACAATTTACTTGAATGAAGTAACAATAAATCAATATGTGTCAAAACCATTACTGAAAGGGTATAAAAAGAGCCTTTCTAGCTTTGAAACCCATATTTTTGAAGTTTCAAACAATTTACTTGAATGAAGAAATAATAAATGAATATGTGTCAAAACCATTACTGAAAAGGGTATAAAAAGAGCCTTTCTAGCTTTGAAACCCATATTTTTGAAGTTTCAAACAATTTACTTCAATGAAGTAATAATAAATGAATATGTGTCAAAACCATAACTGAAAGGGTATAAAAAGAGCCTTTCTAGCTTTGAAACCCATATTTTTGAAGTTTCAAACAATTTACTTGAATGAAGTAATAATAGATGAATATGTGTCAAAACCATTACTGAAAGGGTATTAAAAAGAGCCTTTCTAGCTTTGAAACCCATATTTTTGAAGTTTCAAACAATTTACTTGAATGAAGTAATAATAGATGAATATGTGTCAAAACCAAGCCAAGCCTTTTAAGGTTTGAAAACAATGTTTTAGAGGTTTCTCATCAATTTGTCTGAGTGTAGTCAAAATATATTATTGAAATATCAAAGTGACCATAAACAAAGCCTAAAAGGGTATGAATAAAGCATTTTCAGCTTTGAAACCAATGTTTCCAATGTTTTTCATGAAATTTTTACAATGCTGTTATAACACATAGTTGAATTTTCAAAATGTCCAAACCAAGCCTAACAAGGTATAAAGAGAGCCTTTTTAGATTAGGAACCAATGTTTCAAAGGTCTTTAATACTTTTCTTGCATGTAGTGATAGTATATGAGTATTAAAAGCTAGCCTAATTTCAATTTTGAAAACGAATGTTTTCAATATTTTCAACACTTTCCAAGGAAGTAGTAATAATATATAATCAAAGTGTCAAAACTGAGCCTAAAATGCTGTAAACAGAGTCTTTTTAGCTTCGATACCAATGTTTTGAAGGTTTTTAACAATTTACTTCAATGTAGTAATAATATATGATGGAATTTTCAAAGTGTCAAAACCAAGTCTGGAAGGGTATAAACAGAGCCTTTTTAGCCTTGAAACTAATGTTTGAAAGGTTTTTTTCAAAATAATATATAGATGTGTATGAAGAGCAAAGCTAAAAAGATATAAACAGAGCCTTTTTAGCTTTGAATCGAATATTTCAATAAGTTTTCTTGCATTCTTTAATAATATATGAGTAAAAAGAAATTATACATGGAGCCTTTTTAGCTTTGACAATGTATGTTTACAAGGTTTTTAACAATTGTCTCGAAAGTAGTAATCATATATAATTGAATTTTCCAGGTGTAAAAAAGCAAGCCTGAAAAGGTATAGACGGAGCCTACTTAGCTTCAGAGCGAATGTTATCAACTATTAATATTCTAATGCACTGTAAAATAGCAATGGGCTGGATATATTGCAGGAATGGCACACACCAAACATACATTATGATTGACAACAGGCATCAGCAGAGAAAACATGTGTTACCGAGGTAGTCCGGCAGAATACAAGATGGAGAGACGAAGCAGACATATTCGGAAAGTACTGGCTCCTTGACGCCAACGATAGAGAGGTGTTGTTGCAAAATCTGATTTGGACAAATGAAAGTATTAATTCATCAAAAACCACTTCCCAATGACTGCTTGTTATCTTATTAGACATTAAATTACAAAACTATCCTACTATGCTCGAGTGAAATTCATAAGCAATTTTTAGTATCATTTTTTTACAATCCTTTATAATCATTGTAAAATGATTTAGTAGTGAATATTTCGACAAATTCCAACTTTGAATGTTCCCCCCTCCAATTGTAATAATAAGAGGGAATAGATGGGAGGCACTTTTAGCCTTCTCCCCTGGAGTTCGATCCTGATTCAAAGTTGTCTTGTTATTTCGTCCCCGACCCCTTCCATACAAGAGATCAGAGGTAAGTGGGCGTTTCATCGGACAATGATGAGCCCCAAACCCCACCACACACACACACACACACACACACACACACACACACACACACACACACACATTATTATCATCACATGATTCTTTTATTTCCTCTATAGATTGTTGAGAAGACACTGGAAATGACCAAATCAACTAAACATTTTTTTAAAATACCAGCTGAAATAATTTATTTTTCGATCACGAAAAGCTATAATCAAACCCTTTTTAAGTCTGAAACTAAACTGAAACTAAAGTTTTAGAGGTTTTCCCAATATTTTCCTGAATGTAGTAAAAAAAAAAGTACTGATTTTACAAAGTGTTCATAACCAAGCCTGAGAAGCAATGTTTCAAAGGTTTTTAACAACTTTCTTAAATGTAGTAACAATATACGAGTCAGTGATAAAACCAACCTGAAAAGCTATAATCAGAGCCTTTCTATATTTGGAACTAAAATTTTAGAGGTTTTCCAACAATTTTCCTGAATGTAGAAAAAAAAATAGTACTAACTTTTCATAGTGTTCATAACCAAGTCTTAAAAGGTAGCCGCAGAAACAATGCATGAGGGTTTTTTTAACAACTTTCTTGAATGTAGTAACAATATACGAGTCAGTGATAGAACCAACCTAAAAAGCTATAATCAGAGCGTTTCTATATTTGAAAGTGAAGATTTAGAGGTTTTCCAACAATTTTCCAGAATATAGTAAAAAAAATAGTACCGATTTTTCAAAGTGTTCATAACCAAACCTTAAAAGGTAGCCACAGAAACAATGTTCCAAAGGTTTTTAACAACTTTCTTGAATGTAGTAACAAAATACAAGTCAGAGATAAAAACAACCTAAAAAGATATAATCAGACGCTCTTTAGGTCTTTAAGTAAAGTTTTAGAGGTTTTCCAACAATTTTCCTGAATGTAGCAGAGAAAAATAGTCCTGATTTTTCAAAGTGTTAATAACCAAGCCTTAAAGGGTAGCCACAGAAGCAATGTTCTAAAGGTTTTTAACAACTTTCTTGAATATAGTTACAATATACAAGTCAGAGAAAAAACCAACCTAAAAAGATATAAACATAGCTTTTCTATATTTGAAACTAAAGTTTTATAAGTTTTCCAAATATTTTCCTGATTGTAGTAGAGAAAAATGGTACTGATTTTTCAGAGTGTTCATAACCAAGCCTTAAAGGGTAGCCAGAGAAGCATTGCTTCAAAGTTTTCTAACAACTTTTTTGAATATAGTAACAATATATGAGTCAGTGATAAAACCAACCTAAAAAACTATAATCAGAGATTTTCTATATTTGAAAGTAAATATTTAGAGGTTTTCCAACAATTTTCCTGAATGTAGTGAAAAATAGTACTGATTTTACACAGTGTTAATAATTAAGTCTTAAAGGGTAGCCAGAGAAGCAAAGTTTCAAAGGTTTTTAACAACTTTCTTGAATGTAGTTACAATATACGAGTCAGAGATAAAACCAACCTAAAAAGATATAATCAGACACTCTTTAGGTCTTAAACTAATGTTTTATAGGTTTTCCCACAATTTTCCTGAATGTAGTAAAAAAAAAAGTACTGAATCTTCAGAGTCTTCATAACCAAGCCTTAAAGGGTAGCCAGAGAAGCAATGTTTCAAAGGTTTTTAAGAACTTTTTTGAATATAGTAACAATATACGAGTCATTGATAAAACCTACCTGAAAAGCTATAATCAGAGCGTTTCTATATTTGAAACTAAAGTTTTAGAGGTTTTCCAACAATTTTCCTGAATGTAGTAAAAAAAATAGTACTGTTTTTTCAAAATGTTCATAACCAAGCCTTAGGGTTAGCCACAGAAGGAATGTTCCGATGGTTTTTAATAACTTTTTTAATATAGTAACAATATACAAGTCAGTGATAAAACAAACCTAAAAAGCTCTTATCAGAACCTTTTTAGGTTTGAAACTGAAGTTTTAGAGGTTTTCCAGCAATTTGCCTGAATGTAGAAAAAAAAATAATACTGATTTTTTAAAGTGTTTACAACCAAACCTTAAAGGGTAGCCACAGGACTATGTATCAAAGGTTTTTAACAACTTTTTGGATGTTATAACAATATATGAGTCAGTGATAAAACCAACTTTACAAGCTGTAAACATAGCCTTTGTATATTCAGAACTAAAGTTTTATAGGTTTTCCAACAATTTTCCTGAAATTTGTAAAAAATAGTTCTCATTTTTTGAAGCGTTCATAACCAAGTTTTAAAGGTTAGCCACAGAAGCAATATTTCAAAGATTTGTAACAACTTTCTTGAATGTGGTAACATTGTATAAGTAAGTGATATAACTAACCTAAAAAGCAATAAACATAACCTTTTTAGGTTCAAAACCACTTTTTTAGAGGTTTTCCAACAATTTTCCAGGATGTAGTGAGAAAAAAGTATAAATTTTTCATAGTGTTAATAACCAACCCTTAAAGGATAGCCACAGAAGCAATGTTTTGAAGGTTTTTAACAACTTTCTTGAATCTAGTAACAATATACGTGTCAGTGATAAAACCGACCAGAAAAGCTATAATCAGATTTTTTTTAGGTTTGAAACTAAAGTTTTAGTTGTTTTCCAACAATGCTCCTGAATGAATCGAATAAAAAAGTACTGATTTTCCAAAAAAGATATAATCAGACCCTCTTTAGGTCTTAAACTAAAGTTTCAGAGGTTTTCTAACAATTTTCCTGAATGTAGTGAAAAATAGTAGTGATTTTTCACAGTGTTCATAACCAAACCTAGCCAGAGAAGCAATGTTTCAAAGGTTCTTAACAAATTTCTTGAATGTAGTAACAATATACGAGTCATTGATAAAACCAACCTGAAAAGCTCTAATCAGAGCCTTTCTATATTTTAAACTAAAGTTTTATAGGTTTTCCAACAATTTTCGTGAATGTAGTAAGGAAAAAAGTACTGATTTTTCAGAGTCTTCATAACCAAGCCTTGAAGGGTAGCCAGAGGTGCAATGTTTCAAAGGTTTTTAACAACTTCTTGAATGTAGTAACAATGTACAAGTCAGAGATAAAACCAACCTAAAAAGATATAAACATAGCCTCTCTATATTTGAAACTAAAATTTTAGAGGTTTTCCAACAATTTTCCTGAATGTAGTAAAAAAAATAGTATTGATTTTTCAGAGTGTTCATAACCAAGCTTTAAAGGGTAGCCAGAGAAGCATTGTTTCATAGTTTTTTAACGACTTTTTTGAATATAGTAACAATATATGAGTCAGTGATAAAACCAACCTAAAAAACTATAATCAGAGATTTTCTATATTTGAAAGTAAATATTTAGAGGTTTTCCAACAATTTTCCTTAATGTAGTGAAAAATAGTACTGATTTTTCACAGTGTTAATAACTAAGCCTTAAAGGGTAGCCAGAGAAGCAATGTTTCAAAGGTTTTTAACAACTTTCTTGAATGTAGTAACAATATACGAATCAGACATACAACCAACCTGAAAAGCTATAATCAGAGCCTTTTTAGTTTTGAAACAAAAGTTTTAGAGGTTTTCCAACAATTTTACTGAATGTAGTAAAAAAATAGTACTGATTTTTCAAAGTGTTCATAACCAAGCCTTAAAGGGTAGCCACAGAAGCAATGTTTCAAAGGTTTTTAACAACTTTCTTGTATGCACTAATAATATACGAATGAGCCTCAAAAGCTATAAACCTAAAAAGCTATAAACAGAGCCTTTTTAGCTCCTATAACTAATGTTTTTAATATTTTTAACAATTTTTTGTGAAGTTATGATAATAAAAGAAGTTGTCAATAAAACATGTGGCAAATATCAACTCCGTATGATGCAAAGTTGTCGAGCTATCTCCCTGCATACATGTCCACCCATAGACAGATGAATTATCCTTGGTAATACTCAATATTTCTCTAGTCTAGCTTGTAAACGATGGCTGAGAATGAATTCCCTATCAGAAATATTATGTTCCTTTGGTAAACATTCCTTTATTTCTTAAACTTCTTCCTTTGAGAGTGGGACAATAAGTAAGTAGATACAACACTGAAGGCAAATTCTATCAGTAAAGCTAGTTTGACTACTGTCAACCCATAGATAATAAAGGTTTTATCAATTTCCAATAGGGGGCTCCTTATCACCAATCCTATACATATATATATATATATATATATATATATATATGTGTGTGTATATATTAAAATTAAATCTTGTTCCGTAGACACTAGGGCATGCCCATTCTAATGCTGTACCTGGTTTCATGAAAATCTTCAGGAGGTTTAAACTTGAGATGATGAGACACTGTTGTTTATTTATTTGTAATGTTGTTGATAGCAACAATCAAAACAGAAACAGTGTCCTTAATTGTGATAAGCATCAATCGAAATATAGTCAGAGTTTTGTTCAGTTTTCAAGTTAGGCTGGCTATGTATGTATGTATCACACGTACGGGCTGTGCCAATGTTGTTGTTTTTTTGTTTGTTTGTTTTTTTGTCTTTTTTTAAGGAATAAACACATCAGGAAAAAAAATTGTCGGACTTAGGACGGTGCCAGTGAGAAAGTCGGGGAGAACCTGTATTACATGAGACTTTCAATTTACAACTCTAGTGTATTCGATCCAAACTGGGTTCCCCTCACTTGTGACCTTGCGCCCCACTAAGATAAGCTTAGTGAACATTAGTATTATATTGATATATTTTCCGATTTTTCAACAGGTTCCAAAACACTGATCTAATGTCTGATCTCTATATGCTTTACGAAATCCCAGACAACGATTAGGATTCTCACGATCCAGTTGTCAATGGCTGAGATGCTCAGGATTCCAAATTGAAGACAATTAAGCCGGAAAATTCAAAACTCCCTGACAAGGAGTGCTACGCAAAACTGATTGAACCGTTCCACCTAAAGAAAAAATAAGTATTGAATAACACAAAACAGAATTATTTGCATCAACAGATGTTTTCATTTTTTATGAAATTATTTTTTTGATAATAACATGAACGACATGGTAAAATAAAAAATATATTTATTTAACTAAAATGCGACATATTTGAAGCAATAACATGTTTCCAGCAACGTTCTCATGATTACCACTGTTGGACTTCCCACCGAAATTCTCTGAGCCTCAGAATGTGCTCGAAACCCTCTTTGTGGGTTGTCGGCCACTGAATTCTTTACTATTTACAACCAGTTTTAGCCTCCCTTGAATTATTTTTTGAATCAAGTTTTGAGTTAAAAATAATCTGTTAGACTTTATTTTGTTCCCACAAAGCCATTAACGCTGATATTCACAATGGTCTCTTCAAGACTCTTTTCCTTTCCAGGAGGAAGCCAGTGAAATTGAACCTGAAAATAGTCTGTGACACATTATTTTGTATCCAGGAAGCCTTTTAGACTGAAATCCAAAATGGTCTATTCGAGACTCTTTCTGTTTTCGGGAGAAAGCCAGTGAAATTAAACCTGAAAATAGTCTATTAGACTTCATTTTGTATCCCGGAAGCCTTTTAGATTGAAATTCACAATTATCTCTTCGAGATGCTTTTCATTTCTGGGAGGAAACTAGTGAAATTGAACCTGAAAATAGTCTGTGAGACTTTAATTTGTTTCCAGGGGGCTTTTGAGACTGAAATTCACAATGGTCTCTTCAGCACTCTTTTTGTTTTCAGGAGGAAAACAGTGAAAATAGTCTATGACACTTTATTTCCTTTTTAGGAAGTCTATGAGACAGAAATTCACAATTGTCCTTTAGAGTTTCTTTTTGTTTTTGGGAGGAAAACAGTGAAATTGAACCTGGAAATAGTCTATGAGACTCTATGTTGTTTTTGGGAAGTCTATGACACTGAAAATTCACTAAGGTTTTGTCAATACTCTTTTTGTTTTGGAGAGGAAGCCAGTGAAATTGAACCTTGAAATAGTCTGCTGGACTTTATTTTGTTCCAAGGAATCCTTTAAGACTGATATTCACAATGGTCTACTCAAGACATTTTTTGTTTTTGGGAGGAAGCAAGTGAAATTGAACCTGAAAATAGTCTTTAAGACTTTATTTTGTTCCCAGGAAGCCTTTAAGACTAAAATTCACAATTGTCTCTTCAAAACAATTTTTGTTCCTGGGAGGAAAACAGTGAAACTGAACCTGAAAATAGTCTGTGAGACTTTATTTAGTTTCCGGGGAGCCTTTTAGACTAAAATTCACATTGTCCTTTGGGGACTCTTTTTGTTTTCGGGATGAAAACAGTGAAATTGAACCTGAAAATAGTCTGTGAGACTTTATTTAGTTTCCATGAAGCCTTTCAGACAGAAATTCACAATTGTCCTTTAGAGTCTCTTTTTTTTTTTTCGGGAGGAAAACAGTGAAATTGAACCTGTAAAGTGTCTGTTAGACTTTATTTAGTTTCCAGGAAGCCTTTTAGACTAAAATTCACAATTGTCCTTTAGAGTCTCTTTTTGTTTTCGGGAAAATACTGTGAAATTTAACCTGAAAATAGTCTGTGAGACTTTATTTAGTTTCCATGAGTCCTTTCAGACAAAAATTCACAATTGTCCTTTAGAGTTTCTTTTTGATTTCGTGAGGAAAACAGTGAAATTGAACCTGTATATTGTCTGTGACACTTTATTTTGTATCCAAGAACCTTTAAGATTGATATCAACAATGGTCTCTTCAAGACTCTTTTTTTTTTCGGGAGGGAGACAGTTGAATTGAACCAGAAAAAAGTCTGCGAGACTTTATTTTGTTTCCAGGAAGCTTTTAAGACTGAAATATGCAATGGTTTCTCCAGTACTCTTTTTGTTTTTGGATGGAAGCCAGTTAAATTTAAAGTGAAAATAGTCTGTGAGACTTTATTTTGTTTCCAGGAAGCCTTTAAGACTGAAATTCACATTGTCCTTTGGGGACTCTTTTTGTTTTCGGGAGGAAAACAGTGGAATTGAACCTGAAAATAGTCTATGAGACTTTATTCAGTTTCTAGGAAGTTTTTCTGACTAAAATTCACAACTCTCCTTTAGGGACTCTTTTTGTTTCTGGGAGGAAAACAGTGAAATTGAACCTGAAAATAGTCTGTGAGACTTTATTTAGTTTCCAGGAAGCCTTTCAGAGAAAAATTCACAATTGTCCTTTAGGGACTCTTTTTGTTTTCGGGAGGAAAACAGTGAAATTGAACCTGTAAAGTGTCTGTTAGACTTTATTTAGTTTCCAGGAAGCCTTTTAGACTAAAATTCACAATTGTCCTTTAGAGCCTCTTTTTGTTTTCGGGAAAATACTGTGAAATTTAACCTGAAAATAGTCTGTGAGACTTTATTTAGTTTCCATGAGTCCTTTCAGACAAAAATTCACAATTGTCCTTTAGAGTTTCTTTTTGATTTCGGGAGGAAAACAGTGAAATTGAACCTGTATATTGTCTGTGACACTTTATTTTGTATCCAAGAACCTTTAAGATTGATATCAACAATGGTCTCTTCAAGACTCTTTTTTTTTTCGGGAGGGAGCCAGTTGAATTGAACCAGAAAAAAGTCTGCGAGACTTTATTTTGTTTCCAGGAAGCTTTTAAGACTGAAATATGCAATGGTTTCTCCAGTACTCTTTTTGTTTTTGGATGGAAGCCAGTTAAATTTAAACTGAAAATAGTCTGTGAGACTTTATTTTGTTTCCAGGAAGCCTTTAAGACTGAAATTCACATTGTCCTTTGGGGACTCTTTTTGTTTTCGGGAGGAAAACAGTGGAATTGAACCTGAAAATAGTCTATGAGACTTTATTCAGTTTCTAGGAAGTTTTTCTGACTAAAATTCACAACTCTCCTTTAGGGACTCTTTTTGTTTCTGGGAGGAAAACAGTGAAATTGAACCTGAAAATAGTCTGTGAGACTTTATTTAGTTTCCAGGAAGCCTTTCAGAGAAAAATTCACAATTGTCCTTTAGGGACTCTTTTTGTTTTCAGGAGGAAAACAGTGAAATTGAACCTGTAAAGTGTCTGTTAGACTTTATTTAGTTTCCAGGAAGCCTTTTAGACTAAAATTCACAATTGTCCTTTAGGGACTCTTTTTGTTTTCGAGAGGAAATCAGTGAAATTGAACCTGAAAATAGTCCGTGAGACTTTATTTAGTTTCCATGAGTCCTTTCAGACAAAAATTCACAATTGTCCTTTAGAGTTTCTTTTTGTTTTCGGGAGGAAAACAGTGAAATTGAACCTGTAAATTGTCTGTGACACTTTATTTTGTATCCAGGAACCTTTAAGATTGATATCAACAATGGTCTCTTCAAGACTCTTTTTTTGTTCAGGAGGGTGCCAGTTGAATTGAACCAGAAAAAAGTCTGCGAGACTTTATTTTGTTTCCAGGAAGCTTTTAAGACTGAAATATGCAATGGTTCCTCCAATACTCTTTTTGTTTTCGTATTGAAGCCAGTTAAATTGAAACTGAAAATAATCTGTGAGACTTTATTTTGTATCCAGGAAGCCTTTAAGACTGAAATTCACATTGTCCTTTGGGGACTCTTTTTGTTTTCGGGAGGAAAAAAGTGGAATTGAACTTGAAAATAGTCTGTGACACTTTATTTTGTATCCAGGAACCTTTAAGATTGATATCAACAATGGTCTCTTCAAGACTCCTTTCGTTTTTGGGAGGAAGCCAGTTGAATTGAACCTGAAAAAAGTCTGCGAGTCTTCATTTTGTTTCCAGGAAGCTTTTAAGACTGAAATTTGCAATGGTTCCTCCAATACTCTTTTTGTTTTTGGATGGAAACCAGTTAAATTTAAACTGAAAATAGTCTGTGAGACTTTATTTTGTATCCAGGAAGTCTTTTAGATTGAAATTCACAATTATCTCTTCGAGATGCTTATCATTTCTGGGAGGAAACTAGTGAAATTGAACCTGAAAATAGTCTGTGAGACTTTAAATTGTTTCTAGGGGTTTTTCAGATTGAAATTCACAATGGTCTCTTCAGCACTCTTTTTGTTTTCAGGAGGAAAACAGTGAAAATAGTCTATGACACTTTATTTCCTTTTTAGCACATCTATGAGACTGAAATTCACAATGGTGTCTTCAAGACTCTTTTCGTTTTCAAGGAGGAGCCAGTGAAATTGAACCTGAAAATAGTCTGAAAGACTTTATTTTGTTTCCAGAAAGCCTTTAAGACTTATATTCACAATGGTCTCTTCAAGACCTTTTTTGTTTTCCGTAGGAAACCAGTGATAGTGAACCTGGAAATAGTCTTTAAGACTATATTTTGTTTTTGGGAAATCTATGAGACTGAAATTCACAAAGGTCTCTTAGAGACGTTTTTCTTTTTCAGGAGGAAGCCAGTGAAATTGAACCCGAAAATAGTATGTGAGACTTTATTTTTTCTCTTCAAGACTCTTTTTGTTTTCGGGATGTAACCAGTGAGATTAAACTTGAGAATAATCTTTAGGACTTCATTTTGTTTTCAGGAAACCTTCAAGACTGAAATTCAAAATGGTGAAAAAAGTCTGCGAGACTTTATTTTGTTTCCAGGAAGCTTTTAAGACTGAAATTTGCAATGGTTTCTCCAATACTCTTTTTGTTTTCGGATGGAATTCACTTGAATTGAAACTGAAAATAGTCTATGAGACTTTATTTAGTTTCCAGGAAGCCATTTAGATTAAAATTCACAATTGTCCATTAGGGACTCCCTTTGTTTTCGGGAGGAAAACAGTGAAAGTGAACCTGAAAATAGTCTGTGAGACTTTATTTAGTTTCCATGAAGCCTTTTAGACTAAAATTCACAATTGTCTTTTAGGGACTCTTTTTGTTTTCGGGAGGAAAACAGTGAAATTGATCCTGAAAATAGTCTGTGAGACTTTATTTAGTTTCCAGGAAGCCTTTCAGACTCAAATTCACAATTGTCCATTAGGGACACTTTTTGTTTTCGGGAGGAAAACAATGAAATTGAATCTGAAAATAGTCCATTAGACTTTATTTAGTTTCCAGGAAGCCTTTCAGACTCAAATTCACAATTGTCCATTAGGGACACTTTTTGTTTTCGGGAAAAAATCAGTGAAATTGAATCTGAAAATAGTCCATTAGACTTCATTTAGTTTCCAGGAAGCCTTTTAGACTAAAATGCACAATTGTCTTTCAGGGACTCTTTTTGTTTTCGGGAGGAAAACAGTGAAATTGAACCTGAAAATAGTCTATGAGACTTTATTCAGTTTCTAGGAAGTTTTTCTGACTAAAATTCACAACTCTCCTTTAGGGACTCTTTTTGTTTCTGGGAGGAAAACAGTGAAATTGAACCTGAAAATAGTCTGTGAGACTTTATTTAGTTTCCAGGAAGCCTTTTAGACTCAAATTCACAATTGTCCATTAGGGACTCTTTTTGTTTTGGGAGGAAAACAGTGAAATTGAACCTAAAAATAGTCTGTGAGACTTTATTTAGTTTCCAGGAAGCCATTTGGACTAAAATTCACAATCGTCCTTTAGGGACACTTTTTGTTTTCGGGAGGAAAACTGTGAAATTGGACCTGAAAATAGTCTGTGAGACTTTATTTAGTTTCCAGGAAGCCATTTGGACTAAAATTCACAATCGTCCTTTAGGGACTCTTTTTGTTTTCGGGAGGAAAACAGTGAAATTGAACCTGAAAATAGTCTGTGAGACTTTATTTAGTTTCCAGGAAGCCATTTGGACTAAAATTCACAATCGTCCTTTAGGGACTCTTTTTGTTTTCGGGAGGAAAACAGTGAAATTGAACCTGAAAATAGTCTGCGAGACTTTATTTATTTTCCAGGAAGCTTTCTGGAATAAAATTCACAACTGTCCTTTAGGGACTCTTTTTCTTTTCGGGAGGAAAACAGTGAAATTGAACCTGAAAATAGTCTGTGAGACTTTAGTTAGTTTCCAGGAAACCTTTTAGACTAAAATGCACAATTGTCCATTAGGGACTCTTTTTGTTTTCGGGAGGAAAACAGTGAAATTGAATCTGAAAATAGTTGTGAGACTTTATTTAGTTTCCAGGAAGCCTTTTAGACTAAAATTCACGACTGTCCTATAGGGACTCTTTTTGTTTTTGGGATGAAAACAGTGAAATTGAACCTGAAAATAGTCTATGAGACTACATTTAGTTTCCAGGAAGCCTTTCAGACTGAAATCCATAATTGTCCTTTAGGGACTCTTTTTGTTTTCGGGAGGAAGACAGTCAAATACAACCTGAAAATAGTCTGTGAGACTACATTTAGTTTCCAGGAAGCCTTTCAGACTCAAATTCACAATTGTCCACTGGGGACTCTTTTTGTTTTCGGGAGGAAAACAGTGAAATTGAACCTAAAAATAGTCCATTAGACTTTTTTCAGTTCCCTGGAAGCCATTTAGATTAAAATTCACAATTGTCCATTAGGGACTCTTTTTGTTTTCGGGAGGAAAACAGTGAAATTGAACCTGAAAATAGTCTGTGAGACTTTATTTAGTTTCCAGGAAGCCTTTTAGACTAAAATTCATAATTGTCCTTTAGGGACTCTTTTTGTTTTCGGGAGGAAAACAGTGAAATTGAACCTGAAAATAGTCTGTGAGACTTTATTTAGTTTCCAGGAAGCCTTTTAGACTAAAATTGACAATTGTCCATTAGGGACACTTTTTGTTTTCGGGAGGAAAACTGTGAAATTGAACCTGAAAATAGTCTGTGAGACTTTATTTAGTTTCCAGGAAGCCTTTTAGACTAAAATTCACAATTGTCCATTAGGGACACTTTTTGTTTTCGGGAGGAAAACAGTGAAATTGAACCTGAAAATAGTCTGTGAGACTTTATTTAGTTTCCATGAAGCCTTTTAGACTCAAATTCATAATTGTCCTTTAGGGACTCTTTTTGTTTTCGGGAGGAAAACTGTGAAATTGAACCTGAAAATAGTCTGTGAGACTACATTTAGTTTCCAGGAAGCCTTTCAGACTGAAATTCATAATTGTCCTTTAGGGACTCTTTTTGTTTTCGGGAGGAAAACAGTGAAATTGAACCTGAAAATAGTCTGTGAGACTGTATTTTGTTTTCAGGAAGCCTTCGAGAATGATATTCACAATGGTTTTTCTCAAGACTCTTTCTGTTTTCGGGAGGAAAACAGTGAAATTGAACCACAAAATCGTCTGTGACTTTTTATTTTGTGTCCAAGAAGCCTTGAAGACTTAAATTCACAATGGTGTCTTCAAGCCTCTTTTGTTTTCAGGAAGAAGCCAGTGAAATCGAACTTGAAAATCGTCTGTGAGACTTTTTTTGTTCATGGTAAGTATATGAGACTGAAATTTACAATGGTGTCTTCAAGACTCTTTCTGTTACCGGGAGGAAGCCCGTAAAATTGTACCTGAAAATATTCAGTTAGATTTTAATTTTTTCCCAGGAATCTTTCAAGACTGATATTCACATAGGTCACTTCAAGACTGTTTCTGTTTTTCGGGAGGAAGCCAGTGAAATTGAAACTGAAAATAGTCTGTGAGACTTTATATCGTTTTTGGGTAGTCTTTGAGACTGAAATTCACAATGTTTTTTTTCAAGACTCTTTTCGTTTCTGGGATGAAGCCAGTGATAAAAATCTGGAAATAGTCTGTGAGATCTTATTTTGTTTCCCGGAAGCCTTTACCACTGATATTCACGATGTTCTCTTCAAGACTCTTTTTGTTTTCGGAAAGGAGCCTGTGAAATTGAACGTTGAAATAAATTATGAAAATTTATTTTGTTTTCAAAAAGCCTATAAATTAAAATTCACAATTGTCCCTTCAAGACTCTTTTTGTTTTGGGAGGAAGCCAGTGAAATTGAAACTGAAAATAGAGTCTGAGAATTTATTTTGTATCCAGGAAGCCTTTAAGAATGATATTCTCAATGGTCTTTTCAAAACACTTTTTAGTTTCGGGAATGAAGCCTGTGAAATCAAACCTGAAAATAGTTTGTGAGACTACATTGTTCACTGAGAGCCTTTAGGACTGAGGTTCACAATGATCTCTTTGAAAGAAACTTTTTTCGTTCCCGGGAGGGAACCCAAGAAATTGAACCAGAAAATAGTCTGTGAGACTTTATTCCGTTTATGGGAAGTGTATGAGACTTAAATTCACAAAAGTCTCTTCAAGATTCTTTTTGTTACCGGGAGGAAGCCCGTAAAATTGTACCTAAAAATATTCAGTTAGATTTTAATTTTTTTTCCCAGGAAGCTTTCAAGACTGATATTCACATAGGTCACCTCAACACTCTTTTTGTTTTCGGGAGGAAGCCAATTAAGTTGAAACTAAAAATAGTCTGTGAGACTTTATCTCGTTTTTGTGTAGTTTGAGAGACTGAAATTCACAATCGTGTCTTCAAAACTCTTTTCGTTTCCAGGGGGATGCCCATGAAATTGTACCTGAAAATATTCTGTGGGACTTTATTTCGTTTTGGGGAAGTTTATGAGATTGATATCCACAATGGTCTCTCCAAGACTCTTTTCGTTTCTGGGAGGAAACCAGTGAAATTGAACCTGAAAATAGTCTGTGAGACTTTATTTTGTTCCCAGGAAGCCTTTAAGACTAATACTTTCAATGGTTTATTCAAGACTCTTTTTGTTTCCGGGATGAAACCAGTGAAATTGAACCAGGATATAGTCCGTGAGACTTTAATTTGTTTCCATGTAGCTTTTAGCGATGAAATTCTGTATGGTCTCTCCGAGACACTATTCGTTTTGGGGAGGAAGCCAGTAAAATCGAATTCAAAAATAGTCTGTGATACTTTATCTTGTTTCCAGGAAGCCTTTGACATCGATATTCACGATAGTGTTCTCAAGACTCTTTCTGTTTCCAGGAGGAGACCAGTAAAATTGAGCCTGAAAAAAGTCTTTGAGACTTTATTTTGTTTCCGGGAAGCCTTTAAGCCTGAAATTCACTATGGTCTCCTCGAGACTCTATTTGTTTTCGGGAGGAAAACAGTGAAATTGAACCTGAAAATAGTCTGTGAGACTTTATTTTGTTTCCAGGAAGCCTTTGAGACTGAAATTCACAATTGTCCTTTCGAAACTCTTCTTGTTTTTTTGAGGAAGCCAGTGAAATTAAACCTGAAAATAGTCTGTGAGACTTTATTTTGTTTCCAGGAAGCCTTGGAGACTGAAATTCACAATTGTTCCTTTGAAACACTTTTTGTTTTTTTGAGGAAACCAGTGAAATTGAACGTGGAAAAAGTCTGTGAGACTTTATTTTCTATCCAGGAATCCTTTAGGAATGATATTCACAATGGTCTCTTCAAGTCTTTAAGAATGATATTCACAATAGTGTCTTCCAGACTCTTTTTGTTTCCAGGAGGAAACCAGTGAAATTGAGCCTGAAAATAGTCTTTGAGACTTTATTTTGTTCCCACGAAGCCTTTAAGACCGAAATTCACTATGGTCTCTTCGAGACTCTCTTTGTTTTCGGGAGGTAGCCAGTGGAATTTAACCTGAAATTAGTCTGTGAGTCACTATTTTGTTTCCAGAAAGCTTTTATGACTGATACTCACAATAGTCTGTTTAAGACTCTTTTTCGTTTTCGGGAGGAAGCCAGTGAAATTGAACCAGGATATAGTCTGTGAGACTTCATTTTGTTTCCAAGTAGCTTTTAAGACTGAAATTCACTATGGTCTCTTCGAGACTCTTTTTGTTTCGGGGAGGAAGCCAGTGAAATTGTACTTGAAAATAGTCTTTGAGACTTTATTTTGTTTCCAGGAAGCCTTTGAGAATGATATTCATAATAGTGTTTTCAAGACTCTTTTTGTTTCCGGGAGGAAACCAGTGAAATTGAGCCTGAAAATAGTCTTTGAGACTTTATTTTGTTTCCACGAAGCCTTTAAGACTGAAATTCACAATTGTTCCTTCGAAACTCTATTTGTTTTTTTGAGGAAGCCAGTGAAGTTGAACCTGGAAATAGTCTGTGAGACTTTATTTTCTTTCCAGGAAGCCTTTAGGAATGATATTCACAATGGTCTCTTCAATACTGTTTTTTGTTTCCGGGAGGAAGCCAGTGGAATTTAACCTGAAATTAGTCTTTGAGACATTATTTTGTTTCCAGGAAGCCTTTAAGAATGATATTCATAATAGTGTCTTCAAGACTTTTTTTGTTTCCGGGAGGAAACCAGTGAAATTGAGCCTGAAAATAGTCTTTGATATTTTTTTCGTTTCCAGGAAGCCTTTGAGACTGAAATTCACAATTGTCCTTTCGAAACTCTTCTTGTTTTTTTGAGGAAGCCAGTGAAATTGAACCTGGAAATAGTCTGTGAGACTTTATTTCCTTTCAAGGAAGCCTTTAGAAATGATATTCACAATGGTCTCTTCAATAATGTTTTTGTTTCCGGGAGGAAGCCAGTGGAATTTAACCCGAAATTAGTCTGTGAGACATTATTTTGTTTCCAGGAAGCCTTTAAGAATGATATTCATAATAGTGTCTTCAAGACTCTTTTTGTTTCCGGGACGAAACCAGTGAAATTGAGCCTGAAAATAGTCTTTGAGACTTTATTTTGTTTCCACAAAGCCTTTAAGACTGAAATTCACTATGGTCTCTTCGAGACTCTCTTTGTTTTCGGGAGGTAGCCAGTGGAATTTAACCTGAAATTAGTCTGTGAGTCACTATTTAGTTTCCAGAGAGCTTTTATGACTGATACTCACAATAGTCTGTTTAAGACTCTTTTTCGTTTCCGGGAGGAAGCCAGTGAAATTGAACCAGGATATAGTCTGTGAGACTTCATTTTGTTTCCATGTAGCTTTTAAGACTGAAATTCACTATGGTCTCTTCGAGACTCTTTTCGTTTTGAGGAGGAAGCCAGTAAAATCGAATTTAAAAATAGTCTTTGATACTTTATCTTGTTTCCAGGAAGCCTTCAACATTGATATTCACAAAAGTGTTTTCAAGACTCTTTTTGTTCCCTGGAGGAAACCAGTGAAATTGAGCCTGAAAATCGTCTTTGAGACTTTATTTTGTTTCCACGAAGCCTTTAAGACTGAAATTCACTATGATCTCTTTGAGACTCTTTTTGTTTTCGGGAGGAAAACAGTGAAATTGAACCTGAAAATAGTCCATGAGACTTTTTTTTGTTTCCAGGAATCCTTTAAGAATGATATTCACATTAGTCCGGGAGGATACCAGTGAAATTGAACCTGAAATCGTCAGGTCCAATATGACAGGCTTCACAAATCATTATCCACATTCAAAGACATAAAAACGAGATGTATCTGATTGACGATTCCATTTTCATCACAACATCGACACGCTCAAAAGAAGAAACATCCGAATTTCCAAAAAAAGTCAACATTCATAATTTTGAGAAAAAATCTAAAGCAACTCAATGCCTAAATCCTGGTGGCAAAGATAAACAATGATACTATTTACAGCCAGCATACATATTATCTCTGAAATCACCACATATATATTAGCGGCAACGGCCAATACTACACTTAATATCAATGCAATCACAACTAAAAATGCCAAGGCAATGAGTAGAAGGCGATGCTTCTGCTTCATCCTCTGGTTCACTGCAGAAGCATTGCCAGGCAATCTTGTTCGAGGAAGATGACCCCGATTAGCTGCCCCTATGGTTGGTGTTGAGGCATCCTCAATCCTGGGTGGTAGTTGAGCGAAGTGCACCCGGTGAGACGGAGCCTCTACCATCGGTAGGACAGTAGCAACGGATGTTGAGGCTCCCTCTACGCCTGGCAACGGTCTCTCCATATCCAGCGTGCACATTGGAGGACTCATAGCGATGGGTGGGTCCTCACCCACCTCTATGATAAAGGGGGTAATTGCCACTTCGACGCTTTCTGATGGTGCAGATGGTTCAGTTGGCTGGCTTGTTTTGTTGCTCATTTTGGGCCGTTTTTCTTGTTATGAAATATACAATTAATTTTTGTCAAACTATTTAATTGTTTTTAAGTGAGAAAAACTTGGATCAATGAAATTTTAACTGTAAATTAAAGAAATGTTTGTAGTTTTGTTCATAAAACAAGACTTGCGTAAAGTTTTCTTCCGATACGGCAGAATATCAAGATGGCGTTCGGTTGTCATGGTGATAACGTTCACTGATCGTATGGAAATAAGCTTGACCATATTTGGAAACGTTTTCATGGATCATATTTCATAGCTAAGTATATATTCATTATCTTTTTATTGAATAAAATGTCTGTAAGTGCTTATCAATATCTGAAATACATTATATAAATATTTATATGTATGTATATATATATGTATATATATATATATATATATATATATATATATATATATATATATATATATATATATATATATTTAACACCATCATCATTCCATGTACTCCAAGATGAACCCTTAATGATCTCTCTCTATCTCTCTCTCCTTCTCTCTCTCTCTCTCTCTCTTTCTCCTTCTCTCTCTCTCTCTCCGTTGAATCGTTTTACAACTCCCACAAGTATCTACTTTGTTTATATATATATATATATATATATATATATATACACACATATATATATATATATATATATATATATATATATATATATATATATATATATATATATATATATATATCAGTAATTACCAAGACCTGCGGATTAACATCACGAAGCCATTGGATGATATTATAATCAAGCAGGCTGAGTGAAAACTCAAACAACGACTAGTTTCATCTGACTCTAAAAAAACAAGACCCAACATTCAAGAGATCTGATTCATTGAAGTGAAAAACTTCAAATACAAATACTTAAAGCGTACTGTACTCTACTGACAGCGCAGACTAACAGTGGAGATTTTACTATCCCAAATTCCTGAGGATTGTTGTTGTGGTTGTTGTGGTACAAAAACAAAGTCAACCCCAAACTTGGACGGGAGTTCGGCTAGATTGATAAAACTCACAAAAACAAATACAACATCAATTTATTTTATTCATTCGTTTATCATTTGACAGAAAATATTTTTATTGTTTAATCTGCGTTGACTTAGAAATTGCACTACTACAATGCGAACTGTTCAGTGTTGATTCAATATGTTTATGTTTGGAAATATGGATATTGATAATAAACAATATTTCTAGGGAGGCTATAACCAGTTGTAAAAGGTGAAGAATTCAGTGGTCGACCACCCATAAGTAAGGATTTCGAGCACATTCTGAGACTCAGAGAATTCGGCTGGGAAGTCCAACAGTGGTAATCATGAGAGGGTCGCTGGAAATATGTTATGGCTTCAAATATGTCGCATTTTCGTTGAATAAATATGTTTTTTATTTCACACAGTCCTTCATGTTATTATCAAAGAAATAATTTCATAAACAATTAAAAAATCAGTTGATGCAAATAAATCTGTTTTTTGTTGTTTAATGTGTCGCATTTTGGTTAAATAGATATATACATATATATATATCATAAATGAATATATTTTGAAAGAAAAAAAAACTCATTTTTATTCATTCTGAACTTTCCAATATTTTTTTCACAATTTCTTACACAACGATGCATTTTTTTTATATTCATTCTGATGAAGATCAATAAGGCCTAACTGGTGACTGAAGGCCTGAAATTGGATTCCCTGTCATAGAAGCGTACGTTCGGCCGTATGGTGTGTCTGTGTGTCGGATGGGGGTCGGGACTCATCGTTAACTGATGAAACACCGACTTATCTTTGATCTCTTGTACGGAAGGGGTTGGGGGTGAAAGGACAAGATAACTTTGGATCGGGGTCGAACTCCAGGGAAAAAGCCTAAAAGTGCATCTCATCTATTCTTTATTATTATAAAAATGTGGAGGGGGAGATTCATAGTTGAAATTTGTCGAAATATTCACTTCTAAATCATTGTACGATGTTTATTTAGCATTGAGTATTGTAGATTAGTTTAGTAGTTCAATATCTAATAATAATAATGATAATGAACTGTCATTGGGAAGTGGTTTTTTAATAAAATAATAGTTTCATTTATCCAAATCATACTATTGAAATATTATTGTGATAAAGTAAACATTAACGATAGTTCTCTTTTAAAAGTCCCAATAAGTAATGATTAAAAAAAGAAAAGAATCGATAATGGTATCATCATTATCTTTCTGAATATGTCTGGTTCGTCTCTCCATGTTGTATTCTGCCGGACTCCCTCGGTAGCGCATGTTTCCTCTGGTGATCCCTAATGTGGATCATAATGTGTGTTTGATGTGTACCATTGCTGCAACATATCCTGCCCATTGCTATTTTTGTTTGTATTAGAATATCAATAGTTGATAATATTCGCTCTGGAGCTAACAAGGCTCCGTTTATACCTTTTCAGGCTTGCTTTTTTACACATGGAAAATTCAATTATATATCATATCTACGTTCGGAACAATTGTTAAAAACCTTGTAAATATTCATCTTCAAAGTTAAATAGGCTGCGTGTATGATTTCCATAGAACCTGTTAGCAACAAATGGCTTCTTCTACGTAGCCACACACTTACCATTAGGCTAAACAGCCCGCTGGTTAGGCAAAGGCTAAATAACTGCTTTCAAACCGAATTCTTATCTGGTTTCTATTTTTGATTTTTCATTTCACTCATTATTCGTTCCTCTTTCGGATGTTCTTACGGGAATGAACTGGGAAATCAATTGGAAACAACTTGTTTTTTCTATTATCAATAATCTCATTCCACACCAAACTCGTCTCTATAACATGGCTGCTTTTCAAGAGAATCTCTTGTTTTTCTCGTTATGTTAAACGCTTAGGATTTGAAAGGTTCAAATAGCTTTCAAGGGAGATAAGCGATCAAGAGTATTGCAGAGTTACCGTTCTTGACAACAACTTTTTCTTTTCACTTTCACTATCTTTCATCCACGTCTCGATATTTGTTGGGCTGTTTGGATATTTTGATAATTCAAAAACCTTTCTAGCTATTATCAATATGTCAGTGAATATTTAGATATTCATCTAAAGATATCTTTGCTGTTGGGTTTTTTTAAAAACTTTTATATTATTACTGCATTCAAGAAAGTTGTTAAAGACCTTTAAAAGAGTGGGTCTGAAGTGACAAAGCTCTATTCATACCCTTTTAGGCTTGCTTAGGGACAATAAAATCGCATTAGTTTAATGAAAGAAATTCTTCTCTTCTCTAAGATAATTTCTCTTGCAGTCTTAGCATAGAGTTACTTTATTTGATAAATGGGCGTTAAAATAGTATATACCTGAAAAGCTATGAAATACCCAGATAAAATTTTCAGCTCTAGATAAGGAATTAGAGTTAGCAACACCGGTCACTGAATTCTGTCTGCACGGCCAGTTTGTGTGCAAATTTTAGTGTCAATTCCCCCACCCCCAGAGCGCATAAGGGCAACGGCTGCTCGGTAGGACTGCGAATGGGGACACATTTGGCCATTTCCAGTGTCATTTTAACAATTTAACGTGGATGATTTAACAAATGATGATGATGATGATGGTGGTGAAGAAGAAGAAAGAAAAGAAGAAGAAGGAAAAGAAGAAGAAGAAGAAGGAGAGGAAGAAAAAAATGGAGAAGAAGAAGAAGGAAACAATTTTACTAATTTGGTAATTTCCAATATTTTTGCACCATATCTTTCAGAACTTAGATTTTTCATTCATTTTTATAATTGTTTTAAGGTCACCACGGCCTTGAGAAAGCCCGAAATGGGATTCCCTGTCGTAGAAGCGTAAACTCAGCCTGACGGTGTATGTTGGGTGGGGTCATGGTTCATCATTGACTGATGAAACACTGACTTATCTTTGAACTCTTGTAGGAAACAAAACAACTTTGAATCGGGGTCAAACTCCAGGGAAAAGGCTAAACGCAGATCTCATCCATTATTCCCTCTTATTCTTACATTTCGAGGTAGGGGGGAAGATTCAAAGTTGAATTTTGTTTTCGAAGTATACGCTTCTAAATCATTGTACAATGATTATAAAGGATTGTTAAAAAAAATAAAGAAAATTGCTTGTGAATTTTATTTGAGTATTGTAAGATAGTTTAGTAATTCAATATCTAATAAATACCAAAGAGTCATTGGGAAGTGATTTTTGATGAAATGATATTTTCATTTCTCTTATTGTCCGTGGTTGGATGAAAACATTACTCCCTGGATTCGCTACTCCTGTCTATCATTGGTGTGGCAAAGTCAATAGTTTCTGAATTTCTCTAGTTCGTCACTTCATCTTCTATTCTGCCAGCCTCCTTCGGTTGTGTATGTGATCTCTGGAGATCCATGGGGTAAATCGTGATGTCCATCGGGAGTGTGCCATTCTTGCAACATGACAAGCCCATTGCCATTTAGATTTCCACTGAAAATTTCTGAAGAAACTTTAAAAACATTGGTTTCCAAGCTGAAGAGCTCTGTTTAGACCATTTTAGGCCTGGCTCAATTCTGCCAAGAGGTGTCAGAAAAGTTACAACGGGGATAATTAGCTTGTGGCGGCCAAGTGTTCGTAACGACGTCGATTTTTGATCCTTCGATGTCGGCTCCTCTTATCATTGCAAAGCAGAATTCACCAAGCGTTGGATTGTTCACCCACTGACAGGAACATGGGTTAGCTTTACGTTTTTGTGAGACAGGTTAGTTTTATCCCTGTGATCAACACTAGGTTTAATTTCCCTGGCTTTCAATTTTACTCCGAGAAACCATTGTGAATATCAGTCTTAAAGGCTTCCTGGAAACAGAATAAAGTCTCACAGATGTTTTTTAGGCTCAATTTCACTGGCTTCCTCCCGAAAACAAAAAGAATATCGGAGAGACCATTGTGAATATCAGTCTTAAAGGCTTCCTGGAAACAGAATAAAGTCTCACAGATGTTTTTTAGGCTCAATTTCACTGGCTTCCTCCCGAAAACAAAAAGAATATCGGAGAGACCATTGTGAATATCAGTCTTAAAGGCTTCCTGGAAACGAAATAAAGTCTCACAGACTATTTTCAGGTTCAATTTCACTGGCTTCCTTCCGAAAACGAAAAGAGTCTTGAAGAGACCATCGTGAATATCAGTGTCACAGGTTCCCCAAAACGAAATAAAGTCTCACGGACTATTCGTTCAATTCCATTGGCTTCCCCCCAAAGACGAAAAAGTTAATGAGGAGACCATTGTCATTTTTAATCTGACAGGTTTCCTGTAAACGCAATAAACTCCCACGGAATAATGCCAGGTTCAATACGGCAGGCTTCTCGAAAACATGATCTTAATTTCAAAGGCAAAAAAAGAGACATATATAATAGACATCATTGACAATTCCATTTTTATCACAACATTGACATGCTCAGAAAAACAAACATCCGTATTTTCAAGTCAAGATTCACAATTTTCAGAAAAAAAACTCAAGCACTCCCTCAGTTCAATGATGGAGTGAAAGATAAGCCAACACACCAATACATAGCTATCATACTTATAATGCCACTAATCAGGGCATATGGAGTAGCTGCAATGGCCAAATATATAGTGAATGCAAATGTAATGGCAAACACCAACGCCAAGAAAAGTTGAAGATTGAACACCTTTCGTTTCATCCTACAATTTTTGTCTACGGTTGAAACGTTGCCAGGAAATATTGGTCCAGGAAGATGAACCTGATTAGCTTCCACTATGGTAGGTGTTGAGGCTTCCTCAATCCTGGGTGATAGTTGACCGATGTTCACCAGATGAGACAGAGCCTCTACCATCGGTACGACAGTACCAACGGATGTTGAGGCTCCCTCTACGCCTGGCAACGGTCTCTCAATATCTAGCGTGCACGTTAGAGGATTCATAGCGATCGGTGGGTCCTTACCCACCTCTATGATGAAGGGGGTAATGGCCACTTCGACTGTTTTTGATGCTGCAGATGGTTCAGTTGGCTGGCTTGTTTTGTTGCCCATGTTGGACTGTTTTTCTTGTATGTGTGTGTGTGTGTGTGTGTGTGTGTGTGTGTGTGTGTGTGTGTGTGTTTGAATATATGTGTGCGTGTGTGCTTTAGAAACAGTCAACGAAAACTGTCAACAGTTGTAGTGAGCCAAATTCAGACGTTTGGTTGAGAGAGTGCCCGACATGGCTTGTTCAATGTTCTGCCAAAGACCCCTCTCAAAAGACGCGAAGAATGGACAGGGTTGGCAGTTGTGAATGTGACTCTCAATGTCAGTATGCTGAAAAAGCCACCATATCGGTCGCAGGTTCGATTCCTGTAGCAGCACCATTCTCTTCAATTGTTTATTCTATTTACCTTGTTTAAATTGAGACTTATATTAACCGTGTAACAAGTTTCTATATAATATAACGCGATTTATGACTCCCTCTGTCGGACCAAGTATGTCTGTTTCTAGAATACATATATGTATACATATGTCCCCTTCCTCGAACGTAGTTATCTGCTGAATTTTAATCTGAAATGTATTATTATATAAGATATTTTGTTTGTTTGTTGCTTTCCTGTCACGCTCAAACAGATGCAAAAAAGGACTGGAATACTGCGAATACACCTATACAAAATGGCTGCTGCTCTTTCCCAGCAGCAACCTATTTTGTGTCTGTATGTGCACCTTCGCCGGTATTAAGTGGGTGACTGCTGTTGGAATCAATTTACTACCATTGCTGTAGAATCAATTCAGCTATTTTCTTGGTTTGCACCCCCCCCCAAAAGAAAAACAGAAATATTAATCGTGTAATAAAACAAATTATATGTTCATGATTTATCCACGCGTAATAATATCGTCGTTTATGATGGGTATTATACTTGTTCACCATGTGATGTTCGATCTATGTGAATAGTATTCACCACTGAATCAAGAGCATTAACAAAGAAGGAGATCATGTTTAGAAATATACATGGTGAATATATATATCATGATCTCCGTGGTCCCCAGAGACAAAATCCGACTTTTCTACCCATCTGGAGATTAATGTTAAGGTATCGTAGAAACAGTTAGAAAACTAAAATGGCAATGGGCTGGATATGTTGCAAAAGCAACATAATGATCTTTACGGAGACGTGACTTGAAACCACACGACGACCCATGTCAGTCTGATCGAACGTCACTTTATACATAAAAGCATTTTAAAAAAAAGAAGAAAAAAAATCTCTCACTAAGAAAAATCCATATCAAAATTCATTCACTGCTAAAGCAAACCAAAAAAACAAATAAAAAGCGATTGTCTGTCACGGAAATTCAAAATAAGTAAATAATGTGAGATAGAACATTTTTGAGACGATAAAAAATGTAGAATGGCGAAAATGGAATGAACGTGGTAAACTGTAAAGGATTACAAAAACGGAATGGCAGAACAAGAAAACCTAACAATACGATGAGTGTAGAGATCTCTTTTTATGAACGTCAGAGATTTAAGTGATTGAATTGAAGAAAACACGTACATATCTTTACATACAAAGATATTCTTTGAACAATTATTTATTTTTCTGAACCCGGATTTGACCCCCAAGATGATTTCAACGGGATGAATGAATGAGTTCTATGTTTGATCTTTGTATTAAGCATGTCACCGATTTTTTTCCCGATTTCGTTCCGTCCCATTATGCAAAACATTGAATTCCGTTCATGTTTTTTAAAACACTTTCTTTGTTCACCTCTACCTATGAAGTTGAGAGAGCTATATGTATTCAACTTTGTTTGTTTTCCCATAGAGGGCCGGATTGAGGTATTCAGGGGCCCTGGACATTGATAAGATCAGGGTCTCATTAATGTTCTGAAATGTATATTGAATCACCGTAGCCCCACGAACTACCTACCCGACTACCCAGCCATGTGGGCTACAGATTCTTCTCTCTGTGTGTGTGTGTGTGTGTGTGTATCTGGGTGCCCTTGGTCACATTTCCCGGGCGACAACCTTGGATACTTGTATGAAGGCACCGCTAGACACCATCTAAAAATTCCTATTTTTGCTTTTTCAAAAAAAAAGCTTTTTTTGAGACATTTTGGGACGAATAATGCCCGAATCTTGCGTAGGTATTTTCTAGATAATTTTAGATGAAAGATCCTTTTTATTTTTTTTTTTAAAGAAGATAATTCTCGATAAAATATCTTTATCAGTGCATAAGATGATATTAGATAATTTTTCAGATAATTAGTTCTAGTACACACGTGGGCTATGTTGATTCATTTTTGCAAGGTACAGAAATATTTCTATTATCTTATAATATTCAAATTTCTTAAACGGTTCGAAATATACTTTTAGTAGGCACCAAATTTTCGTAGGCCCAAGGTACTGTGCCGATTGTGCCTAATTGATAATACGACTTAGGGTCCACACAATATTTCTTGAAGTTCTCAATGAATTTCAAAGGCATTTCGTGAAAAGGAGGTGCTGATCTAAACTTTCCGATGCTGGAACTGACATAACACTCGCTATTTCCTGAATTTTTTCTCAATATCGAACAAATAAAAAAAACAACTTTTTTTTGAAGCGACAAATATTAACTGGGGAGGGTAGCAGCCTTTTGGGAGTTTAGGGAATGTATATTATCTCGTTCATATATCTTGGATTTTTCTTTTGTACAGGGGGTGCCGAAGCAACACTCTGGTGGGCTCTAGTAGCTATTGCACCCATAGTGCCAGGGGAAAATCTCTAAAAATTTGAGGACGAGCCCAGGGAGTCAATCTCGACTGGAAGATATGTTCTTCATTTTGCAGGGGAAAAGCTAAAAAAAAAAAAAAGAAAAGAAAAGAAAAGCTAATTAAAGTGATAGATTTAGATTTCAGGGGGAGTAAGTAAAGATTTGCACATTTCAAATTGTTTCCTTTATTTTTCATTTTTGAACATTTTCATTGGGTTTTAAGTTAGTTTACAGCTTTGGCAGAAGTAAGCGCTCTCTGAGTGCTCTCTATTTTTTCTTTCTTTCATTCAAATTATCGTTTTTTTCAATTCAATCATTTTCTTCTTCATGACGATCTCGCTTCTTTTTCCTTTCTTTCTCCCCTTTTTACCGACTCATTTTCTTTTTTCTCTCTTTCTTCCTATTTGGAATTGAATTATCGGTTCTCTCTCTCTCTCTCTCTCTCTCTCTCCTTCATTTTCTTCATGCCTCTGTGATGATCCGTATTTTTTTTCTTTTTTCCTTTCTTTCTTTTATTTTTTCTTTCTTCTGACTTCTCATTTGTCGTTTTCATTCATTTGTTTTCTTCTTCTTCTCTGATGATCTCTCTTTTTTACCTTTCTTTCTTTCTTACTTTCTTTCTTTCTCTTTGTCTGTCTTCATTTATATTTGTCTTTCTCTCTTTCTTTCTTTCTTCCATTTTTTCTTCCTTTTGAAACGTGGCTGTCTTTTCTCTTTGAGTGCTTCATTTTTTTTTTCTATCTTTTTTTCTTTCTTTCTTCTGAATTATTTTTTCTTTCTTTCCTTCATTTCTCTTGTTTTTCGTCTCTTATATTTGTACAGGAATGTTCTTTCAAAATCCCCGATATTCAATAAATATCCTTCCGGCACCCCCAACCCCACAATATACACGACTGCAACCGATTTTTTTCCTTTAATCTTCAAAACTTTTTCTTTTCTTATTTTCTTTCTTTTGTCATTTGAATTTTCTTCATTCAGAAATACCTTTGACATGTTTCCCCTCCATTACTCGTTCAATACTGTCACGTTTTCTTTCGTTTTGTATTTTTTAATTCATCCATTGAATGACCGTAGCCTTCAAATATGGCAAAAGTTCTCCCCTTTTCATTTATATATGCTTCTTTTTGTTTGTCTGTGTTTTTTGTATAACTTTCCTGGTCATACCGGTTGTCTACTGAGCACTGTACTATACTCTAAAAATGTTTTATTTTCATTTTTGGAAAAAGATATTATTTTCTACCTTTGGAGAGGAGGTCACTTAAGCAGGTTTATAAACACCATCTCGATTGTCCAGAGTAATTGAAAACAGTCATGGAGGCTAATCCAGAAACAGACGTCTGGAGCAAAGCCAAGGAGTCACCCTCACAACAGTAAAAAGACATCTGACAAAGTGAAAACGCATATGCCATGATTTGACAGGTTGCACAGAATGATACTTGCTGCATTTTCCTCGTTCGTTTCGAAGAAAAGACCTCCGTCTGTATTATTTCTTTACTGTTGATAAAAAGTGTTTTCTGTATGAGAATCGTGAATCTGGTTTTCTTTTGGATCAATAAACTTTCCCCCTTCCCCCTCAATTTTCCTGAACCCTGCCCGAAAAGTCTTCTCCTTTAGTTTATGCTGCAACAGAGTGAATTAAAGTGTGAATTTCACTTTATTTATTTAAGCTGACCTTTTTCCTGTTCACTATCTTTTTGGTTTATTCGAGTGATGTCAAATCAAAGATCGAATAATGCGAATTCGAACAATTTTGTTGTGTGAGTTCAAATTTGACGTAAAGTGGTGGTGACTGCTCACAACATCAACCAAGTATGTTGCCAGAGAACTATCAACGAAAGAATACCTTAACCTTGGTTCCCAAAATTTCGAAATGGATACGAGAGACTTTAAGATGGGTGGGTCGTGGATGTACTTCTATGGTTAAAGACATTCAATTTAGGGTCATTACCCAGATGGACCCGCGCCATACATCTCGTGGGGTTGCAGAGGAACTAAACGTTGACCATTCAACAGTTGTTAGACATTTGCACCTAATTGGAAAAGCAAAAAAGATCGATAAATGAGTCGTGAGCTGAACAAATTGAAAAAAATGCCATGTCATGCGACTGTTCCTTGCAGAAATTGAACGAACTTGGTTTCAAAACTCAATCTTACCCAGATTAATTAGCAGACCTGTCTCTGACCGACTACCACTTTTCCAAACATTTTGATCACTTCCCTCAAAGTAAAGTTTTCCAACAACCAAGAAGAAGTTTAAATACTTTCGAAGAATCTGTTGGTTCCGGAACTCTTGAATCCTATGCATTAAATAAAAAAGCCCCTAAACAGGGTCGTCCAATAAACGAGATACAAAACCAGTCACCTTGAAATTCTACTTAAAATACTGCTTGATCGATTCCATAACCTGCAGAGTCCTTACCTTATAAAAAGATATTCAAGGTATCGGTATTTTAAACATCAGACAATCAGATATACAGACACAGTAATTTTATTATCGAAGATTGTGGCTGAACGCCGAAGGAGAGAAAATTCATCAGTGTCGGCTAAGTTAAATACCACTTTTCCTTCAGTGGTTGTTGGTCTTTAAAGCCTTCTACAAATAACTACCGTGTTTATTCTCAGGATATTTACTACTAGACTGCAAATACAAATAAACTATAATCTCCAAATCCATTAGAGTCTTTCGTAATGGTGACTGAGAGAGGGTTACATAAGTCTTGAAAATAAGCCGCTTTAGTGTATATAAAATGCAATTCATGATAGTCACCTATGGAGCTGAAACATGGAAACTGACACAAAAATTGACCCTCAAACTGAGAACCATGCAACGTTCACGGGACAGAACCATACTCTACGCTACATGGAGTGTATTAGTATATAGATGTATTTAGTGAATTAGTGGATTAGAGGGGAAAGTGGGAGTCACAGATATTATAGAATCGATTAGAAAACTCAAATGGAAGTGGGCTGGCCATGTAACAAGAATGTCGGGCAACTGGTAGACATTGAGGTTCACAATGTTGATCCCAAGAAATCATATCCAGAAGTGTAGCTCCCCCCCCTTTGAAAAAAAAACATGACTGCATGACAAACTAGACAAGTTCGGAAAATATTGGCTCCGTGACATCCACGATAGAAGGTCTACCGAAAGTTGGAAAAGCTGTTTGTCCAACAAAGGACGACTTAAGGTGGTAACTGCTGCTGCTGCTGATGATGATGATGATGATGGTACACACATTTTTGTTTTACACAAACAATCTTTGTTTGCTCACCTACAAAAACTTTGTAAATCTCTTTCAAAACGTATTGAAACGTTGATTTTGGTAGTAATTACATAATGAAAACTTAGTTAGTCGTAAAACTAACCCTAACTTTACCATAGATAGCTTTAATTGTTTGGGTGTCGTCTTAAACCACTGATATAAGCTAAAACCATGAACTTCCGACTTGTGGCTTCGTCTTATCTGATGATCGTCTTATCTACCGAAATACACTAGAAAATACAAAAGAATTGAACAACCATAGCCATCAAAGTTGGCAACAAGTTTTATCCTTTCTTCTCCTCTCTAACGTATAAAAAGTGCTGGAAATAAAAAAGATTTCGAAAGTAAGGCACAATGAATTTTCTTCCAAAATGAATCATGTCTCCGTTATGCTGTTGATTAGTGTGTTCACTTGGTGATAAAGAGATTGGTGGTTCGAATCCATCCGGGATCTGCTTCATTTCTTTTCAAACAAAAGTACTTATGTTCGAGGACATCAAATGTATACATTAATATTAAAGAAAACAGGACCAATAAAAAAGAAAAGGCATTCATGCGCAATGTGTTGATGTAATTTTAAAATCTCAGAAATTCCGAACGGGGATATCATAACATAGAATAGCAAAAAAATATTAATGAAGTGGCAAAATTGAACAATCTTTATTCAAGAAAGTTTAGTTTACCATAAATAGCTATATTGTACCACTGCATTAATACTTTTTTGGTTAATTTCATATAAAAATATTTGATATGTTTCAAGTTTCTTAAAACAACGCTGATACATTGGGCCGGCACGAATTCTTTCTTAATTTATAACATTACATATAAGAAAATACTGTTACACGTTCTTTGCTGTTTATATATATACACACACACACACGTATATGTGTGTGTGTGTGAGTTTAAGAGGTGGACATTTTGGTTCGATAGAATGAAATACAAATTGCGTTTTATTGTATAGAAACTGATCCGAAATGATCTTCCGTTATTACAGGGTTAATATATCATTCAATTTAGACGATGTAAATTGAATAAACTATTAAAGAAAATGGGTCTACTGCAGGAATCGAACCTGCTACCGATATGTAGCAAACTTCAACGTAGCAATGCACTTACCACTGTGTTATTCGGGTTTTGCCTTATCAGCGGGCTGTTCAGCTACCACTACCGTGGCCTTATGTCAAACTCAGCTAAACTTCGTAAATATCAAGTATATTCTGCTTCATTTTTAAAATGTATGTATAGCTTAGTTTGACACAAGGCCACAACAGTGGAGCGCTGAGCGGGGATTGAGCTCATTGCAGTAAGACTGTTCAGCAACCCAAGCTTGTTAACCATTACGTGTAATGATAACAGAGGTTTGTTTATGGCTATTATAGAGGGATTAGGTGAATCGTTGGTGAAGGTGTATGTCCAACGACGGACGCTAAGATGATGATGATGATGATGATGGTGGTGGTGGTGGTGGTGGTTTTGGTGATGATGATGATGGTGATGATGATGATGATGATCGTGATGGTGGTGGTGACGATGATGGTAATGATGATGATGATGATGGTAGTGGTGGTGATGGTGATGATGATGATGGTGGTGGTGGTGGTGGTGATGATGATGATGATGATCGAATCAAAGTTGATTATTTACATAAATCGAAGACCTTCATTTTATAAGAACTTTAAAAAAAACAATTTTAATAAAGATGTGTACGTATGTGCGTGTTTTTTGAGTTTGAATGTGTATGCGTATGTATACTCATGCGTGTGCGTGTATTTTGTGTATGCTTTTGTACGAATATGTATACGTGTGCCTGAATATTTATGTGTGCTTATGTCCTGATGTGTACGCATGTATACGTATATGTGTGCCTGTGTTGTGCGATAAGACCTATGTCACTGAGAAGGTCCCGCCTCCATCTGGGAAAGTACGCCTCACCCAGAAGTCGTACACTTTATAAATACTCTTCTGATCAACGAATCTTAACTCATTTCGACCCTCAGTGCTTATCTGTGGGCGAGACTTGATACTTTACAGTCAGTAACCAGCACCAAGTATTCGGGACAGAAGACATCATCACCAGAATATACAGGAGCAGAAGACATCAGCATCAAAGAAACGGGGTGCAGGGCATCATCACTTAAGACCCGGGACAGAAAGCATCATCACCAGAAAATACGGGGGACAGAAAACGCCAACAAATCGAAATCTGAAAGAAAATCGATATTTGAAGAATTGCGCTCTAAATAATTTGAAATTCAAAGAACGTAAGTCAATATTTCATCGAGTTTCTTTTTAAATCTTTGTAAACCTGTGTATAAGTGGACATGTCATATGTCAACCTTATAAGATCGTTAATTTACGATAGACCCCGTGTATAGGTCGACCTCAGTTTTTGAGCCAAGAATTCCTAAATTTGACCGAGATATTGTTAATTTACGATACGACTTGTGCATAGGTCGACTGCATTTTGTGGAATAAATCCTAAATTTCTGCAATACCTCATGTATAAGCCGACCCCAATTAACACTATTATGAACAGAGCATCATATTTTATCGATATGCTTCGTGTAAGGGTCGATCATAGATTTTGCTCAAAAATCATTATTTTGAGTAGTGCCTAGCGTATACGTCGACTGAAATAAATTCCTTACTATAATCTGGGAAAGCTGTGTGAGTATATGAATCAAGAAATCTCGACAACTGGCCATTGTATGGAGTTGATGTTTGTAAGATATGTTGGTCGGTGGACCGGACATTGCAGTGTCAAGTTCGAAGTTGTTTGAGTCAGCGGTTCATGATATACAATAAAGATATCTATTGTGATATATACCTATATTGTGTGGCCGTAAAGAGTAACGTGTTTATGACACAGTATGCATCTCACATCATTTAGATGAAGCTTCAAAGTAGAATTATGAAAGAGAGAGAAAGAGAGAGAAAGAGACAGAGAAAGAGAATAATTTTTGTGACTCGCCTTAGCTCTTCACTATATACCTGAAAATCATTCGCTTCCCTCCACCATATAACTTTCTATGTGTATTTTTTAATAGCTTTCATTACCTAAATCCTTTCTTCAAGTTTCCATCCTGCTTTTACGCCGACTAACAATTGTGGTCCTGTGTGCATTGACTCTCGATTCGTGGTCCTGTAAGCATTAACTCTAGTTGATCCGGTGAGACCCTTAATCAAGCCACCCTTTGCAAAACCATACAAGAAATGGATTTCTAGGGTTACCGTGAACCGTTATTGTAACTCCCCATTTTGGCAGGAGCCGCTGGCCATTATTATTATTATTAATATTATTATTATTATTATTATTATTATTATTATTATTATTATTACTACTACTACTACTACTTCTTCTTCTTCTTCTTCTTCTTCTTCTTCACAATCTCACGCCAGTTGCCTAGTGGTTACCGCTGGAGTTTGAGTGACAGCAAGTCTCTTCAAGTCTCCGGCCCCTCTCTCCTAGTTCTCATAGGCCACAGTAATACTGCAGTTTACAATTTCACACCGGTTGCCCAGTGGTCATTGCTGAAAGCTGAGTGACAATAAGTCTCCCCAGGTCTTCAGCCAGCATCTATTCTCTCCAAATTATTATTATTATTATTATTATTATTATTATTATTATTATTATTATTATTATTATTATTATTATTATTTGCAATCTCACACCAGTTGCCTGGTGGCTATCACTGAACGCTGAGTGACAGCAAATCTCCTCTGGTCTGCAGCCATCCTTTCATATCTCCCTAGCCTATCACAGCAGTGCCGTTTATTTTTTGTTGGTTTTCCTTATCTCCTCTCTGTTAGGCCACTGCTAACAGCTGGGATGGTAAATCTCATATTTCTATCACTTTCCTCAGTATTCATGCAGTACCCAGTAGTGCTGTGGTCTGTATAGACTCAATCTTTCTTTTACCCCCAGTGACTCCGATCTGAGTTTCACTGTCTTTAGTACGGTTCTGAGTACACCCACTTTACAGCTTTTCACTTTTTCTCCTATTTACTGTGTGGTTTTCAGGCAAAAACACGTCTATCATTTGGCATAGTTTCCTCTTCTTGTTTACAATTACTGGGTCTGGTCTTCTTGCTTGGATTGGGAGGTCCGTTTGGATGTCAAAGTCCTAACGTAACTTGTGTTTTCCATTCTCCAGGGCTGTCTCCAGTTTGTGCTGGTATCACTTTTCCGCATAGTAAAATCCCATTCATTTGCTCAGTTACCAGTGTATCACCGTTGCTACTCTATCGTGTCTGTGCTTCTGAGCGAGTTGACTACATTCACTAGTTATGTGGTTTACGGTCTCATCCCTTTCCTCACGTAGGCGACACTTGGTGTTTGTCTGTGTTCTATCGATTTTCGTTTTGATAAAGTTTATCCTGATACATTTGCTTTGGGCTGCCATTAAGGGCGATTCCGTTTCTCTCTTCAGGTTTCCTTTTCGTAACCACGTCCCTGATCTTTTGTCTGCAACTGCCAGTATCTGTCTTTGAAATTCTCCCTATGGATTTTTCTAATCTCATTTTTCTTTCCTTGTTTGCTTTTCTATTGTTTTCATCTTTTTGGTTGTTCGTCGCGCTACTTTTTGCGTTCTTCATAATTTCTTCACTGTTTGCTTGCACGTACTTCTCTAGCCCTCTGGGCGCAGTCCTCGATGCTAAAGAGTCCTCTGTCGCCTTTTTTTCTCTTAACGTACGGCTTATCAAAGTGATCTCGGGGGTGTAAGGCCTTGTGCATTGTCATATGCTTTTTTTTGTTCGCCGGTCCATTGACTAGAGTTCTTCTTTTGTCCATCCAAGGAATGGTCCTGTGTATCTAACTACTGATGCACCCAATTTGTTTATTCTTTTTATCAGATTCCTGCTGTGTTGTTGTGGTTGTTGTTGTTGCTGTTATTATTATTATATTAATATTATTATTATTAATATTATTATTATTATCATTATTATTATTTGGAATCTCACACCAGTTGCCTGGTGGTAACTGCTGGAGTTTGAGTGACAGCAAGTCTCCTCAAGTCTCCAGCCCTCCTCTCCTAGTACTCATAGGTCGCAGTAATACTGCGATTTACAGTTTCACACCGGTTGTCCAGTGGTCATCGCTGAAGGCTGAGTGGCAATAAGTCTCCTCAGGTCTTCAGCTAACGTCTCCTCTCTCTTTCACCTATCATGTCAGTGCTACAATTTGAGTTTCTACTTTCATTTCCCTTCCTCTGTTGGGTCACTATTGCCAGTTAGCGTTGCAGTCCTTATATTTTTAGCACTTTCCTCAGTATCCGTTTAGTTCCCATTAGTGCCGTGGTCTGTACAGTCTCAATCCTTCCCCTAATCCTGATCTCCTCCAGTCTCACCCTCACCCTATGACCGGTACTACCATGGTTTTCATGTTCTACATCTTCCTCAATTTTCTTGCTAGGTCCTGGTATTTTTCCCGTTTTTCACTCTCCTTCCTCTTTACTCTATGGTCTGCAGGTACAGCCACGTCTACTATTTGGCAGGTCTTCTTTTTTTGTCTACGATTACCAAGTCCGGTCTTCTTGCCTGGATGAGGTGGTCGGTTTGGATATTATTATTATTATTTGCAATCACACACCAGTTGCATTATTATTATTATTATTATTATTATTATTATTATTATCATTATTATTATTATTATTATTATTATTACTACAGATTAAAATGGCGATGAAATTGTTTCTGGTTTTCTCTCTTACCGTCTTGGCATTCACTGGTAAGTAAATATTGCTTACATTTTCAGTCATTTTTTTTATTATTACTTATTCATTTATTTAATCATAATTAATAACCAATTGGCAATCTGATGGATATAAAGGAGAACATATAGCGTATAGAAGAAATTTCAATATATATATATATATATATATATATATATATATATATATATATATATATATATATATGAGGCAAATGAATAAATCAATACACAAGACAATAAACGAAGAAGTTGTAGAAAATATTTTCCAACTACATCCAAAATTTTTGTACAGGAAAGAAAAAGAAATCAAGCAAAGAATCAATCTAGGATGGCAAACCTTCGGCAGAGAAAACTCAGCCTTTGAAAGCAAGAAGATCCCATTACCCTTATAGGATTAATGGGGTCTTTTTGTTGAAGGGTATTCAACCAATGAATCCTCCCGATAGTCACCTATCGAGCTGTAACATGGAATCTAACCAAAAGACTGACCTGCGAAATCAGACTCCATATCACAGAGAGGGATCGCAAGACAGCACAATATATCAGGGGAAAACAGGAGGCCAAGTTATCAAAGAAACTATTTGGAAACTCAATGGCATGTTGCAAGAATGGATCCGCAGAGATCACATGAGTAACCGATGCCGGTAGAATACAAAATGGAGAGACGAACTAGACAATTCCAGAAAGTATTGGTCCCGTGACACCTATAATAGAGAGGTCTAGCGAATCCTGGGGAAGGTCTTTGTCCAACGACGAACGATGATGATGATGATGATGACGACGGATCTTTTGGATTCTTTTTTACTATTTTTTAGATGTTTGCCATTTGAACGCATTGATGTCATAAATAGAATTTATTCTGATCATATTTATTCTTAGATATTTTTTTTTGCTTAACTTCAAATTTTAATGCAGTGGTTGCGCATTTATTGACTGTGGTTGTTAATTCCAGAAGAGATTTTCAAATCAATTCCAAGAAAGGTCTGGTCAACCACTCAATAGAAACCGTCATCCAACCAACGTCTTTTGGTAGCATGCCATGTAGGGTGTAATCAATTAAAAAAATCGGAAGCAAGGGTGATCAATGAATAGACTACTTTTCTGGCGTTTTGTTGGGTAGTGATCTCTAAAAAGTAGATAAAAACGAGCGTGAATACTACCAGGCGGGAATGAGGGATCAATTTCGGATGAACTTACATTGCAATCTGAACCCTCTATTAAAGCCCTATGTATGGTGCCAATGGTCAGCCTCCTAGCTCCATTCGTGCAGCTTATATGTGTGATACGTGCATAGTTGGTCAGCCAACCAGCTAGACCGACTTGAAAACTGAAGAAACCTATGCTGACAGTTTTGCTTGACAGTTTCTTATATCAGGAGAAATATTCTGTGCAACTTACCAAATTGTGTTGAACAACCGTAGCCATCAAAGCTGGCGCAAGATTATTTTCCAAAAAATTATTCGCGTGTGATTGTTTCATGTTGAGAATAAGAACATGACTGTGAAGATAGAAGATGCAAAACTCGGCAAGGTAGACCATTACATCTACCTAGGACAACGAATCCCCATGAGATCCTCAAAAGAGGAGGAAATTAAGGGATGAATAACTTTGGGATGGCGAGCCTTCGGCAGAGCAAGCTCAACTTTCAAAAACCAGATGATCCTAATAATCCTAAAAAGAAGAGTATACAACCAATGCTTTCTCTTGATAGTCACATATGGAGCTGGAACATGGAACCTAACCAAGAGACAGACCTATAACCCGAGAAGTGAGCAACGTGCGCATGAGAGAATCATGATCAACCTTACCTGGAGAGATCACAAGACAGCACAGTATATAAAGAAGAAAACGGGTGTCCGTGACATCATAGAATCTATTAAAAAAACTTAAATGGCAATGGGTAGGCCATGTTGCAAGAATGAAAGACAACCGATGGACATCATGTCTCAAAACGTGGATCCTCAGAGATTGCATCAGAAACTGAGGCCAACAGAACACAAGATAGAGAGATGAACTAGACAAATTCAGGAAATACTGGCTCTGCAGCACCCATCATAGAGAACTGTGGCGAATCCTGGGGAAGGTCTATGTCCAACAACAGCGTTGAAAGACTGATGATGATGACAATGTTAATGAGTTTGTTTGTTTTTTTGTCCCACCGTTCCAGGCCATACCATTTATCGACAAATATGACTGTTGGCATCAGTACTCCACTAAACAGTTTCTAAAGAGTTTTTTTTTTTTTCCTTTCGTAAAAAATTTTTCTGGCCTTTTGGGGCCCTGTTTTGACGGCTTCATTAATAGATTTCGTAGAATCTGGATATTTCTAGGTGTCTTTTTATCTCTATTTTAGATGTTTCCCAGTGGAAAATACCTGTGATGTCATAAGAAAAAATTATTTTGACCATATTCATCCTTCTCTTTTTACAAAACTCACAAATTTCGATGCATCTGTTGTTCGATTATTTACTGTGATGGCAAGTTACTGATCTTTTATATATATATATATATATATATCTTTACAGGTTTGCCATTAACAAGAGGACAATCAGTCATTGTATCAACTGAAAATCCAGCTGACAATGTCAAATGGTCTGCATCTGTTGAGGCTGAAAATCTCAAAGCTGGTGTCGTTTTAGGTGGCCCTCCCCTACCCAAGAAAAGATCTGCAGGCTTCTTGGCCTCCCAGGTAAAATCTAAACTTGCCTCTGGCCTTGCTGGTGAGGTGTCTGCTGAGTCTGTACCACTTGAGAAAAGATCTGCAGGCTTCTTGGCCTCCCAGGTAAAATCTAAACTTGCCTCTGGCCTTGCTGGTGAGGTGTCTGCTGAGTCTGTACCACTTGAGAAAAGATCTGCAGGCTTCTTGGCCTCCCAGGTAAAATCTAAACTTGCCTCTGGCCTTGCTGGTGAGGTGTCTGCTGAGTCTGTACCACTTGAGAAAAGATCTGCAGGCTTCTTGGCCTCCCAGGTAAAATCTAAACTTGCCTCTGGCCTTGCTGGTGAGGTGTCTGCTGAGTCTGTACCACTTGAGAAAAGATCTGCAGGCTTCTTGGCCTCCCAGGTAAAATCTAAACTTGCCTCTGGCCTTGCTGGTGAGGTGTCTGCTGAGTCTGTACCACTTGAGAAAAGATCTGCAGGCTTCTTGGCCTCCCAGGTAAAATCTAAACTTGCCTCTGGCCTTGCTGGTGAGGTGTCTGCTGAGTCTGTACCACTTGAGAAAAGATCTGCAGGCTTCTTGGCCTCCCAGGTAAAATCTAAACTTGCCTCTGGCCTTGCTGGTGAGGTGTCTGCTGACTCTCTCCCATAACGTATTAACTGTCTTTCTATGGATAAGTGGGAATCTCAATTTATTCTAAGTGCTGCCAGTTTCATACTTTCATGAGCAGTTTTGTTTCATGCATTCTTGAAAAATAAAACAATTTGTTTCAACTTTTTCATGTCTTTCATTTTTCGACGAATAACTTTGACGTAGAATTGTTTCTCTTTCAGTGTAAATGTTTGTTCTCTCCATCACTATCGGCTCACTCTCCGTGAAGAATATATGGCCATTTTTATGAATGTTCAGCATTGGAGTTAACCTTTTTTGAATCTGGTCATAACATTGAATTCCTTTTGTTATTTACCATCTTTTTTATTCTCATAAATCCTGCACACCGCCTCATTTTCACCTTTTTGGCAGCATGCTGTCGGTGGGGAAATCAATTAACAAGTTCAAAAGACGGGTGATCAATGAAAAATTAACTCTTGCCTTCTGTGTGGAAGTGATTGTCAAAGTTTGAATTTTCACCATAGGGGAAACAAGCTGCCTAAGATACCAATTTTGCAAAAAAAATCTGGTGCAAATTAAACCCCTCGTAAAAACATTATTTGGGGGTAAAATTTGAAGAAGTAGAAATCACCGTTTTTTTTTTCAACACACTAGGGAGTAAATGTTTGAATTTGCTCCTTTGGTACAGATGGTGTGTATGAAATGTACAAAGCCAGTCAGCCATCCAGCTGGAACAACTTGAAAACTAAAGAAACCTGTGTTAATAGAAACCAATTATATATCATGCAGCAAATCCTTTGTTGAAAACAAAAACAACTGATGTATGAAACTCTCCATTTCAGTCAATAATTGAACAACTGTAGTGTCGAAATTTGAAGTCACGTAAAAGAAATCCATATAAGAATAGATATGATCAGAATAAATTGTCCTTATGACATCACTGGCATTTTCCTCTGGAAAAACTCGAAAATAGATTTCTCTTAAAAAAACATCAAGAAATATCTAAATTCAGGGAAATCTTGATGTTATTAATAAACCCATCAAAATAGAGCCATAAAAAGGTATAATACCTGTATCCTTTGCAGGTGTTACAGAATAATACATATATCAATCATATTTATTACAAAATAATTCATATACTAATGACAGGTCTTAAAAAATACATATTTCAATTAGAGTTGTTACGAATTAATAAACATATCAATTATAGGTATTATAAAATAATACTTATATTAATTACAGATTTTAGAAAATAATCAACATATTAATCACAGGTATGACAAAAATATATATATATCAACCGCCGTTATTACAAGAAAATGCAGATACCAATCACAGATATTAGAAAATAATACATATATCACTTTCTGATATCACAAAAAAATACGCATATTATTTACAGATATTACCAAATAATACATATATTTTTTACAAGTATTACAAAATTACATATATATCGAATACAGATGTTTAAAAAAATACATGTATCAATTAGAAGTATTAGAAAGTCATACATATATCAATCATAGGTATAGAAAAATAATGCATGTATCACTTATTCATATTACAAATTAATATATATATATATATATATATATATATATATATATATATATATACATCAATTATGTATATTACAAAATAATCTATACGTCAAATATTGATATTACAAAATAAAACATTAATTGCAGATATTACTATATAAAACTTATATCAATCATAGATATTTTAAAATGATACAAATATCAATTACAAGTATCAAAAATGATATATATAAATTACAGATATTTCATAAAATACATATATCAACTTTAGGTATTACAAAATGATATATATATATATATATGTGTGGGGTTTCGCTGTGGTGATGGCCCCACAAACTATACTAAACCCAGCTGTGGTTCTGGGTTAGTAAAAGAAGGCAACAAGACGGAATTTCGTTTAAATGTTTTATATAGAATATTGATTATCAATATCTCTGGAGACGGGAAATGCCTATTCGCAGTTGAAAAGAGAGGAGGCCGGTTTTCATCTAAGTCGAACTGACGACTGGTCTCTCATGTCACGAACGGTAGTCTACTGAATGGTAGCAGCGGTTGACGGTTACTAAGGGCGGCGTCTAACACGAGAGACACTGGCAACGATTCTCTTCTCCAGACCCAAATTTTACTCTGCTTGCTTGTTACGAAGATCCCTCTTATTTAAGCCCTTGGTATCAACACTGTATCTCTTGTAATTGACTTCTTTTCTTTCTTTTTCCTGTTATCTCGACCCCTCCGGAAAACCCCAAACATTGACCCTCATTCATCTCGCGACGCAGGTCTGTCCAAGATCATAAATTAGTCTCCCCCTCTCTCAAGGACTCTGCAAATAACTTTTCTTTCACAAGCTTTACTCTTTCTTTCATAACCCCTGACACTGGCCCCATATCTGGCTTTGTTTTTGAAACCCAGGATTTGACAGATGACACTAGATTGAGAAAGTACAGGTGTAACACGAGAGAGAGACTGGCAGCGATTCTCTTCTCCAAAAGCATCTGTCTTTTGCAACCCTGGATTTGACAGATGACACCAGATTGAGAAAGTACAGGTGACTCCCACTCGGAAACACACAATTCTCATATTATCTCGAAAAACACATTATCCCTTTTAACGCAGATAACTCCTTTTGTAATAACCATAGTAATTACTGGTAATAACCATAGTAATTTTTAGTAACAGCCATAGTAATTTTCAGGACACGGGGGGACTCCTGGCCCCTAGTGTCACATATATATACCATTTATGAGTATTGAAAAAAATACATATATTAAGTACAGATTTTACAAAATAATACAAATATCAATTACAGGTATGACAAAAACACACATATTAATTACAGGTTTTACAAAAAATATTTTTATCAATTATAGATGTTACAAAAAATATATATATGAATTACAGTTATAACAAAATAATACAGATATCAACAACAGATATAATAAAATAATACATACATCAATTAAATATGTTAAAAAACAATACTTATATCAATTATATATATTGCAAAATAATACATGTATCAATTACAGTTATTACTGAATAATAATTATAACAATTATAGATATTATGAAATAATTCATATATTTTTTTACAGATATTACAAAATATTACTTCAAATGATGAATTAAACAGATCCACAATTCACTTTAACTTGAAATGAAGCAGATGTAAATTGATGATCAAAAAAACTGTAAAAATTCAAAAACTGGGGCCAACAAAGCCGTCCAACTTAAGATCCAGACTTGAAGGATATTGACGATGGTCGAAAGATTAAAAAACAATAAATACGACATGAATTTCTGGATATTTACAAATTCCTTCGAATTGGCTATTAGGGAAAACATCCAAAAATTTGAGGAGCTTACGAGGTCTTACCGACAAAAAATATCAAAACTGTTTACTGAACCCAGTATAAAAGAATTGCCGTCTGAATACACCATATATATATATATATATATATATATATATATATATATATATATATATATATATATATATCATTGTGGATGACAATCAGGCTGGTTGGTTGGGTGGGCCATTTTGGGGGCTACGATAATTCTAATTTTTCTCTCGAAAATCAGCTTCAAAATGTCTTTCATTGTTCCGCATGTATGTATATATATATATATATATATATATATGTATCACACGTATACGTGCACACACGTACAAACATACACATATAGAAATACACTCACACACACACACATATTAAATGTATGAGTATGAGGTGTTTGTAAATCCCGAAGTGGAAAGTGTCTATGTATTTGTCTGCAACGCTATAAAAAGTACTCTAACATGGGTGCATCCTAAGAAATGATCTCCACAAATCACAGCACACACTTTTTCAATGTAATCGTCGTCCATCAACGTTAAACGTTCTCCAGATTTGGCATCGTCTTTGCTGGATGTTATTCCCCATTTGAAACGTTGGCACCATTCCTGACATTGCTCACAATTCACCCAATTCTTCTCATAAGGCTGTTGCAACACTAGGAAAGTTTCCGAAAATGTTTTTCCTAGTTTGAAACAGAATTTCCCACTGAGACGTTGCTATTCGAGATTCTTCTTTGTTCAAGCACACTACGCACACGTTCACGCTGGTATATATACCTCAAAAACTAACCAACGCAGCTTGATGCATTTTTTATGCAAATGGTCAAGTTCAGTTTTACATAACATTCCAGCTCAAAACCCGTTAAGACGTCTGATTGACAAGCTATATTAAATGTTTGGTTTCATTGTGAACAAACATTGTGTATAGATATATTCTAAAAAGCTTTACAGCTTTAAACATTAAACATTAAAAACCTTTTTCAATGGATTTTTTCGTTTCACTTCAGTCACCCATTTCCCAATATCAATGTCAATGCAATTTATGTAATTTTCGAAAGTGATTTTTTTCTTTGTTTCCCTCCTACCTTGTTATTATTGTACGATATATATATATATATATATATATATATATATATATATATATATATATATATTGTCATCCACAAACAGCTGTTTCGATGTATAACTTCTCTTCAGTGTGGCTATAGACTTTCCATTAACCCATCCAGTACCGCGAAGCAGGATTAAAACCTTCACTTTAGATCCGGAGACCGATATCCTACCTCTGAACTACGGAAATGGACGGTCAGTAAGGCTGAATTTAAGCGATATATTTATTTACGCATAAAAACCCCATCTACCAGAGTGATATATATATATATATATATATATATATATATATATATATATATATATATATATGGTACAGATCCTGCTAGCAGTATAGCATAATATAATAATGAATTAATAATATAAAGCAACGTTTGATATGTGATGGATTTATTTCATAGAGTGCTCGATACATTCAGCTTTATACTATGAAAGTCAAGTAGCTCTACTTTAAATCAACTTGAAAACAAACTTCCAAATAAGGTTGCTGGAGAAGACCGAAGAGCTTATCGGACGCATAAGGTGGAAAACCTTTTCTTTTCACCAACCAACCCAAGACACAAAATGATAACAAAGAATACTACGGCTTTAAAACCCAGAAAAAGCCCACCCTACAACAAACTTCTTGTTAATTTCGAAAAGGACCTATTCACAACCATCACCAACATCAAATTCTGAAAATACATCAACCCACACCAGGAAAAATCAATACAAGAAATACAACATGTACAAAAAATCTAACAAAATATTCATAAAAGGGGACAAAAGTAACAACATATACGGGATGAATCTCCAAACTTACAACAAACACGTCAACAACAACATTACCCCAAACTACATAAAATTAGACTTACAAACTAATAACCTAGAAACTAGTATAGATATAGAAAGCAAAAGAATAACAGATAGATTAAACATAAGTAACAGAGTAGGTAAATTACAAAACAAGGATGTTTACATTCTCATGAAAGATCACAAACACGATTTTAATTATAAACCTACAACTAGGCTCATTAATCCGACAAAAACACAGATATGTAGAATTAGTAAGTTTAACCAGTGGATAGGAACCAATGATGCCATCGCTTGGTTTAATGATATAGGAAATAAAAAAATGTGCAGCTTCATGCAGTTCGACATCATGGATTTTTACCCATCCATATCCAAAGGCATATTCGACGAGGCCATGGAATATGCTAAAACCCATTCTAACATAAGCAACAGGGACATGGAAATAATTAAACACAGCAGACTTACGGTACAGTTCCACAATCAATAAGAATGGATGAAAAAAACCAACGTCTGTGGATTCGATGTGTCCATGGGCAGCCTCGATTCAGCTGAGATGTCGGACCTTAGAGGTTTGTACATTTTGTATAATCTTCCCGCAAAATAGACACTAAGAATATAGAATTGTACCGGGATGATTGTTTACTAATCGTAGAGAATTGTAATGCACAAAGATACGAAAACATTGAAAAATATATTATATAAGAAATGGAAAAAAATGAACTTCGAAGTCGAAATCAAAATCAAAGCTAACTTAAAAATAATGAATTTGCCAAACATTACATTCAATTTAACCAACAACACGTATGAACCAGAAAGAAAAGAAAACTTGATGATTAAGTACATTAGAACTAGGTCCAACCATCCAAATATAATTATAAAAAAGATCCTCACATCTGTATAAACTAGATTAACTTACAATTCTTCCGATGAAACAATATTGAATAAAGCTAAAAATAATTACATGAAAGCCCTAAATGACAGTGGTTTCACCGAAACAAACCTCAAGTATGATAAAAAAAAAAAGTCAAGTCCAGTAATAAGAAAGAGAAAATTTAAAAAAACAGGAATAGGAAAATCATGTGGTACACTCCCCCATTCAACTTACAAGTAAAAACGAACTTGAGCCAAATTTTCATTCGACTAATTGAAAAACATTTCCTCCCAAATCACCCAATAAACAAAATATAGAAATACATTGAAAATTAGTTTTAGTTGTATAGAAAATTTCAATAGGATTATCACAAAACACAACAATAAAATTATTAGAAATAATAGAAGTGAAGAAAATACTAGAACAAAAAAATCAAACTGCATTACCCAAATAAGAATAACTGCCCCCCTCCCCGCAAAGCGAATGCAGTATCAACTCAGGAAAACCCCTTAGAAATAAAATATTATATCGTTCTATCTAATACACCATCTAAACTCAGATTACCTAATCATATATCATCCTTCACAAATGAAAAATACAAGAATAACACATCCCTATCAGCACATTACTGGAAATTACACCAAATGAATTACAACCCAACATTTGAATGGAAAATTTTTAGACAAACTAATACATGTCAGAATGTGGAAAATTCTTGCAATCTCTGCCTAAACGAGAAATTTGAGATCTTGAACTTTAATAAGATTACAAAAAAAAACAAGAACAAAGAACATTTATTAAATAAAAAAAAATGAAATAATACTAAAATGCAGGCATCATTTTAAATTCTTATTAATGAATATTAAATAATAGCAAGACACATACTGATAAATCAAAGGCAATGTAGACAATTCGCTCCCATATCCATCATCCCTAAAACTTCCTATCACCATTTTCTACCTTCAAACACGCCTAAATGAATTAAAAATTAAGATTAATACTATCCACTAGAGCCACATAGGATATTAACAGGGGCAATAAAACCCAATGACAAAATACCAAGGTCGAGATAAGAACATCCCTTAGAAAACTACTAAGCATTTTTTCAGAGATGACCCTATATAGAGTTCACACCCCTTGACAAAATGAACAATCCCATACCACTTACTACCACACTCACAACATTCTCACCAAATTCCCCAAACTGGAATCCAAAAACATGGACAATCATTCACCTGATGAAGCCTGGAGAGGGCAGAAACATGAGCTTGTTTGTGTAGCAAATCCACGTTCTACTATCTATCTATCTATCTATCTATCTATCTATATATATATATATATATATATATATATATATATATGGTGTATTCACGCAGCAATTCTTCTTTTATTGTCAAAAGTGTTTTTTATGTATATATTCTGGCTGAGCTATCTGACATTCCTCAGGGGAAGAAACTCTGAATCTGGAAAATAAAAGATATTTTATAGAGATTTAATAGAATAAAATCAGGGGTTGGGCAAGCACGCACTACATACGACCTTAAGATGTGTGACGTAGGTAATTTGGAACTGATTTTGAATATGCCTTTGTTCCTGTTCTGTGATGCATCGTTTTCGACATCCAAGAATACAAACATATATATATATATATATATATATATGAATTATGAATTGTGTTATATTTTATAGAAACTTATTTGAAATGATATCCCTTCATAACACGGTTGATAAGATACAACGTAAATAGAATAAATGATTAAAGAAAATGGGTCTGTTGCAGGAATCGAACCTGCTTTAATGTAGCAATGCTCTTACCATTGAGCTAAACAGTTGCAAATGCAATCTTCTTCGTCTCTTTCAGCGCAGCGGATGTGTGTTTAAGAAATGGATATATTTGTACATTTCTTACCATATGGACATTCTGAGGCTACAACAACTCCTTTATTGAACTGACATCCACTTCAAAACTAAGAAATGCAACCGAAAGATATTTTTCTTTTCTAAAGCATTGACGCCTTCATTTGTAAATTGATCCGACCTAAAAATGTGTGATGAAGATAAATTTTGACTGCTGATTTCTGATATGCTCCCTGACACCTGGATTTTGAAAAAATATTGAAACTGGCAAATTTCTGTGAGGTTTGAAGGGCAACCGATTTGAACGTCTATAAAAATTGAACGAAAGAAGATTTCTACGACAGAGTTTGAAACAGGTCCGCCAATTCTATTTTCTTAGGATCTAAATGCTCGGCTATTGCACGGCCAAGACTTAGGCACTAAGAATTACTGCCAAAAAAGTTTTCTTAATGCATTGAACCCTCTCTCACGTGTGAGTAGGTTCAAATACAGGATGAAAAAACTGTTCCTCATATGACGCTGATTCAAAACATACACATAGTTTTATTTTATAAATCTAACTCTTATAGTTTTTGAGAAAGTTTTTTTTTTAGATGAAGAAAGAACAAGAAAAAGGATTCTTTAGCAGACTTGTTTTCATGTATTTAAATGATTCCACATGTTAAAATATTATTGCTTGGGTGGAACCCTAGATAAAAGAAAAGAAAAAAAATACAGATAGACTTCTTTAGTTGAGGGCAAATGCAGACTCCAAAGAAAATGACGATTTTAATTTTGCAAAGACTTAAAATGTATTCTGTAGAGAGATTGGGACCTGTTTGTTTATCTCCTGTGATGTGTATTATAAAGGTATTAAAATAATCACATTTTAGCAGAGCGTGAATGTTACTGGGCACAGAATAGACCCCCCCAACCTTATTTGAAAGGGGGGGATTTTCAATATCTAACTTGATAAAATCTTACCCTGGAGTCCGATCAGTAACCACGGATAATTTGTCGGCCATACATATAGCTGTTCATCTATTTTGCAGAAGAAAAAAAAACATTAGATCAATAAAAACGAATAGATAAAAGCTTAAGAAAAGCGAAAATAAAAAAAGACTTTCAATGATCTTAAAGAATCAGATTTATCAAACGTTCAATAATTGATCGTAAATTCTACTTGTACAACGGCTGAAATGTGATTTTTTCATTTGAAAGGGAAATGTTCAATATTTGATTTGATAAAATCTTACACTTGAATCTGATCAAAAACCACAGATTATTTGGTGGCCATAGATCTAGCTGTTCATCTGTTTTTCAACTTTCTTGACCTTTTTTTTTTCTGAAATTTGGTTATAAAGTAGACCTGGCTCTTTGTTTATATTTTATGTGCAATTAAAATTGAATAAGTTCTTTATTTTGAATACATATTCCAATGAAATTTTGCATGAAGTTTGGGGATGTATGAAAACTTTGGTAAGGTGAATTATGGGCGATCCTATTTTTTGTTTACGTTTTATAAACAAAATATGCTTGGGGTTAAATGAAACAGGATTTTGTTTCTAATTAGGAAACATTTCCGAACCTTGGTCGATTTTGCTGAAATCAGGTTAGAATCTTGGAGAAAATTCCAGAATCATAAAATGGTTTATTATGGCCAGTCCGATTGTTTGTTTATGTTTTTATTTGATTTATCATACTTTAATAAAACTTCGTATGAATGTGGGGACATATTGACTCTTAAGTATAGTGAGTTACGTATGATTTGATTGTTTGTTTACGTTTCATGATGAAAAAAAAACAAACATGTTTTTGGTTCAAAATGGGTAAAATTTCCAATTCCTGATTGATTTGGCTAAAATTAGGCTGAAATGTTGGGTAAACCCACGGAAATGATTTTAAAAAATGGTTAGGCGTGGCTTAAAATTAACAAATCAACAACAAAACCGATATCAATATAAATTATAGTCAATCGGAATCGATTGATATCAATTTCGTGCCAATAAGTCCTGAAAAGAGAGTAATGATCTATCGATATATATATATATATATATATATATATATATATATATATATATATATATATATATATATATATTTACACTTCTGATCAAAAATTCTAGACCACTTGAAAATTTTTTAAAAGAAACTTTTCTTAATGATAGATTTTAAACTTTTCCCAATTAGGGTTATCAATCCAACAATCTAAAAGGTTATGGAAATAAAAAGCTACATTCAAAACATTTTATTCAGATATTGACATTTTTATAAAATAAGACGTTTTACACTTGATCAAAATTATAAGACCAGAGACAAAAATTCTACGAAATTGTACGAAGAATGTACGAAAACATTCAACAATCAAATTAAAAATGAGTTCTACCTGGTTTTGATGACTTCAAAAATTCTTTCATGCATGCTAGGAATTAGCGTTTCCTTTAAGATGCGGAGGATGTTGCTCCAGCTTCTGAAGATGGCTTCACGAATTTCATTTTTTGTTAAATATTGTTTTCCATTTCAATAAACATCTCTTGCCATCCATCCCCAAACATTTTCAATTGGGTTCATGTTCGGTGAGTATGCATGGTGTCTCAAGAGATGGATCCCATTTTCTTGTAGAAAGGTCAAGGTCCATTGTGAAGAGTGGATTGCAGCCTAACCCAGTTGGTATAACCATTCATCCCCACACAAAAGATGACCCTCTGATACTTTTTGTAACATGCTAACATAACCAACCACTGTCTGACGACCTTGCACCACCTGGAGCTCCATCGTCCCTCTGTAAGTAAAGGCACCCCATACCATTAGGGACCCTCCACCACTACGATGTGTAGAGAAACTTTGAGGAGGCATGTTTTTGTGATGCCAATATCGTTGGAAGCCATCAGGACCATCTAGATTGAATTTTTTCTCATCAGAAAACAGGACTTTCTTCCACTTCTCAACGTGCCATGTTTGGTATTCACGACCAAACCTTGAACGGTCCACCTTGTGACGTGGAAGCAGCCTAGGAATTTGTTTACAGTTTTTATTCACCATTTCTTTTTGTCGTAAGTGTCGTCTGATGGTTACTAGACTTCAATCAGCATCTGTGACCGCCTTAATTTGACTAAAAGAAAGTCCCCTGTCTTTCCCAACAACCCGTCTTATTCTCTTACTTGATACAAGGGAGGTTTGGGGGGGGCTTACCGGTGGATTTTGATTTCCCATAATTCTAACTGTCCTTTAGAAAATTGCAAATCACAGTTTTACTACGATTTACTTTAGCTGCGATCGTTCGTTGCGACAAACTTTGCTTCTGGAAATCCAGAGTTCGAGTACGCTGAACTCCAGTAAGTTTGGTTGCTTCAGGCTGAGTGACACCTTTAGGCAGTGATTGCTAATCTCTAACTGGACTCAAAACATTAGAATTATCCTAGATCTAACAATTTATGACCCTGGTCTTTTAATTTTGATCAAGTGTAAAACACCCTATTTTATAAAAATGTCTGTTTCTGAATGAAATGTTTGGAATGTAGCTTTTTGTTTCTATAACCTTTTAGATTGTAGGACTGATAACCTTAAGTGGGATATATATATATATATATATATATATATATATATATATATATATATATATATATATATATATATATATATATATATATATATATATATATATATATATATGTATATATATATATATATATATATATATATATATATATATATATATATATATATATATATATATATAGTTAGAAAACTTTTACAATACATTTTTGTATCACTTCAGTCACCCATTTCCCAATATCTTTCAATGCAATTTATGTAATCATCAAGAGATTTTTTCTTTGTTTCCCTTAAACTTTGTTATCAGTGTACGATATATATATATATATATACACACATACATACATATATATATATATATATATATATATATATATACATATATATATATATATATGTACATATAATTATTGTGTCATCCACAATGATATATATATATATATATATATATATATATGTATTTAGACAGCAATTCTTCTTTTATACAGGGTTCAGTAAACAGTTTTAATATTTTTGTCGGTAAGACCTCGTAAGCTCCTCAAATTTTTGGATGTTTTCCCTAATAGCCAATTCGAAGGAATTTGTAAATATTCAGAAATTCATGTCGTATTTATCGTTTTTTCAATTTACATCTGCTTCATTTCAAGTTGAAGTGAATTGTGGATCTGTTTTATTTATCATTTGAAGTAATATTTTGTAATATCTGTAAAAAAATATATGAATTATTTCATAATATCTATAATTGTTATAATTATTATTCAGTAATAACTGTAATTGATATATTTATTATTTTGCAATATATATAATTGATATATGTATTGTTTTTTAACATCTTTAATTGATGTATGTATTATTTTATTATATCTGTTGTTGATATCTGTATTATTTTGTTATAACTCTAATTCATACATATATTTTTTGTAACATCTATAATTGATAAAAATATTTTTTGTAAAACCTGTAATTAATATGTGTGTTTTTGTCATATCTGTAATTGATATTTGTATTATTTTGTAAAATCTGTACTTAATATACGTATTTTTTTCAATACTCATAAATGATATATATATATATATATATCATTTTGTAATACCTAAAGTTAATATATGTATTTTATGTAATATCTGTAATTTATATATATCATTTTTGATACTTGTAATTGATATTTGTATCATTTTAAAATATCTATGATTGATATAAGTTTTATATAGTAATATCTGCAATTAATGTATTATTTTGTAATATCAATATTTGACGTATGGATTATTTTGTAATATACATAATTGATATATATATATATATATATATATATATATATATATATATATATATATATATATATATATATATATATATGTATGTATATATATATGTATATTAATTGTAATCTAATTGATATATGTATTTTTTGAAACATCTGTATTCGATATATATGTAATTTTGTAATACTTGTAAAAGATATATGTATTATTTGGTAATATCTGTAAATAATATGCGATTTTTTTGTGATATCAGAAAGTGATATATGTATTATTTTCTAATATCTGTGATTGGTATCTGCATTTTCTTGTAATAACGGCGGTTGATATATATATATATTTTTTTGTCATACCTGTGATTAATATGTTGATTATTTTGTAAAATCTGTAATTAATATAAGTATTATTTTGTAATACCTATAATTGATATGTTTATTAATTTACGATATCTACCATAGATATTTGTATAATATAGTAATATCTGCGATTGATGTATGTATTTTTTATATCAATAATTGATATCTATTCTCTGTAAAGATATATATATATATATATATATATATATATATATATATATATATATATATATAATGTGTACTTTAGAGAGTGAGACGGACTCGGAAGTGAAGTTTCTGGTGGTAAGGTTTATTAATCCTTATAAGTCAATAGTCCATACATGTTTCGGGATTCTTTCCATCATCAGTGGTGTGTGCTGTGTGAGTGTGTATTAAAATGTACCATGTGGAACCAGAGTCCACTGCCAGGGGCTATACATTGTGGGTAAGTTTTGTTGTCAGGGCTACTAGAAGCCTCCTGCTGAATGGAAGAATGACCAGCAGGTATCAGGACTTTGGTAAAGTAGCAGCAGTTGGTCTTGGGGAGGGCAGAGTGTGTCAAGGTAGGGGGTAGTGATGTGGAGTTAGATTTTTTGATATGTTTGGGGTAGTGTAGAAGGAGGGGTGGTTAGGTCAAGGAGGTACATAGGTATCAACCTTAAAAGTTCCTGAAAATGTTTTGGCTATGATTTGGACGGGGGTTATAACAGGCTAAGGTAAAGTTTTTCCTATGGGTCTAGGTGACTTTGAAGCTTCCATTATTGAATGTGTCTTAGATGTGGGTGTGAGGATATTAATGATAGGAGTTGTGTATATTAGGGTTCTATGTGGTGAGGGTTGTTCAGTTTAGTGTTTAATCCATTAGGATATAGGGTTTTAAGTTTGTTGATCCACATGTCTTCGTGTTTTTCTAGAACTTTAGTTATATCAATTGGAGTAGTTTTTTCTATTTTTTCTATGATGGTGAAGCTAGCGTCAGTGGCAAAATTGTGGTCAGGTGTGCAAAAGTGTAGTTCTACGGGAAGTGGGCTACGATTATTTTTTGACTCTATCCTATGTCTATAATTGTTGAGTCTAATATTAAATTGCCACTCGGACTTGCCTATGTACTGTAACTTACATCTATTGCACTCTAGAAGGTATATAATGTTCTTACTGCAGCAGTTGCTATTGTGATATATGTGGTAACTCTCTTTTGTGGTGGTGCTTGTGAATGTGTTGGTGTACTTGAGGTGGTTGCAACATAGACTGTTTTTTATGTTGCAGGGTGTGCAAAATTTAATTTTTCTAGGTGTATTTTTGTGTACGACTTTATTGTTAACGATATTATTGCTACTGATCATGTCTCTGATGTTTTCGGGTCTGCGGTAGGAGATATCACATGGGTCTGTGAATGTTTTTTTTGATCTATTTTGATCGTGAGAATGTTCCATCTATTATTGATGTTGTGTGCTAAGGGTGGGAGTGTGTTGTTGAAGGTTGTTATAAGGGGTATGCGGTTAGGTTTGTTATTGTGGGACAGTATAAGGGTTCCATCTCTGGGTATTCCAGTTGCTTTTTTTATTTGTTTTTTTGTGTCGTATTTCAGATATTGATAAGCACTTACAGACATTTTATTCAATAAAAAAATGATGAATATATACTTAGCTATGAAATATAGATATAATCCATGAAAACGTTTCCAAATATGGTCAAGCTTATTTCCATACGATCAGTGAACGTTATCACCATGACAACCGAACGTCATCTTAATATTCTGCCGTATCGGAAGAAAACTGTGCAAAATTCTTGTTTTATCAACAATACTATAAAGATTTCTTTCGTTTACTGTTAAGATTTCATTGAACCCAGTTTTTGTCTTTTCAAAACAAATTCAATAGCAGTTAACAAAAATCAATTGAAAATATCATATCAAGAAAAACGGTCCAACGTGGGCAACAAAACAAGCCAGCCAACTGAACCATCTGCAGCATCAAAAACAGTCGAAGTGGCCATTACCCTCTTCATCATAGAGGTGGGTAAGGACCCACCGATCGTTATGAATCCTCTAACGTGTACGCTGGATATTGAGAGACCGTTCCCAGGCGTAGAGGGAGCCTCAACATCCGTTGGTACTGTCTCATCTGGTGAACATCGGTCAACAATCACCCAGGATTGAGGAAGCCTCAACACCTACCATAGCGGAAGCTGATCAGGTTCATCTTCCTGGACCAATATTACCTGGCAACGTTTCAGCCGTGGACAAAAATTGTAGGATGAAACGAAAGGTGTTCAATCTTCAACTTTCTTGGCGTTGGTGTTTGCCATTACATTTGCATTCACTATAATTTTGGCCATTACAGCTACTCCATATGCCCTGATTAGTGGCATTATAAGTATGATAGCTATGTATTGGTGTGTTGGCTTATCTTTCACTCCAATATTGAACCATGGGAGTGCTTGAGTTTTTTTCTGAAAATTGTGAATCTTGACTTGAAAATACGGATGTTTGTTTTTTTGAGCGTGTCAATGTTGTGATAAAAATGGAATTGTCAATGATGTCTATTATATACGTCTCGTTTTTTTCCTTTTGAAATTAGGATCATGTTTTCGAGAAGCCTGCCGTATTGAACCTGGCAATATTCAGTGGGAGTTTATTGCGTTATCAGGAAGCCTGTCAGATTAAAACTGACAATGGTCTCCTCATTAACTTTTCTGTCTTGGGGGGGAAGCCAATGGAATTGAACGAATTATTTCGTTTTGGGGAACCTGTGACACTGATATTCACGATGGTCTCTTCAAGACTCTTTTCATTTCCGGGAGGAAGCAAGTGAAATAGAACCTGAAAATAGTCTGTGAGACTTTATTTCGTTTCCAGGAAGCCTTTAAGACTGATATTCACAATGGTCTCTCCGAGATTCTTTTCGTTTTCGGGAGGAAGCCAGTGAAATTGAACCTGAAAAAATCTGTGAGATTTTATTCTGTTTCCAGGAAGCCTTTAAGACTGATATTCACAATGGTTTCTCGGAGACTTCTTTCGTTTCTGGGAGTGAAATTGAAAGCCAGGGAAATTAAACCTAGTGTTGATCACAGGGATAAAACTAACCTGTCTCACAAAAGCGTAAAGCTAACTCATGTTCCTGTCAGTGGGTGAACAATCCAACGCTTGGTGAATTCTGCTTTGCAATGATTAGAGGAGCCGACATCGAAGGATCAAAAATCAACGTCGTTACGAACACTTGGCCGCCACAAGCTAATTATCCCCGCTGTAACTTTTCTGACACCTCTTGGCAGAATTGAGCCAGGCCTAAAGTGGTCTAAACAGAGCTCTTCAGCTTGGAAACCAATGTTTTTAAAGTTTCTTCAGAAATTTTCAGTGGAAATCTAAATGGCAATGGGCTTGTCATGTTGCAAGAATGGCACACTCCCGATGGACATCACGATTTGCCCCATGGATCTCCAGAGATCACATACACAACCGAAGGAGGCTGGCAGAATAGAAGATGAAGTGACGAACTAGAGAAATTCAGAAACTATTGACTTCGCCACACCAATGATAGACAGGAGTAGCGAATCCTGGGAGTAATGTTTTCATCCAACCACGGACAATAAGAGAAATGAAAATATCATTTCATCAAAAATCACTTCCCAATGACTCTTTGGTATTTATTAGATATTGAATTACTAAACTATCTTACAATACTCAAATAAAATTCACAAGCAATTTTCTTTCTTTTTTTTTAACAATCCTTTATAATCATCGTACGATGATTTAGAAGCGTATACTTCGAAAACAAAATTCAACTTTGAATCTTCCCCCCTACCTCCAAATGTAAGAATAAAAGGGAATAATGGATGAGATCTGCGTTTAGCCTTTTCCCTGGAGTTTGACTCCGATTCAAAATTGTTTTGTTTCCTACAAGAGTTCAAAGATAAGTCAGTGTTTCATCAGTCAATGATGAACCACGACCCCAGCCAACATACACCGTCAGGCTGAGTTTACGCTTCTACGACAGGGAATCCCATTTCGGGCTTTCTCAAGGCCGTGGTGACCTTAAAACAATAATAAAAATGAATGAAAAATCTAAGTTCTGAAAGATATGGTGCAAAAATATTGGAAATTACCAAATTAGTAAAATTGTTTCCTTCTTCTTCTTCTCCATTTTTTTCTTCCTCTCCTTCTTCTTCTTCTTTTCCTTCTTCTTCTTTTCTTTCTTCTTCTTCACCACCATCATCATCATCATCATTTGTTAAATCATCCACGTTAAATTGTTAAAATGACACTGGAAATGGCCAAATGTGTCCCCATTCGCAGTCCCAGCGAGCAGCCGTTGCCCTTATGCGCTCTGGGGGTGGGGGAGTTGACACTAGAATTTGCACACAAACTGGCCGTGCAGACAGAATTCAGTGACCGGTGTTGCTAACTCTAATTCCTTATCTATAGCTGAAAATTTTATCTGGGTATTTCATAGCTTTTCAGGTATATACTATTTTAACGCCCATTTATCAAATAAAGTAACTCTATGCTAAGACTGCAAGAGAAATTATCTTAGAGAAGAGAAGAATTTCTTTCATTAAACTTAGCCGATTTTATTGTCCCTAAGCAAGCCTAAAAGGGTATGAATAGAGCTTTTTCACTTCAGACCCACTCTTTTAAAGGTCTTTAACAACTTTCTTGAATGCAGTAATAATATAAAAGTTTTTAAAAAAACCCAACAGCAAAGATATCTTTAGATGAATATCTAAATATTCACTGACATATTGATAATAGCTAGAAAGGTTTTTGAATTATCAAAATATCCAAACAGCCCAACAAATATCGAGACGTGGATGAAAGATAGTGAAAGTGAAGAGAAAAAGTTGTCGTCAACAAGGGTACCTCGGAAATACTCTTGATCACTTATCTCCCTTACAAGCTATTTGAACCTTTCAAATCCTAAGCGTTTAACATAACGAGAAAAACAAGAGATTCTTTTGAAAAGCAGCCACGTTATAGAGACGAGTTTGGTGTGGAATGAGATTATTAATAAGGGAAAAAACAAGTTGTTTCCAATTGATTTCCCAGTTCATTCCCGTTAGAACGTCCGAAAGAGGAACGAATAATGAGTGAAATGAAAAATCAAAAATAGAAACCAGATAAGAATTCGGTTTGAAAGCAGTTATTTAGCCTTTGCCTAACGAGCGGGCTGTTTAGCCTAATGGTAAGTGTGTGGCTACGTCGAAGAAGCCATTTGTTGCTAAGAGGTTCGATGGAAATTATACACGGAGCCTATTTAACTTTGAAGATGAATATTTACAAGGTTTTTAACAATTGTTCCTAACGTAGAAATGATATATAATTGAATTTTCCATGTGTAAAAAAGCAAGCCTGAAAAGGTATAAACGGAGCCTTGTTAGCTCCAGAGCGAATATTATCAACTATTGATATTCTAATACAAACAAAAATAGCAATGGGCAGGATATGTTGCAGCAATGGTACACATCAAACACACATTATGATCCACATTAGGGATCACCAGAGGAAACATGCGCTACCGAGGGAGTCCGGCACAATACAACATGGAGAGACGAACCAGACATATTCAGAAAGATAATGATGATACCATTATCGATTCTTTTCTTTTTTTAATCATTACTTTATTGGGACTTTTAAAAGAGAACTATCGTTAATATTTACTTTATCAGAATAATATTTCAAAAGTATGATTTGGATAAATGAAACTATTATTTTATTAAAAAACCACTTCCCAATGACAGTTCATTATCATTATTATTATTAGATATTGAACTACTAAACTAATCTACAATACTCAATGCTTAATAAACATCGTACAATGATTTAGAAGTGAATATTTCGACAAATTTCAACTATGAATCTCCCCCTCCACATTTTTATAATAATAAAGAATAGATGAGATGCACTTTTAGGCTTTTTCCCTGGAGTTCGACCCCGATCCAAAGTTATCTTGTCCTTTCACCCCCAACCCCTTCCGTACAAGAGATCAAAGATAAGTCGGTGTTTCATCAGTTAACGATGAGTCCCGACCCCCATCCGACACACAGACACACCATACAGCCGAACGTACGCTTCTATCACAGGGAATCCAATTTCAGGCCTTCAGTCACCAGTTAGGCCTCATTGATCTTCATCAGAATGAATAGAAAAAAAATGCATCGTTGTGTAAGAAATTGTGAAAAATATTGGAAAGTTCAGAATGAATAAAAATGTGTTTTTTTTTTCTTTCAAAATATATTCATTTATGATATATATATATATATGTATATATCTATTTAACCAAAATGCGACACATTAAACAACAAAAAAAAGATTTATTTGCATCAACTGATTTTTTAATTGTTTATGAAATTATTTCTTTGATAATAACATGAAGGACTGTGTGAAATAAAAAACATATTTATTCAACGAAAATGCGACATATTTGAAGCCATAACATATTTCCAGCGACCCTCTCATGATTACCACTGTTGGACTTCCCAGCCGAATTCTCTGAGTCTCAGAATGTGCTCGAAATCCTTACTCATGGGTCGTCGACCACTGAATTCTTTACCTTTTACAACTGGTTATAGCCTCCCTAGAAATATTGTTTATTATCAATATCCATATTTCCAAACATAAACATATTGAATCAACACTGAACAGTTCGCATTGTAGTAGTGCAATTTCTAAGTCAACGCAGATTAAACAATAAAAATATTTTCTGTCAAATGATAAACGAATGAATAAAATAAATTGATGTTGTATTTGTTTTTGTGAGTTTTATCAATCTAGCCGAACTCCCGTCCAAGTTTGGGGTTGACTTTGTTTTTGTACCACAACAACCACAACAACAATCCTCAGGAATTTGGGATAGTAAAATCTCCACTGTTAGTCTGCGCTGTCAGTAGAGTACAGTACGCTTTAGGTATTCATATTTGAAGTTTTTCACTTCAATGAATCAGATCTCTTGAATGTTGGGTCTTGTTTTTTTAGAGTCAGATGAAACTTGTCGTTGTTTGAGTTTTCACTTAGCCTGCTTGATTATAATATCATCCAATGGCTTCATGATGTTAATCCGCAGGTCTTGGTAATTACTGATATATAAATATATATATATATATATATATGTATATATGTATATATATATATATATATATATATATATATATATATATATATATATATATATAAATATATATATATATATGTGTGTATATATATATATATATATATATATATATAAACAAAGTAGATACCTGTGGGAGTTGTAAAGCGATTCAACGGAGAGAGAGAGAGAAGGAGATAGAGAGAGAGAGAGAGAGAGAAGGAGAGAGAGAGAGAGAGAGAGAGAGAGAAGGAGAGAGAGATAGAGAGAGATCATTAAGGGTTCATCTTGGAGTACATGGAATGATGATGGTGTTAAATATATATATATATATATATATATATATATATATATATACATATATATATACATACATATATATATACATACATATAAATATTTATATAATATATTTCAGATATTGATAAGCACTTACAGACATTTTATTTAATAAAAAATAATGAATATATACGTAGCTATGAAATATAATCCATGAAAACGTTTCCAAATATGGTCAAGCTTATTTCCATACGATCAGTGAACGTTATCACCATGACAACCGAACGCCATCTTAATATTCTGCCGTATCGGAAGAAAACTTTACGCAAGTCTTGTTTTATCAACAAAACTACAAACATTTCTTTAATTTACTGTTAAAATTTCATTGATCCAAGTTTTTCTCACTTAAAAACAATCAAATACCTTGACATAAATTAATTGCATATTTCATAACAAGACAAACGGCCCAAAATGAGCAACAAAACAAGCCAGCCAACTGAACCATCTGCACCATCAGAAAGCGTCGAAGTGGCAATTACCCCCTTTATCATAGAGGTGGGTGAGGACCCACCGATCGCTATGAGTCCTCCAATGTGCACGCTGGATATGGAGAGACCGTTGCCAGGCGTAGAGGGAGCCTCAACATCCGTTGCTACTGTCCTACCGATGGTAGAGGCTCCGTCTCACCGGGTGCACTTCGCTCAACTACCATCCAGGATTGAGGATGCCTCAACACCAACCATAGGGGCAGCTAATAGGGGTCATCTTCCTCGAACAAGATTGCCTGGCAATGCTTCTGCAGTGAAACAGAGGATGAAGCAGAAGCATCGCCTTCTACTCATTGCCTTGGCATTTTTAGTTGTGATTGCATTGATATTAAGTGTAGTATTGGCCGTTGCCGCTAATATATATGTGGTGATTTCAGAGATCATATGTATGCTAGCGGTGAATACTATCATTGTTTATCTTTGCCACCAGGATTTAGGCATTGAGTTGCTTTAGATTTTTCTCAAAATTATGAATGTTGACTTTTTTTGGAAATTCGGATGTTTGTTCTTTTGAGCGTGTCGATGTTGTGATGAAAATGGAATCGTCAATCAGATACATCTCGTTTTTATGTCTTTGAATGTGGATAATGATTTGTGAAGCCTGTCAGATTGGACCTGACGATTTCAGGTTCAATTTCACTGGTATCCTCCAGGACTATTGTGAATATCATTCTTAAAGGATTCCTGGAAACAAAAAAAAGTCTCATGGACTATTTTCAGGTTCAATTTCACTGTTTTCCTCCCGAAAACAAAAAGAGTCTCAAAGAAATCATAGTGAATTTCAGTCTCAAAGGCTTCATGGAAACAAAATAAAGTCTCAAAGACGATTTTCAGGCTCAATTTCACTGGTTTCCTCCCGGGAACAAAAAGAGTCTTGAAAACACTTTTGTGAATATCAATGTTGAAGGCTTCCTGGAAACAAAATAAAGTATCAAAGACTATTTTTAAATTCGATTTTACTGGCTTCCTCCCCAAAACGAAAAGAGTCTCGAAGAAACCATAGTGAATTTCAGTCTTAAAAGCTACATGGAAACAAAATGAAGTCTCACAGACTATATCCTGGTTCAATTTCACTGGCTTCCTCCCGGAAACGAAAAAGAGTCTTAAAGAGACTATTGAGAGTATCAGTCATAAAAGCTCTCTGGAAACAAAATAGTGACTCACTGACTATTTTCAGGTTAAATTCCACTGGCTACCTCCCGAAAACAAAGAGAGTCTCGAAGAGACCATAGTGAATTTCAGTCTTAACGGCTTTGTGGAAACAAAATAAAGTCTCAAAGACTATTTTCAGGCTCAATTTCACTGATTTCCTCCCGGAAACAAAAAGAGTCTTGAAGACACTATTATGAATATCATTCTTAAAGGCTTCCTGGAAAATAGATAATGTCTCACAGACTAATTTCGGGTTAAATTCAACTGGCTTCCTCCCGGAAACAAAAACATTATTGAAAAGACCATTGTGAATATCATTTCTAAAGGCTTCCTTGAAAGGAAATAAAGTCTCACAGACTATTTCCAGGTTCAATTTCACTGGCTTCCTCAAAAAAACAAGAAGAGTTTCGAAGGGACAATTGTGAATTTCAGTCTCAAAGGCTTCCTGGAAACGAAAAAAATATCAAAGACTATTTTCAGGCTCAATTTCACTGGTTTCCTCCCGGAAACAAAAAGAGTCTTGAAGACACTATTGTGAATATCATTCTTAAAGGCTTCCTGGAAACAAAATAAAGTCTCAAAGACTATTTTCAAGTACAATTTCACTGGCTTCCTCCCCAAAACGAAAAGAGTCTCGAAGAGACCATTGTGAATTTCAGTCTTAAAAGCTACATGGAAACAAAATAAAGTCTCACAGACTATATCCTGGTTCAATTTCACTGGCTTCCTCCCGGAAACGAAAAAGAGTCTTAAAGAGACTATTGAGAGTATCAGTCATCAAAGCTCTCTGGAAACAAAATAGTGACTCACAGACTAATTTCAGGTTGAATTCCACTGGCTACCTCCCGAAAACAAAAGGAGTCTCGAAGAGACCATACTGAATTTCGGTCTTAAAGGCTTCGTGGAAACAAAATAAAGTCTCAAAGACTATTTTCAGGCTCAATTTCGCTGGTTTCCTCCAGGAAACAAAAAGAGTCTTGAAGACACTATTGTGAATATCATTCTTAAAGACTTGAAGAGACCATTGTGAATATCATTCCTAAAGGATTCCTGGATAGAAAATAAAGTCTCACAGACTTTTTCCAGGTTCAATTTCACTGGTTTCCTCAAAAAAACAAAAAGAGTTTCAAAGGAACAATTGTGAATTTCAGTCTCCAAGGCTTCCGGGAAACAAAATGAAGTCTCACAGACTATTTTCAGGTTCAATTTCACTGTTTTCCTCCCGAAAACAAATAGAGTTTCGAAAAGACCATAGTGAATTTCAGGCTTAAAGGCTTCCCAGAAACAAAATAAAGTCTCAAAGACTTTTTCCAGGCTCAATTTCACTGGTTTCCTCCTGGAAACAGAAAGAGTCTTGAAAACACTATCGTGAATATCGATGTCAAAGGCTTCCTGGAAACAAGATAAAGTATCACAGACTATTTTTAAATTCGATTTTACTGGCTTCCTCCCCAAAACGAATAGTGTCTTGGAGAGACCATACAGAATTTCATCGCTAAAAGCTACATGGAAACAAATTAAAGTCTCACGGACTATATCCTGGTTCAATTTCACTGGTTTCATCCCGGAAACGAAAAGAGTCTTGAATAAACCATTGAAAGTATTAGTCTTAAAGGCTTCCTGGGAACGAAATAAAGTCTCACAGACTATTTTCAGGTTCAATTTCACTGGTTTCCTCCCAGAAACGAAAAGAGTCTTGGAGAGACCATTGTGGATATCAATCTCATAAACTTCCCAAAAACGAAATAAAGTCCCACAGAATATTTTCAGGTACAATTTCATGGGCATCCCCCTGGAAACGAAAAGAGTTTTGAAGACACGATTGTGAATTTCAGTCTCTCAAACTACACAAAAACGAGATAAAGTCTCACAGACTATTTTTAGTTTCAACTTAATTGGCTTCCTCCCGAAAACAAAAAGAGTGTTGAGGTGACCTATGTGAATATCAGTCTTGGAAGCTTCCTGGGAAAAAAAATTAAAATCTAACTGAATATTTTGAGGTACAATTTTACGGGCTTCCTCCCGGTAACGAAAAGAATCTTGAAGAGACTTTTGTGAATTTAAGTCTCATACACTTCCCATAAACGGAATAAAGTCTCACAGACTATTTTCTGGTTCAATTTCTTGGGTTCCCTCCCAGGAACGAAAAAAGTTTCGAAGAGATCATTGTGAACCTCAGTCCTAAAGGCTCTCAGTGAACAATGTAGTCTCACAAACTATTTTCAGGTTTGATTTCACAGGCTTCATTCCCGAAACTAAAAAGTGTTTTGAAAAGACCATTGAGAATATCATTCTTAAAGGCTTCCTGGATACAAAATAAATTCTCAGACTCTATTTTCAGTTTCAATTTCACTGGCTTCCTCCCAAAACAAAAAGAGTCTTGAAGGGACAATTGTGAATATCAATTTATAGGCTTTTTGAAAACAAAATAAATTTTCATAATTTATTTCAACGTTCAATTTCACAGGCTCCCTTCCGAAAACAAAAAGAGTCTTGAAGAGAACATCGTGAATATCAGTGGTAAAGGCTTCCGGGAAACAAAATAAGATCTCACAGACTATTTCCAGATTTCTATCACTGGCTTCATCCCAGAAACGAAAAGAGTCTTGAAAAAACCATTGTGAATTTCAGTCTCAAAGACTACCCAAAAACGATATAAAGTCTCACAGACTATTTTCAGTTTCAATTTCACTGGCTTCCTCCCGAAAAACAGAAACAGTCTTGAAGTGACCTATGTGAATATCAGTCTTGAAAGCTTCCTGGTAAAAAATTAAAATCTAACTGAATATTTTCAGGTACAATTTTACGGGCTTCCTCCCGGTAACAGAAAGAGTCTTGAAAACACGATTGTAAATTTCAGTCTCATATACTTACCATAAACAAAATGAAGTCTCACAGACGATTTTCACGTTCGATTTCACTGGCTTCTTCCTGAAAACAAAAGAGGCTTGAAGACACCATTGTGAATTTCAGTCTTCAAAGCTTCTTAGACACAAAATAAAAAGTCACAGACGATTTTGAGGTTCAATTTCACTGTTTTCCTCCCGAAAACAGAAAGAGTCTTGAGAAAACCCATTGTGAATATCATTCTCAGAGGCTTCCTGAAAACAAAATAAAGTCTCACAGACTATTTTCAGGTTCAATTTCACTGTTTTCCTCCCGAAAACAAAAAGAGTCCCTAAAGGACAATTATGAATTTCAGTCTGAAAGGCTTCCTGGAAACTAGATGTAATCTCATAGACTATTTTCAGGTTCAATTTCACTGTTTTCCTCCTAAAAACAAAAAGAATCCCTGAAGGACGATTGTGAATTTTAGTCCAGAAGGCTTCTTGGAAAATAAATAAAGTCTCGCAGACTTTTTTCAGGTTCATTTTCACTGTTTTCCTCCCGAAAAAAAAAAGAGTTCCTGATGGACAATTGTGAATTTTAATCTAAATGGCTTCCTGGAAACTAAATGAAGTCTCACAGACTATTTTCAGGTTCAATATCCATGTTTTCCCCCCGAAAAAAAAAGAGTCCCTAAAGGACAATTGTGAATATGAGTCTAAAAGGCTTCCTTGAAACTAAATAAAGTCAAACAGACTATTTTCAGGTTCAATTTCACTGTTTTCCTCCCAAAAACAAAAAGAGTCCCTAAAAGACAGTTGTGAATTTTAGTCCAGAAGGCTTCCTAGAAAATAAATAAAGTCTCGCAGACTATTTTCAGGTTCAATTTCACTGTTTTCCTCAAGAAAACAAAAAGAGTCCCCGGAGGACAATTGTGCATTTTAGTCTAAAAGGCTTTCTGGAAACTAAATAAAGTCTCACAGATTATTTTCAGGTTCAATTCCACTGTTTTCCTTTCGAAAACAAAAAGAGTCCCTAAAGGACGATTGTGAATTTTAGTGGGAAAGACTTCCTGGAAACTAAATAAAGTCTAACAGATTATTTTCAGGTTCAATTCCACTGTTTTCCTCCAGAAAACAAATAAAGTCCCTAAAGGATAATTGTGAATTTTAGTTTAAAAGGCTTCCTGGAAACTAAATAAAGTCTAACAGACTATTTTCAGGTTCAATTTCACTGTTTTCCTCCAGAAAACAAAAAGTGTCCCCAATGGACAATCGTGAATTTTAGTCCAGAAGGCTCCCTGGAAACTAAATAAAGTTTCACAGACTATTTTCAGGTTCAATTTCACTGTTTTTCTCCAGAAAACAAAAAGAGTCCCTTAAGGACAATAGTGAATTTTAGACTAAAAGGCTTCGTGGAAACTAAATAAAGTCTCATAGACTATTTTCAGGTTAAATTCCACTGTTTTCCTCCCGAAAAAAAAAAAGAATCCCTAAAGGACAATTGTGAATTTTAATCTAAATGGCTTCCTGGAAACTAAATAAAGTCTTACAGACTATTTCCAGGTTCAATTTCACTGTTCTCCTCCCCAAAACAAAAAGAGTCCCTAAAGGACAGTTGTGAATTTTAGTCCAGAAGGCTTCCTGGAAACTAAATAAAGTCTAACAGATTATTTTCAGGTTCAATTTCACTGTTTTCCTCCCAAAAACAAAAAGAGTCCCTGAAAGACAATTGTGAATATGAGTCTGAAAGGCTTCCTGGAAACAAAATAAAGTCTCACAGACTATTTTCAGGATCAATTTCACTGTTTTCCTCCCGAAAAAAAAAAAGAGTCCCTAAAGGACAATTGTGAATTTTAGTCGGAAAGACTTCCTGAAAACTGAATAAAGTCCCATAGACTATTTTCAGGTTCAATTTCACTGTTTTCCTCCCGAAAAAAAAAAGAAACTCTAAAGGACAATTGTGAATTTTTGTCTGAAAGGACTCATCGAAACTAAATAAAGTCTCACAGACTATTTTCAAGTTCTATTTCACTGGCTTCCCCCCAAAATTGAAAAAAATCTCGAAGAGACAAGTGTGAATTTCCGTCTTAAAGGCATCCCGGGAACAAAATAAAGTCTCACCGACATTTTTCTGGTTCAATTTTACTAGCTCCCCCCTGAAAATAAAAACAGTTTCGAAAAGACATTTGTGAATTTCAGTCTTAAAAGCTTCCTGGAAACAAAATTAAGTCTCACAGACTATTTTCAGTTTCAATTTAACTGGCTTCCATCCGAAAACAAAAAGAGTATTGGAGAAACCATTGCAAATTTCAGTCTTAAAAGCTTCCTGGAAACAAGATAAAGTCTCGCAGACTTTTTTCAGGTTCAATTCAACTGGCTTCCTTCCGAAAACGATAGGAGTCTTGAAGAGACCATTGTTGATATCAATCTTAAAGGTTCCTGGAAACAAAATAAAGTGTCACAGACTATTTTCAGGTTTAATTACACTGGTTTCCTCCTGAAAACGGGAAAAGTCTTGAAGAGACCATTGTGAATATCAGTCTTAAAGGATTCCTTGGAACAAAATAAAGTCCAGCAGACTATTTCAAGGTTTAATTTCACTGGCTTCCTCCAGAAAACAAAAGAGTATTGACAAAACCTTAGTGAATTTTCAGTCTCATAGACTTCCCAAAAAATAAATAGAGTCTCACAGACTATTTTCATGTTCAATTTCACTGTTTTCCTCCTAAAAACAAAAAGAGTCCCTAATGGACAATTGTGAATTTGAGTCTAGAAGGCTTCCTGGAAACTAAATAAAGTCTCACAGACTATTTTCAGGTTCAATTTCACTGTTTTCCTCCCGAAAACAAAAAGAGTCCCTAAAGGTCAATTGTGCATTTTAGTCTAAAAGGCTTCCTGGAAACTAAATAAAGTCTCAAAGACTATTTTCAGGTTCAATTTCACTGTTTTCCTCCAGAAAACAAAAAGAGTCCCTAAAAGACGATTGTGAATTTTAGTCCAGAAGGCTTCCTGGAAAAAAAACAAAATCTCGCAGACTATTTTCAGGTTCAATTTCACTGTTTTCCTCCCGAAAACAAAAAGAGTCCCTAAAGGTCAATCGTGAATTTAAGTCTAGAAGGCTTCCTGAAAACTAAATAAAGTCTCAAAGACTATTTTCAGGTTCAATTTCACTGTTTTCCTCCCGAAAAGAAAAAGAGTCCCTAAAGGACAATTGTGAATTTTAGTCTAAAAGGCTTTCTGAAAATTAAATAAAGTCTAACAGACTATTTTCAGGTTCAATTTCACTGTTCTCCTCCCCAAAACAAAATGAGTCCCTAAAGGACGATTGTGAATTTTAGTCTAAAAAACTTCCTGGAAACTAAATAAAGTCTTACAGACTATTTTCAGGTTCAATTTCACTGTTTTCCTCCTGAAAACAAAAAGAGTCCCTAAAGGACGATTGTGAATTTTAGTCCAAAAGGCTTCCTGGAAACTAAATAAAGTCTTACAGACTATTTTCAGGTTCAATTTCACTGTTTTCCTCCAGAAAACAAAAAGAGTCCCTAAAGGACGATTGTGAATTTTAGTCTAAAAAGCTTCCTGGAAACTAAATAAAGTCTCACAGACTATTTCCAGGTTCAATTTCACTGTTTTCCTCCAGAAAACAAAAAGAGTCCCTAAAGGACGATTGTGAATTTTAGTCTAAAAGGCTTTCTGAAAACTAAATAAAGTCTCACAGACTATTTCCAGGTTCAATTTCACTGTTTTCCTCCAGAAAACAAAAAGAGTCCCTAAAGGACGATTGTGAATTTTAGTCTAAAAGGCTTTCTGAAAACCAAATAAAGTCTCACAGACTATTTTCAGGTTCAATTTCACTGTTTTCCTCCAGAAAACAAAAAGTGTCCCAAAAGGACAATTGTGAATTTTAGTCTAAAAGGCTTCTTGGGAACTAAATAAAGTCTAACAGACTATTTTCAGGTTCAATTTCACTGTTTTCCTCCAGAAAACAAAAAGAGTCCCTAAAGGACAATTGTGAATTTTAGTCTAAAAGGCTTCTTGGGAACTAAATAAAGTCTCACAGACTATTTTCAGGTTAAATTTCACTGTTTTCCACCCGAAAAAAAAAAGAGTCCCTAATGGACAATTGTGAATTTTAGTCTAAAAGGCTTCCTGGAAACTAAATAAAGTCTCAAAGACTATTTTCAGGTTCAATTTCACTGTTTTCCTCCAGAAAACAAAAAGAGTCCCTAAAGGACAATTGTGAATTTGAGTCTGAAAGGCTTTCTGAAAACTAAATAAAGTCTCACAGACTATTTTCAGGTTCAATTTCACTGTTTTCCTCCAGAAAACAAAAAGAGTCCCTAAAGGACGATTGTGAATTTTAGTCTAAAGGCTTTCTGAAAACTAAATAAAGTCTAACAGACTATTTCCAGGTTCAATTTCACTGTTCTCCTCCCAAAAACAAAAAGAGTCCCTAAAGGACGATTGTGAATTTTAGTCCAGAAGGCTTCCTGGAAACTAAATAAAGTCTAACAGATTATTTTCAGGTTCAATTTCACTAATTTCATCCCGAAAACAAAAAGAGTCCCTAAAGGACGATTGTGAATTTTAGTCCAGAAGGCTTCCTGGAAACTAAATAAAGTCTCACAGACTATTTTCAGGTTCAATTTCACTGTTTTCCTCCAGAAAACAAAATGAGTCCCTAAAGGACAATTGTGAATTTTAGTCTAAAAGGCTTCCTGGAAACTAAATAAAGTCTCACAGACTATTTTCAGGTTCAATTTCACTGTTTTCCTCCCGAAAACAAAAAGAGTCCCTAAAGGACAATTGTGAATTTTAGTCTAAAAGGCTTCCTGGAAACTAAATAAAGTCTCAAAGACTATTTTCAGGTTCAATTTCACTGTTTTCCTCCAGAAAACAAAAAGAGTCCCTAAAGGACAATTGTGAATTTTAGTTTAAAAGACTTTCTGAAAACTAAATAAAGTCTAACAGACTATTTTCAGGTTCAATTTCACTGTTTTCCTCCAGAAAACAAAAAGAGTCCCTAAAGGACGATTGTGAATTTTTGTCTAAAAGGCTTTCTGAAAACTAAATAAAGTCTAACAGACTATTTTCAGGTTCAATTTCACTGTTCTCCTCCCCAAAACAAAAAGAGTCCCTAAAGGACGATTGTGAATTTTTGTCTAAATGGCTTCCTGGAAACTAAATAAAGTCTTACAGACTATTTTCAGGTTCAATTTCACTGTTTTCCTCCAGAAAACAAAAAGAGTCCCTAAAGGACGATTGTGAATTTTAGTCCAGAAGGCTTCCTGGAAACTAAATAAAGTCTCACAGACTATTTTCAGGTTCAATTTCACTGTTTTCCTCCAGAAAACAAAAAGAGTCCCTAAAGGACAATTGTGAATTTTAGTCTAAAAGGCTTCCTGGAAACTAAATATAGTCTCAAAGACTATTTTCAGGTTCAATTTCACTGTTTTCCTCCAGAAAACAAAAAGAGTCCCTAAAGGATGATTGTGAATTTTAGTCTAAAAGGCTTTCTGAAAACTAAATAAAGTCTAACAGACTATTTTCAGGTTCAATTTCACTGTTCTCCTCCCAAAAACAAAAAGTGTCTCTAAAGGACAATTGTGAATTTTAGTCTAAAAGGCTTCCTGGGAACTAAATAAAGTCTTACAGACTATTTTCAGGTCCAATTTCACTGTTTTCCTCCCGAAAACAAAAAGAGTCCCTAAAGGACGATTGTGAATTATAGTCCAGAAGGCTTCCTGAAAACTAAATAAAGTCTCACAGACTATTTTCAGGTTCAATTTCACTGTTTTCCTCCAGAAAACAAAAAGAGTCCCTGAAGGACAATTGTGAATTTTAGTGTAAAAGGCTTCATGGAAACTAAATAAAGTCTCACAGACTATTTTCAGGTTCAATTTCACTGTTTTCCTCCCGAAAAGAAAAAGAGTCCTTTAAGGACAATCGTGAATTTTAGTCTAAAAGGCTTCCTGGAAACTAGATAAAGTGTCACAGACTATTTTCAGGTTCAATTTCACTGTTTTCCTCCAGAAAACAAAAAGAGTCCCTAAAGGATGATTGTGAATTTTAGTCTAAAAGGCTTTCTGAAAACTAAATAAAGTCTAACAGACTATTTTCAGGTTCAATTTCACTGTTCTCCTCCAGAAAACAAAAAGTGTCTCTAAAGGACAATTGTGAATTTTAGTCTAAAAGGCTTCCTGGGAACTAAATAAAGTCTCAAAGACTATTTTCAGGTTCAATTTCACTGTTCTCCTCCAAAAAACAAAAAGTGTCTCTAAAGGACAATTGTGAATTTTAGTCCAGAAGGCTTCCTGGAAACTAAATAAAGTCTCACAGACTATTTTCAGGTTCAATTTCACTGTTTTCCTCCAGAAAACAAAAAGAGTCCCTGAAGGACAATTGTGAATTTTAGTCTAAAAGGCTTCATGGAAACTAAATAAAGTCTCACAGACTATTTTTAGGTTCAATTTCACTGTTTTCCTCCAGAAAACAAAAAGAGACCCTAAAGGACGATTGTGAATTTTAGTCTAAAAGGCTTTCTGAAAACTAAATAAAGTCTAACAGACTATTTTCAGGTTCAATTTCACTGTTCTCCTCCCAAAAACAAAAAGTGTCTCTAAAGGACAATTGTGAATTTTAGTCTAAAAGGCTTCCTGGAAACTAAATAAAGTCTTACAGACTATTTTCAGGTTCAATTTCACTGTTCTCTTCCAAAAAACAAAAAGTGTCTCTAAAGGACAATTGTGAATTTGAGTCTGAAAGGTTTCCTGGAAACAAAATAAAGTCTCACAGACTATTTTCAGTTTAAATTTAACTGGCATCCATTCGAAAACAAAAAGATTACTGGAGAAACCATTGCATATTTCAGTCTTAGAAGCTTCCTGGAAAAAAAATAAAGTCTCGCAGACTTTTTTCTGGTTCAATTCAACTGGCTCCCTCCCGAAAAAAAATGAGTCTTGAAGAGACCATTGTTGATATCAATCTTAAAGGTTCCTGGATACAAAATAAAGTGTCACAGACAATTTACAGGTTCAATTTCACTGTTTTCCTCCCCAAAACAAAAAGAGTCCCTAAAGGACAATTGTGAATATTAGTCTAAAAGTCTTCCTGGAAACTAAATAGAGTCTAACAGACTATTTTCAGGTTCAATTTCACTGTTTTCCTCCAGAAAACAAAAAGAGTCCCTAAAGGACGATTGTGAATTTTAGTCTAAAAGGCTTCTTGGGAACTAAATAAAGTCTCACAGACTATTTTCAGGTTCAATTTCACTGTTTTCCTCCTGAAAAGAAAAAGAGTCCCTAAAGGACAATTGTGAATTTTAGTCTAAAAGGCTTCCTGGAAACTAAATAAAGTCTCAAAGACTATTTTCAGGTTCAATTTCACTGTTTTCCTCCAGAAAACAAAAAGAGTCCCTAAAGGACAATTGTGAATTTTAGTCTAAAAGACTTTCTGAAAACTAAATAAAGTCTAACAGACTATTTTCAGGTTCAATTTCACTGTTTTCCTCCAGAAAACAAAAAGAGTCCCTAAAGGACGATTGTGAATTTTAGTCTAAAAGGCTTTCTGAAAACTAAATAAAGTCTAACAGACTATTTTCAGGTTCAATTTCGCTGTTCTCCTCCCCAAAACAAAAAGAGTCCCTATAGGACGATTGTGAATTTTTGTCTAAATGGCTTCCTGGAAACTAAATAAAGTCTTACAGACTATTTTCAGGTTCAATTTCACTGTTTTCCTCCAGAAAACAAAAAGAGTCCCTAAAGGACGATTGTGAATTTTAGTCCAGAAGGCTTCCTGGAAACTAAATAAAGTCTCACAGACTATTTTCAAGTTCAATATCACTGTTTTCCTCCAGAAAACAAAAAGAGTCCCTAAAGGACAATTGTGAATTTTAGTCTAAAAGGCTTCCTGGAAACTAAATAAAGTCTCACAGACTATTTTCAGGTTCAATTTCACTATTTTCCTCCAGAAAACAAAAAGAGTCCCTAAAGGATGATTGTGAATTTTAGTCTAAAAGGCTTTCTGAAAACTAAATAAAGTCTCACAGACTATTTTCAGGTTCAATTTCACTGTTCTCCTCCCAAAAACAAAAAGTGTCTCTAAAGGACAATTGTGAATTTTAGTCTAAAAGGCTTCCTGGAAACTAAATAAAGTCTTACAGACTATTTTCAGGTCCAATTTCACTGTTTTCCTCCCGAAAACAAAAAGAGTCCCTAAAGGACAATTGTGAATTTTAGTCCAAAAGGCTTCCTGGAAACTAAATAAAGTCTCACAGACTATTTTCAGGTTCAATTTCACTGTTTTCCTCCAGAAAACAAAAAGAGTCCCTGAAGGACAATTGTGAATTTTAGTCTAAAAGGCTTCATGGAAACTAAATAAAGTCTCACAGACTATTTTCAGGTTCAATTTCACTGTTTTCCTCCCGAAAAGAAAAAGAGTCCCTAAAGGACAATTGTGAATTTTAGTCTAAAAGGCTTCCTGGAAACTAAATAAAGTCTCACAGACTATTTTCAGGTTCAATTTCACTGTTTTCCTCCAGAAAACAAAAAGAGTCCCTAAAGGACAATTGTGAATTTTAGTCTAAAAGACTATCTGAAAACTAAATAAAGTCTAACAGACTATTTTCAGGTTCAATTTCACTGTTTTCCTCCAGAAAACAAAAAGAGTCCCTAAAGGACGATTGTGAATTTTAGTCTAAAAGGCTTTCTGAAAACTAAATAAAGTCTAACAGACTATTTTCAGGTTCAATTTCACTGTTCTCCTCCCCAAAACAAAAAGAGTCCCTAAAGGACGATTGTGAATTTTAGTCTAAATGGCTTCCTGGAAACTAAATAAAGTCTCAAAGACTATTTTCAGGTTCAATTTCACTGTTTTCCTCCCGAAAACAAAAAGAGTCCCTAAAGGACGATTGTGAATTTTAGTCCAGAAGGCTTCCTGGAAACTAAATAAAGTCTCACAGACTACTTTCAGGTTCAATTTCACTGTTTTCCTCCCGAAAAGAAAAAGAGTCCTTAAAGGACAATCGTGAATTTTAGTCTAAAAGGCTTCCTGGAAACTAGATAAAGTGTCACAGACTATTTTCAGGTTCAATTTCACTGTTTTCCTCCAGAAAACAAAAAGAGTCCCTAAAGGACAATTGTGAATTTTAGTCTAAAAGGCTTTCTGAAAACTAAATAAAGTCTCACAGACTATTTTCAGGTTCAATTTCACTGTTTTCCTTCAGAAAACAAAAAGAGTCCCTAAAGGACAATTGTGAATTTTAGTCTAAAAGTCTTCCTGGAAACTAAATAAAGTCTCACAGACTATTTTCAGGTTCAATTTCACTGTTTTCCTCCAGAAAACAAAAAGAGTCCCTAAAGGACGATTGTGAATTTGAGTCTGAAAGGCTTCCTGGAAACAAAATAAAGTCTTACAGACTATTTTCAGTTTAAATTTAACTGGCATCCATTCAAAAACAAAAAGATTACTGGAGAAACCATTGCATATTTCAGTCTTAGAAGCTTCCTGGAAAAAAAATAAAGTCTCGCAGACTTTTTTCTGGTTCAATTCAACTGGCTCCCTCCCGAAAAAAAATGAGTCTTGAAGAGACCATTGTTGATATCAATCTTAAAGGTTCCTGGATACAAAATAAAGTGTCACAGACAATTTACAGGTTCAATTTCACTGTTTTCCTCCAGAAAACAAAAAGAAACTCTAAAGGACAATTGTGAATTTTTGTCTGAAAGGACTCATGGAAACTAAATAAAGTCTCACAGACTATTTTCAGGTTCAATTTCACTGTATTCCTCCCGAAAACAAAAAGAGACTCTAAAGGAAAATTTTGAATTTTAGTCTAAAAGACTTTCTGAAAACTAAATAAAGTCTAACAGACTATTTTCAGGTTCAATTTCACTGTTTTCCTCCAGAAAACAAAAAGAGTCCCTAAAGGACGATTGTGAATTTTAGTCTAAAAGGCTTTCTGAAAACTAAATAAAGTCTAACAGACTATTTTCAGGTTCAATTTCACTGTTCTCCTCCCCAAAACAAAAAGAGTCCCTAAAGGACGATTGTGAATTTTTGTCTAAATGGCTTCCTGGAAACTAAATAAAGTCTTACAGACTATTTTCAGGTTCAATTTCACTGTTTTCCTCCAGAAAACAAAAAGAGTCCCTAAAGGACGATTGTGAATTTTAGTCCAGAAGGCTTCCTGGAAACTAAATAAAGTCTCACAGACTATTTTCAAGTTCAATATCACTGTTTTCCTCCAGAAAACAAAAAGAGTCCCTAAAGGACAATTGTGAATTTTAGTCTAAAAGGCTTCCTGGAAACTAAATAAAGTCTTACAGACTATTTTCAGGTTCAATTTCACTGTTTTCCTCCAGAAAACAAAAAGAGTCCCTAAAGGATGATTGTGAATTTTAGTCTAAAAGGCTTTCTGAAAACTAAATAAAGTCTCACAGACTATTTTCAGGTTCAATTTCACTGTTCTCCTCCCAAAAACAAAAAGTGTCTCTAAAGGACAATTGTGAATTTTAGTCTAAAAGGCTTCCTGGAAACTAAATAAAGTCTTACAGACTATTTTCAGGTCCAATTTCACTGTTTTCCTCCCGAAAACAAAAAGAGTCCCTAAAGGACAATTGTGAATTTTAGTCCAAAAGGCTTCCTGGAAACTAAATAAAGTCTCAAAGACTATTTTCAGGTTCAATTTCACTGTTTTCCTCCAGAAAACAAAAAGAGTCCCTGAAGGACAATTGTGAATTTTAGTCTAAAAGGCTTCATGGAAACTAAATAAAGTCTCACAGACTATTTTCAGGTTCAATTTCACTGTTTTCCTCCCGAAAAGAAAAAGAGTCCCTAAAGGACAATTGTGAATTTTAGTCTAAAAGGCTTCCTGGAAACTAAATAAAGTCTCACAGACTATTTTCAGGTTCAATTTCACTGTTTTCCTCCAGAAAACAAAAAGAGTCCCTAAAGGACAATTGTGAATTTTAGTCTAAAAGACTATCTGAAAACTAAATAAAGTCTAACAGACTATTTTCAGGTTCAATTTCACTGTTTTCCTCCAGAAAACAAAAAGAGTCCCTAAAGGACGATTGTGAATTTTAGTCTAAAAGGCTTTCTGAAAACTAAATAAAGTCTAACAGACTATTTTCAGGTTCAATTTCACTGTTCTCCTCCCCAAAACAAAAAGAGTCCCTAAAGGACGATTGTGAATTTTAGTCTAAATGGCTTCCTGGAAACTAAATAAAGTCTCAAAGACTATTTTCAGGTTCAATTTCACTGTTTTCCTCCCGAAAACAAAAAGAGTCCCTAAAGGACGATTGTGAATTTTAGTCCAGAAGGCTTCCTGGAAACTAAAAAAAGTCTCACAGACTACTTTCAGGTTCAATTTCACTGTTTTCCTCCCGAAAAGAAAAAGAGTCCTTAAAGGACAATCGTGAATTTTAGTCTAAAAGGCTTCCTGGAAACTAGATAAAGTGTCACAGACTATTTTCAGGTTCAATTTCACTGTTTTCCTCCAGAAAACAAAAAGAGTCCCTAAAGGACAATTGTGAATTTTAGTCTAAAAGGCTTTCTGAAAACTAAATAAAGTCTCACAGACTATTTTCAGGTTCAATTTCACTGTTTTCCTTCAGAAAACAAAAAGAGTCCCTAAAGGACAATTGTGAATTTTAGTCTAAAAGTCTTCCTGGAAACTAAATAAAGTCTCACAGACTATTTTCAGGTTCAATTTCACTGTTTTCCTCCAGAAAACAAAAAGAGTCCCTAAAGGACGATTGTGAATTTGAGTCTGAAAGGCTTCCTGGAAACAAAATAAAGTCTCACAGACTATTTTCAGTTTAAATTTAACTGGCATCCATTCAAAAACAAAAAGATTACTGGAGAAACCATTGCATATTTCAGTCTTAGAAGCTTCCTGGAAAAAAAATAAAGTCTCGCAGACTTTTTTCTGGTTCAATTCAACTGGCTCCCTCCCGAAAAAAAATGAGTCTTGAAGAGACCATTGTTGATATCAATCTTAAAGGTTCCTGGATACAAAATAAAGTGTCACAGACAATTTACAGGTTCAATTTCACTGTTTTCCTCCAGAAAACAAAAAGAAACTCTAAAGGACAATTGTGAATTTTTGTCTGAAAGGACTCATGGAAACTAAATAAAGTCTCACAGACTATTTTCAGGTTCAATTTCACTGTATTCCTCCCGAAAACAAAAAGAGACTCTAAAGGAAAATTTTGAATTTTTGTCTAAAAGGCTTCCTGGAAACTAAATAAAGTCTAACAGACAATTTACAGGTTCAATTTCACTGTTTTCCTCCCGAAAAAAAAAAGAAACTCTAAAGGACAATTGTGAATTTCTATCTTAAAGGCTTCATGGAAACTAAATAAAATCTAACAGACTATTTTCAGGTTCAATTTCACTGTTTTCCTCCCGAAAACAAAAAGAGACTCTAAAGGACAATTTTGAATTTTTGTCTAAAAGGCTTCCTGGAAACTAAATAAAGTCTAACAGACAATTTACAGGTTCAATTTCACTGTTTTCCTCCCGAAAAAAAAAAAAAAGAGACTCTAAAGGACAATTGTGAATTTCTGTCTTAAAGGCTTCATGGAAACTAAATAAAGTCTAACAGACTATTTTCAGGTTCAATTTCACTGTTTTCCTCCCGAAAACAAAAAGAAACTCTAAAGGACAATTGTGAATTTTTGTCTGAAAGGACTCATGGAAACTAAATAAAGTCTAACAGACTATTTTCAGGTTCAATTTCACTGTATTCCTCCCGAAAACAAAAAGAGTCCCTAAAGGATGATTGTGAATTTTAGTCCAGAAGGCTTCCTGGAAACTAAATAAAGTCTAACAGACACTTTACAGGTTCAATTTCACTGTTCTCCTCCCGAAAAAAAAAAAGATTCCCTAAAGGACAATTGTGAATTTTAGTCTAAAAGGCTTCTTGGGAACTAAATAAAGTCTCACAGACTATTTTCAGGTTCAATTTCACTGTTTTCATCCCGAAAACAAAAAGAGTCCCCAAAAGACAATGTGAATTTTAGTCTAAAAGGCTCCCTGGAAACTAAATAAAGTCTCACAGACTATTTTCAGGTTCAGTTTCACTGTTTTCCTCCCAGGAACAAAAAGTGTTTCGAAGAGACAATTGTGAATTTTAGTCTTAAAGGCTTCCTGGGAACAAAATAAAGTCTTAAAGACTATTTTCAGGTTCAATTTCACTTGCTTCCTTCCAAAAACAAAAAATGTTTTCAGTAGACCATTGTGAATTTCAGTCTAAAAGGATTCCTTGGAACAAAATAAAGTCCAGCAGACTATTTCAAGGTTCAATTTCACTGGCTTCCTCTCCAAAACAAAAAGAGTATTGACAAAACCTTAGTGAATTTTCAGTCTCATAGACTTCCCAAAAACAAAATAAAGTCTCACAGACTATTTCCAGGTTCAATTTCACTGTTTTCCTCCCGAAAACAAAAAGAGACTTTAAAGGACAATTGTGAATTTCTGTCTCATAGACTTCCTAAAAATGAAATAAAGTGTCATAGACCTTTTTCACTGGCTTCCTCCTGAAAACAAAAAGAGTGCTGAAGAGACCATTGTGAATTTCAGTCTCAAAAGCCCCCTGGAAACAAATTAAAGTCTCACAGACTATTTTCAGGTTCAATTTCACTAGTTTCCTCCCAGAAATGAAAAGCATCTCGAAGAGATAATTGTGAATTTCAATCTAAAAGGCTTCCGGGATACAAAATGAAGTCTAACAGACTATTTTCAGGTTTAATTTCATTTGCTTTCTCCCGGAAACAGAAAGAGTCTCGAATAGACCATTTTGGATTTCAGTCTAAAAGGCTTCCTGGATACAAAATAATGTGTCACAGACTATTTTCAGGTTCAATTTCACTGGCTTCCTCCTGGAAAGGAAAAGAGTCTTGAAGAGATCATTGTGAATATCAGCGTTAATGGCTTTGTGGGAACAAAATAAAGTCTAACAGATTATTTTCAACTCAAAACTTGATTCAAAAAATAATTCAAGGGAGGCTAAAACCGGGTGTAAATAGTAAAGAATTCAGTGGCCGACAACCCACAAAGAGGGTTTCGAGCACATTCTGAGGCTCAGAGAATTTTGGTGGGAAGTCCAACAGTGGTAATCATGAGAACGTTGCTGGAAACATGTTATTGCTTCAAATATGTCGCATTTTAGTTAAATAAATATATTTTTTATTTTACCATGTCGTTCATGTTATTATCAAAAAAATAATTTCATAAACAATGAAAACATCTGTTGATGCGAATAATTCTGTTTTGTGTTATTCAATACTTATTTTTTCTTTAGGTGGAACGGTTCAATCAGTTTTGCGTAGCACTCCTTGTCAGGGAGTTTTGAATTTTCCGGCTTAACTGTCTTCAATTTGGAATCCTGAGCATCTCAGCCATAGACAACTGGATCGTGAGAATCCTAATCGTTGTCTGGGATTTCGTAAAACATATAGAGATCAGACATTAGATCAGTGTTTTGGAACCTGTTGAAAAATCGGAAAATATATCAATATAATACTAATGTTCACTAAGCTTATCTTAGTGGGGCGCAAGCTCACAAGTGAGGGGGAACCAAGTTTGGATCGAATACACTAGAGTTGTAAATTGAAAGTCTCATGTAATACAGGTTCTCCCCGACTTTCTCACTGGCACCGTCCTAAGTCGGACAATTTTTTTTCCTGAAGTGTTTATTCCTTAAAAAAAGACAAAAACAAACAAACAAAAAAACAACATTGGCACAGCCCGTACGTGTGATTGAAAACTGAACAAAACTCTGACTATATTTCGATTGATGGTTATCACAATTAAGGACACTGTTTCTGTTTTGATTGTTGCTATCAACAACATCACAAATAAATAAAGAACAGTGTCTCATCATCTCAAGTTTAAACCTCCTGAAGATTTTCATGAAACCAGGTACAGCATTAGAATGGGCATGCCCTAGTGTCTACGGAACAAGATTTAATTATAATATATACACACACACACATATATATATATATATATATATATATATATGTATAGGATTGGTGATAAGGAGCCCCCTATTGGAAATTGATAAAACCTTTATTATCTATGGGTTGACAGTAGTCAAACTAGCTTTACTGATAGAATTTGCCTTCAGTGTTGCATCTACTTACTCGTTGTCCCACTCTCAAAGGAAGAAGTTAGAGAAATAAAGGAATGTTTACCAAAGGAACATAATATTTCTGATAGGGAATTCATTCTCAGCCATCGTTTACAGGTGGACTAGAGAAATATTGAGTATTACCAAGGATAATTCATCTGTCTATGGGTGGACATGTATACAGGGAGATAGCTCGACAACTTTGCATCATACAGAGTTGATATTTGCCACATGTTTCATTGACAACTTCTTTTATTATCATAACTTCACAAAAAATTGTTAAAAATATTAAAAACATTAGTCATAGGAGCTAAAAAAGCTCTGTTTATAGCTTTTTAGGTTTATAGCTTTTTAGGCTCATTCGTTTATTATTAGTACATACAAGAAAGTTGTTAAAAACCTTTGAAACATTGCTTCTGTGGCTACCCTTTAAGGCTTGGTTATGAACACTTTGAAAAATCAGTACTTGTTTTTTTACTACATTCAGTAAAATTGTTGGAAAACCTCTAAAACTTTTGTTTCAAAACTAAAAAGGCTCTGATTATAGCTTTTCAGGTTGGTTTTATGTCTGACTCGTATATTGTTACTACATTCAAGAAAGTTGTTAAAAACCTTTGAAACATTGCTTCTGTGGCTACCCTTTAAGGCTTAGTTAATAACACTGTGAAAAATCAGTACTATTTTCCACTACATTAAGGAAAATTGTTGGAAAACCTCTAAATATTTACTTTCAAATATAGAAAATCTCTGATTATAGTTTTTTAGGTTGGTTTTATCACTGACTCATATATTGTTACTATATTCAAAAAAGTTGTTAGAAAACTTTGAAATAATGCTTCTCTGGCTACCCTTTAAGGCTTGGTTATTAACACTGTGAAAAATCAGTACTATCTTTCTCTACTACATTCAGGAAAATTGTTGGAAAACCTCTAAAACTTTAGTTTCAAATATATAAAGGCTATGTTTATAGCTATTGAGGTTGGTTTTATCACTGACTCGTTTATTGTTACTACATTCAAGAAAGTTGTTAAGAACCTATGAAACATTGCTTCTCTGGCTACCCTTCAAGGCTTAGTTATTAACACTTTGAAAAATCAGTACTATTTTTCACTACATTCAGGAAAATTGTTGGAAAACCTCTGAAACTTTAGTTCAAGACCTAAAGAGGGTCTGATTATATCTTTTTTGGAAAATCAGTACTTTTTTATTTACTTCATTCAGGAGCATTGTTGGAAAACCACTAAAACTTTAGTTTCAAACCTAAAAAAAATCTCATTATAGCTTTTCTGGTCGGTTTTATCACTGACACGTATATTGTTACTAGATTCAAGAAAGTTGTTAAAAACCTTCGAAACATTGCTTCTGTGGATATCCTTTAAGGGTTGGTTATTAACACTATGAAAAATCTATACTTTCTTCTCACTACATCCTGGAAGATTGTTGGAAAACCTCTAAAAAGTGGTTTTGAACCTAAAAAGGCTATGTTTATGGCTTTTTAGGTTAGTTATATCACTAACTTATACAATGTTACCACATTCAAGAAAGTTGTTACAAATCTTTGAAATATTGCTTCTGTGGTTAACCTTTAAAACTTGGTTATGAACACTTCAAAAAATGAGAACTATTTTATACAAATTTCAGGAAAATGTTTGGAAAACCTATGAAAATTTAGTTCTGAATATACAAAGGCTATGTTTACAGCTTGTAAAGTTGGTTTTATCACTGACTCATATATTGTTACAACATCCAAAAAGTTGTTAAAAACCTTTGATACATACTCCTGTGGCTACCCTTTAAGGCTTGGTTGTGAACACTTTGAAAAATCAGTATTATTTTTTTACTACATTCAGGCAAATTGCTGGAAAACCTCTAAAACTTCAGTTTCAAACCTAAAAAGGCTCTGATTAGAGCTTTTTAGGTTTGTTTTATCAATGACTCGTATATTGTTACTATATTAAAAAAAGTTGTTAAAAACCTATGAAACAATGCTTCTCTGGCTACCCTTTAAGGCTTGGTTATGAAGACTCTGAAGATTCAGTACTTTTTTTTTTACTACATTCAGGAAAATTGTGGGAAAACCTATAAAACTTTAGTTTAAGACCTAAAGAGGGTCTGATTATATCTTTTTAGGTTGGTTTTATCTCTGACTCGGAAATTGTAACTACATTCAAGAAAGTTGTTACAAACCTTTGAAACATTGCTTCTCTGGCTACCCTTTAAGGCTTAGTTATTAACACTGTGAAAAATCAGTACTATTTTTCACTACATTAAGGAAAATTGTTGGAAAACCTCTAAATATTTACTTTCAAATATAGAAAATCTCTGATTATAGTTTTTTAGGTTGGTTTTATCTCTGACTTGTACATTGTTACTACATTCAAGAAAGTTGTTAAAAATCTTTGAAACATTGCACCTCTGGCTACCCTTCAAGGCTTGGTTATGAAGACTCTGAAAAATCAGTACTATTTTTCTCTACTACATTCAGGAAAATTGTTGGAAAACCTCTAAAATTTTAGTTTCAAATATATAAAGGCTATGTTTATAGCTATTGAGGTTGGTTTTATCACTGACTCGTATATTGTTACTACATTCAAGAAAGTTGTTAAGAACCTTTGAAACATTGCTTCTCTGGCTACCCTTCAAGGCTTAGTTATTAACACTGTGGAAAATCAGTACTATTTTTCACTTCATTTAGGAAAATTGTTGGAAAACCTCTAAAACTTTAGTTCAAGACCTAAAGAGGGTCTGATTATATCTTTTTTGGAAAATCAGTACCTTTTTATTTACTTCATTCAGGAGCATTGTTGGAAAACCACTAAAACTTTAGTTTCAAACCTAAAAAAAATCTCATTATAGCTTTTCTGGTCGGTTTTATCACTGACACGTATATTGTTACTAGATTCAAGAAAGTTGTTAAAAACCTTCGAAACATTGCTTCCGTGGCTATTCTTTAAGGTTTGGTTATTAACACTATGAAAAATCTATACTTTTTTCTCACTACATCCTAGAAAATTGTTGGAAAACCTCTAGTTCCAAATATATAAAGGCTATGTTTATAGCTATTGAGGTTGGATTTATCACTGACTCGTATATTGTTACTACATTCAAGAAAGTTGTTAAAAACCTTTGAAACATTGCTTCTGTGGCTACTTTCTAAGGCTCGGTTATGAACACTTTGAAAAACCAGTACTATTTTTTTTGCTACTTTCAGGAAAATTGTTGGAAAACCTATAAAACTTTAGTTTCAAATATAGAAAGGCTCTGATTATAGCTTTTCAGGTTAGTTTTATCACTGACTCGTATATTGTTACTACATTTGAGAAAGTTGTTAAAAACCTTTGAAACAATGCTTCTCTGGCTACCTTTTGAGGCTTGGTTATGAACACTCTGAAAAATCTGTGCTTTTTTCCTTGCTACATTCAGGAAAAAGGTTGGAAAACTTCAAAACTTTAGTTTCAAATATAGAAAGGCTATGTTTATAGCTTTTTAGGTTGGTTTTATCACTGACTCTTATATTGTTACTAGATTCAACAAAGTTGTTAAATCCCCTTAAACATTGTTTCTGTTGTTACCTTTCAAGGCTTGGATATGAACACTTTGAAAAATCAATACTATTTTACTTCACTACGTTCAGGAAAATATTTGGAAAACCTTTAAATCTTTAGTTCCAAATATATAAAGGCTATGTTTATAGCTATTGAGGTTGGATTTATCACTGACTCGTATATTGTTACCAGATTCAAGAAGGTTGTTAAAAACCCTTGGAACATTGCTTCTCTGGCTACCCTCTAAGGCTCGGTTATGAACACTTTGGAAAATCAGTATTTTTTTTTTACTACATTCAGGAAAATTGTCGGAAAACCTATAAAACTTTAGTTTCAAATATAGAAAGGCTATGTTTATAGCTATTGAGGTTGGTTTTATCACTGACTTGTATATTGTTACTACATTCAAGAAAGTTGTTAAAAACCTTTGAAACATTGCTTCTCTGGCTACCCTCTAAGGCTTGGTTATTAACACAGTGAAAAATCAGTACTATTTTTTTTTATTAATTTCTGCAAAATTGTTAGTAAACCTCTAGAATTTCAAATATAAAAGAGCTATGTTCATAGCTTTTTAGGTTGGTTTTATCACTGACTCGTATTTTGTTACTACATTCGAGAAAGTTGTTAAAAACCTTTGAAACATTGCTTCTCTGGCTACTCTTTAAGGATTGGTTATGAACACTCTGAAAAATCAGTACCATTTTTTTTTTATTACGTCCAGGAAAATATATGGAAAACCTCTAAAACTTCAGTTTCAAATATAGGAAGGCTATGTTTATAGCTTTTTAGGAGGGTTCTATCACTGACTTGTATATTGTTACTACATTCAAGAAAGTTGTTAAAAACCTTTGAAACATTGCTTCTCTGGCTACCCTTTTAGGCTTGGTTATGAACACTTTGAAAACCAATATTATTTTTCTTTACTCAAATCAGGAAAATTGTTGGAAAACCTCTAAAACTTTAGTTTCAAATATAGAAAGGCTATGTTTATAGCTATTGAGGTTGGTTTTATCACTGACTCGTATATTGTTACTACATTCAAGAAAGTTGTTAAAAACCTTTGAAACATTGCTTCTCAGGCTTGGTTATGAACACTTTGTAAAATCAGTACTTCATTCAGGAAAATGTGGGAAAACCTCTAAAACTTTAGTTCAGTTTAGTTTCAGACTTAAAAAGGGTCTGATTATAGCTTTTCGTGATTGAAAAATAAATTATTTCAGCTGGTATTTAAAAAAAATGTTTAGTTGATTTGGTCATTTCCAGTGTCTTCTCAACAATCTATAGAGGAAATAAAAGAATCATGTGATAATAATAATGTGTGTGTGTGTGTGTGTGTGTGTGTGTGTGTGTGTGGTGGGGTTCGGGGCTCATCATTGTCCGATGAAACGCCCACGTACCTCTGATCTCTTGTATGGAAGGGGTCGGGGACGAAAGGACAAGACAACTTTGAATCAGGGTCGAATCTCAGGGGAGAAGGCTAAAAGTGCCTCTCATCTATTCCCTCTTATTATTACAATTGGAGGTGGGAACATTCAAAGTTGGAATTTGTTGAAATATTCGCTACTAAATCATTTTACAATGATTATAAAGGATTGTAAAAAAATAATACTAAAAATTGCTTATGAATTTCACTCGAGCATAGTAGGATAGTTTTGTAATTTAATGTCTAATAAGATAACAAGCAGTCATTGGGAAGTGGTTTTTGATGAATTAATACTTTCATTTGTCCAAATCAGATTTTGCAACAACACCTCTCTATCGTTGGTGTCACGGAGCCAGTACTTTCCGAATATGTCTGCTTCGTCTCTCCATCTTGTATTCTGCCGGACTACCTCGGTAGCACATGTTTTCTCTGCTGATGCCTGTTGTGAATCATAATGTATGTTTGGTGTGTGCCATTCCTGCAATATATCCAGCCCATTGCTATTTTACAGTGCATTAGAATATTAATAGTTGATAACATTCGCTCTGAAGCTAAGAAGGCTCCGTCTATACCTTTCCAGGCTTGCTATTTTTACACCTGCAAAATTCAATTATATATGATTACTACTTTCGAGACAATTGTTAAAAACCTTGTAAACATACATTGTCAAAGCTAAAAAGGCTCCATGTATAATTTCTTTTTACTCATATATTATTAAAGAATGCAAGAAAACTTATTGAAATATTCGATTCAAAGCTGAAAAGGCTCTGTTTATATCTTTTTAGCTTTGCTCTTCATACACATCTATATATTATTTTGAAGAAAACCTTTCAAACATTAGTTTCAAGGCTAAAAAGGCTCTGTTTATACCCTTCCAGACTTGGTTTTGACACTTTGAAAATTCCATCATATATTATTACTACATTGAAGTAAATTGTTAAAAACCTTCAAAACATTGCTATCAAAGCTAAAAAGACTCTGTTTACAGCATTTTAGGCTCAGTTTTGACACTTTGATTATATGTTATTACTACTTCCTTGGAAAGTGTTGAAAATATTGAAACCATTCGTTTTTAATACTCACTCATATACTATCACTACATGCAAGAAAAGTATTAAAGACCTTTGAAACATTGGTTCTTAATCTAAAAAGGCTCTGTTTATACCTTGTTAGGCTTGGATTGGATATTTTGAAAATTCAAGTATGTGTTATAACAGCATCGTAAAAATTTCATGAAAAACATTGGAAACATTGGTTTCAAAGCTGAAAATGCTTTATTCATACCCTTTTAGGCTTTGTTTATGGTCACTTTGATATTTCAATAATATATTTTGACTACATTCAGACAAATTGATGAGAAACCTCTAAAACATTGTTTTCAAACCTTAAAAGGCTTGGCTTGGTTTTGACACATATTCATTTATTATTACTTCATTGAAGTAAATTGTTTGAAACTTCAAAAATATGGGTTTCAAAGCTAGAAAGGCTCTTTTTAATACCCTTTCAGTTATGGTTTTGACACATATTCATTTATTATTACTTCACTCAAGTAAATTGTTTGAAACTTCAAAAATATGGGTTTCAAAGCTAGAAAGGCTCTTTTTATACCCTTTCAGTTATGGTATTGACACATATTCATCTATTATAACTTCATTGAAGTAAATTGTTTGAAAGTTCAAAAATATGGGTTTCAAAGCTAGAAAGGCTCTTTTTAATACCCTTTCAGTTATGGTTTTGACACATATTCATCTATTATTACTTCATTGAAGTAAATTGTTTGAAACTTCAAAAATACTGGTTTCAATGCTAGAAAGACTCTTTTTATACCCTTTCAGTTATGGTATTGACACATATTCATCTATTATAACTTCATTGAAGTAAATTGTTTGAAAGTTCAAAAATATGGGTTTCAAAGCTAGAAAGGCTCTTTTTAATACCCTTTCAGTTATGGTTTTGACACATATTCATCTATTATTACTTCATTGAAGTAAATTCTTTGAAACTTCAAAAATACTGGTTTCAATGCTAGAAAGACTCTTTTTATACCCTTTCAGTTATGGTATTGACACATATTCATCTATTATAACTTCATTGAAGTAAATTGTTTGAAAGTTCAAAAATATGGGTTTCAAAGCTAGAAAGGCTCTTTTTAATACCCTTTCAGTTATGGTTTTGACACATATTCATCTATTATTACTTCATTGAAGTAAATTCTTTGAAACTTCAAAAATATGGGTTTCAAAGCAAGAAAGACTCTTTTTATACCCTTTCAGTTATGGTATTGACACATATTCATGTATTATTACTTCATTGAAGTAAATTGTTTGAAACTTCAAAAATACTGGTTTCAAAGCAAGAAAGACTCTTTTTATACCCTTTCAGTTATGGTATTGACACATATTCATTTATTATCACTTCATTGAAGTAAATTCTTTGAAACTTCAAAAATATGGGTTTCAAAGCTAGGAAGGCTCTTTTTATACCCTTTCAGTTATGGTATTGACACATATTCATCTATTATTACTTCATTGAAGTAAATTGTTTGAAACTTCAAAAATATGGGTTTCAAAGCTAGAAAGGCTCTTTTTATACCCTATCAGTTATGGTTTTGACACATATTCATCTATTATTACTTCATTGAAGTAAATTGGTTGAAAGTTCAAAAATATGGGTTTCAAAGCTAGAAAGGCTCTTTTTAATACCCTTTCAGTAATGGTTTTGACACATATTCATCTATTATTACTACATTCAATAGAATTTGTCAAAATACCTTTAGACCATTGCTTGAAATGTCTCTTGTTTTCCGTGTTTTTGAATTACCAAATATCCAAACAGCCCAACAAATATCGAGACGTGGATGAAAGATAGTGAAAGTGAAAAGAAAAAGTTGTTGTCAAGAACGATAACTCTGAAATACTCTTGATCACTTATCTCCCTTACAAGCTATTTGACCCTTTCAAATCCTAAGCGTTTAACATAACGAGAAAAACAAGAGATTCTCTTGAAAAGCAGCCACGTTATAGAGACGAGTTTGGTGTGGAATGAGATTATTGATAATAGAAAAAAACAAGTTGTTTCCAATTGATTTCCCAGTTCATTCCCGTTAGAACGTCCGAAAGAGGAACGAATAATGAGTGAAATGAAAAATCAAAAAAAACGTTGCCAGGCGTAGAGGGAGCCTCAACATCCGTTGCTACTGTCCTACCGATGGTAGAGGCTCCGTCTCACCGGGTGCACTTCGCTCAACTACCACCCAGGATTGAGGATGCCTCAACACCAACCATAGAGGCAGCTAATCGGGTTCATCTTCCTCGAACAAGATTGCCTGGCAATGCTTCTGCAGTGAACCAGAGGATGAAGCAGAAGCATCGCCTTCTACTCATTGCCTTGGCATTTTTAGTTGTGATTGCATTGATATTAAGTGTAGTATTGGCCGTTGCCGCTAATATATATGTGGTGATTTCAGAGATTATATGTATGCTGGCTGTTAATACTATCATTGTTTATCTTTGCCACCAGGATTTAGGCATTGAGTTGCTTTAAATTTTTTCTCAAAATTATGAATGTTGACTTTTTTTGGAAATTCGGATGTTTGTTCTTTTGAGCGTGTCGATGTTGTGATGAAAATGGAATCGTCAATCAGATACATCTCGTTTTTTTGTCTTTGAATGTGGATAATGTTTTTGTGAAGCCAGTCAGATGGGACCTGAAAATTTCAGGTTTTTAACAACGTATTTGGATTTAGTAAAAAAAAAAAAGGATTGATTTTACACAGTGTTCATAACAAAACCTAAAAAGGGTAGCCTCGGAAGCAATGTTTTCAAGGTTTTTAACAACTTTCTTGGATTTAGTGAAAAAAAATAGGATTGATTTTTCACAGTGATCATAACTAAACCTAAAAAGGGTAGCCTCGTAAGCAATGTTTTAAAGGTTTTTAACAACTTTCTTGGATTTAGTGAAAAAAATAGGATTGATTTTTGAAGGTGTTAATAACCAATCATTATAAGGTAGTTAAAGAAGCAATGATTCAATGGTTTTTAACAACTTTTATGAATCTAGTAAAGAAATTGGATTGATTTTTCAAAGTGTTCATAACTAAGCCTTAAAGGGTAGCCTCGGAAGCAATGTTTTTAAAGGTTTTTAACAACTTTCTTGAATTTAGTAAAAAAAATAGGATTGATTTTACACAGTGTTTATAGCCAAACCTAAAAAGGGTAGCCACAGAAGCAATGTTTCAAAGATTTTTAACAACTTTCTTGGATGTAGTAAGAAAAAGGATTGATTTTTAAAAGTGTTCATAGCCAAGCCTCAAATGGTAGCCACAGAAGCAATGTTTCAATGGTTTTTGACAACTTCCTTGAAACTAGTTAAAAGATAGGATTGATTTCTCACAGTGTTCATAACCAAGCCTTGAAAGGTAGCCACAGAAGCAATGTTTCAATGGTTTTTAAGAATTTTTTTTGAATGTAGTAAAAAAATATGATTGATTTTCCAAAGTATTCATAACCAAACCTTTATGGGTAGCCACAGAAGCAATGTTTCAATGGTTCTTAACAACTTTCTTGAATGAAGTTAAAAAATAGAATTGATTTTTCAAAGTGTTCATAACCAAACCTCAATGGGTAGCCACAAAAGCAATGTTGCAATGTTTTTTAACAACTTTCTTCAATGTAGTAAAAAAATAGTATTGATTTTCAATGTGTTCATAACTAAGTTTTAAAGGGGAGCAACTGAAGAAATGTTTCAATGGTTTTTAACAACCTTCTTGAATTTAGTAAAAAAATAGGATTGATTTCTTTGGGTGTTCATAACCAAGCCTTAAAGGGTAGCGATAGAAGAAATGTTTCAATGGTTTTTAACAACTTTCTTGAATCTAGTAAAAAAATAGGATTGATTTTAAAAAGTGTTCATAACGAAACATTAAAGGGTAGCCACAGAACTAATTTTTCAATGGTTTTTAACAACTTTCTTGAATGTAGTAAAAAAGAGGATTGATTTTTGAAAGTTTCCATAACCAAGCCTTAAAGGGTACCCATAGAAGCAATGTTTTAGTGGTTTCTGACGAGTTTTCGAATGTAGTAAAAAAATAGGATTGATTTTTCAAAGTGTGCATAAACAACCTTTGAAGGGTAGCCACAGAAGCAATGTTTAAATGGTTTTTAACAACTCTTATGAATGTATTAACTATATACGAGCCAGTGATAAAACCAACCTAAAAAGCTATAAACAGAGCTTTTTTAGCTTTTAAAACCAATGGTTCCAATGTTTTTAACAATTTTCTGGGAAGTAGTGATCGTAAAAGAAGTTGTCAAAAAAACAAGTGGCAAATATCAATTCCATATGATGTCAAGTTGTCGAGCTATCTCTCTGCATACATGTCCACCCATGGACAGATAGATTATCCTTGGTAATACTCAATATTTCTCTAGTCTGCTCGTATACGGTGGCTGCAAATGAATTCCCTATCAGAAATATTATGTTTCTTTGGTAAACATTCCTTCATTTTTTTGACTTCTTCCTGTGAGTGTTGGTCAAGAAGTAAGTAGATATAATATGGAAGGCAAATTCAATCAGTAAAGGTAGTTTAACTACAGTCAACCCATAGATAATAAAGTTATTATCAATTTCCTATTGGGGGCTCTTAGTCACCAATCCTACATATATATATATATATATATATATATATTAAAATTAAATCTTGTTCCGTAGACACTATGGCATGCCCGTTCTAAAGCTGTACCTGGTTTCATGAAAATCTTCGAGAAGTTTAAACTTTAGATGATGAGATACTGTTCTTTATTTCTTTGTGATGTTGTTGATAGCAACAATCAAAACAGAAACAGTGTTCTTAATTGTGATAACCATCAATAGAAATATAGTCAGAGTTTTCTTCAGTTTTCAAGTTAGGCTGGCTATTTATGTATGTATCACACGCACAGGCTGTGCCAATGTTGTTGTTTTTTTGCTTGTTTGTTTTTTTGTCTGTTTTTATGATAGAAACACTCCAGGATAAAAAAAATGCCCGACTTAGGACCGTGCCAGTGAGAAAGGGAGCCAGCCGTAAAGTCGGGGAGAACCTTTATTACATGAGACTTTCAATTTACAACTCTAGTGTATTCGATCCAAACTGGGTTCCCCTCACTTGTGACCTTGCGCCTCGCTAAGATAAGCTTAGTGAACATTAGTATTATATTGATATATTTTCCGATTTTTCAACAGGCTCCAAAACACTGATCCAATGTCTGATCTCTATATGTTTTACGGAATCCCAGATGACGATTAGGATTCTCACGATCCAGTTGTCCGTGGCCGAGACCCTCAGGATTCAACATTGAACACAATTATGCCGGAAGATTCCAAACTCCCTGACAAGCAGGGCTACGCAAAACTGATTGAACCGTTTCACCTAAAGAAAAAAAAGTATGAAACAACACAAAACAGAATTATTGGTTATGAAATTATTTTTTTGATAATAACATGAAGGACTGTGTAAATTAAAAAATATATTTATTTAACCAAAATGTGACATATTTGAAGCAATAACATGTTTCCAACAACCGTCACATGATTACCACTGTTGGACTCCCCACCGAAATTCTCTGAGCCTCAGAATGTGCTCGAAGCCGTTCCTCGTGGGTCGTTGGCCACTGAATTCTTGACCATTTACAACCAGTTTCAAAAATGTTTCAAGTTTGGAGTCGACTTTGTTAACAACAACAACCACAACAATTTTATAATTTAATCTTTAGACTTAGTTTTGACACTTTGATTATAATATAATCACTACTTCCAAGAAAAGTGTTGAAAATCTTTAATATATTAAAATACTACCATGGTTTTTGAAACTAAAATTAGGCTTGCTTTTAATACTCACTCATATACTATCACTACATGCAAGAAAATTATTAAAGACCTTTGAAACATTGGTTTCTAATCTGAGAAGGCTCTCTCAATACCTTTTTGGCTTAGTTTGGACACTTTGAGAATTTACTATGATGTGAAAATTTAAGTATATGTTATAACAGCATCCCCAAAATTTTGGACTTTGATACCAATGTTTTGAAGGTTTTTTTAACAATTTACTTCACTGTAATGATAATATGTGATTGAATTTTCAAAGTATCCAAACCAAGCCTGGAAGAGTATAAACAGGGCCTTTTTGGCCTTGAAACTAGTGTCTCAAAGGGTTTTTTACACAATTTGCTTGAATGTAGATATAATATATAGATATATGTCAAAAGCAAACCTAAAAAGTTATGAACAGAGCCTTTTCAGCTTTGAATCCAATGTTTCAATACGTTTTCATGCATTTTTTTAATAATATATAAGTAAGAGTCAAAACCAAGCCCAAGAAATTATGCACGGTGCCTTTTTAGCTTTGACAATGAATGTTTACAAGGTTTATAACAATTGTCTTGAACGTAGAAATCATATATAATTGAATTTTCCAGGTGTTAAAAAAACCAAGCCTGGAAAGGTATAAACGGAGCCTTCTTAGCTCCAAAGCGAATATTATCAACTATCAATATACTAATGCAAACTAAAATAGCAATGGGCAGGATATGTTGCAGCAATGGTACACATCAAACACACATTATGATTCACAACAGGCATCAGCAGAGAAAACATGTGCTACCGAGGGAGTTCGGGAGAATACAAGATGGAGAGACGAACCAGACATATTCAGAAAGATAATGATGATACCATAATCGATTCTTTTCTTTTTTTAATCATTGTGGGTATTCCTGTGGGTGCTGTTCCCACAAAATATACTAAACCAGCCGTGGTTCTGGGTTAGTAAAAGAAGGCAACAAGACGGAATTTCGTTTTTATGTTTTATATAGAATATTGATTATCAATATCTCTGGAGACGGGAAATGCCTATTCGCAGTTGAAATAAGAGGAAGCTGATTATCATCTATGTCAAAATGACGACTGGTCTCTCATGTCACGAACGGTAGTCTACTGAATGGTAGCAGCGGTTGACGGTTACTAAGGGCGGCATCTAACACGAGAAAGAGCTGGCAACGAGTCTCTTCTCCAGACCCAAATTTTACTCTGCTTGCTTGTTACAAAAATTCTTTCTATTTAAGCCCTCGGTATCGACACTGTATCTCTTGTAATTGACTTCCCTTTCTCTCCCTCTCCTGCCATCCCGACCTTTCCAGAAAAACCCCAAACCTTGACCCTCATTCATCAGGTCTGTTCAATATCATAAATTAGTCTCCCCCTCTCTCAAGGGCTCCGCAACAACCTTTCTTTCATAAGCTTTACTCTCTCTCTCTAGACCCCAGACACTGACCCTTATATCTGGCTTTGTTTTTTAAACTCAGGATTTGACAGATGACACTAGATTGAGAAATTGCAGATGCCCGCACCCGGAAACATGTAATTCTCAACTTGCTACAGTATCCTCAAAAAACACATTATCTCTTTTAACACAGATAACTCCTTTTGTAATAACAATAGTAATTACTGGTAATAACCATAATAATTTTTAGTAACAGCCATAGTAATTTTCAGGACACTGGGGACTCCTGGCCCCCTAGTCTCACATCATTACTTTAATGGGACTTTTAAAAGAGAACTATCTTCAATATTTACTTTATCACAATGATATTTCAATAGTAGGATTTGGATAAATGAAACTATTATTTTATTGAAGAACCACTTCCCAATGACTGTTCATTATCTTATTGGATATTGAATTACTAAACAAACCTACAATACTCAATGCTTAATAAACATCGTACAATGATTTAGAAGTGAATATTTCGACAAATTTCAACTATGAATCTCCCCCTCCACATTTTTATAATAATAAAGAATAGATGAGATGCACTTTTAGGCTTTTTCCCTGGAGTTCGACCCCGATCCAAAGTTATCTTGTCCTTTCACCCCCAACCCCTTCCGTACAAGAGTTGAAAGGTAAGTCGGTGTTTCATCAGTTAATGATGAGTCCCGACCCCCAACCGACACACAGACACACCATCCGTCCGAACGTGCGCTTCTATGACAGGGAATCCAATTTCAGGCCTTCAGTCACCAGTTAGGCCTCATTGATCTTCATCAGAATGAATAGAAAAAAAAATGCATTGTTGTGAAAGAATTTGTGAAAAATATTGGAAAGTTCAGAAAGAATAAAGATGCGTTTTTTTTTCTTTCAAAATATATTTATTTATGATATATATATATATGTATATATCTATTTTTTTAATTGTTTATGAAATTATTTCTTTGATAATAACATGAAGGACTGTGTAAAATAAAAAACATATTTATTCAACGAAAATGCGACATATTTGAAGCCATAACATATTTCCAGCGACCCTCTCATGATTACCACTGTTGGACTTCCCAGCCGAATTCTCTGAGTCTCAGAATGTGCTCGAAATCCTTACTCATGGGTCGTCGGCCACTGAATTCTTTACCTTTTACAACTGGTTATAGCCTCCCTAGAAATATTGTTTATTATCAATATCCATATTTCCAAACATAAACATATTGAATCAACACTGAACAGTTCGCATTGTAGTAGTGCAATTTCTAAGTCAACGCAGATTAAACAATAAAAATATTTTCTGTCAAATGATAAACGAATGAATAAAATAAATTGATGTTGTATTTGTTTTTGTGAGTTTTATCAATCTAGCCGAACTCCCGTCCAAGTTTGGGGTTGACTTTGTTTTTGTACCACAACAACCACAACAACAATCCTCAGGAATTTGGGATAGTAAAATCTCCACTGTTAGTCTGCGCTGTCAGTAGAGTACAGTACGCTTTAGGTATTCATATTTGAAGTTTTTCACTTCAATGAATCAGATCTCTTGAATGTTGGGTCTTGTTTTTTTAGAGTCAGATGAAACTAGTCGTTGTTTGAGTTTTCACTTAGCCTGCTTGATTATAATATCATCCAATGGCTTTGTGATGTTAATCCGTGGGTCTTGGTAATTACTAATGTATATATATATATATATATATATACATATATATATATATTATCACCATGACAACCAAACATCATCTTAATATTATGCTCTATCGGAAGAAAACTGTGCAAAATTCTTGTTTTATCAACAATACTATAAAGATGGCTTTTATTTACTGTTAAAATTGCATTGAACCCAGTTTTTGTCTTTTCAAAACAAATTCAATAGCAGTTAACAAAAATCAACTGAATATATCATATCAAGAAAAACGGTCCAACATGGGCAACAAAAGAAGCCAGCCAACCAAACCATCTGCAGCATCAGAGACCGTTGAAGTGGCCATTACCCCCTTTATCATAGAGGTGGGTGAGGACCCACCCATCGCTATGAGTCCTCCAATGTGCACGCTGGATATTGAGAGACCGTTGCCAGGCGTAGAGGGAGCCTCAACATTCGTTGGTACTGTCCTATCGATGGTAGAGGCTCCTATTCACCGGGTGAACTTCGGTCAATTATCACCCAGGATTGAGGAAGCTTCAACACCTACCATAGCTGCAGCTAATCGGGTTCATCTTCCTCGACCAAGATTGCCTGGCAATGCTTCTGCAGTGAACCAGAGGATAAAGCTAAAGATGCGCCTTTTTCTTATTGTCTTGGCATTGTTGATTGTCATTACATTGACATTAACAATATATTTGGCCATTGTAGTTACTCCATATGCCCTGATTTTTGATATTATAAGTATGATGGCATTGTATGGTGTATTTGCATGTCTTTTACACCAATATTGAACCATGGGCGTGCTTGAGTTTTTTTCTGAAAATTGTGAATCTTAATACGGATGTTTGGTTCTTTGAGCGTGTCGATGTTATGATCAAAATGGAATTGTTAATGATGTCTATTATGAACGTCTCGTTCTTTTACCTTTGAAATTTGGATAATGCTTTCAAGAAGCCTGCCGTATTGAACCTGGCAATATTCTGTTGGAGTTTATTTCGTTTTCAGGAAGCCTCTCTCATTTAAACTGACAATGGTCTCCTCGGTAACTTTTTCATCTTTGGGGGGAAGCCAATGAAATTGAACAAATAGTCCGTGAGACTTTATTTCGTTTCCGGGAACCTGTGACACTGATATTCACGATGGTCTCTTCAAGACTCTTTTCATTTCTGGGAGGTAGCAAGAGAAATTGAATCTGAAAATAGTTTGTGAGACTTTATTTTGTTTCCAGGGAGCCTTTAAGACTGATATTCACAATGGTCTCTTCAAGACTCTTTTTGTTTTCGGGAGGAAGCCAGTGAAATTGAACCTGAAAATAGTCTCTGAGACTTTATTTTGTTTCCAGGGAGCCTTTAAGACTGATATTCACAATGGTGTCTTCAAGACTCATTTTGTTTCCGGGAGGAAGCCAGTGAAATTGGTAACTTAAAATAGTCTGCGAGACTTTATTTTGTTTCCAGGAAGCCTTTAAAACTGATATACACAATGTTCTCTTCGAGACTTTATTTTTGTGATGTTAATCCATGGCTCTTGGTGATTTTCATTTTATTAAGAATTATTACTATGATTGTTTAATAATCATAATTATTATTTTTCATTAAAAACCACTTCCCATTCATTGTTTGTTATCTTATTCGAGATCAAAGTAATGATTGTATTTCCGAATATCAAAACCATGCCTAGAGAGATATGAACAGAGAATTTTTAGCTTTGAAACAAATGTTTTCAAGGTTTCCAACTATTTTCTTTAATGTAGTTATGATACATAATCAAATTTTCGTAGTGTCAAAGACATGTCTAAAAGGGTATAAACAAAGCCTTTTTAGCTTTGGAACCAATGTTTGAGAGATTTTTAACATTTTTCTTGAAAGCATTGATATTAACTGAGTGAGTGTCAAATTCAATCCTCAAAAGGTATAAACACAGCTATTTTTAGCTTTGAAAACCTCTGTTTTTGAGCTTTTTCAGCCATATTCTTTCAGGTAGTAATAAAAAACGATTGTATCTTGGAAATGTCAAAACCAAGACTGAAAAGGTATGAGCAGAGACTTTTCAGCTTCAAAACCAATGTTCCAGAGGTTTTAAACACTTTCATTGAATGTATTATAAATAATTGAATGACAATCCAAACCAAGCCTAAAAAGGTATAAACAGAGCCTTTTTAGCCCTGAAACCAATGTTCCAAGAATTTTATCAATTTTCTCAAATGCAGTAATAATGTAGAATTAAAAGTATCAAAAGTGAGCCCGAGATCCTTTTCAGCTTTAAAAAGCAATGTTCTCAATGTTTTTCATCAATTTCTTTGAATTCAAAAACCCTTTATGATTGTGCAAAAACCTTGCCTGAAGTGCTATAAACATGGCATTTTTTGCTTTGAAATCAATGTTCTCCAATGTTTTTCATTAATTTTCTCGAATGCAGTTATAGTATATGATTGAATTTTCAGATTGTCATACAAAGCCTAAAAAGTTGTTAATAGAGCTCTTTTAGCTTTGAAATCAATGTCGTAAGGGTTTTTTAATAATTTTCATGGATGTTTAAGTGATATATGTTTAAAAGGTGTAAACAGGGAATCTTAACTTTAGAAACCAATTTCTCGGAAGCAATGATAATACATGAGTAAGAGTTGAGACCAAAGCTGAAAGGGCACGAACATAGCTTTTTTTACCTTCATAACCAATGTTTCTAAGGTTATGACGATTTTCTTGAACAAAATAATAATATAAGAGTAAGTGTCAAAACCAAGCCTAAAAAGGTATTAGCAGAGCCTTTTTGGCATTGAAACCAGTGTTTCCAAGGTTTTGCAACAGTTTTCTTGAATGTAATCCTGATATATGATTGAAGATTCAAAGTGTTAAAACTGAGCCTTGAAAGATATGGAATGTGCCTTTTTAACTTTTCAAGCAATGGTCTAAAGATATTTTGACAATTTCCTTTTAATGTTGTAATATCGTATGACTGAATCTTGAAAGTGTCAAAAGCAAATCCATAGGGTATAAATATAGCCTTTTTAGCTTCCAAAACCAATGTTTTCAAGTTTTTTTCAAAATTTTCTCTGATGTAATAATAATATATGATTGAACTCCGTCAAGAGCAAGCCAAAAAAAGCTATATACAGAGTCTTTTCAGCTCTGAAATCCATGTCTTCATTGTTCCTCAATAATTTTAATGAATATATCAATGAGATATGATTGAACATTGGAAGTGTGAAAACCAAACCGAAAAGGGTATAAACAGGGACTTTCCAGCTTTGAAACCACTATTTCAAGGTTTTATAACAATTCTATTGAATGTAGTAATAATAGATGAATATGTGTCAAAACCATAACTGAAAGGGTATTAAAAAGAGCCTTTCTAGCTTTGAAACCCATATTTTTGAACTTTCAAACAATTTACTTGAATGAAGTAATAATAAATGAATATTTGTCAAAACCATAACAGAAAGGTATTAAAAAGAGCCTTTCTAGCTTTGAAACCCATATTTTTGAACTTTCAAACAATTTACTTGAATGAAGTAATAATAGATGAATATGTGTCAAAACCATAACTGAAAGGGTATTAAAAAGAGCCTTTCTAGCTTTGAAACCCATATTTTTGAAGTTTCAAACAATTTACTTGAATGAAGTAATAATAGATGAATATGTGTCAAAACCATAACTGAAAGGGTATTAAAAAGAGCCTTTCTAGCTTTGAAACCCATATTTTTGAACTTTCAAACAATTTACTTGAATGAAGTAATAATAGATGAATATGTGTCAAAACCATAACTGAAAGGGTATAAAAAGAGTCTTTCTAGCTTTGAAACCCATATTTTTGAACTTTCAAACAATTTACTTGAATGAAGTAATAATAAATGAATATGTGTCAAAACCATAACTGAAAGGGTATAAAAAGAGCCTTTCTAGCTTTGAAACCCATATTTTTGAACTTTCAAACAATTTACTTGAATGAAGTAATAAGAAATGAATATGTGTCAAAGCCATTACTGAAAGGGTATTAAAAAGAGCCTTTCTAGCTTTGAAACCCATATTTTTGAACTTTCAAACAATTTACTTCAATGAAGTAAAAATAGATGAATATGTGTCAAAACCATTACTGAAAGGGTATAAAAAGAGCCTTTCTAGCTTTGAAACCCATATTTTTGAAGTTTCAAACAATTTACTTGAATGAAGTAATAAATGAATATGTGTCAAAACCAAGCCAAGACTTTTAAGGTTTGAAAACTATGTTTTAGAGGTTTCTCATCAATTTGTCTGAATGTAGTCAAAATATATTATTGAAATATCAAAGTGACCATAAACAAAGCCTAAAAGGGTATGAATAAAGCATTTTCAGCTTTGAAACTAATGTTTCCAATGTTTTTCATGAAATTTTTACGATGCTGTTATAACACATACTTGATTTTTCAAAATGTCCAAACCAAGCCTAACAAGGTATAAAGAGAGCCTTTTTAGATTAGGAACCAATGTTTCAAAAGTCTTTAATACTTTTCTTGCATGTAGTGATAGTATATGAGTGAGCATTAAAAGCTAGCCTAATTTCAATTTTGAAAACGAATGTTTTCAATATTTTCAACACTTTCCAAGGAAGTAGTAATAATATATAATCAAAATGTCAAAACTGAGCCTAAAATGCTGTAAACAGAGTCTTTTTAGCTTTGATAGCAATGTTTTGAAGGTTTTTAACAATTTACTTCAATGTAGTAATAATATATGATGGAATTTTCAAAGTGTCAAAACCAAGTCTGGAAGGGTATAAACAGAGCCTTTTTAGCCTTGAAACTAATGTTTGAAAGGTTTTCTTCAAAATAGTATATAGATGTGTATGAAGAGCAAAGCTAAAGAGATATAAACAGAGCCTTTTTAGCTTTGAATCGAATATTTCAATAAGTTTTCTTGCATTCTTTAATAATATATGAGTAAAAAGAAATTATACATTGAGCCTTTTTAGCTTTGACAATGTATGTTCACAAGGTTTTTAACAATTGTCTCAAAAGTAGTAATCATATACAATTGAATTTTGCAGGTGTAAAAAAAGCAAGCCTGAAAAGGTATAGACGGAGCCTTCTTAGATTCAGAGCGAATGTTATCAACTATTAATATTCTAATGCACTGTAAAATAGCAATGGGCTGGATATATTGCAGGAATGGCACACACCAAACATACATTATGATTGACAACAGGCATCAGCAGAGAAAACATGTGCTACCGAGGTAGTCCGGCAGAATACAAGATGGAGAGACGAAGCAGACATATTCGGAAAGTACTGGCTCCGTGACACCAACGATAGAGAGGTGTTGTTGCAAAATCTGATTTGGACAAATGAAAGTATTAATTCATCAAAAACCACTTCCCAATGACTGCTTGTTATCTTATTAGACATTAAATTACAAAACTATTCTACTATGCTCGAGTGAAATTCATAAGCAATTTTTAGTATTATTTTTTTACAATCCTTTATAATCATTGTAAAATGATTTAGTAGCGAATATTTCGACAAATTCCAACTTTGAATTTTCCCCCCTCCAATTGTAATAATAAGAGGGAATAGATGAGAGGCACTTTTAGCCTTCTCCCTTGGAGTTTGACCCTGATTCAAAGTTGTCTTGTCCTTTCGTCCCCGACCCCTTTCATACAAGAGATCAGACGTAAGTGGGCGTTTCATCGGACAATGATGTGCCCCAAACCCCACCACACACACACACACACACACACACACACACACACACACACACACACACACACACACACACATTATTATCATCACATGATTCTTTTATTTCCTCTATAAATTGTTCAGAAGACACTGGAAATGACCAAATGAACTAAACATTTTTTTTAAATACCAGCTGAAATAATTCATTTTTCGATCACGAAAAGCTATAATCAAACCCTTTTTAAGTCTGAAACTAAACTGAAACTAAAGTTTTAGAGGTTTTCCCAATATTTTCCTGAATGTAGTAAAAAAAAAAGTACTGATTTTACAAAGTGTTCATAACCAAGCCTGAGAAGCAATGTTTCAAAGGTTTTTAACAACTTTCTTAAATGTAGTAACAATATACGAGTCAGTGATAAAACCAACCTGAAAAGCTATAATCAGAGCCTTTCTATATTTGGAACTAAAGTTTTAGAGGTTTTCCAACAATTTTCCTGAATGTAGAAAAAAAATAGTACTAACTTTTCATAGTCTTCATAACCAAGTCTTAAAAGGTGGCCGCAGAAGCAATGCATGAGGGTTTTTTTATCAACTTTCTTGAATGTAGTAACAATATACGAGTCAGTGATAAAACCAACCTAGAAAGCTATAATCAGAGCGTTTCTATATTTGAAAGTGAAGATTTAGAGGTTTTCCAACAATTTTCAAGAATATAGTAAAAAAAATCGTACCGATTTTTCAAAGTGTTCATAACCAAACCTTAAAAGGTAGCCACAGAAACAATGTTCCAAAGGTTTTTAACAACTTTCTTGAATGTAGTAACAATATACAAGTCGGAGATAAAAACAACCTAAAAAGATATAATCAGACCCTCTTTAGGTCTTTAAGTAAAGTTTTAGAGGTTTTCCAACAATTTTCCTGAATGTAGCAGAGAAAAATAGTCCTGATTATTCAAAGTGTTAATAACCAAGCCTTAAAGGGTAGCCAGAGAAGCAATGTTTTAAAGGTTTTTAACAACTTTCTTGAATATAGTTACAATATACGAGTCAGTCATAAAACCAACCTCAATAGCTATAAACATAGCCTTTATATATATTCGAAACTAAAGTTTTAGCGGTTTTCCAAATATTTCCCTGAACGTAGTGAAGAAAAATAGTATTGATTTTTTGAAGTGTTTATAACCAAGCCTTGAAGGGTAGCAACAGAAACAATGTTTAGGGGGTTTTAACAACTTTCTTGAATGTAGTAACAATATACGAGTCAGTGATAAAACCAACCTAAAAAGCTATAAACATAGCCTTTGTATATTTGAAACTAAAGATTTAGAGGTTTTCCAACAAATTTCCTGAACGTGGTAAAAAAGAAATAGTACTGATTTTTGAAAGTGTTCATAACTAAGCTTCAGAGGGTAGCCAGGGAAGCGATGTTTCAAAGGTTTTTAACAACTTTCTTAAATGTAGTAACAATATACAAGTCAGAGATAAAACCAACCTAAAAAGATATAATCAGACCCTCTTTAGGTCTTCAATTAAAGTTTCAGAGGTTTTCCAACAATTTTCGTGAATGTAGTGAAAAATAGTACTGATTTTTCACAGTGTTCATAACCAAACCTTAGAAGGTAGCCGGAGAAGCAATGTTTCAAAGGTTTTTAACAACTTTCTTGATTGTAGTAACAATATACAAGTCAGACATAAAACCAACCTGAAAAGCAATAATCAGAGCGTTTCTATATTTGAAAGTGAAGATTTAGAGGTTTTCCAACAATTTTCCTGAATGTAGTAAAAAAAATAGTACTGATTTTTCAGAGTGTTCATAACCAAGCCTTAAAGGGTAGCCACAGAAGCAATGTTTCATAGTTTTTTAACAACTTTTTTGAATATAGTAACAATATATGAGTCAGTGATAAAACCAACCTAAAAAACTATAATCAGAGATTTTCTATATTTGAAAGTAAATATTTAGAGGTTTTCCAACAATTTTACTGAATGTAGTAAAAAAATAAGTACTGATTTTTCAAAGTGTTAATAACCAAGCTTTAAAGGGTAGCCACAGAAACAATGTTCCAAAGGTTTTTAACAACTTTCTTGAATGTAGTAACAATATACAAGTCAGACATATAAACAACCTAAAAAGATATAATCAGACCCTCTTTAGGTCTTCAAGTAAAGTTTCAGAGGTTTTCCAACAATTTTCCTGAATGTAGCAGAGAAAAATAGTCCTGATTTTTCAAAGTGTTAATAACCAAGCCTTAAAGGGTAGCCACAGAAGCAATGTTCTAAAGGTTTTTAACAACTTTCTTGTATGTACTAATTATAAACGAATGAGCCTAAAAAGCTATAAACCTAAAAAGCTATAAACAGAGCCTTTTTAGCTCCTATAACTAATGTTTTTAATATTTTCAAAAAATTTTTGTGAAGTTATGATAATAAAAGAAGTTGTCAATAAAACATGTCGCAAATATCAACTCCGTATGATGCAAAGTTGTCGAGCTATCTCCCTGCATACATGTCCACCCATAGACAGATGAATTGTCCTTGGTAATACTCAATATTTCTCTAGTCTAGCTTGTAAACGATGGCTGAGAATGAATTCCCTATCAGAAATATTATGTTCCTTTGGTAAACATTCCTTTATTTCTAAAACTTCTTCCTTTGAGAGTGGGACAATAAGTAAGTAGATACAACACTGAAGGCAAATTCTATCAGTAAAGCTAGTTTGACTACTGTCAACCCATAGATAATAAAGGTTTTATCAATTTCCAATAGGGGGCTACTTATCACCAATCCTATACATATATATATATATATATATATATATATATATATATATATATATATATATATATATATATATATATATATATATATATATATATATGTGTGTGTATATATTAAAATTAAATCTTGTTCCGTAGACACTAGGGCATGCCCATTCTAATGCTGTACCTGGTTTCATGAAAATCTTCAGGAGGTTTAAACTTGAGATGATGAGACACTGTTGTTTATTTATTTCTGATGTTGTTGATAGCAACAATCAAAACAGAAACAGTGTCCTTAATTGTGATAACCATCAATCGAAATATAGTCAGAGTTTTGTTCAGTTTTCGAGTTAGGCTGGCTATGTATGTATGTATCACACGTACGGGCTGTGCCAATGTTGTTTTTTTGTTTGTTTGTTTTTGTCTTTTTTTAAGGAATAAACACTTCAGGAAAAAAAATTGTCCGACTTAGGACGGTGCCAGTGAGAAAGTCGGGGAGAACCTGTATTACATGAGACTTTCAATTTACAACTCTAGTGTATTCGATCCAAACTGGGTTCCCCCTCACTTGTGAACTTGCGCCCCACCAAGATAAGCTTAGTGAACATTAGTATTATATTGATATATTTTCCGATTTTTCAACAGGTTCCAAAACACTGATCTAATGTCTGATCTCTATATGTTTTACGAAATCCCAGACAACGATTACGATTCTCACGATCCAGTTGTCTATGGGTGAGATGCTCAGGATTCCAAATTGAAGACAATTAAGCCGGAAAATTCAAAACTCCCTGACAAGGAGTGCTACGCAAAACTGATTGAACCGTTCCACCTAAAGAAAAAATAAGTATTGAATAACACAAAACAGAATTATTCGCATCAATAGATGTTTTCATTGTTTATGAAATTATTTTTTTGATAATAACATGAACGACATGGTAAAATAAAAAATATATTTATTTAACTAAAATGCGACATATTTGAAGCAATAACATGTTTCCAGCAACGTTCTCATGATTACCACTGTTGGACTTCCCACCAAAATTCTCTGAGCCTCAGAATGTGCTCGAAACCCTCTTTGTGGGTTGTCGGTCACTGAATTCTTTACTATTTACAACCAGTTTTAGCCTCCCTTGAATTATTTTTTGAATCAAGTTTTGAGTTGAAAATAATCTGTCAGACTTTATTTTGTTCCCACAAAGCCATTAACGCTGATATTCACAATGGTCTCTTCAAGACTCTTTTCCTTTCCAGGAGGAAGCCAGTGAAATTGAACCTGAAAATAGTCTGTGACACATTATTTGGTATCCAGGAAGCCTTATAGACTGAAATCCAAAATAGTCTATTCGAGACTCTTTCTGTTTCCGGGAGAAAGCAAATGAAATTAAACCTGAAAATAGTCTGTTAGACTCCATTTTGTATCCCGTAAGCCTTTTAGATTGAAATTCACAATTATCTCTTCGAGATGCTTTTCATTTCTGGGAGGAAACTAGTGAAATTGAACCTGAAAATAGTCTGTGAGACTTTAATTTGTTTCCAGGGGGCTTTTGAGACTGAAATTCACAATGGTCTCTTCAGCACTCTTTTTGTTTTCAGGAGGAAGCCAGTGAAAATAGTCTATGACACTTTATTTCATTTTTAGGAAGTCTATGAGACAGAAATTCACAATTGTCCTTTAGAGTCTCTTTTTCTTTTCGGGAGGAAAACAGTGAAATTGAACCTGAAAATAGTCTGTGAGACTCTATTTTGTTTTTGGGAAGTCTATGAGACTGAAAATTCACTAAGGTTTTGTCAATACTCTTTTTGTTTTGGAGAGGAAGCCAGTGAAATTGAACCTTGAAATAGTCTGCTGGACTTTATTTTGTTCCAAGGAATCCTTTTAGACTGAAATTCACAATTGTCTACTCAAGACATTTTTTGTTTTTGGGAGGAAGCAAGTGAAATTGAACCTGAAAATAGTCTTTAAGACTTTATTTTGTTCCCAGGAAGCCTTTAAGACTAAAATTCACAATTGTCTCTTCAAAACACTTTTTGTTCCTGGGAGGAAAACAGTGAAACTGAACCTGAAAATAGTCTGTGAGACTTTATTTAGTTTCCAGGGAGCCTTTTAGACTAAAATTCACAATTGTCCATTAGGGACTCTTTTTGTTTTCGGGAGGAAAACAATGAAATTGAATCTGAAAATAGTCTGTGAGAATTAATTTAGTTTCCAGGAAACCTTTTCGACTAAAATGCACAATTGTCCATTAGGGACTCTTTTTGTTTTCGGGAGGAAAACAGTGAAATTGAACCAGAAAATAGTCTGCGAGACTTTATTTATTTTCCAAGAAGCCTTCTGGACTAAAATTCACAACTGTCCTTCAGGGACTCTTTTTGTTTTCGGGAGGAAAACAGTGAAATTGAACCTGAAAATAGTCTGCGAGACTTTATTTATTTTCCAGGAAGCCTTCTAGACTAAAATTCACAACTGTCCTTTAGGGACTGTTTTTGTTTTCGGGAGGAAAACAGTGAAATTGAACATGAAAATAGTCTATGAGACTACATTTAGTTTCCAGGAAGCCTTTTAGTCTAAAATTCACAATCGTCCTTTAGAGTCTTTTTTTGTTTTCTGGAGGAAAACAGTGAAATTGAACCTGAAAATAGTCCGTGAGACTTTATTTAGTTTCCAGGAAGCCTTCTGGACTAAAATTCACAATTGTCCATTAGGAACACTTTTTGTTTTCTGGAGGAAAACAGTGAAATTGAACCTGAAAATAGTCCGTTAGACTTTATTTAGTTTCCAGGAAGCCTTTTAGTCTAAAATTCACAATCGTCCTTTAGGGACTCTAATTGTCTTCGCGGGGAAAACAGTGAAATTGAACCTGAAAATAGTCTGTTAGACTTTATTTAGTTTCCACGAAGCCATTTTAACTAAAATTCACGATTGTCCTTTAGGGACACTTTTTGTTTTTAGGAGGAAAACAGTAAAATACAACCTGAAAATAGTTGTGAAACTTTATATTGTCTCCAAGAAGCCATTTAGATTAAAATTCACGATTGTCCATTAAGGATTCTTTTCTATTTCGGGAGGAAAACAGTGAAATTGAACCTGAAAATAGTCTGTGAGACTTTATTTAGTTTCCAGGAAGCCTTTCAGGCTCAAATTCACAATTGTCCATTAGGGACACTTTTCGTTTTCGGGAGGAAAACAGTAAAACACAACCTGAAAATAGTCTGTTAGACTTTATTTAGATTCCAGGAAGCCTTTCAGACTCAAATGCACAATCGTCCTTCAGTGACCCTTTTTGTTTTCGGGGGGAAAACAGTGAAATTGAACCCGAAAATAGTCTATGAGACTTTATTCAGTTTCTAGGAAGTCTTTCCGACTAAAATTCACAATTGTCCTTTAGGGACTCTTTTTGTTTTCGGGAGGAAAACAGTGAAATTGAACCTGAAAATAGTCTATGAGACTTTATTTATTTTCCAGGAAGCCTTCTGGACTAAAATTCACAACTGTCCATTAGGGACTCTTTCGTTTTTGGGAGGAAAACAGTGAAATTGAACCTGAAAATAGTCTGTGATACTTTATTTAGTTTCCAGGAAACCTTTTAGACTAAAATGCACGATTGTCCATTAGAGACTCTTTTTGTTTTCGGGAGGAAAACAGTGAAATTGAACCTGAAAATAGTCTGTTTGACTTTATTTAGTTTCCAAGAAGCCTTCTGGACTAAAATTCACAACTGTCCTTTAGGGACTCTTTTTGTTTTCGGGAGGAAAACAGTGAAATGGAACGTGAAAATAGTCTATGAGACTACATTTAGTTTCCAGGAAGCCTTTCAGACTGAAATTCACAACTGTCCTTTAGGGACTCTTTTTGTTTTCGGGAGGAAAACAGTGAAATTGAACCTGAAAATAGTCTGCGAGACTTTATTTATTTTCCAAGAAGACTTCTGGACTAAAATTCACAACTGTCCTTTAGGGACTCTTTTTGTTTTCGGGAGGAAAACAGTGAAATGGAACGTGAAAATAGTCTATGAGACTACATTTAGTTTCCAGGAAGCCTTTCAGACTGAAATTCACAACTGTCCTTTAGGGACTCTTTTTGTTTTCGGGAGGAAAACAGTGAAATTGAACCTGAAAATAGTCTGTGAGACTACATTTAGTTTCCAGGAAGCCTTTCAGACTCTAATTCACAATTGTCCACTAGGGACTCTTTTTGTTTTCGGGAGGAAAACACCGAAATTGAACCTGAAAATAGTCTGTGAGACTTTATTTAGTTTCCAGGAAGCCTTTTAGACTAAAATTCACGATTGTCCTTCAGGGACTCTTTCTGTTTTCGGGAGGAAAACAGTGAAATTGAACCTGAAAATAGTCTGTTAGACTTTATTTAGTTTCCAGGAAGCGTTTCAGACTCAAATTCACAATTGTCCATTAGGGACACTTTTTGTTTCGGGAGGAAAACAGTGAAATTGAACCTGAAAATAGTCTGTTAGACTTTATTTAGTTTCCAGGAAGCCTTTCAGACTCAAATGCACAATCGTCCTTCAGTGACTCTTTTTGTTTTCGGGAGGAAAACAGTGAAATTGAACCCGAAAATAGTCCATGAGACTTTATTCAGTTTCTAGGAAGTCTTTCCGACTAAAATTCACAATTGTCCTTTAGGGACTCTTTTTGTTTTCGGGAGGAAAACAGTGAAATTGAACCTGAAAATAGTCTGCGAGACTTTATTTATTTTCCAAGAAGACTTCTGGACTAAAATTCACAACTGTCCTTTAGGGACTCTTTTTGTTTTCGGGAGGAAAACAGTGAAATGGAACGTGAAAATAGTCTATGAGACTACATTTAGTTTCCAGGAAGCCTTTCAGACTGAAATTCACAACTGTCCTTTAGGGACTCTTTTTGTTTTCGGGAGGAAAACAGTGAAATTGAACCTGAAAATAGTCTGTGAGACTACATTTAGTTTCCAAGAAGCCTTCTGGACTAAAATTCACAACTGTCCTTTAGGGACTCTTTTTGTTTTCGGGAGGAAAACAGTGAAATGGAACCTGAAAATAGTCTATGAGACTACATTTAGTTTCCAGGAAGCCTTTCAGACTGAAATTTACAACTGTCCTTTAGGGACTCTTTTTGTTTTCGGGAGGAAAACAGTGAAATTGAACCTGAAAATAGTCTGTGAGACTACATTTAGTTTTCAGGAAGCCTTTCAGACTCTAATTCACAATTGTCCACTAGGGACTCTTTTTGTTTTCGGGAGGAAAACAGTAAAACACAACCTGAAAATAGTCTGTTAGACTTTATTTAGATTCCAGGAAGCCTTTCAGACTCTAATTCACAATTGTCCACTAGGGACTCTTTTTGTTTTCGGGAGGAAAACAGTGAAATTGAACCTGAAAATAGTCTGTGAGACTTTATTTAGTTTCCAGGAAGCCTTTTAGACTAAAATTCACGATTGTCCTTCGGGGACTCTTTTTGTTTTCGGGAGGAAAACTGTGAAATTGAACCTGAAAATAGTCTGTTAGACTTTATTTAGTTTTCAGGAAGCCTTTCAGACTCAAATGCACAATCGTCCTTCAGTGACTCTTTTTGTTTTCGGGAGGAAAACAGTGAAATTGAACCTGAAAATAGTCTGTGAGACTTTATTTAGTTTCCATGAAGCCTTTTAGACTGAAATTCACAATTGTCCTTCAGGGACACTTTTCGTTTTCGGGAGGAAAACAGTAAAACACAACCTGAAAATAGTCTGTTAGACTTTATTTAGATTCCAGGAAGCCTTTCAGACTCAAATGCACAATCGTCCTTCAGTGACCCTTTTTGTTTTCGGGGGGAAAACAGTGAAATTGAACCCGAAAATAGTCTATGAGACTTTATTCAGTTTCTAGGAAGTCTTTCCGACTAAAATTCACAATTGTCCTTTAGGGACTCTTTTTGTTTTCGGGAGGAAAACAGTGAAATTGAACCTGAAAATAGTCTATGAGACTTTATTTATTTTCCAGGAAGCCTTCTGGACTAAAATTCACAACTGTCCTTTAGGGACTCTTTCGTTTTTGGGAGGAAAACAGTGAAATTGAACCTGAAAATAGTCTGTGATACTTTATTTAGTTTCCAGGAAGCCTTTTAGACTAAAATGCACAATTGTCCATTAGGGACTCTTTTTGTTTTCGGGAGGAAAACAGTGAAATTGAACCTGAAAATAGTCTGCGAGACTTTATTTATTTTCCAAGAAGCCTTCTGGACTAAAATTCACAACTGTCCTTTAGGGACTCTTTTTGTTTTCGGGAGGAAAACAGTGAAATGGAACCTGAAAATAGTCTATGAGACTACATTTAGTTTCCAGGGAGCCTTTCAGACTGAAATTCACAACTGTCCTTCAGGGACTCTTTTTGTTTTCGGGAGGAAAACAGTGAAATTTAACCTGAAAATAGTCTGTGAGACTACATTTAGTTTCCAGGAAGCCTTTCAGACTCTAATTCACAATTGTCCTTTAGGGACTCTTTTCGTTTTCGGGAGGAAAACAGTGAAATTGAACCTAAAAATAGTCCATTAGACTTTATTCAGTTCCCAGGAAGCCATTTATATTAAAATTCACTATTGTCCATTAGGGACTCTTTTTGTTTTCGGGAGGAAAACAGTGAAATTGAACCTGAAAATAGTCTGTGAGACTTTATTTAGTTTCCAGGAAGCCTTTTAGACTAAAATTCACAATTGTCCTTTAGGGACTCTTTTTGTTTTCGGGAGGAAAACTGTGAAATTGAACCTGAAAATAGTCTGTGAGACTTTATTTAGTTTCCATGAAGCCTTTTAGACTGAAATTCACAATTGTCCTTTAGGGACTCTTTTTGTTTTCGGGAGGAAGACAGTCAAATACAACCTGAAAATAGTCTGTGAGACTACATTTAGTTTCCAGGAAGCCTTTCAGACTGAAATTCATAATTGTCCTTTAGGGACTTTTTTTGTTTTCGGGAGGAAAACAGTGAAATTGAACCTGAAAATAGTCTGTGAGACTTTATTTTGTTTTCAGGAAGCCTTTGAAAATGATATTCACGATGGTTTTTCTCAAGACTCTTTCTGTTTTCGGGAGGAAAACAGTGAAATTGAACCTCAAAATCGTCTGTGACTTTTTATTTTTTGTCTAAGAAGCCTTGAAGACTTAAATTCACAATGGTGTCTTCAAGCCTCTTTTGTTTTCAAGAAGAAGCCAGTGAAATCGAACGTGAAAATCGTCTGTGAGACTTTATTTTGTTTATGGTAAGTATATGAGACTAAAATTTACAATGGTGTCTTCAAGACTCTTTCTGATACCGGGAGGAAGCCCGTAAAATTGTACCTGAAAATATTTAGTTAGATTTTAATTTTTTCCCAGGAAGCTTTCAAGACTGATATTCACATAGGTCACTTCAAGACTGTTTCTGTTTTTCGGGAGGAAGCCAGTGAAATTGAAACTGAAAATAGTCTGGGAGACTTTTTATCGTTTTTGGGTAGTCTTTGAGACTGAAATTCACAATGGTTTTTTCAAGACTCTTTTCGTTTCTGGGATGAAGCCAGTGATAAAAATCTGGAGATAGTCGGTGAGATCTTATTTTGATTCCCGGAAGCCTTTACCACCGATATTCACGATGTTCTCTTCAAGACTCTTTTTGTTTTCGGAAAGGAGCCTGTGAAATTGAACGTTGAAATAAATTATGAAAATTTATTTTGTTTTCAAAAAGCCTATAAATTGAAATTCACAATTGTCCCTTCAAGACTCTTTTTGTTTTGGGAGGAAGCCAGTGAAATTGGAACTGAAAATAGAGTCTGAGAATTTATTTTGTATCCAGGAAGCCTTTAAGAATGATATTCTCAATGGTCTTTTCAAAACACTTTTTAGTTTCGGGAACGAAGCTTGTGAAATCAAACCTGAAAATAGTTTGTGAGACTACATTGTTCACTGAGAGCCTTTAGGACTGAGGTTCACAATGATCTCTTCGAAACTTTTTTCGTTCCCAGGAGGGAACCCAAGAAATTGAACCAGAAAATAGTCTGTGAGACTTTATTCCGTTTATGGGAAGTGTATGAGACTTAAATTCACAAAAGTCTCTTCAAGATTCTTTCTGTTACCGGGAGGAAGCCCGTAAAATTGTACCTAAAAATATTCAGTTAGATTTTTTTTTTTTCCCAGGAAGCTTTCAAGACTGATATTCACATAGGTCACCTCAACACTCTTTTTGTTTTCGGGAGGAAGCCAATTAAGTTGAAACTAAAAATAGTCTGTGAGACTTTATCTCGTTTTTGTGTAGTTTGAGAGACTGAAATTCACAATCGTGTCTTCAAAACTCTTTTCGTTTCCAGGGGGATGCCCATGAAATTGTACCTGAAAATATTCTGTGGGACTTTATTTCGTTTTTGGGAAGTTTATGAGATTGATATCCACAATGGTCTCTCCAAGACTCTTTTCGTTTCTGGGAGGAAACCAGTGAAATTGAACCTGAAAATAGTCTGTGAGACTTTATTTTGTTCCCAGGAAGCCTTTAAGACTAATTCTTTCAATGGTTTATTCAAGACTCTTTTCGTTTCCGGGATGAAACCAGTGAAATTGAACCAGGATATAGTCCGTGAGACTTTAATTTGTTTCCATGTAGCTTTTAGAGATGAAATTCTGTATGGTCTCTCCGAAACACTATTCGTTTTGGGGAGGAAGCCAGTAAAATCGAATTCAAAAATAGTCTGTGATACTTTATCTTGTTTCCAGGAAGCCTTTGAAATCGATATTCACGATAGTGTTCTCAAGACTCTTTCTGTTTCCAGGAGGAAACCAGTGAAATTGAGCCTGAAAAAAGTCTTTGAGACTTTATTTTGTTTCCGGGAAGCCTTTAAGCCTGAAATTCACTATGATCTCTTCGAGACTCTATTTGTTTTCGGGAGGAAAACAGTGAAATTGAACCTGAAAATAGTCTGTGAGACTTTATTTTGTTTCAAGGAAGCCTTGGAGACTGAAATTCACAATTGTTCCTTCGAAACTCTTTTTGTTTTTTTGAGGAAGCCAGTGAAATTAAACCTGGAAAAAGTCTGTGAGACTTTATTTTGTTTCCAGGAAGCCTTGGAGACTGAAATTGACAATTGTTCCTTTGTAACACTTTTTGTTTTTTTGAAGAAACCAGTGAAATTGAACCTGGAAAAAGTCTGTGAGACTTTATTTTCTATCCAGGAAGCCTTTAGGAATGATATTCACAATGGTTTCTTCAAGTCTTTAAGAATGATATTCACAATAGTGTCTTCCAGACTCTTTTTGTTTCCAGGAGGAAACCAGTGAAATTGAGTCTGAAAATAGTCTTTGAGACTTTATTTTGTTTCCACGAAGCCTTTAAGACCGAAATTCACTATGGTCTCTTCGAGACTCTCTTTGTTTTCGGGAGGTAGCCAGTGGAATTTAACCTGAAATTAGTCTGTGAGTCACTATTTTGTTTCCAGAGAGCTTTTATGACTGATATTCACAATAGTCTCTTTAAGACTCTTTTTCGTTTTCGGGAGGAAGCCAGTGAAATTGAACCAGGATATAGTCTGTGAGACTTTATTTTGTTTCCATGTAGCTTTTAAGACTGAAATTCACTATGGTCTCTTCGAGACTCTTTTCGTTTTGGGTAGAAAGCCAGTGAAATAGTACTTGAAAATAGTCTTTGAGACTTTATTTTGTTTCCACGAAGCCTTTAAGACTGAAATTCACAATTGTTCCTTCAAAACTCTATTTGTTTTTTTGAGGAAGCCAGTGAAATTGAACCTGGAAATAGTCTGTGAGACTTTATTTTCTTTCCAGGAAGCCTTTAGGAATGATATTCACAATGGTCTCTTCAATACTGTTTTTTGTTTCCGGGAGGAAGCCAGTGGAATTTAACCTGAAATTAGTCTTTGAGACATTATTTTGTTTCCAGAGAGCTTTTATGACTGATATTCACAATAGTCTCTTCAAGAATCTTTTCATTTTCGGGAGGAAAACAGTGAAATTGAACCAGGAAATAATCTGTGAGACTTTATTTTGTTTCCATGTAGCTTTTAAGACTGAAATTCACTATGGTCTCTGCGAGACTCTTTTCGTTTTGGGGAGGAAGCCAGTGAAATTGTACTTGAAAATAGTCTTTGAGACTTTATCTTGTTTCCGGGAAGCCTTTAAGAATGATATTCACAATAGTGTCTTCAAGACTCTTTTTGTTTCCGGGAGGAAACCAGTGAAATTGAGTCTGAAAATAGTCTTTGAGACTTTATTTTGTTTCCACAAAGCCTTTAAGACCGAAATTCACTATGGTCTTTTCGAGACTCTCTTTGTTTTCGGGAGGTAGCCAGTGGAATTTAACCTGAAATTAGTCTGTGAGTCACTATTTTGTTTCCAGAGAGCTTTTATGACTGACATTCACAATAGTCTCTTTAAGACTCTTTTTCGTTTTCGGGAGGAAGCCAGTGAAATTGAACCAGGATATAGTCTGTGAGACTTTATTTTGTTTCCATGTAGCTTTTAAGACTGAAATTCACTATGGTCTCTTCGAGACTTTTTTCGTTTTGGGGAGGAAGCCAGTGAAATAGTACTTGAAAATAGTCTTTGAGACTTTATTTTGTTTCCAGGAAGCCTTTAAGAATGATATTCACAATAGTGTCTTCAAGACTCTTTTTGTTTCCGGGAGGAAACCAGTGAAATTGAGCCTGAAAATAGTCTTTGATATTTTTTTCGTTTCCACGAAGCCTTTAAGACTGAAATTCACAATTGTTCCTTCAAAACTCTATTTGTTTTTTTGAGGAAGCCAGTGAAGTTGAACCTGGAAATAGTCTGTGAGACTTTATTTTCTTTCCAGGAAGCCTTTAGGAATGATATTCACAATGGTCTCTTCAATACTGTCTTTTGTTTCCGGGAGGAAGCCAGTGGAATTTAACCTGAAATTAGTCTTTGAGACATTATTTTGTTTCCAGAGAGCTTTTATGACTGATATTCACAATAGTCTCTTCAAGAATCTTTTCATTTTCGGGAGGAAAACAGTGAAATTGAACCAGGAAATAATCTGTGAGACTTCATTTTGTTTCCATGTAGCTTTTAAGACTGAAATTCACTATGGTCTCTGCGAGACTCTTTTCGTTTTGGGGAGGAAGCCAGAGAAATTGTACTTGAAAATAGTCTTTGAGACTTTATCTTGTTTCCGGGAAGCCTTTAAGAATGATATTCACAATAGTGTCTTCAAGACTCTTTTTGTTTCCGGGAGGAAACCAGTGAAATTGAGCCTGAAAATAGTCTTTGATATTTTTTTCGTTTCCAGGAAGCCTTTGAGACTGAAATTCACAATTGTCCCTTCGAAACTCTTCCTGTTTTTTTTTGAGGAAGCCAGTGAAATTGAACCTGGAAATAGTCTGTGAGACTTTATTTCCTTTCAAGGAAGCCTTTAGAAATGATATTCACAATAGTCTCTTCAATAATATCTTCGTTTCCGGGAGGAAGCCAGTGGAATTTAACCCGAAATTAGTCTGTGAGACATTATCTTGTTTCCAGGAAGCCTTTAAGAATGATATTCATAATAGTGTCTTCAAGACTTTTTTTGTTTCCGGGAGGAAACCAGTGAAATTGAGTCTGAAAATAGTCTTTGAGACTTCATTTTGTTTCCACAAATCCTTTAAGACTGAAATTCACTATGGTCTCTTCGAGACTCTCTTTGTTTTCGGGAGGTAGCCAGTGGAATTTAACCTGAAATTAGTCTGTGAGTCACTATTTTGTTTCCAGAGAGCTTTTATGACTGATATTCACAATAGTCTCTTTAAGACTCTTTTTCGTTTTCGGGAGGAAGCCAGTGAAATTGAACCAGGATATAGTCTGTGAGACTTTATTTTGTTTCCATGTAGCTTTTAAGACTGAAATTCACTATGGTCTCTTCGAGACTCTTTTCGTTTTGGGGAGGAAGCCAGTGAAATAGTACTTGAAAATAGTCTTTGAGACTTTATTTTGTTTCCAGGAAGCCTTTAAGAATGATATTCACAATAGTGTCTTCAAGACTCTTTTTGTTTCCGGGAGGAAACCAGTGAAATTGAGCCTGAAAATAGTCTTTGAGACTTTATTTCGTTTCCACGAAGCCTTTAAGACTGAAATTCACAATTGTTCCTTCAAAACTCTATTTGTTTTTTTGAGGAAGCCAGTGAAATTGAACCTGGAAATAGTCTGTGAGACTTTATTTTCTTTCCAGGAAGCCTTTAGGAATGATATTCACAATGGTCTCTTCAATACTGTCTTTTGTTTCCGGGAGGAAGCCAGTGGAATTTAACCTGAAATTAGTCTTTGAGACATTATTTTGTTTCCAGAGAGCTTTCATGACTGATATTCACAATAGTCTCTTCAAGAATCTTTTCATTTTCGGGAGGAAAACAGTGAAATTGAACCAGGAAATAATCTGTGAGACTTTATTTTGTTTCCATGTAGCTTTTAAGACTGAAATTCACTATGGTCTCTGCGAGACTCTTTTCGTTTTGGGGAGGAAGCCAGTGAAATTGTACTTGAAAATAGTCTTCGAGACTTTATCTTGTTTCCGGGAAGCCTTTAAGAATGATATTCACAATAGTGTCTTCAAGACTCTTTTTGTTTCCGGGAGGAAACCAGTGAAATTGAGTCTGAAAATAGTCTTTGAGACTTTATTTTGTTTCCACAAAGCCTTTAAGACCGAAATTCACTATGGTCTTTTCGAGACTCTCTTTGTTTTCGGGAGGTAGCCAGTGGAATTTAACCTGAAATTAGTCTGTGAGTCACTATTTTGTTTCCAGAGAGCTTTTATGACTGACATTCACAATAGTCTCTTTAAGACTCTTTTTCGTTTTCGGGAGGAAGCCAGTGAAATTGAACCAGGATATAGTCTGTGAGACTTTATTTTGTTTCCATGTAGCTTTTAAGACTGAAATTCACTATGGTCTCTTCGAGACTTTTTTCGTTTTGGGGAGGAAGCCAGTGAAATAGTACTTGAAAATAGTCTTTGAGACTTTATTTTGTTTCCAGGAAGCCTTTAAGAATGATATTCACAATAGTGTCTTCAAGACTCTTTTTGTTTCCGGGAGGAAACCAGTGAAATTGAGCCTGAAAATAGTCTTTGATATTTTTTTCGTTTCCACGAAGCCTTTAAGACTGAAATTCACAATTGTTCCTTCAAAACTCTATTTGTTTTTTTGAGGAAGCCAGTGAAGTTGAACCTGGAAATAGTCTGTGAGACTTTATTTTCTTTCCAGGAAGCCTTTAGGAATGATATTCACAATGGTCTCTTCAATACTGTTTTTTGTTTCCGGGAGGAAGCCAGTGGAATTTAACCTGAAATTAATCTTTGAGACATTATTTTGTTTCCAGAGAGCTTTTATGACTGATATTCACAATAGTCTCTTCAAGAATCTTTTCATTTTCGGGAGGAAAACAGTGAAATTGAACCAGGAAATAATCTGTGAGACTTCATTTTGTTTCCATGTAGCTTTTAAGACTGAAATTCACTATGGTCTCTGCGAGACTCTTTTCGTTTTGGGGAGGAAGCCAGAGAAATTGTACTTGAAAATAGTCTTTGAGACTTTATCTTGTTTCCGGGAAGCCTTTAAGAATGATATTCACAATAGTGTCTTCAAGACTCTTTTTGTTTCCGGGAGGAAACCAGTGAAATTGAGCCTGAAAATAGTCTTTGATATTTTTTTCGTTTCCAGGAAGCCTTTGAGACTGAAATTCACAATTGTCCCTTCGAAACTCTTCCTGTTTTTTTTTGAGGAAGCCAGTGAAATTGAACCTGGAAATAGTCTGTGAGACTTTATTTCCTTTCAAGGAAGCCTTTAGAAATGATATTTACAATGGTCTCTTCAATAATATCTTCGTTTCCGGGAGGAAGCCAGTGGAATTTAACCCGAAATTAGTCTGTGAGACATTATCTTGTTTCCAGGAAGCCTTTAAGAATGATATTCATAATAGTGTCTTCAAGACTTTTTTTGTTTCCAGGACGAAACCAGTGAAATTGAGACTGAAAATAGTCTTTGAGACTTCATTTTGTTTCCACAAATCCTTTAAGACTGAAATTCACTATGGTCTCTTCGAGACTCTCTTTGTTTTCGGGAGGTAGCCAGTGGAATTTAACCTGAAATTAGTCTGTGAGTCACTATTTTGTTTCCAGAGAGCTTTTATGACTGATACTCACAATAGTCTGTTTAAGACTCTTTTTCGTTTCCGGGAGGAAGCCAGTGAAATTGAACCAGGATATCGTCTGTGAGACTTCATTTTGTTTCCATGTAGCTTTTAAGACTGAAATTCACTATGGTCTCTTCGAGACCCTTTTCGTTTTGGGGAGGGAGCCAGTAAAATCGAAATTAAAAATAGTCTTTGATACTTTATCTTGTTTCCAGGAAGCCTTCAACATTGATATTCACAAAAGTGTTTTCAAGACTCTTTTTTTTCCCGGGAGGAAACCAGTGAAATTGAGCCTGAAAATCGTCTTTGAGACTTTATTTTGTTTCCACGAAGCCTTTAAGACTGAAATTCACTATGATCTCTTTGAGACTCTTTTTGTTTTCGGGAGGAAAACAGTGAAATTGAACCTGAAAATAGTCCATGAGACTTTTTTTTGTTTCCAGGAATCATTTAAGAATGATATTCACATTAGTCCGGGAGGATACCAGTGGAATTGAACCTGAAATCGTCAGGTCCAATCTGACAGGCTTCACAAATCATTATCCACATTCAAAGACATAAAAACGAGATGTATCTGATTGACGATTCCATTTTCATCACAACATCGACACGCTCAAAAGAACAAACATCCGAATTTCCAAAAAATGTCAACATTCATAATTTTGAGAAAAAATTTAAAGCAACTCAATGCCTAAATCCTGGTGGCAAAGATAAACAATGATAGTATTAACAGCCAGCATACATATAATCTCTGAAATCACCACATATATATTAGCGGCAACGGCCAATACTACACTTAATATCAATGCAATCACAACTAAAAATGCCAAGGCAATGAGTAGAAGGCGATGCTTCTGCTTCATCCTCTGGTTCACTGCAGAAGCATTGCCAGGCAATCTTGATCGAGGAAGATGACCCCTATTAGCTGCCCCTATGGTTGGTGTTGACGCATCCTCAATCCTGGGTGGTAGTTGAGCGAAGTGCACCCGGTGAGACGGAGCCTCTACCATCGGTAGGACAGTAGCAACGGATGTTGAGGCTCCCTCTACGCCTGGCAACGGTCTCTCCATATCCAGCGTGCACATTGGAGGACTCATAGCGATCGGTGGGTCCTCACCCACCTCTATGATAAAGGGGGTAATTGCCACTTCGACGCTTTCTGATGGTGCAGATGGTTCAGTTGGCTGGCTTGTTTTGTTGCTCATTTTGGGCCGTTCTTCTTGTTACGAAATATACAATTAATTTTGGTCAAGCTATTTAATTGTTTTTAAGTGAAAAAAACTTGGATCAATGAAATTTTAACAGTAAATTAAAGAAATGTTTGTAGTTTTGTTGATAAAACAAGACTTGCGTAAAGTTTTCTTCCGATACGGCAGAATATTAAGATGGCGTTCGGTTGTCATGGTGATAACGTTCACTGATCGTATGGAAATAAGCTTGACCATATTTGGAAACGTTTTCATGGATTATATTTCATAGCTACGTATATATTCATTATTTTTTATTAAATAAAATGTCTGTAAGTGCTTATCAATATCTGAAATACATTATATAAATATTTATATGTATGTATATATATATGTATATATATATATATATATATATATATATATATATATATATATATATATTTAACACCATCATCATTCCATGTACTCCAAGATGAACCCTTAATGATCTCTCTCTATCTCTCTCTCCATCTCTCTCTCTCTCTCTCTCTCCTTCTCTCTCTCTCTCTCCGTTGAATCGCTTTACAACTCCCACAGGTATCTACTTTGTTATATATATATATATATATATATATATATATATATATATATATATATATATATATATATATACACATATATATATATATATATATATATATATATATATATATATATATATATATATATATATATATATATATATATATATATATATATATATACATCAGTAATTACCAAGACCTGCGGATTAACATCACGAAGCCATTGGATGATATTATAATCAAGCAGGCTAAGTGAAAACTCAAACAACGACTAGTTTCATCTGACTCTAAAAAAACAAGATCCAACATTTAAGAGATCTGATTCATTGAAGTGAAAAACTTCAAATATAAATACTTAAAGCGTACTGTACTCTACTGACAGCGCAGACTAACAGTGGAGATTTTACTATCCCAAATTCCTGAGGATTGTTGTTGTGGTTGTTGTGGTACAAAAACAAAGTCAACCCCAAACTTGGACGGGAGTTCGGCTAGATTGATAAAACTCACAAAAACAAATACAACATCAATTTATTTTATTCATTCGTTTATCATTTGACAGAAAATATTTTTATTGTTTAATCTGCGTTGACTTAGAAATTGCACAACTACAATGCGAACTGTTCAGTGTTGATTCAATATGTCTCTGTTTGAAAATATGGATATTGATAATAAACAATATTTCTAGGGAGGCTATAACCAGTTGTAAAAGGTAAAGAATTCAGTGGTCGACCACCCATGAGTAAGGATTTCGAGCACATTCTGAGACTCAGAGAATTCGACTGGGAAGTCCAACAGTGGTAATCATGAGAGGGTCGCTGGAAATATGTTATGGCTTCAAATATGTCGCATTTTCGTTGAATAAATATGTTTTTTATTTCACACAGTCCTTCATGTTATTATCAAAAAAATAATTTCATAAAGAATTAAAAAATCAGTTGATGCAAATAAATCTGTTTTTTGTTGTTAAATGTGTCGGATTTTGGTTAAATAGATATATACATATATATATATATCATAAATGAATATATTTTGAAAGAAAAAAAAACACATTTTTATTCATTCTGAACTTTCCAATATTTTTCACAAATTTCTTACACAACGATGCATTTTTTTTCTATTCATTCTGATGAAGATCAATGAGGCCTAACTGGTGACTGAAGGCCTGAAATTGGATTCCCTGTCATAGAAGCGTACGTTCGGCCGTATGGTGTGTCTGGTGTGTACCATTGCTGCAACATATCCTGCCCATTGCTATTTTTGTTTGTATTAGAATATCAATAGTTGATAATATTCGCTCTGGAGCTAACAAGGCTCCGTTTATACCTTTTCAGGCTTGCTTTTTTACACATGGAAAATTCAATTATATATCATTTTTACGTTCGGAACAATTGTTAAAAACCTTGTAAATATTCATCTTCAAAGTTAAATAGGCTCCGTGTATAATTTCCATCGAACCTCTTAGCAACAAATGGCTTCTTCTACGTAGCCACACACTTACCATTAGGCTAAACAGCCCGCTGGTTAGGCAAAGGCTAAATAACTGCTTTCAAACCGAATTCTTATCTGGTTTCTATTTTTGATTTTTCATTTCACTCATTATTCGTTCCTCTTTCGGACGTTCTAACGGGAATGAACTGGGAAATCAATTGGAAACAACTTGTTTTTTCCCTTATTAATAATCTCATTCCACACCAAACTCGTCTCTATAACGTGGCTGCTTTTCAAAAGAATCTCTTGTTTTTCTCGTTATGTTAAACGCTTAGGATTTGAAAGGTTCAAATAGCTTGTAAGGGAGATAAGTGATCAAGAGTATTTCCGAGTTACCCTTGTTGACGACAACTTTTTCTCTTCACTTTCACTATCTTTCATCCACGTCTCGATATTTGTTGGGCTGTTTGGATATTTTGATAATTCAAAAACCTTTCTAGCTATTATCAATATGTCAGTGAATATTTAGATATTCATCTAAAGATATCTTTGCTGTTGAGTTTTTTTTTTAAATTTTATATTATTACTGCATTCAAGAAAGTTGTTAAAGACCTTTAAAAGAGTGGGTCTGAAGTGAAAAAGCTCTATTCATACCCTTTTAGGCTTGCTTAGGGACAATAAAATCGGCTGAGTTTAATGAAAGAAATTCTTCTCTTTTCTAAGATAATTTCTATTGCAGTCTTAGCATGGAGTTACTTTATTTGATAAATGGGCGTTAAAATAGTATATACCTGAAAAGCTATGAAATACCCAGATAAAATTTTCAGCTATAGATAAGGAATTAGAGTTAGCAACACCGGTCACTGAATTCTGTCTGCACGGCCAGTTTGTGTGCAAATTTTAGTGTCAACTCCCCCACCCCCAGAGCGCATAAGGGCAACGGCTGCTCGCTGGGACTGCGAATGGGGACACATTTGGCCATTTCCAGTGTCATTTTAACAATTTAACGTGGATGATTTAACAAATGATGATGATGATGATGATGGTGGTGAAGAAGAAGAAAGAAAAGAAGAAGAAGGAAAAGAAGAAGAAGAAGGAGAGGAAGAAAAAAATGGAGAAGAAGAAGAAGGAAACAATTTTACTAATTTGGTAATTTACAATATTTTTGCACCATATCTTTCAGAACTTAGATTTTTCATTCATTTTTATTATTTTTTTAAGGTCACCACGGCCTTGAGAAAGCCCGAAATGGGATTCCCTGTCGTAGAAGCGTAAACTCAGCCTGACGGTGTATGTTGGGTGGGGTCGTGGTTCATCATTGACTGATGAAACACTGACTTATCTTTGAACTCTTGTAGGAAACAAAACAATTTTGAATCGGGGTCAAACTCCAGGGAAAACGCTAAACGCAGATCTCATCCATTATTCCCTCTTATTCTTACATTTGGAGGTAGGGGGGAAGATTCCAAGTTGAATTTTGTTTTCGAAGTATACGCTTCTAAATCATTGTACAATGATTATAAAGGATTGTTAAAAAAAAAAAGAAAGAAAATTGCTTGTGAATTTTATTTGAGTATTGTAAGATAGTTTAGTAATTCAATATCTAATAAATACCAAAGAGTCATTGGGAAGTGATTTTTGATGAAATGATTTTTTCATTTCTCTTATTGTCCGTGGTTGGATGAAAACATTACTCCCAGGATTCGCTACTCCTGTCTATCATTGGTGTGGCGAAGTCAATAGTTTCTGAATTTCTCTAGTTCGTCACTTCATCTTCTATTCTGCCAGCCTCCTTCGGTTGTGTATGTGATCTCTGGAGATCCATGGGGCAAATCGTGATGTCCATCGGGAGTGTGCCATTCTTGCAACATGACAAGCCCATTGCCATTTAGATTTCCACTGAAAATTACTGAAGAAACTTTAAAAACATTGGTTTCCAAGCTGAAGAGCTCTGTTTAGACCATTTTAGGCCTGGCTCAATTCTGCCAAGAGGTGTCAGAAAAGTTACAACGGGGATAATTAGCTTGTGGCGGCCAAGTGTTCGTAACAACGTCGATTTTTGATCCTTCGATGTCGGCTCCTCTTATCATTGCAAAGCAGAATTCACCAAGCGTTGGATTGTTCACCCACTGACAGGAACATGAGTTAGCTTTACGCTTTTGTGAGACAGGTTAGTTTTATCCCTGTGATCAACACTAGCTTTAATTTCCCTGGCTTTCAATTTCACTCCGAGAAACCATTGTGAATATCAGTCTTAAAGGCTTCCTGGAAACAGAATAAAGTCTCACAGATGTTTTTTAGGCTCAATTTCACTGGCTTCCTCCCGAAAACAAAAAGAATATCGGAGAGACCATTGTGAATATCAGTCTTACAGGCTTCCTGGAAACGAAATAAAGTCTCACAGACTATTTTCAGGTTCAATTTCACTGGATTCTTCCCGAAAACGAAAAGAGTCTCGAAGAGACCATTATGAATATCAGTCTTGAAGGCTTCCTGGAAACGAAATAATGTCTCATAGACTATTTACAGGTTCAATTTCACTTGCTTCCTCCCGGAAATGAAAAGAGTCTTGAAGAGACCATTGTGAATATCAGTCTTAAAGACTTCCTGGAAACAAAATAAAGTCTCACAGACTATTTTCAGGTTCAATTTCACTGGCTTCCTTCCGAAAACGAAAAGAGTCTTGAAGAGACCATCGTGAATATCAGTGTCACAGGTTCCCCAAAACGAAATAAAGTCTCACGGACTATTCGTTCAATTCCATTGGCTTCCCCCCAAAGACGAAAAAGTTAATGACGAGACCATTGTCATTTTTAATCTGACAGGCTTCCTGTAAACGCAATAAACTCCCACGGAATATTGCCAGGTTCAATACGGCAGGCTTCTCGAAAACATGATCCTAATTTCAAAGGCAAAAAAAGAGACATATATAATAGACATCATTGACAATTCCATTTTTATCACAACATTGACACGCTCAGAAAAACAAACATCCGTATTTTCAAGTCAAGATTCACAATTTTCAGAAAAAAACTCAAGCACTCCCTTAGTTCAATGATGGAGTGAAAGATAAGCCAACACACCAATACATAGCTATCATACTTATAATGCCACTAATCAGGGCATATGGAGTAGCTGCAATGGCCAAAATTATAGTGAATGCAAATGTAATGGCAAACACCAACGCCAAGAAAAGTTGAAGATTGAACACCTTTCGTTTCATCCTACAATTTTTGTCCACGGCTGAAACGTTGCCAGGAAATATTGGTCCAGGAAGATGAACCTGATTAGCTTCCGCTATGGTAGGTGTTGAGGCTTCCTCAATCCTGGGTGATAGTTGACTGATGTTCACCAGATGAGACAGAGCCTCTACCATCGGTACGACAGTACCAACGGATGTTGAGGCTCCCTCTACGCCTGGCAACGGTCTCTCAATATCTAGCGTGCACGTTAGAGGATTCATAGCGATCGGTGGGTCCTTACCCACCTCTATGATGAAGGGGGTAATGGCCACTTCGACTGTTTTTGATGCTGCAGATGGTTCAGTTGGCTGGCTTGTTTTGTTGCCCATGTTGGACTGTTTTTCTTGTATGTGTGTGTGTGTGTTTGTGTGTGTGTGTGTGTGTGTGTGTGTGTTTGAATATGTGTGTGCGTGTGTGCTTTAGAAACAGTCAACGAAAACTGTCAACAGTTGTAGTGAGCCAAATCCAGACGATTGGTTGAGAGAGTGCCCGACATGGCTTGTTCAATGTTCTGCCAAAGACCCCTCTCAAAAGACGCGAAGAATGGACAGGGTTGGCAGTTGTGAATGTGACTCTCAAACAATAGAGAAGCTCACTTCATGGTGTCACACTGCCGACCAGGGCAACCCAGCGGGGAGGGTCTGTTCATGCTCGCAAAGTTAGGTCCGCACTCTTCAGGAATATTCGAATACACCAAAAAAAAAAAAAAAGAAAAAACAGAAAAACAGGTCTGCTTTTGCTGTCCCATTCTGTATTTGAAACTGTGATATCTATAATCTCATGTTCGGCAAAGATTCCACTGCAAAGGAAGGAAAGGGTTAACGCTGTGGAGAACAACTTCAACTTGGCCAATGGTTTGCAGTTTCAAATTCGACGGTAGCGTTTTAAAGATGTTTAATAGTTCTAAAAGCTTCTTACGAACTCAACCGACCTGTGAAGAGAGATACTCTCCTCTTCCCAGCATTACTCCAGCTATTTACACTCAACTTATGGGAGTGTTCATTACACAACTATGCACCAGTATTCTTTAAAATCGTATATTCATACAAGGCTTACTTCTTTCTTTCACACTAAGCCCCGCCTCCTTTTTTTTACACCCGAGGGAAAATCCAGAATTCGGGTAAACTGAAAATTTGCTTTCAAAGAATTTTTCTTACAATATTACTTCTTTCAAAATGAACTAAAAAGTAATTCAAATTACAGAATAAAATCTTGAGTAAATATGTTACTCCGTTCAAAGCAATCCTACTTTCATCAAATAAAATCTTGCCGAAAGAGTTTTATTATCAAAGAGAGATAAGTGTACCAAAATTATTTAAAAAACATTTCAAGTTTTGCTTTGCACAATCATTCAGTGTGCATATACTTCACAAATTGCACAAATCTGCACACATTTCGTAAATTTTCACAGATTGCACAAATTTTCACAAATTGCAGAAATTGGCACGAATTGCAGGATATGAGGTTTTAGCTCAAATTTGCACAAATAGCACGAATTTGCACAAATTTCATAACGCAGGTTTGTCTGACTAATGAATATTTGAAGAAACCTAAATTTCACTCCTCTCTTCTAATCATTGCCTTCTTATCAGAAACTGTAAACGAAAACTGTCACCAAAACTATCAGCATAAGTTTCTTCAGTTTTTAATCCGGTCTGGCTGACTAGTTGGCTTTCCATGTAAGAATCATCCGTCTAGGCTCCGACGCTGGAACTAGAGGGCTGAAAATTAAACCATAACTTTTTAGTATGTCTACAAAAAAAGATTTTTCTCATTTTGGAAAGTTACCCCTCAAAATAGGTTTCAGTGAGGATGGGTCTCAATTTATTATGTAAGTTTATGCTAAATTGTTGCCTTAGATTGTGCCCGGTTGTGTCCATCCTTGTTTTTAGAAAATCTAGACTTTTACTGATCCAGCAAAATGTGATAGAATTATCTTGTTTATCTACGTTTTTTCCAAATTTCAATTGATCATCCCCAAACACTGCATGCTGACAAAAGCAGTAGTTGGGTGACAGTTTCTATTGAGAGACTAACCAGTTCTGTCTTTCATTATTTTTTATATATCTATGAGATAAAGTATTGTAAACGATAATTGACAATTTTGACACAATTTTTTTTTATCCCAGAATATCTCTTATGTGAAGGTGTTTGTAAGATTTATAGTACAACAAGCGTGGGTATATGTAATAATGCATTTAGTAGATTGTCATTCTTAGAAAGTGCTCAATACCATCAGCAGAGCGGTTATAAAATAAGTAAAGATTTTCCAATGGTTCATTACTGATTGTACATACTGTTCTACCTGAAAGTCTTTGTCAAGCAAAACAGAATGTACAATCTGTAATAAACTATCGAAAAAATCTTTACTCATTATATATATATATATATATATATATGTATATATATATATATATATGAAATATATATTTATTTATTCTATTTATTTTGTTTACATACTAATATCGTAAAATGTTACGGTTGTGAAGCTTTATATTGAGATATTCAGATATGATTGAAGCATCCTTCCCTTTATTTGGGTACCTTCCGGGTAAACAAAGGTATTGATTCTTGTGAAATTATTTTAAGCAAACAACAGGATTAAATGAACATCATTTTTTCGTTTATATATATATATATATATATATATATATATATATATATATATATATATATATATGTATTTGAATTATAAATTGCTTTATATTATATAGAAACTTATTAAAGATGATATCCCGTCGTTACACGGTTAATGTATCATTCAATTTAGACAAAGTAAATAGAATGAACTATTAATGAAAATGGGAAATCGAACCTGTGACCGATAAGTCAGCCGTTTCAATACAGCAATGCACTTACCATTGTGCTAAACAGCCCACCGGTAATGCAAAGGTCAAATAACTGCTTTCAACTCAAATTCTCATCTCGTTTATTCTCTTCTTAGTTATTTGGCCTTGCAATCCCAATGGCTGTTTAGCACGATGTGAAGTGCATCAGTATGCTGAAAAAGCCACCATATCGGTCGCAGGTTCGATTCTTGTAGCAGCACCATTCTCTTCAATTGTTTATTCTATTTACCTTGTTTAAATTGAGACTTATATTAACCGTGTAAGAAGTTTCTATATAATATAACGCGATTTATGACTCCCTCTGTCGGACCAAGTATGTCCGTTTCTAGAATACATATATGTATACATATGTCCCCTTCCTTGAACGTAGTTATCTGCTGAATTTTAATCTGAAATGTATTATTATATAAGATATTTTGTTTGTTTGTTGCTTTCCTGTCACGCTCAAACAGATGCAAAAAAGGACTGGAATACTGCGAATACACCGATACAAAATGGCTGCTGCTCTTTCCCAGCAGCAACCTATTTTGTGTCTGTATGTGCACCTTCGCCGGTATTAAGTGGGTGACTGCTATTGGAATCAATTTACTACCATTGCTGTAGAATCAATTCAGCTATTTTCTTGGTTTGCAACCCCCCCCAAAAAAACAGAAATATTAATCGTGTAATAAAACAAATTATATGTTCATGATTTATCCACGCGTAACAATATCGTCGTTTTTGATGGGTATTATACTTGTTCACCATGTGATGTTCGATCTATGTGATTAGTATTCACCACTGAATCAAGAGCATTAACAAAGAAGGAGATCATGTTTAAAAATATACATGGTGAATATATATATATCATGATCTCTGTGGTCCCCAGAGACAAAATCCGACTTTTCTACCCATCTGGAGATTAATGTTAAGGTATCGTAGAAACAGTTAGAAAACTAAAATGGCAATGGGCTGGATATGTTGCAAAAGCAACATAATGATCTTTACGGAGACGTGACTTGAAACCACACAACGGCACATGTCAGTCTGATCGAACGTCACTTTATACATAAAAGCATTAAAAAAAAAAGAAGAAAAAAAATCTCTCACTAAGAAAAATCCATATCAAAATTCATTCCCTGCTAAAGCAAACCAAAAAACAAATAAAAAGCGATTGTCTGTCACGGAAATTCAAAATAAGTAAATAATGTGAGATAGAATATTTTTGAGACGATAAAAAATGTAGAATGGCGAAAATGGTATGAACGTGGTAAACTGTAAAGGATTACAAAAACGGAATGGCAGAACAAGAAAACCTAACAATACGATGAGTGTAGAGATCTCTTTTTATGAACGTCAGAGATTTAAGTGATTGAATTGAAGAAAACACGTACATATCTTTACATACAAAGATATTCTTTGAACAATTATTTATTTTTCTGAACCCGGATTTGACCCCCAAGATGATTTCAACGGGATGAATGAATGAGTTCTATGTTTGATCTTTGTATTAAGCATGTCACCGATTTTTTTCCCGATTTCGTTCCGTCCCATTATGCAAAACATAGAATTGCGTTCATGTTTTTTAAAACACTTTCTTTGTTCACCTCTAACTATAAAGTTGAGAGAGCTATATGTATTCAACTTTGTTTGTTTTCCCATAGAGGGCCGGATCGAGGCATTCAGGGGCCCTGGACATTGATAAGATCAGGGTCTCATTAATGTTCTGAAATGTATATTGAATCACCGTAGCCCCACGAACTACCTACCCAACTACCCAGCCATGTGTGGGCTACAGATTCTTCTGTGTATGTGTGTGTGTGTGTGTGTGTATGTGTGTATGTGTGTTTAAGTGTGTATCTGGGCGCCCTTGGTCACATTTCCAGGGCGACAACCTTGGACACTTGTATGAGGGCACCGCTAGACACCATCTAAAAATTCCTATTTTTGTTTTTTCAAAAAAAGCTTCTTTTGAGAGATTTTGGGACGAATAGGGAATGTATATTATCTCGTTCATATATCTTGGATTTTTCTTTTGTACAGGGGGTGCCGAAGCAACACTCTGGTGGGCTCTAGTAGCTACTGCACCCATAGTGCCAGGGGAAAATCTCTAAAAATTTGAGGACGGACCCAGGGAGTCATTTTCGACTGGAATATATGTTCTTCATTTTGCAGGGGAAAAGCTGAAAAAGAAGCTAATCAAGGTGATAGATTCAGATTTTAAGGGAAGTAAGTTAAGATTTGCACATTTCAAACTGTTTCCCTTATTTTTCATTTTTGAACATTTTCATTGGGTTTTAAGTTAGTTTACAGCTTTGGCAGAAGTAAGCGCTCTCTGAGTGCTCTCTAGTTTTTTTTCTCTCATTCAAATTATTGTTTTTTTTTCCATTCACTATTTTCTTCTTCATAACGATCTTGCTTCTTTTTCCTTTCTTCACCCCTTTTTTTTACCAACTCATTTTCTTTTTCCTCTCTTTCTTCCTATTTGGAACTGAATTGTGAGTTCTCTCTCTCCTTCATTTTCTTCATGCCTAAGTGATGATCTGTGTTTTTTCTTTCTTTCCTTCATTTCTCTTGTTTTTCGTCTCTTATATTTGTACAGGAATGTTCTTTCAAAATCCCCGATATTCAATAAATATCCTTTCGGCACCCCCAACCCCACAATATACACGACTGCAACCGATTTTTTTCCTTTAATCTTCAAAACTTTTTCTTTTCTTATTTTCTTTCTTTTGTCATTTGAATTTTCTTCATTCAGAAATCCCTTTGACATGTTTCCCCTCCATTACTCGTTCAATACTGTCACGTTTTCTTTCGTTTTGTATTTTTTAATTCATCCATTGAATGACCGTAGCCTTCAAATATGGCAAAAGTTCTCCCCTTTTCATTTATATATGCTTCTTTTTGTTTGTTTGTGTTTTTTGTATAACTTTCCTGGTCATACCGGTTGTCTACTGAGCACTCTACTATACTCTAAAAATGTTTTATTTTCATTTTTGGAAAAAGATATTATTTTCTACCTTTGGAGAGGAGGTCACTTAAGTGGGTTTATAAACACCATCTCGATTGTCCAGAATAATTGAAAACGGTCATGGAGGCTAATCCAGACACGGACGTCTGGAACAAAACCAAGGAGTCACCCTCACAACAGTAAAAAGACATCTGACAAAGTGAAAACGCATATGCCATGATTTGACAGATTTCACAGAATGATACTTGCTGCATTTTCCTCGTTCGTTTCGAAGAAAAGACCTCCGTCTGTATTATTTCTTTACTGTTGATAAAAAGTGTTTTCTGTATGAGATTCGTGAATCTGGTTTTCTTTTGGATCAATAAACTTTCCCCCTTCTCCCTCAATTTTCCTGAACCCCGCCCGAAAAGTCTTCTCCTTTAGTTTATGCTGCAACAGAGTGAATTAAAGTGTGAATTTCACTCTATTTATTTAAGCTGACCTTTTTCCTGTTCACTATCTTTATGGTTTATTCGAGTGATGTCAAATCAAAGATCGAATAATGCAAATTCGAACAATTTTGTTGTGTGAGTTCGAATTTGACGTAAAGCGGTGGTGACTGCTCACAATATCAACCAAGTACGTAGCCAGAGAACTGTCAACGAAAGAATACCTTAACCTTGGTTCCCAAAATTTCGAAATGGATACGAGAGACTTTAAGATGGGTGGGTCGTGGATGTACTTCTATCGTTAAAGACATTCAATTTAGGGTCATTACCCAGATGGACCCGTGCCATACATCTCGTGGGGTTGCAGAGGAACTAAACGTTGACCATTCAACAGTTGTTAGACATTTGCACCAAATTGGAAAAGCAAAAAAAGATCGATAAATGAGTCCTGAGCTGAACAAATTGAAAAAAATGCCATGTCGTGCGACTGTTCCTTGCAGAAATTGAACGAACTTGGTTTCAAAACTCAATCTTACCCAGCCTAATAACCAGACCTCTCTCTGACCGACTACCACTTTTCCAAACATTTTGATCACTTCCCTCAAAGTAAAGTTTTCCAACAACCAAGAAGAAGTTTAAAAGCTTTCGAAGAATCTGTTGCTTCTGGAACTCTTGAATCCTATGCATCTAAAACAAAAGCCCCTAAACAGGGTCGTCCAATAAACGAGATACAAAACCAGTCACCTTGAAATTCTACTTAAAATACTGCTTGATCGATTCCATAACCTGCAGAGTCCTTACCTTATAAAAAGATATTCAAGGTATCGGTATTTTAAACATCAGACAATCAGATATACAGACACAGCAATTTTATTATCGAAGATTGTGGCTGAACGCCGAAGGAGAGAAAATTCATCAGTGTCGGCTAAGTTAAATACCACTTTTCCTTCGGTGGTTGTTGGTCTTTAAAGCCTTCTACAAATAACTACCGTGTTTATTCTCAGGATATTTACTACTAGACTGCAAATACAAATAAACTATAATCTCCAAATCCATTAGAGTCTTTCGTAATGGTGACTGAGAGAGGGTTACATAAGTCTCGAAAATAAGCCGCTTTAGTGTATATAAAATGCAATTCATGATAGTCACCTATGGAGCTGAAACATGGAAACTGACACAAAAATTGACCCTCAAACTGAGAACCATGCAACGTTCACGGGACAGAACCACGCTCTACGCTACATGAAGTGCATTAGTATATAGATGTATTTAGTAAATTAGTGGATTAGAGGGGAAAGTGGGAGTCACAGATATTATAGAATCGATTAGAAAATTCAAATGGAAGTGGGCTGGCAATGTAACAAGAATGTCGGGCAACTGGTAGACATTGAGGTTCACAATGTTGATCCCAAGAAATCATATGCAGAAGTGTAGCTCCCCCCCCAAAAAAAACACAATTGCATGACAAACTAGACAAGTTTGGAAAATATTGGCTCCGTGACGTCCACGATAGAAGGTCTACCGAAAGTTGGGAAAGCTGTTTGTCCAACAAAGGACGACTTAAGAGCGTAGCTGCTGCTGCTGTTGCTGCTGCTGCTGATGATGTTGATGGTACAAACGTTTTTGTTTTACACAAACAATCTTTGTCTGCTCACCCACAAAGACTTTGTAAATCTCTTTCAAAACGTATTGAAACGTTGATTTTAGTTGTGCCAAACTGGGCCAAGTTTAATAAATTGGGAGAGGTTAATGATTTAGCCTGGTAGAAATTCATTATATATCTTCATCATAACATTTCATTTCATTTAATACGGGTAAGTTTAGTTTTTACACAAATCAAAGGCTCGAATTTTTCAATAACCTTTGTATAACTCAACCAATTCTAATAGAATCCATGCTTTCTTGTCGAGACTTTTATTGTGACAAACCTTTTCCAATTATAATGGAAATTTCCCTGAAACACACTAGATATAAATTTGTAGGGATTTTTTTCCTTCAAATTTGATATTATGCATTGTACACCTAAAGTGTAGGCAAGAATTTCTCCAATTTTGAACGCATAACAAGTGTTGGAAATAAAAAAGATTTCGAAAGTAAGACACAATGATTTTTCTTCCAAAATGAATCATGTCTCTGTTATGCTGTTGATTAGTGTGTTCACTTGGTGGTAAAGAGATTGGTGGTTCGAATCCATCCGGGATTTGCTTCATTTCTTTTCAAACAAAAGTACTTATGTTCGAGGACATCAAATGTATACATTAATATTAAAGAAAACAGGACCGGTAAAAAAAAATGGCATTCATGCGCAATGTGTTGATGCAATTTTAAAATCTCAGAAATTCCGAACAAGGATATTATAACATAGAATAGCAAAAAAATATTAATGAAGCGGCAAAATTGAACAATCTTTATTCAAGAAAGTTTAGTTAGATGTGGGTAACATGCTACTACCATATATAGCTATATTGTACCACTGCATTAATACTTTTTTGTCAATTTCATATAAAAATATTTGATATGTTTCAAGTTTCTAAAAACGACGCTGATACATTGGGCCGGCACGAATTCTTTCTTAATTTATAACATTACACATAAGAAAATACTGTTACACGTTCTTAGCTGTTAATTCATACACACACACATATATGTACATATATATATTAGAAAGTGGACATTTTGGTTTGATAGAATGAAATACAAATTGCGTTTTATTGTATAGAAACTGATCCGAAATGATCTTCTGTTATTACACGGTTAATACATCATTCAATTTAGACGATGTAAATTTAATAAACAATTAAAGCAAATGGGGTTGCTGCAGGAATCGAACCTGTTACCGTTATCTAGCAGCTTCAACGTACCAATGCACTTACCATTGTGTTATGCAGCTTTTGCCTTATCAGCGGGCTGTTTAGCTACCACTACCGTGGCTTTATGTCAAACTCAGCTAAACTTTGTAAATATCAAGAATATTCTGCTTCATTTTTAAAATGTATCTACACCTTAGTTAAGTTAGCTTAATGTTTCGTGTTTAAAGCTGCAAAGCTTCCTAGACTATATATATATATATATATATATATATATATATATATATATATATTTATATATATATATATATATTTATATATATATATATATATATATATATATATATATATATATATACACGCACACACACACACACACACATACCTAGTTTGAAAAAGAATTTCCGTCTGAGACGTTGATATTCGAGATTCTTCTTTGTTCAAGCGAACTATGCACACGTTCACCCTGGTAAATATACCTCAAAAAGTAACCAACACAGCTTGATGCATTTTTTATGCAAATGGTCAAGTTCAGTCATTCATAACATCGTGAACAAACATTGTGTATAGATATATTCTAAAAAGCTTTACAGCTTTAAACTTCAGTTACCCATTTCCCAATATCTGTCAATGCTATTTACGTGATTTTCAAAAGTGATTTTTTTCTTTGTTTCCCTCCTACCTTGTTATTATTGTACGATATATATATATATATATATATATATATATATATATATATATATATATATATATATTTTATAATTGTGTCATCCAGAGACAGCTGTTTTGATGTATTACATCTCTTCAGCGTGGCTATAGACTTTCCATTAACCCATCCAGAACCGCAAAGCAAGACTGAAACCCTCACTTCAGATCTGGAGACCGATATCCTACCCCTGAGATTTTTACGACGGAGATTGGAATAGGTCCGCCAATTCCATTTTCCGAGGATCTAAATGCTCGGCTATTGCACGGCCAAGACTTAGGCACTAAGAATTGCTGCCAAAAAAGTTTTCTTAATGCATTGAACCCTCTCTTACGTGTGAGTAGGTTCAAATACAGGATGAAAAAACTGTTCCTCATATGACGCTGATTCAAAACATACACATAGTTTTATTTTATAAATCTAACTCTTATAGTTTTTGAGAAAGTTTTTTTTTAGATAAAGAAAGAACAAGAAAAAGGATTCTTTAGCAGACTTGTTTTCATATATTTAAATGATTCTACATGTTTAAATATTATGGTTTGGGTGGAATCCCAGATAAAAGAAAAGAAAAAAAATACAGATAGACTTGTTTAGTTGAGGGCAAATGCAGACTCCGAAGAAAATGACGATTTTAATTTTGCAAAGACTTAAAATGTATTCTGTAGAGAGATTGGGACCTGTTTGTTTATCTCCTGTGATGTTTTTTTTATAAAAGTATCAACATTATCACACTTTAGTTGAGCGTGAATGCTACTGGGCACAGAATGGGCCCCCCAACCTTATTTGAAAGGGGGGGGGTCTTCAATATCTAACTTGATAAAATCTTACCCTGGAGTCCGATCAGTAACCACGGATAATTTGGTGGCCATACATATAGCTGTTCATCTATTTTGCAGAAAAAAAAACATTAGATCAATAAAAACGAATAGATAAAAACTTAAGAAAAGCGAAAAATAAAAAAAAACTTTCAATGATCTTAAAGAATCAGATTTATCAAACGTTCAATAATTGATCGTAAATTCTACTTGTACAACGGCTGAAATGTGACTTTTTCATTTGAAAGGGAAATGTTCAATATTTGATTTGATAAAATCTTACACTGGAATCTGATCAAAAACCACAGATTATTTGGTGGCCATAGATCTAGCCGTTCATCTGTTTTTCAACTTTCTTGACCTTTTTTTTTTGCTGAAATTTGGTTATAAAGTAGACCTGGCTCTTTGTTTATATTTTATGTGCAATTAAAATTGAATAAGTTCTTTATTTTGAATACATATTCCAATGAAATTTTGCATGAAGTTTGGGGATGTATGAAAACTTTGGTAAGGTGAATTATAGGCGATCCTATTTTCTGTTTACGTTTTATAAACAAAATATGCTTGGGGTTAAATGAAATAGGACTTTGGTTCTAAGTAGGAAACATTTTCAAACCTTGGTCGATTTTGCTGAAGTCAGGCTAGAATCTTGGAGAAAATTCCGGAATCATAAAATGGTTTGTTATGGCCAGTCCGATTGTTTTTTTATGTTTTTATTTGATTTAGCATACTTTAATAAAACTTCGTATGAATGTGGGGACATATTGACTCTTAGGTATAGTGAGTTACGTATGATCTGATTGTTTGTTTACGTTTCATGATGAAAAAACCCAAACATGTTTTTGGTTCAAAATGGGTAAAATTTCCAATTCCTGATTGATTTGGCTAAAATTAGGCTGGAATGTTGAGTAAACCCACGGAAATGATTTTAAAAAATGGTTAGGCATGGCTTGAAATTAACAAATCAACAACAAGACCGATATCGATATAGATTATAGTCAATCGGAATCAATTGATATCAATTTCGTGCCAGTAAGTCCTGAAAAGAAAGTAATGATCTATCGATATATATATATATATATATATATATATATATATATATATATATATATATATATATATATATATATATATATATATGTATATATACATATACACTCCTGATCAAAAATTCAAGACCACTGGAAAATTTTTTAAAAGAAACTTTTTTTAATGATAGATTTTAAACTTTTCCCAATTAGGGTTATCAATCCAACAATCTAAAAGGTTATGGAAATAAAAAGCTACATTCCAAACATTTTATTCAGAAATTGACATTTTTATAAAATAAGATGTTTTACACTTGATCAAAATTATAAGACCAGAGACAAAAATTCTACGAAATTGTACGAAGAATGTACGAAAACATTCAACAATCAAATTAAAAATGAGTTCTACCTCCACTGGTTTTAATGACTTCAAAAATTCTTTTGGGCATGCTAGGAATTAGTGTTTCCTTTAAGATGCGGAGGATGTTGCTCCAGCTTCCGAAGATGGCTTCACGAATTTCATTTTTTGTTAAATATTGTTTTCCATTTCAATAAACATCTCTTGTCATCCATCGCCAAACATTTTCAATTGGGCTCATGTCCGGTGAGTATGCATGATGTCTCAAGAGATGGACCCAATTTTCTTGTAGAAAGGTCAAGGTCCGTTGTGAAGCGTTGATTGCAGCATAACCCAGTTGAAATAACCATTCATCCCCACACAAAAGATGACCCTCCGATATTTTTTGTAACATGCTAACATAACCAACCACTGTCTGACGACCTTGCACCTCCTGGAGCTCCATCGTCCCTCTGTAAGTAAAGGCATCCTATACCATTAGGGACCCTCCACCACTACGATGTGTAGAGAAACTTTAAGGAGGCATGTTTTTGTGATGCCAATATCGTTGGAAGCCATCAGGACCATCTAGATTGAATTTTTTCTCATCAGAAAACAGGACTTTCTTCCACTTCTCAACGTGCCATGTTTGGTATTCACGACCAAATCTTATTCTCTTACTCGATGCAAGAGAGGTTTTGGGGTAGGGCCTACCAGTGGATTTTGATTTCCCATAATTCTCACTGTCCTTTAGAAAATTGCAAATCACAGTTTTACTGCGATTTACTTTAGCTGCGATCGCTCGTTGCGACAAACTTTGCTTCTGGAAATCCAGAGTTCGAGTACGCTGAACTCCAGTAAGTTTGGTTGCTTCAGGCTGAGTGACACCTTTAGGCAGTGATTGCAAATCTCTAACTGGACTCAAAACATTAGAATTATCCTAGATCTAACAATTTATGACCCTGGTCTTTTAATTTTGATCAAGTGTAAAACACCCTATTTTATAAAAATGTCTGTTTCTGAATGAAATGTTTGGAATGTAGCTTTTTGTTTCTATAACCTTTTAGATTGTAGGACTGATAACCTTAAGTGGGATATATATATATATATATATATATATATATATATATATATATATATATATATATATATATATATATAGTTAGAAAACTTTTACAATACATTTTTGTATCACTTCAGTCACCCATTTCCCAATATCTTTCAATGCAATTTATGTAATCATCAAGAGATTTTTTCTTTGTTTCCCTTAAACTTTGTTATCAGTGTACGATATATATATATATATATATACATACATACATATATATATATATATATATATATATATATATATATATATATATATATATATATATATACATATATATATACATATATATATATATATATGTACATATAATTATTGTGTCATCCACAATGATATATATATATATATATATATATATGTATTTAGACAGCAATTCTTCTTTTATACAGGGTTCAGTAAACAGTTTTAATATTTTTGTCGGTAAGACCTTGTAAGCTCCTCAAATTTTTGGATGTTTTCCCTAATAGCCAATTCGAAGGAATTTGTAAATATTCAGAAATTCATGTCGTATTTATCGTTTTTTAATCTTTCGACCATCGTCAATATCCTTCAAGTCTGGATCTTAAGTTTGACGGCTTTGTTGGCCCCAGTTTTTGAATTTTTACAGTTTTTTTGATCATCAATTTACATCTGCTTCATTTCAAGTTAAAGTGAATTGTGGATCTGTTTAATTTATCATTTGAAGTAATATTTTGTAATATCTGTAAAAAAATATATGAATTATTTCATAATATCTATAATTGTTATAATTATTATTCAGTAATAACTGTAATTGATATATGTATTATTTTGCAATATATATAATTGATATATGTATTGTTTTTTAACATCTTTAATTGATGTATGTATTATTTTATTATATCTGTTGTTGATATCTGTATTATTTTGTTATAACTCTAATTCATACATATATTTTTGTAACATCTATAATTGATAAAAATATTTTTTGTAAAACCTGTAATTAATATGTGTGTTTTTGTCATATCTGTTATTGATATTTGTATTATTTTGTAAAATCTGTACTTAATATATGTATTTTTTTCAATACTCATAAATGATATATATATATATATCATTTTGTAATACGTAAAGTTAATATATGTATTTTATGTAATATCTGTAATTTATATATATCATTTTTGATACTTGTAATTGATATTTGTATCATTTTAAAATATCTATGATTGATATAAGTTTTATATAGTAATATCTGCAATTAATGTATTATTTTGTAATATCAATATTTGACGTATGGATTATTTTGTAATATACATAATTGATATATATATATATATATATATATATATATATATATATATGTATATTAATTGTAATCTAATTGATATATGTATTTTTTGAAACATCTGTATTCGATATATATGTAATTTTGTAATACTTGTAAAAGATATATGTATTATTTGGTAATATCTGTAAATAATATGCGATTTTTTTGTGATATCAGAAAGTGATATATGTATTATTTTCTAATATCTGTGATTGGTATCTGCATTTTCTTGTAATAACGGCGGTTGATATATATATATATTTTTTTGTCATACCTGTGATTAATATGTTGATTATTTTGTAAAATCTGTAATTAATATAAGTATTATTTTGTAATACCTATAATTGATATGTTTATTAATTTACGATATCTACCATAGATATTTGTATAATATAGTAATATCTGCGATTGATGTATGTATTTTTTATATCAATAATTGATATCTATTCTCTGTAAAGATATATATATATATATATATATATATATATATATATATATATATATATATATATATATATATATAATGTGTACTTTAGAGAGTGAGACGGACTCGGAAGTGAAGTTTCTGGTGGTAAGGTTTATTAATCCTTATAAGTCAATAGTCCATACATGTTTCGGGATTCTTTCCATCAGCAGTGGTGTGTGCTGTGTGAGTGTGTATTAAAATGTACCATGTGGAACCAGAGTCCACTGCCAGGGGCTATACATTGTGGGTAAGTTTTGTTGTCAGGGCTACTAGAAGCCTCCTGCTGAATGGAAGAATGACCAGCAGGTATCAGGACTTTGGTAAAGTAGCAGCAGTTGGTCTTGGGGAGGGCAGAGTGTGTCAAGGTAGGGGGTAGTGATGTGGAGTTAGATTTTTTGATATGTTTGGGGTAGTGTAGAAGGAGGGGTGGTTAGGTCAAGGAGGTACATAGGTATCAACCTTAAAAGTTCCTGAAAATGTTTTGGCTATGATTTGGACGGGGGTTATAACAGGCTAAGGTAAAGTTTTTCCTATGGGTCTAGGTGACTTTGAAGCTTCCATTATTGAATGTGTCTTAGATGTGGGTGTGAGGATATTAATGATAGGAGTTGTGTATATTAGGGTTCTATGTGGTGAGGGTTGTTCAGTTTAGTGTTTAATCCATTAGGATATAGGGTTTTAAGTTTGTTGATCCACATGTCTTCGTGTTTTTCTAGAACTTTAGTTATATCAATTGGAGTAGTTTTTTCTATTTTTTCTATGATGGTGAAGCTAGCGTCAGTGGCAAAATTGTGGTCAGGTGTGCAAAAGTGTAGTTCTACGGGAAGTGGGCTACGATTATTTTTTGACTCTATCCTATGTCTATAATTGTTGAGTCTAATATTAAATTGCCACTCGGACTTGCCTATGTACTGTAACTTACATCTATTGCACTCTAGAAGGTATATAATGTTCTTACTGCAGCAGTTGCTATTGTGATATATGTGGTAACTCTCTTTTGTGGTGGTGCTTGTGAATGTGTTGGTGTACTTGAGGTGGTTGCAACATAGACTGTTTTTTATGTTGCAGGGTGTGCAAAATTTAATTTTTCTAGGTGTATTTTTGTGTACGACTTTATTGTTAACGATATTATTGCTACTGATCATGTCTCTGATGTTTTGGGGTCTGCGGTAGGAGATATCACATGGGTCTGTGAATGTTTTTTTTTATCTATTTTGATCGTGAGAATGTTCCATCTATTATTGATGATGTGTGCTAAGGGTGGGAGTGTGTTGTTGAAGGTTGTTATAAGGGGTATGCGGTTAGGTTTGTTATTGTGGGACAGTATAAGGGTTTCATCTCTGGGTATTCCAGTTGCTTTTTTTATTTGTTTTTTTGTGTCGTATTTCAGATATTGATAAGCACTTACAGACATTTTATTCAATAAAAAAATGATGAATATATACTTAGCTATGAAATATAGATATAATCCATGAAAACGTTTCCAAATATGGTCAAGCTTATTTCCATACGATCAGTGAACGTTATCACCATGACAACCGAACGTCATCTTAATATTCTACCGTATCGGAAGAAAACTGTGCAAAATTCTTGTTTTATCAACAATACTATAAAGATTTCTTTCGTTTACTGTTAAGATTTCATTGAACCCAGTTTTTGTCTTTTCAAAACAAATTCAATAGCAGTTAACAAAAATCAATTGAAAATATCATATCAAGAAAAACGGTCCAACGTGGGCAACAAAACAAGCCAGCCAACTGAACCATCTGCAGCATCAAAAACAGTCGAAGTGGCCATTACCCTCTTCATCATAGAGGTGGGTAAGGACCCACCGATCGTTATGAATCCTCTAACGTGTACGCTGGATATTGAGAGACCGTTCCCAGGCGTAGAGGGAGCCTCAACATCCGTTGGTACTGTCTCATCTGGTGAACATCGGTCAACAATCACCCAGGATTGAGGAAGCCTCAACACCTACCATAGCGGAAGCTGATCAGGTTCATCTTCCTGGACCAATATTACCTGGCAATGTTTCAGCAGTGGACAAAAATTGTAGGATGAAACGAAAGGTGTTCAATCTTCAACTTTCTTGGCGTTGGTGTTTGCCATTACATTTGCATTCACTATAATTTTGGCCATTGCAGCTACTCCATATGCCCTGATTAGTGGCATTATAAGTATGATAGCTATGTATTGGTGTGTTGGCTTATCTTTCACTCCAATATTGAACCATGGGAGTGCTTGAGTTTTTTTCCTGAAAATTGTGAATCTTGACTTGAAAATACGGATGTTTGTTTTTTTGAGCGTGTCGATGTAGTGATAAAAATGGAATTGTCAATGATGTCTATTATATACGTCTCGTTTTTTTGCTTTTGAAATTAGGATCATGTTTTCGAGAAGCCTGCCGTATTGAACCTGGCAATATTCAGTGGGAGTTTATTGCGTTATCAGGAAGCCTGTCAGATTAAAACTGACAATGGTCTCCTCATTAACTTTTCTGTCTTGGGGGGGAAGCCAATGGAATTGAACGAATTATTTCGTTTTGGGGAACCTGTGACACTGATATTCACGATGGTCTCTTCAAGACTCTTTTCATTTCCGGGAGGAAGCAAGTGAAATAGAACCTGAAAATAGTCTGTGAGACTTTATTTCGTTTCCAGGAAGCCTTTAAGACTGATATTCACAATGGTTTCTCGGAGACTTCTTTCGTTTCTGGGAGTGAAATTGAAAGCCAGGGAAATTAAACCTAGTGTTGATCACAGGGATAAAACTAACCTGTCTCACAAAAGCGTAAAGCTAACTCATGTTCCTGTCAGTGGGTGAACAATCCAACGCTTGGTGAATTCTGCTTTGCAATGATTAGAGGAGCCGACATCGAAGGATCAAAAATCAACGTCGTTACGAACACTTGGCCGCCACAAGCTAATTATCCCCGCTGTAACTTTTCTGACACCTCTTGGCAGAATTGAGCCAGGCCTAAAGTGGTCTAAACAGAGCTCTTCAGCTTGGAAACCAATGTTTTTAAAGTTTCTTCAGAAATTTTCAGTGGAAATCTAAATGGCAATGGGCTTGTCATGTTGCAAGAATGGCACACTCCCGATGGATATCACGATTTGCCCCATGGATCTCCAGAGATCACATACACAACCGAAGGAGGCTGGCAGAATAGAAGATGAAGTGACGAACTAGAGAAATTCAGAAACTATTGACTTCGCCACACCAATGATAGACAGGAGTAGCGAATCCTGGGAGTAATGTTTTCATCCAACCACGGACAATAAGAGAAATGAATATATCATTTCATCAAAAATCACTTCCCAATGACTCTTTGGTATTTATTAGATATTGAATTACTAAACTATCTTACAATACTCAAATAAAATTCACAAGCAATTTTCTTTCTTTTTTTTTTAACAATCCTTTATAATCATTGTACAATGATTTAGAAGCGTATACTTCGAAAACAAAATTCAACTTTGAATCTTCCCCCCTACCTCCAAATGTAAGAATAAAAGGGAATAATGGATGAGATCTGCGTTTAGCCTTTTCCCTGGAGTTTGACCCCGATTCAAAATTGTTTTGTTTCCTACAAGAGTTCAAAGATAAGTCAGTGTTTCATCAGTCAATGATGAAACACGACCCCACCCAACATACACCGTCAGGCTGAGTTTACGCTTCTACGACAGGGAATCCCATTTCGGGCTTTCTCAAGGCCGTGGTGACCTTAAAACAATAATAAAAATGAATGAAAAATCTAAGTTCTGAAAGATATGGTGCAAAAATATTGGAAATTACCAAATTAGTAAAATTGTTTCCTTCTTCTTCTTCTCCATTTTTTTCTTCCTCTCCTTCTTCTTCTTCTTTTCCTTCTTCTTCTTTTCTTTCTTCTTCTTCACCACCACCATCATCATCATCATCATTTGTTAAATCATCCACGTTAAATTGTTAAAATGACACTGGAAATGGCCAAATGTGTCCCCATTCGCAGTCCCAGCGAGCAGCCGTTGCCCTTATGCGCTCTGGGGGTGGGGGAGTTGACACTAGAATTTGCACACAAACTGGCCGTGCAGACAGAATTCAGTGACCGGTGTTGCTAACTCTAATTCCTTATCTATAGCTGAAAATTTTATCTGGGTATTTCATAGCTTTTCAGGTATATACTATTTTAACGCCCATTTATCAAATAAAGTAACTCTATGCTAAGACTGCAAGAGAAATTATCTTAGAGAAGAGAAGAATTTCTTTCATTAAACTTAGCCGATTTTATTGTCCCTAAGCAAGCCTAAAAGGGTATGAATAGAGCTTTTTCACTTCAGACCCACTCTTTTAAAGGTCTTTAACAACTTTCTTGAATGCAGTAATAATATAAAAGTTTTTTAAAAAACCCAACAGCAAAGATATCTTTAGATGAATATCTAAATATTCACTGACATATTGATAATAGCTAGAAAGGTTTTTGAATTATCAAAATATCCAAACAGCCCAACAAATATCGAGACGTGGATGAAAGATAGTGAAAGTGAAGAGAAAAAGTTGTCGTCAACAAGGGTACCTCGGAAATACTCTTGATCACTTATCTCCCTTACAAGCTATTTGAACCTTTCAAATCCTAAGCGTTTAACATAACGAGAAAAACAAGAGATTCTTTTGAAAAGCAGCCACGTTATAGAGACGAGTTTGGTGTGGAATGAGA